>JAPQRN010000005.1:23998317-24010060 GCA_037367275.1 Coranthus polyacanthus
AGCCCGCTGGAGCACTTCACCCCCCCCCCCATGCGCTGGCTTCTCCCCCCACAAATGCACACCCTCTGCATGTTGGAAGGGTCATGGGGTTAAGGCGAGCTCTTATCTATAAATCAAAAGTGGATTTTAAAGTCAAAAGACGGCGTTACATGATATAAGCAAAGAACGTGATCAACATAAATCCTGGGCTAAAGAGGAAGCGTGTTATTGTAGTTGCTTTATTCTTATTGGTCCAAAGAAAGCGCTGATCTGACAAAAACCCGTTCGTAGCGGGACATAAAAGGGCTGTAAATCCTACATATCATATTTTGGTTGCCACAAAAATACAGTACATGAGAAATGCGTTTCCAGCAGCAGAGAATCAAAAATGGATGCAGAACTTTGGTTCTGAATGACTGAATATCCTCATTTTTAGACCTCGTGCATCAGCTATTTTTTCCTCCCCAAAAACATATTTTTTCATCATGTAGGTGCATGGAAATGTGATGCAATGCAATATATCAAGTGTGCACTGACAACAGACACCTATACCTACACTACCAGAATCAGCAAACACAGGTCTTTCAGAGGTTTCATGTGTGTGAACTCAGAGCACAGCTGTTGAGGACCGATGGGGTATGAGACACACACAGCCGCAAAACACATTACTTTATTGTAATTATGATAAATCTCCAATCTGAAATACCTGCTTGTTTATGCAAATGATGAATGAGCTGGCTTTAATTACGTCTTGAAGCGGAGTGTTTTGGTGTGTGTTTTTAAAACAGCAGAGCTACAGCAGCCGTCCAAAGGCTCACGTTGTTGAAGCACTGCAGCAACCACCATGTGAGCGCCTCGTCGTAGCAAGAAAACTTAGAATTATTTGCCCAAAAACTCAATTTATGTTTTAAATCTGATGATTCAGTGCATATTTGTTTTTTGTTTTTGTTTTTTTAAATGACAATGCATTGTACAATGCATTTTTGTAAATTGACTCAACGTTCAGTGCCTGTATCTTATATCTGCTTCTTCAATTTCTGCAGAGCAGGCTCCTGGGTAAAATCTCTAGTAATGTGTTTACAACAGCTGGCAAGAAAGTGCAAAACCACAATCCAAATACTTATACCTACTGGGACCTACTGTAAGGTCAGTTGCAATAAATGAAAGTAAAACCGTATTTTATTCTCGTCCAAAAAGCAGCAATGGTAAACAACATTTGGAGTAACAAGCAAAGTACACGCACACACCAACACAAACTAGTAAAGGAGTGAAAAGAATCTGTTAAATTGGTGGATAGTGGCGCCAAGCTGTACCACACTACGCCTTCAGTGTTATGTGTGTGCTCAGAGAAGTGGACGCTGACGCACACTGGGCTTGTAATATATAAACCTTTAATCAAGACGCAAGAGTTTTTAGCAAACGGGATATTACGTCCGTTCTAAGTGGATTGAAATGAATGAAGGAGCTGTGTTTTTGTTAAGATTATAGTGTAATGCAAGATTGTCATTTAAAATAAATACAATTCAATTTCAAGTCAATTAAATGTTATTTATATAGCAGCAATCACAATACATGCTTATCTCAAGGCACTTCACAAACTCACAAAGTTTACTTTCAGTTTGACGAGAAACAAACAGAGGTCTCCAGTGTTGACCCCGCCATCCTCGAACTCCCCTCTACGCAGACTTCACTGGTTTTATAACGTAACATCGTCAGACTTTCTCTCTAGTTGGCACATGAATGGTAATGTACTGCTGTTTGGGGCAACGACCCTGGGTTTAGTTTGAGAACAGAATGTAACTGTGCGTTAGTGTTGTAGTCCAGACCACACCAGAGTCATGAACAAAACAAAAACACAGAGAGCTCACAGAGGACGAGACAAGACCAAGGCAGTGAGACACTGATTCAAGACCATGTCTAGACTAGAGAGCAAGGGCATTACAGCAAATAAGTTGGGTTTTTCTTCAGAATGACACAGATTGATATAGTGTGATATGACCAGTTGATATGGCATGGTATTAGCCTGTACTCCTTAATCTTTCTCAGCGATAACACTGCACATCCCTCAATGTACGGTAACTAAATGAGGTACTTTACACAACTATCTAGGTGGCAATTATCCGGCAAGCGACTGAAACCGTAGGAAGGTAGCTAATATGTCTTTGCGTGAGGGGTGAGATAATTCCCCAGAGAGTACACAGAATGAGGCCGAATCGAGAATTGGTAAGTTTTACACCTAAAAGAAATGTTTGAGATTTTTTTCAAATCACAGTGACGCACAACTGTGATATCCCTGCAGCTGCAGTCTTGAAATTAAACCCAGAGACCTATTTGTCCAAGACTGAGACAAGAAAAAAGTGGTGATCTTGAGTAACACAACTGTACTGTGGGTAATAGTAACCGCTCGCGCAAAGAAAACCTATGGGTGGTTTTTCTTGATTCGCGTTTGCCGTAAAGCATTCACTTTTGTGACTCAGGGCAGGTATATCAAAGGATTTTGAGCAAAGCTGCAGTTTATACATTTGATATACAAAGACAACAGCGGCACTGATCGAACATTTCCAGCTTTTAGGTTCCTGCAGAGAGAGCAGCAGGAAGGCCCCTCCGAGGTTAAACAAGCCTGATTGTACACAGACAACCGACTGTTGGAACGGGTCGATCGAGTGCAGCTGGAACAAATCATACAGCCAACCTGGTCCTAATCGTGTCCTCCTCTCTCTGTTTCCTCCACGCTCTCTGTCTTCATCCTTGATTTAACGGTCTTTCATTTGTCTCATTTTGCCATTTGTGCCGAAAATCATCCCGACTTCGCAATATGCACCCGCTCCTTTTATCCACCGAAACGTCTTCTGTGCATACATTATCTCTCTGCTCACTCCAAATGAAGTCCTGTTTCATTTTAATAACACAGATTAGGTAGAACTACATTCAAGAATTCGAAGCCAGGACGAGACCTTTCTGATGAGTTACAGTAATATGCGGTATCACACTCGTGTAGTGCCGGTGCCTGTGATTATCCACAATCCCCCTTTCCATGCTAATGAAGTCATTAATGGATGTGCCGTTGTTCCACAGAGCACACCTCTGCTGAAACAGATGACCGGCGCTTTTGATTTGTTTCTCTTCATGACAGATATTAAGTTGTAAAGCTTCTGGTCATGAATTGTACTGAACCATCTCAGTACCTCTTATCGTTTCTCATCTCCCCCTCACATCCCGCCCCAGGGGTGCAGGCTGCACTGTCAACTATCAGGGGCCGAGCCCAGACTCCTCTCCATCAATAAAACGTTCAAAAATGTACTTCTGCATAGACTTTTTTTTCTTGTATGTGAGGGCTACACATTACGGAAATGTAAAAATGTTGAGAAGGTTTTATATTAGGACCATGTTGCAAATAAGTCATTTTTTTCTGACTGATAATCCATAAATAAGATCAAACAGTGTCTAAAGTTCCGTGTTACGTGTTTTGTTTTTTCTTATTTTATTGTGAAGTCATGTCAATGACCCTCATCAAGGGAACCATTTAACAGTTAATAATCCTTTGGTTGTAAATGAAATGATGTGGCTGTCGTCACTTAGTTCATGTCACATGACGACCTCTGACCTGAGGTCAGGTCATGCCCTCTCCGAGGTGCAGCTGCGGCTGTCAGTCAGACAAATAACAGAATAACTGGGCTTTCACTTCACTCCAATAAGTTGATTTGAGGCATTATTATGTGTGTGTTGTTGGTGCACATTTGTGTCACTAACGACAGACCTTTTTGGACTGTCTTTGGACTTTCTATGGCTTTGCTTTGGGACGTTATTCTTGAAAATTAATGTTATTTTCAGATGCACGTGTTCTTCCTTACGCTTTCAGTTTGAATGAGGACACTCCAATCTGCTATATTTTAAGCTGGTGCAGTATTATGAACCGTAGCTCCAGCGTTTCACTGCATAGTGTCGACTGGCTTTAAAATGAGTCGCATGAAAAAAACACAGACTTTTTTTACTCACTATTAAACGTGACGTCGCTCTCTGTTCCAGGTTTATTCACAACTAATTAAGAGCCGTTTCATTTCACTTGCAACTTCTGTGTCATTTCTGGTGAGAAATATGTTGCATCATGTGGACCAGATTCACTTTATGGAGGAATTAGTTATGTTACAGAAATGTGAGCAGTTCACAGGATGCGTTGCTGCTGCTGGATTTGAATTGGAGTCGATGGAGAGTTTCCAAGCAGTAAAAAGTAGCTACGGCTACATTTACTTCACTACTGCACTTCATGTTTACTTCATGATCTTTTCTTTTCTGATCCTAACACATAATTCAGCAAGGAGAGGCTTCCTCCTATGAGATTTGAGAAGGACGAGGGCATGTCGGCAACCCTACATAATGTCATTCAAACATGTGAAATTATATTAATAGATTTCATCATGATTGAGAGACACGCTGTGCTGGGAATAAATTAGCTATTATATCTGTGTATTGACTTTAAGATATGAGATCTGTGTATGCCTCTGACTTTCCTGATGATCTGATTAACTCTGCTGTCGTATATCCAGTTTTTTTCCTCCCATACGTCCTTACGTCCACTTCATAAACCCTAACTTGACTGGTCTTTACTTCATTCACTGGAGATACAAAATGAAACATGGTGACAAAAGTGCAGATTTATTGGGGGCTAAATAAAAAATGCCCAGGCCAGGCGACGGCCTAGCCCCGTTCCTCTGCAGAAGACATAATGAATATCCCGACTGACAATATCTGGGCAGTAATTAGTGTAATACTGTAGCCTCACCCTGCGTGAAGGTTATTTCTGACACAGATCTGTGGTATGAAATCACAACCCTTCCTCCATCTCAGCCCCGTGTCAACCTGCCAATTTTTAGGTAATAAGAATCTTGGCTGGCATTTCTGCTTCTTCACAGCCAAGAAAAGAACCTTTCCTATCGATCCCCTTATTTATACTGTCAGGTTAATGCCACTGCAAGAGTGTCACACCATGAGTAGAAATGTTTTTTGAGATCACAATTAACTTTATGAGTAAGCCTTTATGAACAGACTTTAATTTAAACGCGCGTAATATTTCACCTTGTCCTCTATTTCTGCACAAGCTTCGTTTTGTTTCCATGTTTGATGTAGCGGCAATCCAGTTGTCCTCTGCAATCAACTTAATACATGTAGATTGTATAAGTGAAATAAGTCAGTTCTTTGACGTATTGGAAAGCACACTTATTGCAGAGAGTTACATGAAAACCACTCTCACCACTGTACGCTGGATGTGACGCTGGAACAAGACGCTCCAGCGTAGCTTAGCATTTAGCTTAGCATGGGGACCCAGCTGTAGCTATACTACATGCAGTACAGTGCAGTATGGTGGATGTGAACATTATACGGTGCGCTACATAGTCACATGACCACCAGGCTTATCACTATGGAAACAACGACCTGCCAGCTGTTGCCGGTTTCTGCGTTTACCTAGCATTGGCTGCTCATTAGCTTAGCTGAATGTTTCATACTGGTCTTCATTTGTCAATCATGCCACAGCTGTTTTAAGTACGCACACTCGTCTATCCCACAGTGCACGGCCATTTTTGCCAGCATGTCCTGCGTTGTATATTCATATTTAATGTGTATTAAATAGTGAACCCTGGCCCAAACTTTAGCAGAGCAGGGGGGCAGTGATGCCATAACTGCACTAATCGTGACCCGCCATTAGACAAAAAGAAGAACAGGATGACCATAACGCATCGTGGGATGAAGATAGGTCGAGTGGCATACTGTGAGATGTGTCCAGCGTATGTCTAGGTATCGTTGACATACTGCAGATACTTCCTTTGGCCAGAATCAGTATGCAAGCAGCATGTAGCATGACATTTCAAACACAGCCTATATGATCGGTCCGTTTGCATAATGTCACATTTTTCTGTGCTGCTCATACGTGTGAGTACGAGCAGCATAGATATAGCTCTATATTTGTAATTCTATATTACAAGCTGTAATGCGGATGCCGTCTACTCAGCTGTGCCAGTCGAGTCTCTAACTGGACAAGGCTTTTACTGTAAATCACTTTGCACTTTTGGCACCTGAATTACAGAAAAAGTTCAGACCCTGTGCCTTTTAAGTTAATCAGTGCTGAGCAGCAGCTGATTATTCTATAGACCATCCAGGTATTACTGCCATTATGTGTCTCACAGATACGTCTGAAAGGACAATTGTCACGGGTTTTAGCACCATACCCTCATTTCATCAGACAGCAGAGCGCTCGCCTTTCATAGCCGAACAGAGAGCATATGTAATTGGTTTAAATTACAGCCATACAGACGGGAGCCGAGCGCTTTAAATAGGTTTACACCATGTCATTGCACAAGCTGAGGTTGTGTTTCAAGAGTCGTTCTCCTTATGGACTTTAACAACATCACTATGCAAAAAGTCCTGTGATGTCCCGTGACTGCGATTTTTTTTTTTTTCTCAGTAACTTGTTACTTATAAATCAATGCAAAAGCAATTAGCGAGTAATGTGTGATGTTACTGTTTCAAAGTGCCTGCTAAATGAGCTTTAACCTGAACATCATTTCGTAGGTCAACCACAAGGTGAAGTGATTAAACGCTGGTGGCTGAAAGATGGAGCAGTGTAATAACTGGATTGTAATGTTTGGATGTCTTCTACAAATTGGATTCTTTCATGTGTTTAAAACCACAGGCGTTGTTCAGGTATTGAACCTTTAAACTTCGAAATCATCTCTTCTTATTTTCTGTCTTTTGTTTCTATTTAATGCCACTGTGGAACAGTTATTTTTCTGATTGGATTCATATGCTCAGTTATTACCTGCATCACTCACGCAACTTATTGACACCAAACCACACTTTGGACGAGTATGAAAAAAATATGCAGCTGCAGTTATTACCTCCACTTCTTAGGTGGGAGACAATGCGATGGATGGAAAAGTAATTGCCGCAAAAGACATTTCTACATGCAATTCCCCAAGAATCATGTAATACTTCTGTATTGATCAGACCATTTCATCATGCCTCTGTCCTGGCAAAGCTGCAGATCAATAACTGTGAGGAACCGGATAAAGATAGTCTGCACGATCGCATTGCTGAACTGAGCACAATCTGGAAATACTGTGAGGAAATAGCAACGGGGCATTCCCTGTGGCTGCTATGAAGGAAAAAAAAAAAAGAAACGTAATCCTGAGCTGAGCCACAAAAGACAACAGATTTGGAGTGGTCTATATCTGAGAGGCTTCAGATCTTGTTGGAAAAGAAATGTCAGCATGTAGCGGAGGCATTCAACCTACTAATAAGATTAATTTAGAGGAAAACAGTGCTTGTTATCTTTTAGTTACATAATGCATAAGCCATTTTTAAAATATAAGCTGCTTTGTGAGAGCAGGAGCACTTTTAATGAAACTGTGTTTAGGATTATAAATGGACAAAAAAAAAAAAAAAAAAGTTCTGTTCTCTTTAGATGTTTGTTTGCAGAACTTATTTGCACCGTGTTTGTGTGTGACAAATCCGGGCCGACTTCAGCAAATACAAACTGTGGACTCTACAAAAGGTAAAAAGCAAGCTACTAAAGGTTAGAGCATTTTATTTACCTTCAGGACATTGATGCCTGTGTCTATTTACTGCTTTCCAAATGACATATAAATGCGAAGGATCTGAGCCAATTCTACATTCCCCTCCCGTCACATTTCAATTTTAAGGAATCCGAGTGTATGCAGGCCGTATGTGCACATAATTAAACCTGGAAACTAATCTAAGTGTGGTGATTCTAGCCGGTCCAGCTTCATCCTTGGCTCTGGGACAGTGCATCAGGTTCACACTGGGTTACATCTAGATTTTCCCTGGTCTCCAAAGGGTTCCTCCAAGGGAGTGAACTGCTGAGTGATGAATAAAAGTGCCAGCGTGATTCGCAGTCAGTGCTGTTTTCATGGCTCAGATAAAAACGATAAGGTCGAGCAGCTTTGAGAAAATCTCATCATTAGTCCTCTCACAGGCCAGGATTTAATTATCTTCACATCCAAATCGTCCGCTTCCCCCTTCTCAGCAGATTATTCTGCTCCTGGAGGATCATAACCATGATGCCTTTCGCCTCTTTCCTTGCCTGCAATGGTAAAACAGCAAAATAATGTATGTGTGTGTGTGCGCTTGGCTCCCTATAAAGTCGTCTTGTTTCATTTTCCTTGATAGGGGGATGGTGGGACTAGTCCGGTAATGAATAGGTGTGCGAGTGCCTTGTGTGTCTGTCTGGCGTGCGCGTTCGAGTGCGTGGGAAGCTGTAGAAGTAGGTTCATGTAAAATTAATCTTCAGAGAGAAAATTGACCCAGATGTAGTGGAATCTCATTGTGCATAACTACATCAAATAGATCCCATGACAAAGACAGAGTGTAGCAGTGACAAGAGGAGCTAAACAAGGCGTGCTGATTAAGAGCTAGCAAAAAAATAAAGGGGAGACACGGAAAAGAGAGGGAGGGGAAAGAGGAGTATCAGTGGAGAGCTGAAGCGAGAAGAAGAAAGGGAAAGACAGAGAAGAGCTTATTCCTCCTCAGAGAGTGTTGTAATGCAGCTGCTTTATGTCTTAATGTTGATCACATTGACTCTGGTGGGACCTCATTAGCTCAAGGCAGAGAACTGTGTTCAGTCATGTATTGCCTTCCAGTGAAATACACAAGTTATAGTGTAATAACATTAGCTTGTGGCAGCAGCTACAAATGCTAAGTCAGATAGGCCATTATTCTTTCTGGCTCTGCTATAAACACTTCCGGGAGACGATGATTTGTTGTTCATTTTTCTGTTTCTAGCTTGATGAATCGATATGATGAATTGATGCTGAAGGTAACGGACTTAATTAAACATTCTGATGCATTGCAAATTGTGTCTCTTATTTAATTTTTTTTTTTTTTACTTTAGGCCATAATTCTACGTTGGGGCCGTCTTGAAACAAGTTAACAATGCTAACCTTTACAAATTAAGCATGATATTAGTATCTAAACAATTTGAATATCCGCCACATCGGCTGTTTGTCGTTTACGTCGAGAGGAGTCACGAACCCTGGACAATAAACTGAGCCGACATCGATCTGACTGTTGGATGACGCTGGATGCTAGTGACCTGTCTCGTAGTCGTGGCCATTTTCCACATGGTTATGACATGCAAGTCACTGCACAGTTTAAAACAAAGTCAGATGTGACGCAAAGATTGAGAAGTAAATCAACAAAAATTAAAGGTCCACTATCTAACATTTAGGGGGATTGAGGAGGATCTAATTCCAGAAACCGAATACGATATTCATAATTATGTTTTCATTAGTCTCAATCACACAAAGATGAGAACTGTTATATCTACAGAGGGAGCGGGTTGGTTGCAACCTCAAACTTCACTAAATTTCGCACACTGAACCTTTAAGCTACACAGTGAGTACAGTGTACAAATGTCCACACACGTGAAGATATATGCACGGAAACAGACACACTTCTTTAATCTCCAGGGGGAAATTTGATATCCATCAGCTCCAGAAAAGAAAAGAAAGCAAAATAAAAATTAAACAAGGGTTTAATCATCGGGTTAGTCTCCAGTCTATCTTCCACTGACTAAGGTTTTGTACAGTCTGATGGCAGCGGGGATGAAGGATCTTCTATATGCACATATTTCAAAACATGTGCACCCATTTACTTGACATACATTAGAAGCTGAGCAAAAATCGAGTTTCCCTCATAGATCACACAGCCTTCCGTCAACGAAAAGATAGATGGCGAGCAGCAGAATGATGCTGGACTGTGGTCCAAATGGTTAGAGAAAGCATGAGCTGAATAGTTATGACTCAGTCACTTTATCACTTCACTTGATATAATTCTCATGCAGAGCAAGCTGACGGTGCAGTTGTTGTGCACTGAATGTGACTTTGACCTTGACAGCTATTTGCAAACGAGTTAAAATGTTACACAGACCTGTTTGGAACGCATCGCAGACCAAAAGTACAAGTGAACACTGCTAACGGCCGTTTGACCTTTGAACTTCAAGTGAAATTCGGTTTTCCATTTAACAGTTGTGCTTTGACGAATGTCTGAATATACGGTACAGTTATAATCTATAAGCGTATACTGTACACAGTCTCCCCACCTTATATTTCCCCTACCTGCCTCACAACGCCTTTCCATCGTTTTTCCTTTTATCTTCTCTTTTCTTGCATTCTGATTTTCCTTCGTTTTTTTTTTTTCCAGTGGCGAGGCTCTGAGGATTCATGTTTTGTCGTTTTGCCAGGGGAGCTGCTGCCGCACAGAGATATGCCGAAGGTTGTCTGTAGGTGCAGACGCCAGTCAAGGCCAGTCAGAGATACATGTCCTCCTCATAATACCCTAAGCTGCTCACATGAGACATTCTTTTCTCACAGCCCCCAATGTACAGTGGCACCCAGTTTAGCCTTTATCACAGCGTGGTGAAGGAGAGGATCAAAGACTCACACGCACAGAGTCGACCTCCTGCACATGTACGCACACAACACCTTGTACGCACTCTCAGACAAATCTGATGCGGTTCTGTTGTTGTGTTGGATTTGATGCAGGTTATGTGAGGTCAGCCGTACTTCCATAGTTGTGATGAAGGGAACAGTACCGGACTATTCACAGCTCAATGTGACCTGCTGAGCAGTAAACATTTATTGAGCAATGCCACACTTCATTTATCTCCTTGTGTACTGCCGTGTGTTTAATAGCATAGAGTAAAAGCTAAGAAACTGACAGATTGATGTTGCAGTTGATGTGGAAACACGCTTTCCTTATCGACCCGATATGCAATGCTGTCAGTGTCCAGAATTTACGAGAGGAAACCACCTGTCCAGAGAGGTCTGTAGGGAGTCAACCGTGGAGGATTTTCAATTTGTTTTTATTTATTTACTCATATCTTCATTTTAAAGCAGGGGTACCAAAAGGTCTGGTTCTTATTAGCATCTTGCATTGATGTTGTGTGAGTCGCTGCCAATTAACAGACTTTTGAGTCTGCTGGGAAAGCCCAAGTAGACCAGGTGGTCAGTGGCCTGGGAACTGCCAGACCACTCGAAACTAACAAGTAGCCAAACATCAAAATCAGCTTTTAATGGTTTAGCTCAACAGGAGAAAATCTCTGACGTCAACACAGACATGTTCTAAGATATACTGGAGCATAGCGATACACAAACAGGTAGCCAAACCACTCCACCCTCAGTAAGTGCTGTTAAAGAGTAAGTAAACCCGGTCAGTGTTTTAAATCTCTATTTAGTCTGCCCTCTACAGGTTGAACGCCAGTTATTACAAGTGAGTAAAATACAGTTTTCCTATTTGCTGATCTGGTGCCATTTGGCGTCATGACATTATGTACCTAGACACGGGTAGACACATGTCCGCAGACCAACCACGGGTCTATACAATCAAATGACGGTGTAAAATAACCTACTAGTGCTATGTCTTCATAACCAAGCAGCACATGAACACAGCACAGACACTCCGAAACAGAGGCCTGAGCTCCTGGTGTGGACGTGCGTGCGCACCAGTCAATGCCGAACTTAAGATCAATGACCTTAAAGTCACTGAAATCAGCCTTTATCTGAGATATGAAGCGAGGGAATTCATAAACAGGGTTTGGCGTGTCTGCCAAAGTGACAGCACAACGCGTTTCCCACAACACGTCCCTGGGTAGCTCCTGTTTCACAATAAAAGCCGTGCTGAGAAATGATGCCGTTCTGTCCATGGAAACGCTAGGAAGCTTTTAATTTGTAAGGGGCGCACTTTACAAGGCAAA
>JAPQRN010000005.1:24010160-24060055 GCA_037367275.1 Coranthus polyacanthus
CTGAGAAATGATGCCGTTCTGTCCATGGAAACGCTAGGAAGCTTTTAATTTGTAAGGGGCGCACTTTACAAGGCAAAACCAACATTACACATTACCAAATAATGGATGAACCTGTTGGTGAGTTGTAGCACACTGTAACACACTGTAACGCACACAGACGGACGCTGGCGATTACAATACCCTGTTCACCTTTTGGCATGCAGGGTGTCTGTGTGAAAATAATCATTGACTTTTTGAATGATTGTCAATGGAAATCTATACGTTTTCTGGCACAAGCATACAGTTGTAATCGATGTATAAAATGACTTTTAAGAATCCCTCGTAATTTTTTGCCATCAGTACTATGAACGCTCCATATTTGCGTTTTGTTTCTGGTCAATAAAACACATTATTTCAACCTATAATGTCATCAGCACTGTTGGCTTTTCTCTTGATAACGGCACTAATGAGCACACTGCCTGAATTGCTGTCTAACTGCCAGAGACACAACTGCTTAGAAAGGGAGCTGAATACAGAGTGAACACTTTAAAGAAATACATCAAACGAAGGGTCTTTGAACCTAAAGTCACATCCTGAAACTAAATAAATAAGAAATACAATGAAGCACCATAAATAAATAAGACGGCTTCTTATTCAAGTATGTCACGCGTTCTCATTTTCAATATGAACTGACAATGGGCGTGCGTTTTCGGGAAATACACACAAATTGTGGGAACCTACACCGAGGCCAATTCGCACACATGAAAAGGATGCGACTTCAGTGAGAAAAAAATAAAACGGAACCCGACACCTCCGCTGTTAGGTGTGACTGCTCGAGATGGGTAAAATGTGAGTTTCACCCTGGGCTGTGAAAAAAAAAAAGTGTGTCTGTAGAAAGATGAGTCACTGCGAAGGAGACAGACAAAGAAAAGAGAGAGAGAGAGCAAATATAGGCTAAAAGATTGTGTGTGTTTATCTTGAAGTGAGTCAGATTAGCCGCTGAACTAACTCCGCTGGGGCTTTGACTTTGACATTTCTGTAATACACGATACACACTCAGGTTGTGGAAATGATCCAGGATGTGATCTCAGCAAATACTGAAATATCAGCCTCAAGAAGTCATTGATTTTTTCGTGATCAGTCAAGTTCTTTTATTCGTTTCACCGGAATTCTACCATCCTGTTGTCGCGTCGTCCGCAGGTGAAGGGATGATCCATTAAACAGTGATCTTGCATCTTCTTGAAATCATTTTGGCCATTTGTTGCCGAGGTTATGTGTCGCGGAAGGCTGTACGATGGTTGGACTAATTCTGAATTTGAAACAAGACCATATAGATCACTGGTTATTCACCTTGTATGGAGCTGTGTTCTTTATGGAAGCGGGGCCTGCCGTGCAAAGTGAAAGCAGTCCCACAGCTTCATGTAATTGGAAATCACTGCAGCAGTTCAGCTCAGGTATCGGGGGAGGAGAAAGACAAATACTGTCTAGGTTTCAGCACCCAGACAGCAAATATTTGTCTCTTTTGTTACTTTTTGCTTTTACAAATTGAATTCTGTGATTTTGTTTGTGAATGTGGCTCTCTGTGGGTGGAAATCAATGACGCTTTTCAGTTCGGAAGGGAGCAGTAAGCACCTGCGAGTCTAAAAGCCCGGATAAATGTTTGAAGAAGCTGCAACGTGCATTTTTAAAAACAAACCTGTGTAGCGGCGCATGCATTCACAGTTAACTGCATAACCCCTTTTCCATAAATGCTGTTTAATTGTGATCGATTTGTGAGAACATCTCTATACCTTGATAATTAATACACATAATAATAATGCCATGTAAACATTTCAGTGTTCTGCAATTAAATAGACCTAGAATGAAAATAGTGAATAATAATTCCAGCACAGAATTTATTGTATTTTCATGGCCTAAACCTTGTGGTAAACAGCAAACTAAGTTGGAAGGAATACTTACTCTCAGCAAATGTTATAAAAGGCTAAAAGTTCATCTGCACTTTCCTTTCTCCCTAACCTGCCTTTGGCATTCAGTCCATTGTTACTGAACATGTAAATCCTTAAAAACAAGTCAGATGCAAAAATTTGCTCACAATTTCTCAAGCAGCTCTAACCTAGGGTTGGACAAAAAAAATATATATTGTAATATAATTAGTCAGAATGGCTTTTAGCCTATTTATCAAAATAAAGGTTGAAGCACGTGACAGATTTCTATCATAAATAAATTATAGACCTATGTGAAACAAAGTGCAGCAATTAACCTACAGGCCAAGAACATTATGCAAATGAAAGAAAAGTAAAAGAAAATGTACATGAACATTAAATGAAAATGATATAAAAATGTTACTACCAAGCTAACCGGACAGCACTAAGTCATCTTAGAGGCGACGTGTTGAACTACAAAACACAGCAGCACAAGAACGTTTAGGTTTTCCTTAGAATATTGTACACAACTGTGTAAAGTCACTGCATTACCGCAGCCAGTCCTCTCACTCTGACCGTTCACTCCGTCTTCCTGAGCTCATCACCCGTGATCCGACTTGCTTCAGTAAAGACGTTGCTATGGAGACGATCTGAACTCCTGTTCAGATATCACGCCTTCACGGTGGTACCAAAACGTATTACACAAACGCTGCTGGTTCAAATGGACTAACTTTTGGCGCTGAAGAATCGCTATCAACGGGCTTAAGTACATGTAAACTAGCAGCATTAATGCTACAAAACCCATGATGCAGCGCTCTCTGTAAAAATACACTGGTACGTGGCCCATTTTAAAAGAATGCGTGAGAGGCAGAAAGCCGTAGGAGAGAGTGAGAAAAGCAAGACAGTAGCTATAACAAATTACTCGACAACTTGTACTCGATGTTGGCGATGCAGTTCTTCTTTCTACTACATCCCACACAGAATAAAGCCACTGTGAACTATAGCTGTCGTACTGTGGACTTTGTGGACTATTTTCATCATAGTAAAGAAATGTCAGCGCTCGTTTATTGAACAACAGCGGAGGGTCACGGCACACGGTAACAAGCTATCTATAAATGTAGAATAATTGTTGCTGGTTCTGGTCTCAGGATATTTGCAGACAGTAAAAAAGACTATATATATTAAAAAAATGACCTTCAATAATGACAAATGTTCAATTCCATATCACATACGGCCTTTCTCACTTACACTGCATAGTTGTGAATATATGGTGTTCCACAATGTAGAGGGTGAATGTGATTTTACTTCCAGTTATACATTTCACTCAGCTGATCTGCTGCATCAAAAAGCAGGTGTGCTTTGTTAGCAGCAGAGAAAGTGCAATAAAACCCCCTCAACACTATTTTTAGCGTCCGTGACTGGCGATCTAAACTGGTTGATACCCTACTTTGTCACCTCAAAAGCTCTTTAGCAAACTTTGGCACTGCGATGCACTTCAGTCCTGTGTTTGTGCATTTGGGTTCCGCTCACCCCAGTATCACAGGCAGCGCGTCGATCGTGTGAGCTGTCTTCAAGCTGCCGTCTTTGATTTGCGTTTCCCATTGGACGTTTCACAGCTGTCGTGGCAGAGCAGTTTGCGAGTCTCTTGAGAGCAGAACAACAACAAAGGGGTTGGAGCGTCTAACCGAAGTTTAAGGTTCAGTCTAACATCCTTTTTCGCCGAAGATATTTTAACGTGTCCTAAAAAAAACAACAAAAACCCACAGGAGTAATTAATAACAGTAAGTGGAATTAGCAGCACCAGGATCTGTTATTGTATGAGCTTGCTCGCTGATAAAGGTCCAGTGTGTAAGATTTAGGAGCATTTAGGAGTGTCTCGTTGCAGAAATGGAATATAATATTCATAATTATGTTTTCTTTTTGCGTAGAATCCCATGAAAATGACAACTGTTGTGTTCTTGTTGCCTCAGAATGAGCTGTTTCTGTCTGAAGAGGGACCGTTCCAGTCACCGTTCCATCCAGTTGCACCGCCATGTTTCCACAGAAGCTCACAATGGACTTCCTCTTCTTCCTTTTTCTGTGTTATAGCGGGTGGTGTCCAGGGCTAAGGTGCATAACTGTCACCTACAACACATTCTCGCTGCCAACTCATCACATGCTGATGCTCGGGGGACCCCTGGAGCATCATTTCTCAACACGAGTGGTAGTCTGACAGATGGTGAGACAATGCCATGGTTACAGTTTCATGAGCATCTTTGTTATGCTTTGGGAAAAAGGGTCGGGGGTTAGGGTTAGGGCTACAATAAAATCAAAGACAGAAAGAAAACACACTTAGGGTTTTGCTACTTAACACCTGGCCCATGTCGTCAATTTGCGACATCTACGGATTTACACTCCACTTCCATCTGGTCTCCTGTGCATCAGAGATTGATGCTGTAGTTGTAGCCCGTTGCATTGAAAACAAACACCAAGGGGTCGCGATGAAGCGGCAGGATGTGACGACTTGGGGGCGAGAACGGGCTCTCACTTGAGCGTGGACCAGAGGTATGAAGCGAGGAAATTTATAAACAGAGTTCGTGCTTTTGACGGCCGTCGTAGGCGAGGATGTCACTAAATATCACACACTGAACCTTTAAGGTTTAGGGGTAACTTCGGCCACTGTCCTGTGTAGCAGAACGATTATAGGACGGGATATTTTTACCATCCTGAACCTTTTACTTTGTTATCTGATGAGCCTCTGTTACAGTACGGTGGGGTGTAAAATGTCCATTATGCAGATTGGGATAAAGCATAATGTTACACCTTCACTTGTAATGTGTGGTTATAATGTGTGATAAAATCTCAAGACTGCGCTTTCATGTGGGAGTGCTTTAGTTGTTTAATGCTGGCTTTTTCCCCCGTCTAAACCGGCACGTTAAATTGTTGCCCGTCAGTCTTAAAATGAACGTTAACTTAACCGTGTAACACAATCAATTCGAATGCAATCACACTGCTCCCAGGTGAATTAGGTATTATCTAAGCAGTAAGATAATCGTACTAAGCGCCCAAACTCCATCTTAGCGGTAAGTATACAAAGACTAAGCGAGGCAGACATTACAGCATTAACATGTGGTCTTCAGGCTGTGACCTGACATAACTCAGTTCTCTCCATCTTGACACTGAACCTCCCGACCCATCTATTAATATTCATCACCCTCTGTCCAGTTCAGCAGCTAATGTTTTGCTAATGTTGCCACACTCATTTAATAAGCCTCTAGTAGGAAGTGATTTGTACACAGCTTTTTTTTTTCCAGTTACATATTTGTTTACTTTATTTGTCTTGCTCTTCAGTCAGGTTTTGACTTGAAAAATGAATCCTTTGTTGCTGTTGCTGGAGGAAGGAATAGAAGAAGTTAGCATAGCCTGTGTCGGAGGCTTGTGCGACTGCACGCACGTTGTTACCACAGAATATCATTCATGCTTTATTACCCTTTGCAAAAATGTATATGAGCCAAAAAAACCCATCTAGATGTCTATTATACCTCTTTATCCAGCGTTGCGTTTTTAGAAGTGGTCAATTTTGCTTGTTTTTTTTATATCCTGTAAAAGCAGAAAAATGTCAGATTGGTTTATTTGTCCCAATGAGAATTTAGATCAAGTGTAATGTAAATTGTTTTTATAGTATAATGAATGCCGAATACATTCAAAGCGCTAGTGGGCAAACTTGTAAAGATGCACATCACAAGGTCTAGTCTTCTCCATCCGTCTTCATCCGTTCTTTCTTTCTTTTTTTTTGTCTCGGCTGCAGCTCCGACGCACTCCCCCTGCTTTGCTTCCTGTGATATGCAGAGCCATGACAGGTATCAAAGCTGAGTACCTTGTCTGAACATGAATATATAGGAAGCATGTCTGATTCAAGTCAGTAAGTAGGCCTGAGATTTGCTGATCTGTCAGTCTTTCCCGAATTCAGAACACGTCGAGCTTGTACCTTTTCCTGCCACAGTGCCTCTGTAACATGGGAGTGACAGATGCAAAGGTTTTGCAGGACGACGAGCAAAAGGCCAGCAAACACATCTAGCACTGCACGAATAAACAAAGTTACAACTCAGCATGGAGGCAGAGCGTACAGTACTATGACACTATATTATAATAACACGGTCCCTACATGTGAGGTGTGGTTTTATATCATAGTGGCGGCGGCGGCAGAGCACTATGTACCTTATTCCACCTGATTTTGGGCAGTTTGTCCTGTTTTTTTTTTCCCCCTGAAGCTCAGGATGAGGCGAGTGACTGAACTGTGATCTTCACTGAGATCCCAGATTTACGTCCAAGCTTTGGCTGGGCTACTCGAGGACATTCAGGGATTTCTTCAGAAGCCGCTCCAGCGTTGTCCTGGCTTCAAAATCTTGTATATCTCCTGTATTCTCCGGTTCCTCTAGTTTCCATCAGTCTCATGTAGTCTCTCCTGCAAGGAAGTGTCCTCACTCCCCGTGTTTTACTGTTACTAACAATCTCTGTAGTATCCAGGTCATGACACAGTATCTGCTTTTCAGAAAAGTCCATACATCTGTGCAGCTTCAGGGAATAATGAAATAGTGTATTGACAATGCATATTTAGAATATAAAATAGTTTGTAACTCTATACTCTGGTGTAGCCACTGTGGTGCAGATACACTTGTTTTAAATCAGGGGCTTATGGGAAATCGTTGATACATTTCTGTGCAAGTAATGCCTGAAACCTCACTGTATTCAGATTATTGCCTATTTAAAAAGTGACTATGTTGGAGTTGCATGTTCGATTGAACAATACATTTACATTATGTTACATCTTTTCATCTAGTTCAAGCTGCGGAGAGAAGGTGAAGGCCGCTTTTTCCGATGCCATTTTTATTGTAGAGGAATTAGTTGAAAAATTTACTTTAGAATTTAAATGAAAGCAAAGTGTTTTACTATAGAAGTGTAAATCCACTTAGTTTTGTTTTCATCTTTTGTTAACTGGTTTTCACTCTGACTTGATGCTAGAAGCTTAAAAGAAAAACTGTCTCTTCGCAAGTTTAACCGGACAAAACCTCAGCCTGCCTTTGTGTTTACATGGACTTAGAGATTACATCTGCACATCAAGTCTTATTAGACATTCAGGGTTTACTTTAGGAAGCAGCGTTGTGTGAACGCCACATTCGTTTACGCCGTACATGCAGTAATAATGTAAGACAGTACTCACTTTGATACTGTCTCAAATGGACTTCAGTGGCTTCGGGAAACCCCCATATCCATATCACCTTTACTATATGTTTGGATCTTTCAACTACAAATAACCTGATGGAGATTTTGCCCTTATTGGAAAAGGACGTCCCATGCCACTCTTGAAACAGTTACTGGAAGAGGAAGGATTGCGTTTGGTGACCTCCCTGGTCACACTGCAGATGGTCGTCTCTCCTGTAAAGTCAAGCCCGCTGCGCTTCTGAGAGAAGTTATTGAGATTTTCAAGTCGCAGTTAAAGGCAATATGCTGTTTTATTAAATACACAGCAGCAGTGTGCCAAGTTTTTCCTCATCGCCAAATTTGTTTTTGGGTTTACTGGACAAATGAACTGACAGCGTCTATTTTGGTTTCAACAGGATAACGCCTCTGACTTTTGATGTCATTTTGCTGGCTTTGCCTGGTATAATAACCTTCCCTTTTTTCTTGTGATTGCCAAGCGTAAAGAATTTGTGTTTGGCATGTTCCAGCCAATGGTCCTGTGATAGAAAGCAGCAGATGGACATTTCTCAGAAGCAGCCACTAGTAAAGATGTTAATTTAACATTGGTGCAGGATTTGTGTGGGAGAATTTCACGAGTAAACAATTCAAAGCTGGCTGTGTGCGCGTACATGTCTTCCGGGGACCAACGGGAAACAAGGCGGCACCCGTCTTTACAAATCTCCGCCGTAGTCTAATGTTCATATTCAAAATGAATGTATGTTCTAAATGACGTGCCACGATGTACGAGAGACAGACAGAGAGAGGAAGAGATGAAGGTGTCTGTGGAAAAAGCCTCTGAAGGAGTACTGCTTACTGTTTCTTGGACTTCAAATAGTCCTAGCATATCTTTGATGCATGTTTGAGGTCATTTCTGTGCTGGGAATGAAATCCCCTTCTTTGCAGCTTTAAGACCTAAGGACTGGTATTTCTCTGCAGAGAACAGAAAAGCTACCTTTGTCAAATTTGTAATTTGGTTTTGTGCAAGTACGACCTGTGCGCTGCCTGTTCAACAATACTTCTCATCCCCTGTAAGCTCACAAATATTATGCACATGCAAATGAAGTTTTCTTTGAGCCTTGTATATCAATGGTATTAAAGTTGCACTAATTATTTAATGCAAATGTGAAGTATGAAGAAGTAAGAAATGGCTGCTTGCATGTGAGAAAATCCCAAAGGCTGTCAGCTCTACAGATCATTTTTTTTTCACGCGATTGTTTGGGTCCACGTACGTCACTGCTTTGATTAACTCTCGCGAAGTATGCGGTGAACATTTCTGAGACATTTTCCGTCGATTAAATTAAAATACACTACACTATTCTATTTATTCGACATTTAGAATGCATTAAATGAAGCCCACAAGGTCATGGGTAAGTCATGACTGTACCTCCCACTCACTACCCTGTTTTCAATTTGTAATTTACACAAGAAAGAGATGTGTGATCAAAGGAGAGGCAGAGAACAAACACCGCTAAAATAACCCAGGGTTTTCTCACTTGTTTCTGTCTGAAAAGACACTACGAAGGAGTGAAAAGGTTGCTTTTTTTGGATGAGATGACATGTCTGAGGATGGCATCACACCTTTAAGGTGAGCCTATGAGCTCTTGGAACAGCCTTCCTAACAGACTGGCTCCCCTGGGGCTCCACGGTCTCTAGGTTGGGAGTGTGAGTCATACTCTTTCTGAGACATCACTGGTGCTGCACGCACAAGACTCCCTGCCAGAAAGGAACCAGGTACATATTTAGAAAGTGGAAGGATGTAACAAAAAAAAAAAAAAAACGGATGGAAAAGAGGAAACTTCAAAAGGGTTTTGGTTGAACTGATGTGTGTATCTGTATTGTGTAAAACCAGGCACTTTTAGTGTTACAAATGTAGTACGACTTGCCAATGTGATTTTAATACTCTGCAGTCGCTCTCTTTGTCCTTCTTCACATTTATCTGCTTAAGAACATCTGGGATGTCTTTTGACAGGATTTATAGTTTATAGTTTAAAGACATTTCCACTGGGAAAATATACTTTATGTATTTACTGCATATCTGTCATGTTTATGTTTAAAGATCATTTAAGAAATGCTTTCTAAACCGAAAGACTGAAAACCAACTATCTGTACACTGTCACACAAGACTTAAGACTATTGTAGTTGAATTGAATTCAATAATTTAGTTTAATATTGCGTGTTTCATGTGTAATGTCATGTAAATGTAGCCTAGGTTATTTCATTAAACAACTGAACACTGTAACTTTTAGCAGCTATATTATGAGTAAATAGATTATTCATTTGGAACCATTTTCAGCTGTGGATTAATACACATTTGTTGTTCAATTTCACTTTTACACTATTTTACGCTATTTTATGCCAAATAAGTGAATTTAATACATTTTCTAATTTGAAATCCTACAAATCGTTCCGCTGACGTTGTTGCGATTGATTTTTGTTTTACCTTTTCATACATTTAACCTCAGCCTGTTTAAAGCTGCAGGAGCCAAAATCAGGAGAGCAGCTCCCTCCTCTATGTCCAAATAAAGAACAAAACCTAAATACAGATGACGTGACGCTGTTTCATACGGCTATGGAAAAGTGAAGCCACGTTTCCAAGCTTCTGTGAGGAACCACAGATTAGAGTCACATCTGACAGAATCTTAACAGGGATCAGTAACTAAAGCTGCGAGTCAGATACTTAACCTCCCTACCGGTCTGAAAACCAAAACCAAACCAGCCAAAACCTCCCGTCACAAGCTGTACGGTAGCTACAGCCTGTACACAGAGTCCAGAAAAGGGGTTAGGAGTCTTGTTTCCTGTCAGACCACTTGAATTATAACATGCTGAAAGGTAATCATGGAACATTTTGCCTGGTGATACAAAAAAATGATTGTACACTACGGCTTTAACGGTGAATTTTTCCTACATGGTGATATTACTATCAGAGGAGTATTAATGTTCTTAATATTCTGATTTTAAGATAAAATCCTTCACCTTTTCTGACCACATGTGGTTATATACTGTGTGTGATTATTTCTCTCTTCAACTGAAAATCCCATATTGCCATATAGCTGCAGTGGAAATAGTTAAATCTCAAAGCTCCTGGGAGTTGCTCCACTGGGATCGTGTTCATTGAAGTGTAGATACCGTTCACATTGGGTTACCACAGTTCATGTGAAAAGGGCTAAAATGGTGAGGCCTACTGCAGCGGGGCAGCGCTTTGGTCCACGGAGAAAACGGGAGATGAGATTCATCGAGCAGCGCCTGGCACGTCGACAGCAGGACAGATGGCCACGAGGGTCCATATGGGGTGGAGAATGTGTCCAAGTGTTCCACTGGCATTGTGTGTCTACACGAGCGCAAACCTGTGTACACAGACGTGTGTACACGCACACGTATGAGTCCGCACGATGCAGTGTTCCATACGCGCGCCTATGGATTGTACATCCTGTGCATTTGAAAGCTTGTGTAAAAAAGATAAATCTGTCAAATTGTGTGTGAAATGAATTTTTTTTTGGACAATTCACCAGCCCTTACATCACCACCAGCGTGGGTCAAACCGACCCTCAGCATGAGTGGCTTGTCTGCAGGAGGAGGGCCAAGACTACGACATTACTAACGTCAGTAGGTCAGCAGTAATACACCTCCACACGCTGCCCACCAACGCGGCACAGCAGTGTATAGAAACACATGAGCACGAACACGAAAGCTATCAGGGCGTGACCCAGTGGGACCAATGTAGACTGCTGTCAAAATCAATATGAAGAAGTGAAGAATCAAAGTAGATCAAAATTGATTTCAGAAGCATCTAAAAGAAAGAAATCCAGGCCAGAACATGTGGTTATGCTTGTGAAAAAAATATGAAATAAAGCTTTTAAAAAATATGAAAACTGCAGTCTTGAGGTGTGGACATCAACATGACAAGCAACTATCAGACTATAATTTATGTGGACATTCCTTTGGTGTGAGCTTCTACATATTTTCTCTGTCTACTTGCTGAGTCTAATCCTAGGATCAGCGCCGGCTGTGGTATTAGTAAGAGGAATATGGACTTTGTGGGAATTAGGTCTGGTCTGTGACAAACGAGCGTGG
Organism: Coranthus polyacanthus; assembly: GCA_037367275.1. NCBI lineage: Eukaryota > Metazoa > Chordata > Actinopteri > Kurtiformes > Apogonidae > Coranthus > Coranthus polyacanthus. Next base: position 24,021,353 of record JAPQRN010000005.1, read on the forward strand.
ACAGTAGGGTGCTCCCAGACGCTCATGATCATGTCTGATGCACTCATTTAGGATAAACAGAAGCTCAGGGACAAATGAGCTAAGTCCCGTTCCTGAAAGCAGCTTTGAAATGAGCGCATAATGAAATGTATAATTTATTTATTCTGAGATGCTGGAGGGCCCTATGAAATAAACATGAGAGCGAGAGCGAGCGAAAGAGAACGAGAGTGAGACAGATAGAGATGGAGAGCGAGAAAAAGAAGGGAGGGGCGACGTGTGATACTGTAGGAGAAAGAAAGTAAGGGGGGAAAAAATGAATAAGGGAAAAAAAAAAGAGCTATTTTCTTTCTGACAGTATTGTCAGAATGTGCACATGCCTCCTGTACTGAAGGAGGGAGTTAATCTGTTTGTAAAATCAACCATAATAATTAGCCCAGCTATGCTTATGCAGCCTAGTATTTAATCTTTTAATTGGAGAAAAGAAAGTGGATGCATTTTGTTTAAAATAGAGCCGTATTCCAATATTATCTAATGATCCTCTTGCCTTTTCCTCTATATGATTATTCCTTATAGCCACAAATAAGGCAAATCCGTAGCTGTGAGCAGCGGTCCTCCATGCATGTGTTTTACCCACGTGTTCTCATCTGTGTCTACGAATCAACAAAAAACAGCCACAGAGGCACCTGCACAGAAAACATGACCACAGCTCAGGTCACCTCCCCGGGTCGCTGATTTATTTGCACTGACTGGTACATCGACCAGCCCATCGGGCCGCATCCCATGTGTTTAGTGTCCACAGCTGAGCGCGTCATTCACAATGTCGCACGTTAGATTCGGACCGACTGCAAGCGGGACTTTTCTTGCCCCTCAAGTCCACGCGACGCTTGTCAGAAAAGGACTGACAAGCGTCGGTTTATTTGCAGTGGTGGTTTTTTTGGTGTATTTTGTGCAAGATTACTGAGCTGACAGGGCTCCAGATTTCTACTCGATTAACATATTTTGTAATTCAGCAGATTGTATGTGGGCTACCCAGGGTCAGTCCACACAGTGATACTCGTTCTCTGCAGCAAGAAATGCAAAATGGAAGTATGCGCTTGGATACCGGGGAGAGCACAGCGCTTTAGAAGGACGTGGATCAGAAAACGTCAACATTTAAGACAGGACTGCGTCATTTAGTACCGCTAAAGACAAAGGTGGCGTCAAGAATTGATTTTGAATGTAATGGGGACCGACGGACAAACCTTCTGCTTGGCCACATTTAATTTCAGGCAAACAAGAGGAATGCGTCTTAAAACAATGGATGACACGGGGATTCATGGGAATATTTTCATTCAGCTCTCTTCAAGTCTGTTTCAATTCACACGTTCCCGTTCAGGATCAGCGGCCGAGGCGATCCCTGCTTCTCAGACAGTCTTGCAGAGCTAACGTGTTTAAGAAATAAATCTTGGATCCGACCTAGACGTTCAAATGTTTCCGCTGATTGGACTATGTGTTTAAAACCCCTAAGGAGCAGAATTTCCAAATCATTTAGCTATTATTTAAAGTCAGATGAAATAAAGCGCAAGCTGCCATATCAGTCAGTCAGTTTAAAAACAAAGCTATCCGTGCTGGGTGATCCACTGACGAATAAAAGGGGGATTTTTTTAATGTTTTGCAAGCTGTTTTCAGTCACAAGAGACGTTGTTAAGTTGACTTTACTTTAACAGTGGGGTATATGTACGTCCCATACCGTATCAGACCTGCACACAGCGAGAGCAAACCCACAGAGGAAAGGAGAAAACGTGCGAGATGCTACTGTGCAAGCTACCTTTTTTGTAATTAACATATTTGCGAAAGCTACTTTGTTAAGGGTAAAAAAAAACCCGAAAAAAACAAATCCCTGCCTCCGACATCATTTCTTAATTAGCAGCAGTGCATTCCAATTAACATTTAATAATAACAATAACTCAGTAATGAATAGGACAACAGACGAACAGAATAAACCTGGCGATTGCTTGTTTGTCCCGTCCCTCGAGGCAGGCGACACACACATAAGAAAGGCACTAAAGGCACGAATGCGTCTATTTTCCGCAGTTAGAGCGGGTGAAGTTTGACGTGAGGGGAAAATGTTTTTAGTGAAAGTAGCTGCAACAGCTGCTGTGCCTTCATTAAGGGACATCTTACTCATACTGTATCCCTGGTGCTGAGGTGAAGGAGTTCACTGAGAGCTTTTCAGTAGTAGCTGGTTTGAATATTACTTCTCGCTGCAGAAAAACGAGGAAAGAATCTCTGCGCGTCGTGCATTTTACTCTTCCTTTATTTCGTTTTTTTTTTTTTTTTAATATGCACATTTGTCCTAAAACACAGCGTCGTGCTTTATGCCAGGCCGTCACTGTTAGCAGCGGCCCCTTTTGAATTCACCTGCCAAAGGTTTGTGTTGTGAGTACAATCACAGTGCCAGAGAACACAGCACTCCACATACAGTGGCTGTGCCTTTAGGTAATGCATTTCCTCTGTTCATGCAGCGCTGAAATCTGGGTGGTGGTATTTTCAGATCAGCTCTGAATTGCCCTAAGAGATGTTCTCAGCTCACAAAATATTCTTTTAGTGGTGCCGCTTTAAAATTGCTGCAGCGCATCTCTTTATATCCACATGATTTATGACTGAACCTGCAAGAAAACAAAGCTGTGGAGAAAAAAAAAAGCCTTTGCTGGTAAATACATCACGCCAGATCCAAAATATAAATATATATCTGCTTTGCCTTTTTATTAAAGGACAGGGGAGGCTTTGTTTTTTTTTGGTCTTTTTTTTTTTTACTTTTGGCTCATTGCCACCATCAGTTTGCCCAGTATCAAATGTGTGTGTTTTCCAAAGAATATGAAAGCCATACATTACTTTATAGCTGTGCATAACCCACCAGCTGCTGAGGGCAGAGAATTCAAAACAGAAGCACACAAATTAAATCAACTGAAGCATCTTTGTGGAACTTTTATATTGAAGTGTATTTTAAAACACTTTTTACAGTTTTCAGTCAAAGCATGATGACAAAATGATCACAGTAACCCTTGTTATTGTTCAGTCGTGTATTACTTTATGTAATACAAAGGCTTGAATTACTGATACAACCTCTATCCTTACTCTATCCAACTATTATTTGATTTGAAGTTAGCTTTGGTCGAACCATGTATAATATGATATACACAAACTGTCCCAGAGGGGAATGTTTTGGATATGTACTCTCAACACAGTGACTCCAAATGGACTTCATGATGACTTCAGTTTAAAATGTTTTCTGAACATGACGGCATCAGGACTATCCTACGCTTCAGCCAGTGATCTCTATTGACATCTAGCGTATTGTTGTAATAGAAAACCAAGGGTCAGAAACAATGCTGTACATGTGCGATTGGTTCCTGTAAGGGATATGACAAGTGATTGGCTCCAACCCCCCGCTGTGTAAAAGCCTGGCCCTCGTCCATATATACTGAACTGAACTTGGATGAACTCGTCTGCCTCAAACGCTCTGACGAAGGCTCTGTGTTGAAACCCGTCACTGTACTTTTTGTGAGATGTAAGCCAAATAAATGTCTGTAATGTGATTTGACTTGGGCCTTTGACATGTGCTACCTTTATCCATTTTTTGAACATTCAAATTTGGGTTCAGCACTCGACTGAAGAGATAGTTTTGAAGCGCAGCCTGCTCCTCCAATACTAATATGTACACCCCGTTTCAAAAGAAGTTGCAATAAAATGCAATGAAAATAATACTCTAATCTGTGATATTTGAAGTGAATTCAAATATCACAGATTAGATGTGATGTTTATTTAACTGACAAAAGTACAAAGAAAATATTTTCAGTGTTTTCAGTGACTAAATTAATCGCAGCGTCTGTGATGGTCTGGGGCTGCATCGGTGTCCACGTGTCTGTCCTGCATACGTGTGAAGAGACCGTCCCTGTCAAGACATGGACTGAATTTTACACAGACAGATGCCGACGTCAAGTCCACGTCTTTTCCCTGAAGCCTGTGGTTGTTTCATCAGGACGATGCCAGACCTCGTTCTGCACCAGGTCCAACAGCGTGGCTTCATAGTCGCAGAGTGCGTGAGCTGGACCGTCCTGTCTGCAGAGTCCACATCTGTCTCCTGCTGAACATGTATGGACGCCATGAAGAGGAGACTGTTGAGCGGATCGCGTCCTCAGTTACCTAGCGATTAAAAAGTGTAATAAAAAGGAAAGACAATGTAACACCGTGGTAAATGTGCCGCAGGTATCAAAATGTGATACTAATAGAATTAATATAACTATAGCTTTTCTTTGTACTTTTGTTAAAGGTTAAAATGAATTAAAGAATCACAGATTTAAGTTTTTACTGCATTTCAGAAAATGTCCCAACTTTTCTGGAAATGAGGTTTGTCTGCTAATGTGGTTATTATTCTACTTTGTGTACGATACTAAGACCTGATTATGTCAAGGCATAAAATTGGAAGCTCCTTGGTGTGTTGTGAGCAAAGAAAATAACAGTCACACTGATCGAAGGTGGGAGAGAGTGAGATGAGAAATCACACAACCTGTTTTTTCCAAAAATGGCACCAGTGCGTTGCTGGTTTTGCTGTTCTGAAAGCATTTATCAAAGATATTGAAGGATTGCTTCCAGTTCTCTGCAAGAATCCACCTCTCCCTCCTCGTTCCTTCTCACTCACCTCATAATAATAAAATGGTTCCCAACATGAGGTGCCAAAGCTTTACAGTGGATCATGAGGCCCTTTTGATTCTGAAGGAAAACATGATCTACATAGAGTTTTTTTAGACCACAGCGACATTCAACAGTAATGTGTAATGTATATATTTAGTAAAGCCACAAATCTCAGCCATTCATCCCTCACAGAGTTGCTCCATGCAGGTTATACATGCATGTCCAAAATGCAACTAATTGCAATCAGGACTGTTGTGATATCTTGGCATCACTCACTGGACTCAATCCAAAATTGTTTTGTCATTTGCAGTGTGAAATCAGTAAACCGGCAAATTATAGATTCTGATTTTCACATACACTTATCGAGTGTCTAAATAATGCCAGTGTTTAATCAGAAAAAAGCATGTCAGGCTTGTATTGGAAAAAGGAAACGCCAAAAGGCAGGCGAGGGGTGAATTTTTCAGAGCACTTTCCATTTCCGCAAGCCAAAAAAAAAAAACAACCTTAGACCACTGGCAAAACACCGATCACTCCTGCCTGCATCAAAATGGCACGCATAATGTGGACCACAGGTGGTTGGAAAAATGACAGCTCCCCAACAAAAAGGTGAAACAGAGTCATAACAACAACTCACTGACGTTATTCAGATGAATGAAAGCAGCCCTTGTGCAGAGGAGGCAATCCTACAGTCATTTTATATACTTTATAAAGCTCACTGCAGAGACAAAGTTGAAAAAATATAATTCAAATATGCACATCTGATACGCCCACATATAGGGAAGATTCTGTGCCATGCATACCTAAGAGCATAACCTATGAAGGCAAACAGAAGACTTCAGTAGCTGACTGAAGGAGAAGGCTCCCCACTGACTAGTGTTTCACCATGTGATACGCCAGTACATCATGGTGTGCAAACATCTCACTGACGAGCTGCACGAAAAATCTAAATTAGCAAAGGCAGTCTCTGGTCAGAAGCTGTTTCAATATTCTCAGTGAGACATCAAACCTGCCAGATATTCAGCTTGTACAACGAGACAAATGATAGCACAGAGAGATGTCAAAACAAGGGGAGTTAACGAATGCAGTTGTGTGTGCAAAAATAAACAGCGTTTTGGAATGTACGGATATATCGTGAATACACTGTAAACGATTGTTTACAGTGTATTCATAGTACTGGCAGCAGGGTTGCCAGTAGTTTACTGTCTCTTTCTTTTTTTTTTTACAGTTCTCCTACTGTTATCTATTTTACAGTGTTTTACTGTAATAATACCATGTACTGAATTGCAGTACATGGCTGCATTTTCAGTACGTCGCCGTTTTCAGTGAGTAGTGGGCGTGTCAGAGAAGCAAAAACCAGGCGTGGAATGGATTTAGCTCCACCCACTGCACGAGTAAAACGGTACTATACTGTAGAGAGCAGCGCCTTCTACAGTATAGTACCGTTTTACTGGCAAACGGGATGTTACCGTAGGAATTTGCCCGTTTTTTTATAGCAGTTGTTACAGTGTAGAAATAAAAAGTATCCTCTCTAACAAGTCTTCTTTAGTCAGAAGGAGCAGAATAAATAACTCAGAGGTTAGAAAACATTTGCTTATTAACACATGAAGCAACAGTAGCATTCACTTTGAGTCGTGGCTCTGGAAGCTCAACAAAGTATCCTCTCTGTTTTGTCGGATTTTTTTTTTTTTTTAAATGTAGAAGGTGTGACAGGTTAAAAGATGTGGAAGTCACTCTGTTAAAATTGCAAATTGCAAAAAGGATGGTTGGAATGTAAATTCATATTTTGTCCAAAGATGCCTCATGATTACCACAGTTATGCATTCCAAAGCTATTTCTTCTAGTACTGTAGTTGACTGCATTTATTGCAACTGTAGGAATAAGAAAAAGGTTCATAGAATTGACAGAGGAGTCATAAAAACATTTAAAATAGGAAAAGACAGTTAAAACTTGTTTGTTAAAATTCGTTAAAATGAGTGGAAAGCTACACGTAAGTACCGAGTTAAATGTTTTAAGAGGAATTGTTTAATTTCACATTGCTTGTTTTCTATTGTTTAAAGCTTTGTAAAAAGATAAGACAGGATGTATTGGTTTGTGATCGACTGGATTGGCCTTGATCAATTGAACCAGTCTTGCTTTATTTTATCTTTTTTTTTTCGAGTAGTGAGGTCTCCGCCTGCTAGCAGAAGAAGAAATGTGTTTTACTTCTCCGTTGTTTCGCGATTAAAAAAACACGCTGTTTTTGAGAAAAAAATCACACTTGTGGTTCTTTTAAAAACCCCAGTGCTTCAGGGGTGCAACAAAGGCATAAAAATGCATATCTTCATAACTACCTTTAGTTCACAGTAACATAAGTGGTGGGAACCACTACAATAACTCTGGAGTAGCACGTGTCAATCGCCCCGTTTCTCCTGTCTTTGTTCGTCGCATATTATCTCCTTTACTGATACTAATTAAAGATATAACTTAAATGCCATTCCTGCCACTCCAGCCCTCTATAAATACATTTGCGGTGCCTTTTCCTCCCTGCATTTACACCTTTCGTCGTGCCGGATCATGTGACAGACAGTGAGGAGCTGTCTCCAGCAGAGAGTTGACATTCTTCAGAGAGAACAGTGGGAACTGGAATCATTTCAGCAGCACAGAATTCCTCTTGCTCCCGTTAGACACCTCCCATCTTCCCTCTTTGTCTTCCTCCATCTTAGCGTATATATTTATCTGCTATCACAGATATGTGTGTGCATTTTAATTACGTCGTGCCAGACTATTTTCTCAGCAAACATACGTTTTTTTGTTTTGCTTTTTTTTTTTTCCTAATGAAATATCTGTTTGCGTCTGCTGTGTGTGGCTCTCATGTCAGCGTGTGAAGAGAAGGCAACATGGAGATGTGAGAAAATGTTGCAGGAATCCTTTCTTAGAGTCTCCTTCATTAAATATTCCATCAGAAACTGGTCTACTTGCCAAACACTGCTGGGAATAGCCGGGCTAACACTTACACTGTAATATTGTGTAGGGTTGTGGACAGCTCTTAACCAACACGAAGAGCAATATGGTGAATTAAAAGTGTTGTCAATCTAACTGCATTAATGAGAGAAGTAGACGCGCGTATTTCTGTTCTAGGATTTAGCTTTGCCTGGTAAAAGTCTTTGCTTGATATTGATCAAAACAGTTGGTAATTTCTCCGTTTTTGGTTTCATTTTTTTCCCATCCCAACACACTTCTATTATCAGAAATGAAATATTGCATACATAATTAGGTTTTCTCCTGCGTATAATCACCTCCACCTACAAATGCTTGGGTCCACTTCCACAATGAGTAAACATATTTTAAATACTTTGGATCGCTTCATCATTGTCTCACATTATCATTGCGTGTAACAGTGTGACATTCACACATTACTGCTGCCTAAAGTAGACTGAACCCATGAATCACTCTGAATGTAAATGAAGGACTTGCTGTAGAGATGTAAGCAGTGGGATGTTTTGTCTGCCAAAAAGGAACGAAGAGCCATTTTCCACAACTTCCAAGTCAAAGTGAAAACAAGCAAACAAAGATATAAATAAATTGAACTGAGTTGCATTTCCATATAGGACATTTTGTTTTCACTTAGTTTCTGAAGTGCATTTTATTTCCACACTAATCCACGGAACAGAAATAACGATAATGTAAATGTACTGTTCAATCCGACATGTAACTTGGTTTTCCATTGTAACTCCATCCTCTGGGTCGTGTGTGTGCACAGGTACGTTACACTGTGCGCGTAGCTGACTACGGCGCACACATGCTTTACATCAGGGGCTTATGGGAAAATGGTGATGTCTTTTACATTTCAGAGTGAAAAGTGTAAAAAAAATAATCCTTTTCAGAAAACTATTGATTTTAAGACCACAACTATAATGCGATTGCCACCTATTTCAAATGTAACTTACTTGTGTATCTTAAATACGTCATTCCGTTACATGTGCTCCGTTACTTCCTGTCCGGTCCTTTGCTAGATAGGGCCAAGTCCCGCCCCTTCGCGATGTGTCCATGAGGCTTTACTTTGCAAAAAAAAAGTAGGTGCAGTAGTCGATGGCGAGAGAGAATATTCTCGATCGTTTTGTCATTTTGAAAGAACACACTGCAAGTCAAGACAATCACAGTTTGTCATAAAACTACTGAAGTATAAGAACCGTGAAAATGTGTAACTAGAAAGACTACACACCCAAAAGTGACGTCATCCTAACTCTCTCTCTCTCCACGAGCTGCTCAGAGATGCAGAGGCGTCTTCATCCTTCAGCACGCCTCTGCATCTTTCAGCATGCCCGGTCTTGTAATGGTTTTCCTCTCTTTTAATACCTAATTTATCACAGAGAACGAGGTGAAATGTGTAACCTGTGTGATGCTGGTGACGTATATCACACAAAAACGAGAGTGATTTCACACAAAACTAAGTGGTCCTTTACTATCGTGGCAAACCGCCACTTTCTTGACTTGTAAAATTCTCTTTTAAACTGACAAACTTCATATTTCAAATTAATCAAAAAAAAAAAATTTCTCTCCCACCGCTGACTGCCATACATATTCTTTTTCCAAAATAAGGTCCCGTGGGGTTCACCGGCAAGCGGCAGGATTCCACCTCCCTGCATTTCTGTGTCTTGTTCTCTCCCCATTCTTTGATGGCAAAAATCTTAGGAAGGGCAATTATACAGCAACCGCTACTGAGACGATTCTACTCTCTGAAACGGCTTATGTAACAGTGATATTTTTGTTCCCACTGAGAAAATGTGTGAGAAGATGGATGGCAGTGCATATTTAAGAAGGGAAATATTTTGTATACCTACATTGCACCTGCAGCTCTAAACCGGCGCCTTACCTTTAAACAATGAGGAAATTGAATCTGGGTCAGAATCGGCCTCTGTGGTGCTGTGGTGTTTTTCCAGGAGAGATTTCGCAAACCTCTTGTCAGCTGCTGGAGGAATGAAAACGGGGACAACTCCGAGGAGATAATGAGCATCACGGTCTAGATGAGCTCGTGTGTCTGCGCGTGCATGCACGACCGGCGTTCTTTGTGAAAATATATTGTACTTCTAACGACCTAATGCGAAGTTACACCGCAACGGCACCGAAAAATCATCGTCAACTTTTTTTAACTGGCTTATTATGCAAAGTGCATGGTGCTAACTTTGCAGGAGAATGCAACAACAACAGATGCAGCGGCAACAACAGTGACAATCATTGGAAATGTCACAGCTATCAGCCGCATTATCTTCTGCATATCTCATTTGTACCCACTCCAACCTTGGATTGTGGGGGCTATCTGTGTGAGGTGTGGATAGAGAATGAAGTTAGCATTTGGGAGTGTCTCATCTGAATTCTGTCTGACTATTTCTGAGGTGTATGGAGAGGCTCTGTTCCATTAGGGCTACACAGCCAAGAACTGGCGACTATAATTACACACTAATTTAGCCTCCAATCCAAAATAGTAAATGCAAAGGGATGGGCGAAGTGAAACAAATGGAGAAAGAGAGGTTATAAAGAGTCATGAGAAGAGGGAGAGGGAACACAGAGAGATTTTTGGTAAACAATGAGAGGAAGAAGATGAGAGGGGCTGAATAGACCCACAATATTACAGAAGGAGATTCAGAAAAAGCTCATTAAGTTTATCTTGGCTTTTCTCAGATGTTGAGGATCGGATTTGATACAAGGAACAAATTACACTGCTGGAAGATGTAGTTGTACCGACTAGCTGTCTTATTTTTCAGCTAATCATCTCACATAAGGAGACTTGGCACCATCAAAATGACAGCAAAGCTTTGAGGAACATGATAACACGATCACAGAAAATTGGTAGCTCGTGGGACGTGAAGGTTTTATCTGTGTGTGGATGGAGGATGCACGCGTGATCAGGCGATGAGGCCGGATAAGACCGAAGGGCAAGGAGGTGAAGCCAATGCAGAGGTGTAATACCGCCGACGGCCACTAGATGCCGGCTCATTTGTTTTATTTTGACCTTTGAACTTTTGTAAATCATTCCTCCATTAGTAATATTTTAGAGCTAACAGAACGCTTCGATGTCTGCCGTGTCAGACATCTGTTGTGTTTAGTGAACAAACATGTATAACATTTTTTTCCTGACAGACAGGTCGACTGTAGCTGAGGTTAACAAGTTACACCAACAAGGCCAATCAAGTGATTTTGGTCCACGAATGTTTGAAGAAGTTTATTGTTCGCTAAGCTACAGTTTAACATCACCCCTCGAACTCCTTCAGCTCCGCCCTTTTTCTCCAAATATGGCCACTTCCGCCTCCAAAAAAGCCAAACTCCTGGCATCAAAACGACAGTCTGAAAACCAACGGGAGACGTAACGGTGGCTCCGTTCACGTCTTATATACAACCTATGGCTGAGACTTTTGGGCAAAGTTGACTTCCATAACTTTGAGAGCCTCTGTATAATATGAGAAGGCGTATCATGACGCAATATGAGCCCTTCGCAGATGACGGGGTCACGCAGCCAGGAGAGTGACTGTCGGTGCATATTGGTGCAGCGCTGTGGCGATCTCAAGCACAGTGGCCTCTCTGACAGGAGGTCTCTGTTGAGGTTAACTAGATTCAGATCCACTGGCTGCTCAGGGTCCCTCTGTGCTCAGTGTACTCAACCTGACACAGTTAGGAGGGATATTTGTCCCTTCTCTATTCCCGACATAATGCCATCATCTTTTCTTCATACCATTGTTTGCGAAACCCCTTACTGTTTGTGTCATTGTTTATTGAGGTAGTGCCTCTATAAATTTAGTTGTTTTTTTTTCCTTCCCAATATAGTCTTGCTCCAGGGACGAATGCACCTTTAGTTGTGTATAGAGCCTTTTTTCCACACCGCTTCACACGGCACTGAATGAAATTTCCAGACTCTCCTCCATCTCTGCCTTTCTTTGCTTCCTGGATGGACTCCTCGGACCCCGCTGTTAATATTTTCAGCCTCCTAATGGCCCACCGTGGATAGGAAGGTGCTTATTAAAAACTAATAGGCAGCTTTGATATCCGGAGGCATTATTGTATGAGGTCTGGGGAGAGCGATGCGCACATACACTAATACCAAGCCATGTCATCTGTGTTATTGTTTTCTTTATATCTATATATTTATATTGTCTTCTTAAAATATGATCTTTAGTAAGGTGCATTTTTAGACTTGGGCTTATATTTAGCCCTGAGTTATCTTAAAGTTACTGAGCACATTTCCCAGCAGTACCACCCACACATTCAGATGAATGTTTTGATGTGTCTGCGGAGCAGTGTGTGCATTTTAATGACCGATAAAAGAAATAGGATTTTTTTTTATTTCGAATTGCTGGCTGATCACAAGGATCACCTGGGTCAAATACATTTTTGTTAAAAGAAATACCTGGAAATCTAACGTTTTATGTTTGTTGTTTTTTTTGTTTGATCTTTGGGTAGAACAAAATGGACATGGCTCTCTTTTAGCCGGCACATTTTCCTTTGCAACCCAGACATCTGCCATTACTAATTCATCGCATCAGAGAGAACTATTCCCAAGCTACAAATACGAAATAAGAGTGAAAATAGCCGGACATAACCTTGGAAATACATAAAAAGAGGCTTCATCACTACCCAGAACATGCATCCATTGAAACATCCATTGAATCTGGTATCTATTACCACATGGATATGGGCTGCAGTCGAGGTTAAAAAAAGGACTTGGTAGATTTGTGGTAAAGGACAAACTCTTTCTGTATTCACAGACAGGGGGGTGGGGGTGGGGGGCTGTGTTGTGGTTTGTCTTGTTAGCGTTTGCCAACACTCTCATTCTGACCTACATACAGCTCACATCTGCCTCAGCATGAGGGCTCAGCAGCAATAATTGCTCTAGCACCTTCTCTAAACACTACGCATGTAATTCTCTGTAGCTGTGATGTTCACTCTCAACGTCAAGCAGATAATCTTGTAAATATCGCACCGAAAACACTCGCATCGTTGTGCATTTATTGCTGCATTATTCTTCTACTTTCATGCCACCGAGATATGGATTATTAATCTGTATGCTGTCTACAGATACCGTCTATATATATATATATATATTTTTTTTTTTTTTTAAATTCCATTCCTTTAAGATCCATCATATCCAAACACCTCCAAACTTCTTTTGTATTACATCATTTCATTGTATTACATTCTTGCGATATGTGCATTAATCCTCTTTAGAAATACATTTTACAGTGCAAATAAGAGGTGTTTTGTGTGGTATAGGATTAACTCTTTTGTCCACCCATTTTATCAGGATTTCTTTAATAATAACTTCAAATAATAATAAGAGGGAAGTCTGGGCTCCTCTGCTTGCTGCCCCTGGAAGTAGCAGAAAATGGATGGCAATACTACAGTATTCAACTTTTGTATCGTGCCCTCTGTGACTCTGGAAAAACTTTGTCAAGTCTGGAAAGACACTGACAGTGTTTCATGGCAAACATGTCCAATGACCCGGTCCAGGTATAAAAGTTGAGACTTGATCCACCTTGTGTATTACAAATGTCACAGTCATTTTACATGTTAAAGGTCCAGTATGTAAGAGGCAGGGGGGGTTAGGAGGATGGAATTGCAGAAATATATTCATACTTATGTTTTCATGAGTGTATAATCACAGTAGAATGAACTGGAACCAGAATGGACTTCCTCTTTTTTTCATTGGGCGGCATCCAGTGTTCGGGTGCATTACCGTCACCGACCATGTTTGAGTGTTGACCAGAGTTAATTCCACTATGTTGGAAATACATGCAAAGCAGCAAATATATGTCGAGAACGCTCACAAAATACGCATCGAGAAATTGATCATGTCGATAGATATTTTCATGCAGTGTGTGTTTTTCAGAGAAATAACTGCCTTCGCTTCTGAGGAAATGACTAAAATGTCAAAATTGGTGAAGAATCTTTAAAAAAAAAAAAATCTAGAATTTGGATCCTGATCCAGACTCAGACCATCTTTGAGGAGGACCAAGACATGGTACCTATCTCGGAGCTACCTTGTGTAAAGTCAAAATGTGATTCGATTTGATTTTTAGTAAGACAGACAGGCAGACAGACTCGACTGCAGAACCTGGAGGCGAGGGTAACAAGGGACTTACCTCCATGGTTTTTGCAGCCGCCGTAGGTGAGAGTGTGGGGGGGGGGGATTGGGGGATATTCATTCGGTTGCAATCTGTAACTTTACTGCTAGATATCACTAAATATCATTCTTCCCTAAAGTGTCATGGGAGAAATAGTTTTCCCTGTCGCTGTCCTCACGTGTTGTTTACAGTCCTTTCCTGCAGAAGTGTGGCCTGACAGCTGAAATGATTTACCTGGAGAAAAGGGGCGTCCTTGGATTATGCCTGCAGGGAATACTAATAAGCTGAAAAATGCCAAAAGTGCAAGGACTTTCTGACAGCCTGCAAAGGAAACAAAAAATAAAAAAAAGCAAACAATTTATCCACAGCATAAATTACCAGCTGTTAAGTATAAACTCTATACACGTATATTATGGGGAAAGAAGGGCTCACATTGATGCATTGAATTCATTATATTTTCAATTTATTATAACCTACTACATTCCATATTTTATCAATCTGGTTAATTTGTGAAACGACTGTGCAGCTTTCTGTCTCCTGCGCTACTAAAATATTCACGCGCAAGCATGAAAAATAAAAGTGTTCAGTGTCAGTTTGTGTGGGGTTATGTGAATGAATAAGCCAAAGGCATTTCAAATATCTGATACAAGATGCCTGTGGTGAAATAAAATCAGTAAACACAGGCAGACAATGAACATCTCTAACACAGTGACCTACTGAAACCCTAGCACACATCCTGAGTCCCTCACACACTGACACAGTGGCGCACACACCCCCGCACGCCGATGGTCATCCCCGGATAGATGAGCAAAGAGATGTGGTGTGACAGGCCACTGAGCCCTCCACAGCTTTAATGAGGCCTGCAGCCAGCGGGGACTCACTGGAGTACATATACCAGTATGTTTCCATTACTACTGTACAGCGGCAGCAGCTGGAGAGCCTATAGAAATGACAGGATACATGTGGCCCATCGTGAGCCCATAGTTGTGGGATTTAGAAATCAAATAAAGGAACCTGGAGACAGAAAGGGTGGGAGTTTTTATCAACCTGACAACGACAAGGGAAAGGATTTTGGAGCTATCTGTTAAAATGTAATTTTTTTATCCCAGTGATGCAGTAAATGTATGTGAAGAGACTTATGCTGTCTAATCTTGTTTCGAATTGCACTGCTTTACAGACCGTAATAATGACAATTCTGTTTACTTCCGGTTGTTTAAGTTGCTCCAGTGAAATGTAATTCCGTCTTTCCTTTCCTTGCCTTTCGTCAATGGGCCGGAGGCAGGTGGAATGGACAGTGGACATACAGACATGTACCAAGCCCTGGACTTTGCCTCCAGAGTTCACGTCCTGACGCAAATGTTTAGGTTTATGCAATACAAGCGCTTCGGTTAGGGTTAGGAACACGTCCTGGTTTGGTTTCAATGTTAATGCATACGAGTCATTTTTCATCACGTCTTTGCAGACTTCTCTGTATTAAATCAATCTTGACATCTTTCCCTAAACCTAAAGCGAGTGCTTTCGGTGTCTAAACCTAACTAACTAACCTTTTTTTTTTGCAGTTGTAATTTAATTGTATATGAATGTAATTTCTGTGATACAGGGTTGGATAATATGAGATGATGGTAAAAGACAGTGTAATAAGATAGTATTTCACCACCTGAAACAGCACATTTTTGCAAGCTTTATCCCTGGGTCTCACCTACCTACATAGTAAATGTCACTTAATATTCTGTCCTAAATTTTACTTTATGTTTGGGAAGAGGAAAGTGCACTTGCAGTGTCTTTATATTTTATGTGGGGATAAAAAAAAAAACAGGACAGGGCTCCTTATTTTTGCCTAGAAAGGCTATGCTAATGCATTTTTATTATCAATATTATATTTGACGTGGAAAATTCATTGTATTCAGAGCATTACATCCGGTCTGTCCCCTCACATTTTCGACGTGCACATGAGCTGACTGCGGGTGGAAAATATTGAAATCCACTCAAGCAGATCCCACTTTATTTCTGCCGTCCACTGTAGATTTGCATTTTATAATCACGCTGCAGGGCACTGCCAGGCCAGAACGTCATTATTCTTTTACCTCCAGAAAAGAGAACCCTTTTTCCTTCTCCCTCAGGCTGAGCTGAGCCCATCTGAAGAACCCGAAGGCACCCGGACCTGAGCCACCTGAGGGGAAAAGGTGATCAGAAATAGAAAGAACAAAATATGAAGAGAAACAGAGATATTGATGAGGAGCACAGCAGATGTATGTCTTAGAATGGCTGATGGGGAAGATGTGAGCATTTTTTATTTTTTTTTTGGTGGAAAAAAAAGACAAAAATGGCAGAATTGTTATAAAATACCTCAATCTTGGCTTTGCGCGGCTGCTGGTGATAACTGCTTTCCAAAAGAATGAACGCGGGAAAACTTGCAAGACAAGAAAAATGCAAATACTCCAATGTTGATTTAAGCATTCGAAAGTAATGTGCACTGATAAAATACAGCAGAAATACCGCAGATGCTGTAGGAATGTGTACATGAGCATCTGCTTCGATCTGTCCAAACTGTATGCACTGTATGTATATGTTACAAACACGTTACATAATACATATTTTTTTAATTATGCATTATGTTCAAAATGTTCAAGTGCTTTAAGTGCTACTCTCGGTGCTCTGTTTGCCTCATTCTATATCGTAGTCAAAGTTGCTGCAATGACCCACTTTCTATACAGAGATCATTAAATTTTCATATGAATTCGGCGTAATGGGAATAAAAACATAACAAGAGTTAACATTTTAACAGCGCATCAGTGGACCTAGAATGAAGCATCACAAGATGACGCGCTCATACGACGAAAAGAACAAACAGAAACCAAGCAGAACCACAGAAATGAGCGACACGTCTGTATATGCGTGAGTGTGCAGTACACACACTGACACAGTATTAGCATGAACAAAAAGAAATATTACATTGAATTAAAGATCATATGTTCGGAAAGCCTGTAACAGGACACTGTGCATCTCGACGTTTAAATGTAGTGTTAATGTTTGAATAATATAGTATTGTGGAAGATTCGCGAAGACTTACCTGAAGTTTATGTCGGAGTCTGTGTAGCGCTGGGAGCCAATCGTTTGTTCCCATTGGCTAACTCCATTACGAAGCTACTTGGACGATAACAGCCACAATACTGACTTCTATGAGGAGGTCTCAGATCAGACTTCAGTGCTTCTCTTCTGCTCCTCTGGAGCTGCAAAGCCATGAAACACTAGATACTGTTACCTTAGAAACGCAGTCCGTTAATGTCAACAGAAGTCTAGCTCCCGGCGCGACATGGACTCTGACATAAACTTCACGTACATAGAGAACCACTGAATGATGTGATGGCATTTGTAATTTTTTTTTTGTGCGCCAGAGAGTGTTTTTGTGTTTGGGATAAGACCCATTCCCGCTTTTTGAGAAACTCAAATACTCTCGGCTGGAGTACTCAGAAAGAAACCGGGATACTGTTCCATGTACACATCTTATACTGGCTCTTATACTACTACACAATTTGAACGGGAAAAAGCATCGGAGCGCTGATCCCTTCAAGTTCGTCGCAAATGGCTTTTCCCATCACATGCGGTGAAGAAAGTCAGCTCGCAGCGGGAAAACACTAAAGAAACATTATTACACGGCCACACATCAAAACCAGTCAGTGAACTCCGTCACGCTGACCCTGTCCCATCAGTCACGACAGTGTGTCTTCATCCACCAGTGACAGACTGACAGCTATCAAAGTGGAGGAGGGCCTGTTACTCTCATCTCCCATCGCTGTCAATAAGATGAATACTGGTAATACAAATCCACAACAGCAGTGCTAAGCCCGCCATAAACCAAAGTGGCCTCACTTCAAATGAATCTAGCAGTCACTGAAACGTCAGAAAAAATTGTTGAGTTGTATTGTAAACACCACAAGCGCCTGAGTAACGAGTAACCGGGATGCTGGGATTTATCACGTGTGCAGGGATACGAATAACCAGATCTGACTGTGTTCCATGTGAACGCCGTATCTCAAATATGATCAAAACCAGGATAAGCCTGGATAAGCCTACACGCACACCTGGACTGGTGTGCATGTAAACGCAGTCAGTGACAAAAAGTAAAGTACTTTTCAGATTAGAAAGACACTTCAAAACAACTCACTGGTTCTACAGTAGGTTTACAGTAGGAGCTGACGTATGTGATTGGTTCATTTTTGCTAACTTCTGGCCTCACTAGTGCTCGACTTATTGTTCGTCCTCTCAGCTCGGCGTCTTCTGGCAGTGTTGAGGGCATGAAGGCTACAATCATTTCTCAGAGCTGTAGTGTTTCGACCTCAGTAGCTTTGTCAAAATACAGAGTGACATTCCAGTTGAACACTGATGTATAAACAAGAGGGCATTGTGCTGTAAAATGGCTTCTCACCCTTATTTCCTTTTCGCCTGCTGAGCATTAAGTGCTCTAACACAGCCGTGACAGATGCAGCCCGGTGGAGTGTTTCTGTGTTTGACAGCTCGGCCTCCACCTGACCACCTTCATCAGCGCTCTTCCATGAAGACCGGTCTGAGCTAAAGGAGACACAGTTCCCCCAGTGCACACATCCACCATGAAGAATGACTGTATGGATTTACCATGATGACACATGTGCAAGGTCGAATCATTCACTCAGACATATTAAACGCATCCGAAATGACATCAATTTTAATAATTCAGCTGCAGCTTTGTTCAGTTCCATTCTCTACATTACATGCGACTGCTGCTCCGGAGGAATTTTCCGCTCCTACGCACATCCCTCTGAGGCATCTATTTCTAATGCAAGACCTACCTTTAGCAAATCTAATTGAAACAGTCATGAGGATGATTGTAAACTACACATTCAGATCATAAGCACAAGTTTTCAAAAATTAAATCATCCATATCCTCAATGTCTGTTTGTATTTCAGCTTTGTCTAAGAAATGTTTAATTCCTGATCAAAAGCAATTTCTTTCACCCAAAGTCATAAATTGTTTTTCCTGGTTTCACAAGTCTTTTCCTTTCTATGAAAAGTGTTTGTTTGTTTGTGTAGCTGTGTTAGTGGTTGTAACTTTGCAACTACGTCTTTAGAAAAGTCCAGTAAGGTGAAGTTGTTTGTATCTTGGGACATGTTTAACATTCATTTAATATGTATTTCTCCTCTTTTTAACAGGAAGAATAAATGTTGACATGCCTTTATTATGTTAAGCGAGTTGCAGCTTAACAATAAAACAGTTATATAGTGGTATTTTGTATGTATCTGATAACATTTCACTTTTGTGAGTTGAATTGGGATCAATCTTTTGGGAATGATTTCTTATTAAAAAATACAGACATCGTTGTAATTTGCCTCCTGTCTCTTTTCATCCAGAGTGCAGACTTCCATTACACTTTTTCCAATTGTAGAGTTTCCTCATGAGGACCAGGACGCCGCTAAACAAATTACATTTTTTTTTTCTTCCAACAAATACGTTTTTAGCCTTTGAGCCAGTGAGGATTAAACTATGCTTCCTGGAATAGTGGCTGTGGAGGACCACACAATAGAGCACATGGACTAAGTCCAGATTCACTAGCATCCTGTCAACAAAAATGAATGGTCCATTAGCTCAGAGCAACTTTTTCACCTCCCATACACTGCCACTACAGCAGAGTCTCTGGCAACAAATCCCAAATCACCGCAGGTATGCGAGCCTCCAGGTATGCCAAGAAACTGTAAGTCTTTATAACTGGAGGTACTGCTCTACTTCCAGTCCCCAAAGATTACCATCACATCAGAGGGAGAACAGTGGGTTATACATCTGAGGTTCTTGAATCGCGGGAAATTGAGGAGAAATATACCAATAAGAGAAGCTGTTTGCGATACCCGTCTACCGCCGCATCGTTACGGAGGCAAATGATGAGGTCAAAAAACATCCGCCGGAGATCATTTCCACTGAATCTTATCTAACAATTTTCAGGAAGGCTTCCATTTTTAAAGAAAAATTAGAACCAAACAATAAAAAAAAAAACAAAAAACAGGACTGTCTCCCATCACATTTAATCACAGCGCCTGTCCAAAAATTTGAAATTCTAAATAGTGCTGCTTCTAAAACTGTCAGCTCCACTGATTAGAAAATTCGAGATGGATACTAGCGTTTGAGATGAAAAGGGATAAACAAACAAATGAAATCCTAATAGACAGGGCTATAATTTTGTACCGTGCAAAAGCATCGGTTTCTGGCTTTGTTTGATCGCCTTCTCTCGTTGAAGGAGCCTCATTTGAAATTTGTTTTGTTAGCAGAGCGGTGTTGATCTGTGCTCGCCGTGAAAGTGAAATAGTCTCTTTGTGAGGCTTTTCGGGGAGATTGTACAGCTGTATTATACTACTGTGTGTCTGAGGGGGAAGAAAGTCCATTTTGAAACACGCTTGCTGCACAAAACCCTGATACGTCAACTAAGGTACAATGTGCGCTAACACATCCCTGGTATTACTCGGTAAACATGGGTTATCTCACTGACATTCACGCTCGCGAAGCCAGTATTCACTACCTTAGTACTGTATCTCTGGTTTGGTCCAGTAACACCTGAGGAAAACAAATCAATTCTTCTGACATGATAGCTACAGTATTCTGCTGACTTTACCAACAGCTTGTTTACTTCAAGTCTCCAACATTTCACATTGGGCGTGCAGCGTACGGTTAAACTGAATTTGTAAAAATGCATGTGGTTGTATGAGCTCTGTAAAAAAAAAAACAAGAAAAAACACACAGACACCAAAACAACACACTGAGAATTGCAGGTCCGCAGGAAGCCGCTGGTTTGCACAAAGCAATCCTTTGGCCTCAATTATTATAATGAGCTTTAATTTAATTAAAATAGCACAGGAAATGTTTTAAATCATCCATTTTACCATTTGGCATTCGGATTCATGCAAGTAAATGAATATAAATTGGCAAAGAAGACACGCATTAGTTGTAAACACAGGCTCGACTCAATAACATGAACCTGAGAGAAGCATTCGAAATCAGTCATCTCACCCAACGTAGCTGCAGGCTTTTCTGTTATTTTGTTTTCTCAACAGATATAGACAACAGATAGAAGAGAAACAGTTTTTGTTTAAACAAGATGACAGCCAGCAGCCAAAAGAACAGATTCCAAATGTAGTGGGTTTTTAGCAACATTGTGAAAAACTGCCCGACTTTTTTTTTTTTTGTGTGTTGGCACCAAATGTTGTCACCAGTGAGTCTAGTTATCTGATATAAGTTTGCAAATTTAAAGCAGTGAGTTTAAAGGGTGACGTTTTTTAATTAGTTATTATCAAGGTTGACCAAAACTTACAATTAATGGCCTAAATGTTTTGTGTCGCTACGGCCTGATGCAGTTAATGTTTCCATACTTTGCACTCGTCGCTCTCTGGATTCGTGACGGTCGTGGTGATTGACTCCCCTTGAACCTCGTGACCTCTCACTGTTAAAGATGGACATTTAATCAGCCCAAAGGACCGAGAGCAGAGCTTGACAATAAATCATTTATTACTAGAGTACACCCAGTAACAAGACAGTGACTCTCTCAAACTCACCACAGAAGCTGATATGAAACTGAACCGCTTACAGCGCTTGTCCCTTCTTCCAGGCAAACTTATCAATTTACAGAGCTGATATTAAATTGTACTTCGTCTGGTTCCTTCCAGCCTTCTTTCTACTGTAGCTTCAGAGGTTGTGTAACCAGTCTAAAACGAGAGAGCATGCAGATCAGTGATATATGTGCTGTGGGGAAATTGTGCATTTAAAGAATGTTTTTCTGCTGCACAAGGAAATCAATCTCATTGCTATGCAACCGTGGTTTCACTGCAATATCTTAGCGTTTCATAAGAACCCATTAGTTCTCATCCAAGTAACCAGCTTCAGAAGACGCTCCACGAAAACATGTCTTTTCTTAACCATTTTTAAAGTATTGCTCAAAGCTTTACCTTGAACTAAATGAATTTCCAATTAGCTGCAGCTCATTTGCAAAAGTATGCAATACAAGGGTAATTCGACACATTTTCAATGATTAATTGCAGAACTTTATTTTATATACAAATATCGAGAGTGGATCCCACGTGGACATCATATTTATGTAACCTGACAGTCCGATGGGTCGCGCTCAGTGATTGCATCATGAAAAAAATACATTTAAAACATCTCTCATCCCCGTTAGTTATTTCTTATGCCATCAGGAGCCAAAAGGCGTGTTCTTGAGGATGGCGCTCTCGATGTGCGATGAACAGGTGCTGCACATGCGTTCTAAACAACCTTTTAAACCCAATTATGACCGCTTTCAATCCTTTGCATCAAATCTCAACCTCAGTCACTGTGTTTCTGCTTCTTCTCAAAGCGAGTCACGTGGCTGCACGGCTTTCCACATCTGGGTGTTATTTCCTTTGACGAAGACACAGTTTGATTCGGCCAGACTGTCTTTAGAGCAGATTGAATCAACAGCATATTTTTGGACATATAATTTTTCGGAGGGTCGAGTGGGGAATTTTCGTGAGTATGAAATAAAAGGGCTCCTGGGAAACCCCACTTTTGTCCAATTTAGTGTTTGCAGTGTGTCATTTCCAGTACAGTGCTTTTCCACACTCCTGTTGTGGGAGATTGGAGTGGAGGGTTGTGAGTGGAGAGACAGAGAATTGAAACATAATGAGCAGAAAGGCAAGAGAAAAAGAAGTCAAAAATGGAAAAGGGGGCTAACCTCATGTAGACCTTTACAGCCCCCTACTGGTGGAGAAATCAGTAACAAACAAGCGCCGACACAAAGAAAGATAATTCCATTCCTGAATATAATGCATTTTTATTTGATCATTACAGTTTTTTCCTATCTAAATGCAGCCTACACTTGCAACATGTCAGTCTTTTTGTTTAAACACTAATTTTTGCCGCATGTTTGCATACGCTATATCTGTTATTAACATTTCCACGTGCAGGGAAAACCCCCCCCCCCCGACCGATTCATCATAATTCTCTTCATCTTTGTAAACATGATTTCCGCAGTCAAGTCTCCTGGTATAAAAAAAAAAAAAGTAGGACTCTTGAACATTACGCTATCTCTGAAAAACCTTTAGGGCACTACAGTGTTGTCTCCTAGCAACCAACAAAAAGGGTTGCCAGTGCAGTGAGAGGTGACATTATCCCAAACCACGATCCACTGATTCCATTTGTGTTGAACAGTGCTTTCATGTCCACGCTTTACTAAAAGGAATATGTGACATAAGCTCATAGAGAAGCATAATGATCGAGTTAGAGTGCTGTGTCTGACAGTGTCAGTCAGATAAACTGGTTCAATAATGACATGTCTGTCAAACTGCTGCTGGACTTTAACATTCAATAAGTAATTGCAAAACCGTTGATTATCTGTTCTTTTCTAAGTTGTTGATTAAAGTCGACTTGTCAGTCTTGTTCCAACTTAAGCAAGATAATGCATTAACTTCTGAACATAATCTATAGCCCAACGGATCGGTATGTTTCTTGTTTCTGCTTGAAAAGAGGGGAAAATATTTTACCCACTACAGAAACTGTCTTTATATTTCATGCCAGCTGCACTGCTGTAGAGCTACGAGGAATCATTTCTATACCCTTACTTTTTTTTTTCCTTTGTAGAAGATTTTACTTGGCCCCACGCTGTTATGCAACAGCATAAATGTGGAAACAGTGCAAGGTAATGTGGCTCAGCTGGCAGCTTTCGTGCAGCACAACATCTGCCAGATGCCTCCCCTTCTGAGCATTTCCACAAAGAAAAATGCATTTCTTTTGGGGAAGCTGATGTTTATTGCAAAGGTGAACTCAACCATCGGCTCAGCATCCATCATTACCCTACTGTAGCTCCGTATCAAAGAGATCATTCCACCTTTCATTATTCAATTTCCACCAGCATTTGCCTGTTGCCGTGACTGACAACACGCAGGATGCCATATTACACGTGCAGGTCGAGAGCTCACAAGGCAAAAGACCCAATTAGTCTTTGAGTTTTGGTCCTAAAACTTTTTAAATATCAGCTAAATCAACATCATCTAAATATGCAGCTGCACATCTGCATTAGTGTTTTCTAGTTTGCTATTTGCTGCAAATTTTTCCATTTAGACACTTTAGTCAAAGCAGATGTCAAATAAGTACAAGGAGACTGAACGTCTCATTCTGTTTGGACAGTCTCTATGGGACTAGATTTGTGTCAAAAAAACAAAAAATAAGAACTCATGACTTGCAAACAAATGACTTGCGTAATCACATAAACTATTAGTCTTTTGTTTGTTATCGTGTACTCTTGTTTACAGTTCTGCCTGCTTCTCGGTTGTGCTCCCAGCCTTCTCATTTGCAACTTTTTGATTACAGTTCTGACAAGATCCAAAAATGGGTGGGTTCTTTCTTTCCCCATTGGCTGACGAGCGTCTCGACACTGACACAAAAGTTGTTTTGGCGGAGTTCGATGATGAGACACAGAAGGTTTTTCTCAATTCCTCATTTTTCACCTCCTCGATTGCGATAGGGAAATCGATCTCGGTGCTCCGTCTTGAAGAATGTCTCCGCTCTCTGAAACGCACAGTGAGGATCGAGGAGGCTGGTGGGAGGATCTATGACCAAGGACACTCAGGTGAGTCGGAGGCTGGGACACTCACACAGTAAACAGTGGCGCTGACTCACTGTCAGCTTTACCAGATTCCTACATGATTTATGGACTCTAAGTATTGTTGTGTACTCTATCTTGTCTGTTGTGTGCTTGATGTTTTGTGTTAAGTTTGTAGAAATGCTAGGCCCCATCACCCATAGCTGCAAACTTGCTGTACGAGGGTAGCTCTCGTAAATAGCAGCTAACTTACGGTGAGAGTCAGTGTCTCTTATCCTTCTCCAAGTTAAGAACTAAACAACAGTCAAATGAACACGTTACTTGCTCTCTGTTGTAGTTTGAGTGGTTGGTTATTCGAAGCCCAGCATTATTTAGTATCATTTAAGTTGTCACAAAGTGCGGCCTATTATAACAGATCACGATTCAGGTAATGTGTCGCCACTAACACCAAACACGTAATGTGTCTACCATCCCTGAGTTGCAAACATAATTTTACAAGCTTTATTTGACGTGCAAATGTGGAGCTATGGCTTATCTTGTCCTTAGCATCACATTTTAGCTTCTTCCGTTACGTTCTAAAAATTTTATAGTAATGGGAAAATTTGTTTTTGTTTTTATTCTGAAACCATAATACATAGATCATTATTTTTTTTAATACACAGGCCGTCGGTCATGGTTTTAACAAAGTGTAATGTGGGTCAGTGTTTTAGGATCATGTTGCGAAATGAGTTCAGTTGTAGCCACCTTAAGGTTTCTTTGTGCTGACTTGGCAATGTCTGTCTGCAGGAGTAACGAGATCTGTCACAGGATTCAAGCAAGATCCACCTTGATTCTCAGAAATGAACCTGTTGGTTTTGACTACCTTCTGGATATTTGACAAGAACTCACCAACAGGAACTGATCGGCATCCTTAGCTTGTCTGTGTCTTTGTGTAGCAACAATTAACTTAACTGTGCCAGTACAGTTGTGTTACTGTACTTCTTTTGCTCACTTTACAAGCTTAAATATATGTATAATATGGAAAGAAAGCATATACCACCACAGACAGTATGACAGTATGTGTTCATAGTGACTACAAGTCAAGGTAAGTCACTGCTTTCTTTTTTTAATTGCCATTTTTCAAACCATCCCGACTTTTTCTTATTTGGGGTTGTACAAGATAATTGTAAGCCAGTATGAACCCCTGCATACTACTTCTCCTGTAACTACACCAAATAGGAGCTGTATTGTATCCTGTCTGGGCTCTCCCTTAAGAGATAGGACGAGGAGTTCAGTCATCCAGGAGGGGCCAAATGTAGAGCAGCTGCTCCTCCACATCAAGAGGAGCCAGTTGAGGTGGTTTGGGCATCTGGTCAGGATGCCTCCTGAACGCCTCCCCGCTGAGGTGTTTCAGCCATGTCCAACTGGGAGGAGGCCTGGGAAGGCTTTGGTGTCGCCCCAGAGGGCCTGGAGGAGGTGGTTGGAGAGGGGGGGGGGTCTGGGCTTCTCAGCTTTGGCTGCTGCCTGCACGATCCAGACTCAGATAAGTGGAAGACAATGGATGCTTGGATGGATGGAGTTTTCACTCAAGCATAGAGTGTATGTATGTACGTAAGTATGTTGCTTCCAATTTTGACATTTGGAAAGACATTTAATGTGCATTTTGGTTTCTGTGGAGAAAAACTCATGAGCAAATATAGGTATGGATGCAATGTTTATGTAGGATTCAACATAGTATTTATTTGAGTGTTCTTTAACTTTAGTGGTTTAAGCTTTCGGCATAGATTTAAGGTTTCTTCTGGTTTATGGTAACAATACGATCAAAATCAAATGATGTTTTTATTTTATTATTTTTTATTTTTAAAAAGGAAAATAAAAGCTAAATTATCTTGAAGGACTGCGGCACACAGATCACCCTCCCCAGGCTTGGTGCACAGTGTGTGCATGCTAGTTGTTTTAATACTTTGACACCTACGGGTGAGGGAAGGAAAACTTGCAGATCCAGACATCACAACCTTCCACCATATCTGATGTTCAAGTCGGGTGAGGTGAAAAGTCTGATGTTTTAGGGATCAGTTAAACAGTTTCCATCAAGATAATAATCACAAAATGATTCAGGATACTAAAGCAGAGGCAGGGACACAAACTGGAGGCAACAGAGATTTGGAATTAAGTCAACTCGAATGTTTTGGAGGTGGAGGGAGTGGGCGGAGGGGGGTTGAGGGCGGGGCCGGAGTCACTGAAGCACGATGTGAAGGGATTCACTATTGCATTACCCACAGCTGACACAAATCGCTGAAATAAGGACTTTTGGTGCAAGTGGATCTTTAAATATTTGATGAGGGTGTCATCAAAAGCTGTATCTTTGGAGTCTATTGCAGCCTCCTGGAGCTTTGTTGAAGATCCAAATTACTTCAGAAGGTCCTTGATCACAGCTCTGTTGATCCTTTTAAACCTCTGTTGTCCCACAGCATTGTCAGGGAGATCGATTTCTTCCAGTGCTTCATCAGACACTGGCCGATGCTTTCGCAATTTACCTCAACGGGGACTTTGCGGGGATATTTCCAGCAGAGCAGTGATCATGTAGCTAGTGATCCTCTGACTGTCTGACTTTGATGAGGAATCTGTGGAGCTGGCCGACTTGGAAACACATGGAACAATCTAGAATAAAATCTCAGGATGGACAGGACGTATGTGATGAGAGATGAAAAAGTCTCTGACCTTGATTACTTAATTACTAAACCAAAATTGTTATCACCAAAAGTTGTGAAAGATGTGCTCTCAGCTGCATCTCTTTTGACAAAGTGCAGGTCTTCAGTGACTGTCTGCACGATGTCAGACGCAGAAACATGAGCATCAAAGATGTGTTCACTGGAAGGAGAATGTTGTCAGGCTCTTCTCCAGGGTTTGAAGCTTTACTCGTCCACTGAAGGAGAATGTCAGACACAGCTTTTTGTATGGAAGTGACAGAAATGTGTTACTTCACGCTCTGAGGTGACACACAAATCAGTGGTTCTTCTGCTTCCAAGATTTCGGATCTTGTTTCTTGATTTGTCTGTAAATCAATCAAATAAATCTGTACTTTAAGAACTCTGTGTTGAGCCTAATACCCTTTCGGACATTTTGTGGCATGAAACACCATGCCACCATGCTGGACGTAGACCCAGTCCCAAAATCAGCTGGGTCCGAGGGCCAAGCTGTTTCATTACTGACTGTAGTCAAACCTATGTTGACTTTATGTGACAGCTCTCTCTCAAGCAGAGCTGTTAGCTCTTTTGGGCTCTGACTTCCCTCATGGGAAGTGTTGAGAGCATCAGCAAACACCAGAGACAGCAAGTCTCTGAGCACTGTGTAGATATTGCACAAAGTCACACAGCAGAGTGGTACAACAAAATTTCTCAGTATATCAGAAGACAAAGTCTGCACCAGCTCCACAAAAATGTGAAGCAGTGCAGCTTCTATATCTGAGTCACGTGTCCCAGCAGCCAACAAGCTCCACTGGGCTGGAGTTACCGCATTGACATGTTTCTTTATCAGTGGCAGAAGAACCTCTGCTAATAATTGTGTTATCAATCTCAAACGTTGAAAAATCCATCGCAGACTAATAAAAAAAAAAAGGCTGCTTTGGTGTTGTAGAATAATGTGTCTGTTTTGGTTTGTAAATGTTGTTTGTTTGATGCATGGACACTTCTATCTGGTTAGAAACTGCTCCTGCCGAGGTATAATGAAAAATAAAGCGATTTCAAACACACGGCCATGAAGTCATGGAGCACAGTGCCATCACAATGACACCACATGAAGAGTCTATCCACTGGACAAAAAGGACCAGTATCCAGAGAGATCCAACAGTATACAAGTTTAAATCTGTTACAGATGTTTACTGTATATACGATGTTGTCTGGATATGTATCTGCAACACATCCCTTAGATTACCAGATTCATATATGACAAAGATCACAGATGTGGCAAAATGACATCAATGGATTTCCAGACAACTGCATATAGTGTGAGATACAAAGAAATGCTTGTCCTGGTCCGTTTTCTTTATCTGCCAAAATCGAGAGTGTGACACAAGGGAGAGTGTGCTACTAATTTGTCAGAGATGCTAACATTTTATAATTTGTAGCTTAATCTTTTAGAAGGTAGGTAACAGCGCATGTTGGATATCAGACCTGTGAACTGATGTTTTCCCCCACATCTTACTGGACCAAAGAGCCTGAAGTCTGTCCTGAAATATACAGTGGCTACGATTATCTTTATCTGTCACATGTCCGTAGTGTTTACGTTGTGGATACGGGATCTGATCTGTCATATGCTTCCATAGTATAACTGGAAATGTAGGATATTGTACTGTAGGAGTAGAGTGTAGTATATTGTACCCAGATACACTAATGTTTATTAAATCAAATATACAAACATAACCCCATGCCATATCTAGAGTGAGTATCTGATTCAAATCTAACCAAATCTAGCATTTTTTCATCATTCAAACATATATAGGGTGGAATATGAAGTACAGATATATATATAACTCAAAAAGATATTTTGACCATACTTGACGAACTGTATACAGAAATAACTGCAGTATAAATTACTGATTTCACAGGATTTACTGATATTTTACAGTAGGCTGAGTCACAGTATTTTCATTTCACAGATATTCACAGTGAATTACACAGTATCGGACATGGTGTTAGCTTGCAAAGACGTGTAGACTGAAGGGTATTTTAAAACTAGCTGTAAACAAATGTTTCTTGTAATGGTAAATAAACTGTATGTTGGGTAGAAGTTACTTAAAACCTTAGCTAACGTGTCAGTGGTTTGGAGCCTGATTTCCAGCTTTTTGCTCATTATCTGTTGATTTAGCCGATTCCCTCTTCGTCTTCGGCAGGTTTCCTCATAACATTCAGAGCTGCTTTACACTTCGACAGTTAAGGTTTTATGTGTAGTTGCAAATATCAAATGATATGTTGAAATGCTTCATGTGTATTTTTGACGACCAGAATAATCACAGCATGCTGCGTTTAGACAAACTGCTGTTCCATACGTGTGTTTGCACACCTGCTTTGTTCTTTACATCTTCTTGCCTGAGAAGCCTTACTAAGAAGGACATGATTCATGGCTGTACGCAATTGTAATAACTGCGTTTGCTGTTAGTCTTTAGATGTGGATAGATATTCTATACTCTACCTATGACATTACACATGTATGTTGTAACTGTGTGAAATACCTGTTATCTCCAACAGGTTTAACAGGGGTTTTCCCTCACAGCAGCTTGTAGTTATGGTTCAAAAGATATGACATGAACACAGCATTAGCTTAGATTGTTTCCTCCAGCAGCTTCCCAGTGGAGTGTCTTAAACGCAAAAACCCTGTGGAAACTCCCACTGTGTCCTCTGTCAGGCTCATGGATGACTCCCCGCATCACGGAGGCTTCATGTGACTGCACATTATTGATCCACTTAATAAACCGCAAGCGTGGCTTCAGTTACAGGTGACATTTGATTTCTGTTGTTTTTCGTGAAGAGAAAATGGATTTCAGGTAGTACCGACTTCACATATGAAAAGACCCAACATGAACACTATAAGTGGACTACTTGATCACTATAAGTGAATTATTTAAACAGCATTTGTATAGGAATGATTCTGTCCCAGGGCTTTTGATCCATATAAGCGATTGATCACTATAAGTGGTTTCCACTGTATGTTTTGCACTCATTGCAATAGGTTGTTTGCAGCTGACATCACATCACATTGCGAGCTGCAGGCGGAGGGCAGCTGGCGATTTTCTACTTCGAAAACAAGGGCAAAATGCCTCTGCTTTAAATCATTTAATGTATAATGAATCAATTCGAGAAACTACAGAGAGCTTTTATGAAGTAACAACAGATATTGTTCATAAGAGGGAAAATACAACTGGGAAAAACCTTTCTTATTTTACACAGTTCAACCATGTGTGAACACTCGTAGATTTAAAAAAAAACAGCTAAAAGCAACAACACTAACACTTAAATCAGATAAACAGTTACACAAAAGACCTAAAATCGGTATCAGCAAATTATTATTAAAACTGAACCTTTAATTTGTCATAGGTGCATAAGTCTGATACTCATTTAATCATGATGATGAGGATTATTTACTGTTTTAGAGACATTTCTGTACATTATTATGTTGCTAGGTACATGTAAAGAGAAATTCATTATATCCCAACACAGAATTAAAAGTATGAAGGTTTTCCACTCGTATTTGTGGCCTGATGCTGTGGTTTAGCAGACTCATGGGTACGGTTTGTCAAATCACAATGTTCTTTATTCTTAAATCGCCAAAAAAAGTCCTGTGAAAACTCTAACTCTATCCTCTCTCTTCTGTCTTTTCACCTCATAAAGACATTACATTGATTTATTTAATGAGAGCGGCTTTACCCATGTGTATTTATGTTCTGTAATTTTTCATTAAGAGAAAATGTTTTCAAATTGCAGCAGGTCCTAAAATGAATACTAAGTGAACTGATCACAATACATGAAGTATTTAACCAGCGTTTGAATGATTCTGTCCCAGGTTTACGTAACATATAACATGTAAACGTACTGTAACTCACCCACATTGATCCATTGATCTTTAGTGACATTTCCCTGGTCCTTTGAGACTCATTAATCCAGTAATGCTAAACTAACAACCGTAATGCTAATGTCGAGCTACTGCCGTGTTGTTTGTGAAATGAATCCACAGATGTCATTTGTTGTCTGGAGTAACTTCTGCCTCGTTAACAGGAACTAAACGTTTTTAGTTCCAGCTACAGAATGATTAAAATGCTGTTTAAATACTTCACGTATAGTGTCCAGTTCGCTTACAGTGTTCATTTTAGGTATGAAAAGACCTAAAATGAACACTGTAAGTTTTCTCTTAATGAAAATTACAGAACATAAATGCACACGGGTAAAGCCGCTCTCATGAAGTAAATCAATTTAAAGTAATGTCTCTGTGAGGTGAAAAGACAGAAGAGAGGATAGAATTTCCACAGGATTTTTTTAGCGATTTAAAAAGAAAGAACATTGTGTTTGACAAACTGCATCTGCTAAACATGTACACGTACAACATAACAATGTACCGAAATATCTCTAAAGCCACCACCACAACAGTTCAACAATAAATAATCCTCATTATCATGATTAAAACTGAGTGTCAGACTTACACAACTATGACAAATTAAAGGTTCAGTTTTAATAATAATCTGGTGATAGTGACCAGTTTGGACAGGCCGATCACTAAAAACAATTTCCACAGTATTTCTGTCTTTTTTACGTCCACTATTTATTATCCCTGTAGGGAAATTCAACCTCTGCATTTAACCAAGCACACACAAGGAGCAGTAGCTGCCTCTGAAGGCGCCTGGGGACCAACTCCAGGTCTAAGTACCTTGGTCAAGGACACAGACTGGAGAATTGTGGATTGTGAAGGTCAGTGGGAGGACCGTCTGGGGCGTGCTGTGTTTTCAGCTCTGATGCTTCAAGGTGTATGGCTCTTGTTTGTCCCAGAGGTTTGGAGTCAAGTCACAGGGATTCCTTGGTCTCTGTAGTTCTGGGCAGTCTAGTTTTGTTCAGGTTGAGTGACTGGTCTAGAGGGTCCTGTCCAGAACGCTGAGAGCTTTCGCTAGAGAACAGCGTAACCAGCCAATAATATCATTATAAGGTTCTGGGATATGGATGTATGGGATGTCTTTATACTGAGTAAAGACCATTTTGATCCCATGGGTTCAATCCCATCTGCAGCATCCAGCTGGAGAGGGTCTTCTCTGTTACCTCTCCCCTGTGTTCATCCTTTTTAAGACCCCTCAAGCGATGATTTACAAGGATCATCATTTGTACCATTGTGAGACTCCTCCCTTCAAGTGATGTTAAAAAAACCAAACATTTCCAGGGACCCATACATTACCTGGACTTTTAAGAATGGCACGAGATAATCCTCATGCAGAGTAGGCTCTCGTAGGAGATACGGTGGAATGGCTGCATATTCTGAACTGTAGTTATGATGTACTCTTTAATTTGAGATCTGCTCACATTGTTAAGAATACAACCATTTTCTGTCCACAAGGATCTTCATTTTGTTGATGTCCACTCCCCAAGCGGTGCCTCAGACGTGATGAGAAAAGATGATTCAAAGGCTGATTTCTCAAACTGACTGATTAGAGCGACGTTAAACAATTCAACATGGAGGCATTTTGCCAGTGTTTTCTATGTAGACCTGATGACTTGGAGTATTTGAAGGGGTCAGATGTTCCGTCAGAAGACACTGGATGGAAAAGGAAAGAAAGGATTGGATCCCCACTTCACTCATCTCATGGGGGAAAATACAGTATCGTTTATAAAACTGTAGGTAAGTGTAGGCAAGTGCTTAAAAATACCCGTGTCTCTATGCGAGTAATTTTATTAGCAGTATTACTACTACTGCTACATGGACCTAACTAGTACTAATACTAGTACTGATTTTAACAAGAACTCACTCTCCTACACAAACAGTACCGCTTCTATTCAGCATATAGTAATAACATCCACATAACAAATAACACTAGTAATCACAAAGAAGCATGTGAAATATCCCTTGAGCAGTTGTTTTCTTTTTCAGCTTCTCAATATATGGAAGGCAGCGTCCAAGCAAGTCCTCAGTGAGGAGGACCGCAGATTCATAGAAGTGGTCCTTGCATGACCAAGGACGTGCAGACTTGGAGCCAGGTGGAGGGTCACCAGACCTACATGGACGACACAGGGGAAGAGGGTGGCCAGTGGCATGGCCAGCAGGACGAATCCTCCAGTGGGTTAAGGCCTTTTATTTTTTAATGTATTTTTTAATTACATTACATTTGCAATTAAGGGGCGTTAGTGGTGATATATTACCTGGGTCGTAATCTGTTATAATAGGCCATACTTACATACAAACATAATGCTAAAATTTGGTAGTTTGGACAATCACTCAAACTACACCAGAGAACAAGTAACGTGTTCATTTTGCTCGGAGAAGGAGACGATGACACTGACTCTCCAGCTAAGCTAGCTGCTATTTACGAGAGTTATCCTCGTATAGCAAGGTAGCAGCTAAGGCTGATTGGGCACACAGTAATGTATAAACAAAGCCTACCTTCTCTACGAATTTAACACAAAATATCAAGCAATATACAACAATACTTACAGTACATAAAGTGTGTAGGATTCCAGTTCGCAGTGAGCGAGCCCCACTGTTTACTGTGAAAGAAACGGCCCATGTGAGAGGTTTGTGTCGAGGGAGGTCAGTTAACGGAAGTACGTGATGTCTAACAGATAGTGTTTGCAAGCGACAGTTATTGTTTTTACTCTCTCTCAAATTCTTTTTTCTTTTTTTTTTTTTGCTTGATTTTTAATACGTTTTGCGTGGGTATTTAGAAACTAATGTAATTCCATAAGTCTACCTGGTTTATGAATCATGGCTGTGGCGCATCAAAGAAGGTGAGAATATCAAATTGACTTTGCATTTTTAATACTTGCAGACAATGCGCATGAAATGTAAGTATGAAAATGCAATGGGAGCTTTTGTACGTCGTGATTTTTAGAGCACAATGAACCAAAATATTGTTGTGAATTTGCATTTTCATTTAAATGATCCCATATTGTCACAGTGTAAATCTATTTTGAAAGTACACCTCCATTCCCCAAGTAAACCTTTCTCACAACACCCAACCCTTTCACAAACACATGCACAAACACACACCACCTCACTTATACCACTTTTATTCCCTAGTGGGACATGCATATTTTATAGACAACCTTTCACTCCAGTCCCAGTCTTGAACCCAAGGGGGCATTCTGGTTAAAAGTCACATCGACTAGGAAAACATTTTCTTTTAGGCTGCCAAGAACTCAGCAGGATGTGTGATTACTTTGGCAGTGTTAGTGTTGCCTCCTTCTTGGATCATGCAGAACCCATGAAAGTACCGCTGCTCAACAATTACAAAGAAAAATGCATCCGAGAGAGGCTGCAAACCGTGGGTGTGTGCGCGAAGAAAAACCCATCTTTAATCACAGCTTCACAGGGCCAAATAGCGGATCACCTAGATGAAAAACCCAGGGGTTCTACATGTTCGCTGGCTTATAAAGACTGATGTATCCATTCGCGCAAAACACACACATACGTACGCTGGGTAATTATATGTTAACAAGATGGAGCCTGGAAAGAGATGAGAAAGAGAATTTCTACGGTTCAGTGTGTTTTTTAAAACATCTGATTAGTGAATATTATGAAGCTTCAGCATGTAATATTTAGAAAGTGCTGATTCTAAGGTAATGAAAAACACAACAGTTCATATTTTTGTGTGAATATACACCAGTGAAAACATAGTTATGAATATTATTTTTCCATTTCTGCAGTTAGATTGTCTACGTAAATGCAGTACGTATAAATATTTTATGGCAATGTATACCATAATAATGACAGTCCGTGCAATTTTATTTGTATGTTGACCTCAAATGATCTCCGAGTTTGATCCGTCTAATTTTTTTTTTTTTTTACGTTTTTGAAAAGAAACTGGTTAGTTTTTAGATACACAGTAGGTTGTGTCAGTTTAAACACATGTTCAGACGTATGTAGGTCGGCCCATAGGGACAGCTCTCCCATGGTTATGAGTCTTCCTGGCAACGCCGTTCCACGCTTCTCTTCAGGGAGAGAGCCAGAAGAGCGCATGATGTCATCTCTGCTTCTAATGAGGTTGGGTGTCGTTGTAAAGACCGGAAAAACTAAGGAGCATTTGGGGATAACATCCCTTAAGCAGACATATGGTTACACAACACTCCCCAAGGCACTCGGTGTCAACTGCTTAAGGGCAAGAAAATATAAAACTCAGTTTAAACACTCAAGAAAAAACATATGGCCTTTCTTGTTGCTCTTTTTGTTTTTATCATCTGTCTTCCCTCACGTAGTAGAAATTATTACAGAGAGCTAATCTCTGCGCTCAAAAACAGAAATACAAGTCCTCATAAGGCATCCCTCGAAAGACAAACTCACTTTAGCAAATGTGCTGCTGCGTGCAGTGTGATATGAGCTCATTTTGAAGTGAGAAACGTTGACGGCAGCAGTGTGAGGCACTTTCATAAACCGTGAATAGCTATGTAGTATGCATTTTGTGTCATAAATACATATGGGTAAAAGTAGTGTTACTATAGCGCCGGTCTCCCTTAGTGTGTGCCTTGGCATCGGTCCCCTGAGTCTCTGCTGAAAGGGATAAACACCATCATTCGAAAAGATAATTCCTTCATTAGGTGTTGTGATGATGATGCTATATAGAAGCGTCTGGACCAGTGAAGTTTGTTTATGTCAACGTTCTTTCATTTGGCAATTTGTATAACAAGCCTAAGAATCCACAGCCTTTCCGTAGTTAAAGTCGATATACCTTTAAAATACGAACAATTGTTTGTCATCATAAGCAAAATGTGTATTTCGGTACAACAGAGTGCCTTGTTTTTGAGTTGCATGATTTTTCAGGCTTTTAGCAAACATAGCAACCGGGAAGAAAAACACCTTTTGTAACTCGCACAGAAATATTTCATCTACTGTAAGCATCAATTCTGCAGAAAGATTAATCGTGTCCAAATGACAGCTGAACGAGAACATTGTGGAAGAAAGAAACCCCCCAGTGGATACTGTTACGTGATTTTTATGACAGGAACTCATCAAATCAGTATTCCCAATGGAGTGGAAGTGTTGACATCATACATCTACCCCCTCTGTCTCACTCATCCTCAGTCTGTGTGAGTGTGTGTGTGTTTCTGGAATATTCCATTAAACAGAGA
This sequence comes from Coranthus polyacanthus, assembly GCA_037367275.1. Classification (NCBI taxonomy): domain Eukaryota; kingdom Metazoa; phylum Chordata; class Actinopteri; order Kurtiformes; family Apogonidae; genus Coranthus; species Coranthus polyacanthus. Next base: position 24,057,482 of record JAPQRN010000005.1, read on the forward strand.
AAAGGGGTCTAAAGGACAGCTGGGCATAGCCAACCTGCTGAGAGAGAAATTAAATGTACTTTATTCACCAATCAATATCCCGCTGTGTGGAGATGACAGAGGGCCGAGAGTGTTTATGTGACATGACATTGGCGTCGGAGCTCAAGGGGTCACTGCAGACTATATCTGCAACCTTCTGCAAAAGAGCATTATGAGATTTATCTGGTCTGTGTCTGGGTGCGACCACAATACATTCATTCATAAGAGACATTTGTCGCGAGCTACTGAATGCCTTTGTGCTCCTAGAAGTGATTTGAAGACCCAGTGTGCAAGACTTAGGAGGCTCTAATATAATATCTAATATAATGTTCATTATTCTGTTTTCATTAGTGTATAATCAATATAGCTGTGTTTTTGTTGCCTTAGAATGAGCCATTTACGTCTGCGAAGGGAGGGGGTCGCGTTGCTTCACCATGTTTCCTCTTTTTCTTTTTTTTTTTCTTTTTATAGTGGGTTGGCGTTAACGTGCATTACTTCTAACTAAAACAGAACGGACAAAGCAAACGCTGAATCTAGTGAGGGACTTCCACGTTTTTTTGCGGAGGGTGGGGGTGGGGGTATTCATTTGGTTGCAGTCTGCACCTTCACCGCTAGACCTCACTCACTACCACACACGTACCCTTTGATGCAAGCGTGAACATAACGAAACAAACCTTCTTTGTTGCCATCGCCACTGTTTGTCTTTATCGCACGACTCCCTTTCATCCGGTCTGAATATGAATTTGAAATGTCATGTTATTTTTGAACGCTTCCCCACTTCGCACACTCTCCAAACCACGCCTGACCCTCAGTGTCTCATATGCCAGTGTGGAAAACGCACAAAAAATGAAAACTCATCCAAAGACAAACATTGTAAAAATGTCATAGTGGCTTTACCGCTTTATGGAAACATCCACAAGATCTGCTTTGTCACCGTCAAATGGCAGGTTGACTCTATGCAACAAGGCCTCCTTATGACGCTGCCGAATATAACAAAGGCTCGACTCTGACAGTACATAAACTCGGGATAGCAAATAAACTGAAATCATTTGAAAGCTGCCGTAGCTGGAGAACCAAATGGATTGAACAACTGCTCATGTTCACTTGTTGGTCAATAGCAAACATGTCGACAAACACTACTTTCCCCTGAGTGGGATACAGACACAAATTAAACATGGCACAAGCTTGCAGATGAATTAAACAGATCTCTCTTCTTGAAGTTTGGGTTTTTACAAATGCGTTCGCAAGAGCTGTGGAAAAAAGACCCGAGATACTGGTTATAAATTGCAAAAAATAAAAGCATTTCCTGGGTGACAGTTGCATCTTTCACATACTCTCTCCTGCTGTGAAATGGATGTCCAAAAATAATTCTACATGTCAAGCCTGAGATGCAAAAACACTGTTTCTTTGGGTTATTGTCACTCTCAGAATAGGCAATGCGGTGCACTATGCAGTGTTTGAGCCACAGTCCTTGCCTTCATACCTTCATTCATATTCAGCCACAATGTATCTTAAGCCTCATAAGGCACCAGTGAATCTTAAACCTCTGTGTGAGGCAGCCTACATGGTTAAAAGAGTCAGTATTTCACATAGTTATGCAAAATTCTTGATTTAAGTCAAATTCCTCAAAGTCGTTCTCAGTGAGATTGACAGTTTAATCCTACTGTAAGATTTCTGACCGGTATATTGCCTTTTTTTATTTCTTCAATACAAATCAGCCCTGGCCAACAGTGTTTGTGTGTGGGAGGATGTGCCAATGTGCTTACATGTATGCTGAGTGGGAGCAGGGTCACCGCTGGGTCTTTGGCTTTCTCTCTGAACATATCTTCAAGCCTTTTTGCAGTAGATCTCATTGTAAAATCTACACTCAGTCTTAAGCGCTCCTGTCTCTCTCCTGGACGTACTTTCGGCCTCATGATCAGCCCTTTTCCCCTCATCTCATCCTAATATCGCCAATATCTTACGCTGTGATAGCTGGCTTCTCTTGCCTTCCGCATGACCGTCGGGTTTGGCTCGGTTGAACCCCGTGAAAGCAAAAGGCGACAGGAATCATTTGTACAGGTACGCAGGCAAAACTGCTCATCAACGTCCCGTCTAAGACCACCAGCTCTGAATTCATACACATCTCAGCAAGACGTGCACTTTTTGCTTTTGACAGGTGCATTAAGAAAATAAATGGCCCTGCCAAATGACATTTCAAGCTCTGGATCAGTTTCATTTGGTTAATAAACATCAGCAATCATATGAGAGTGTCAAGCTGCTCTGAGGAGATGATGTGCATAAAGACAAACAACAAACAAATGAAGATGAACGTTGTATAGCACTACCTTTTATTACTACAAATACTGCAAAGGAAAAGACTGAATTTCTACAGTGGGTCTCTGCTGCCCCCTGTAGGAGGAGCACGACATGGGTTATGGAAATTAAAGCAACACCTGTCTTTGACTAGTCCACGTTCAGTGGTCACTGAGTTTCACATAGACGGTTTGTAAAAAGATTAAGAAACTGTATATATATATATATATATATATATATATAGACATGGAAATCAAGTAT
>JAPQRN010000005.1:24063644-24087144 GCA_037367275.1 Coranthus polyacanthus
ACCTGTCTTTGACTAGTCCTCGTTCAGTGGTCACTGAGTTTCACATAGACTGTTTTTAAAAATATTAAGAAAATGTATATATAGATATATATATATATATATATAGGCATGGAAATCAAGTTTCACCAGACTGATAGAGCAGCTCAAATAAAATATTTATTTTGCAAGTTATTCAAAGCTAAATTTGACATATTAAAAGTTATACTGATTTTGTGTATTTTTTTGCATCTATTTTAATCAAATGTATGGTATTTATTCTCATTGTATTTGATTTAAAACTACCCTCATTCTCTGTGGCTGTGGTTTCTAAAACAATGTCTGCTCTAACAGGTCTACACTACCACCTGGTGGTGCATTCGGGAAAAAATCGACATGATTTATCACCAGTATTTTTAGGTGGGGATAGGATTGGAGATAAGCTGAATTGCTTTTGGAACCTTATTGTTTCTTTTACTTCAGCAGGTATTTTTGGAAGATGTAATTAGGTGCAAAATAGTATTTATGTCTGTGTGATTTTTTTTTTTTAAACCGAGTGTGACAGATGAGTCTTACACAATCATATTGCACGATGAGCTGTTACGTCGTTCATATTAAAAGTGCCTTGGAGAGAGAGCAGAGCTGTGCTGCCTGTTTGTGTCTCTGCCTGAGGCGTTTGATTCTGTCAGCCATGAGCTGTCTTTAGGCAGAGTCATTATTGATGTACTGTATCTGACAGTGTTACAGAGTGGTTTAGTAACGGATCGAACCCACTGGTTTGTGCAGAATATCCCACTTCAAACTTTATATGCATGAATGCGGATGTTTTCCATATACTCACTTTTATTTGCCCTTTTCACACAAGATAATACAGCATTGTAGCAGCATGTTGTGGTTTGTTTTCATGTCCACAGTCTTGCACTTCTCCCTCTGGACCACAGATTTTGCCTTTGTAGAGGTATTTTTTCACTGCCGTTGGTCCCAAAGGAGAGATCAACGTTTTGTTTTTTTTTCCCCCTTGTTGAAATGGTTTGTCTATTTTCATTCCTTAACTGTCACCAAATGATGGACTTTATGTGATTTGGGTTACCAGTTCTTGATGTTATAAGAGGAAGCTTAGTGTGAATATGTTTATGGACAGACTGTAGTGAGAATCCCTTAAATTAGCAGTAACCTCCCTTTACATTGGCAATTTTGCATGATTGACCGGTCTGTTCATCAACCGATCATCCTTTAATCTCTAATGAAGTCTATAGCTTATACTGTAGAGCAGTGGTTCCCAAACTTTTTCAGCTGGAGACCCATATAATCACTTCTATGTGTCCTCAGGACCCAGATGTACACAAATCACAAATCGTCATGAATTACCATAATGTCTACATTTTTACTGACTCTGCCACAAAACAATGTTGAATTAAATATACTTTGCTGGAAGATATCTTCAACAATCAAAGGCTAACAAACTCTGGCTTTTTGCTGTATAAACAGTCTCAAAGTCTCTTTTTAATCATTTTGTCAGGTCTTCTACGTGGTTTTCATCTTTCACATTTTTTCGTCTCATTGCATCTTTTACATCGTTGTCGTCTCGTCACATATAGTTTCCAAACTTTTTTGTCTTGTGTCCTTTACATGATATTCACCTTGTTCTTGTTTATAAACTCTTCCAGATAACATTTTTTTTTCTGTTTCAATTTGGAAAATGAATTCATGCATCATATTATTGTCGTGTATTTCACTGGCGACCCAGTAAAAACAGCTCCATGGCCCTTTTTGGGTCCCGACCCTAAGCAGCTGTAGAGCACACAGGACGTCTTCAGTATCCAGTGAGAGAAATCTGAGGCAGCACAAAGTGTCGGCTTTGACATGAGACGCCGTGTGTAATCTCAAATGTTCTGCAGCACTTTATCAAAGGAGAGGGAAGGGGGAGGCTGCAGGTTTCAGGACATGACAAAGATGCCCTTGCAAATGTTTTACGGGATAGAAGAGATGCATTCAACATCTTTGTGCTTTCGTAGTGATCAGTGAATAGAGCTCCTCAGGTACTATTTAATGTTCCCACTCTTTTCCCTCCAGGAGTGAGTGAACGGGGGTTGCTGTCCATGGTGCTGAACCTCTTTTTCCACTCCAATGCCCTCCTGTCTGCACAACTGCAACATTACTTATTTAGTTATTTAAATAATGAACCATTATTTTAATCATTTAAATCAGCCTGCTGGGATTATCACACAATAATATAAGGGACATAATAATGAGGACTACTTCCTCATTTTGATGCAAATGAAAATATCAGAGGATCAGGTATAAGGTGTCACACGGGCAGGAAACTATAACAGTTCCATAAAGTTCCCCTCCACTGAAAATCTGTCCGTGCAGAGTTTGACACTGTAAAGGAAACGCTCTCTTTTTAACTCAAGTAAAACCTGAGTTTGAATGCACGTATGATTTATGCCATCACACATATTTCTGCAACATTTGAAACCCTGACATGCATATACTACTGCAGATGAACTAAAAAAAATGGACTTTTAAGGGAGTAGAAAACATCTTGTGCACACGATGGAAACTTGTAATTAAAAATATATGCATATTCAGACGACTGACGATGTTTTGATGAGAGAAGAGCGGGAGATGTCATTTTAACGTTTAATAAGGTAACTGAATACTTTGTGAGGAAAACCCATGTTAGAAATCACAAATTATTATTCATAGCAGAGTGTTTTCATTACGTGTCATTAGCCTGGAAGTGTTCTTTAAATTAGCATTAGCGCAACTCACATCACGTAATTTACTGCAGAGAATATTGGGAGACAGAAAGAGAAAGATGTTCTTGAATAACATATTGCTTGGTTATATTGACTTTTGAGCTCTAGCAGTGACCCACATTAGTTACTTACTTGTTTCCTGCTAATTTGTTCATATGTGCTGTTTTTTCTTTCATTTGCACAAATTCTCTTCACCGTCACAGAGAAAGTTACGTGATCAGTCCCGTTTCTCTGTCCGACTGCCAGCAGGGTTATGCAAAAACTACTTTCATGACACTTTATTTTTAGCAATTGTACCCTGAACGTTAGTAATGTTAGTAATGTGTCCATAACCAAAGATTTCATACATATTAGTGTCACTTTTCATGCTGACCAAGTAGTGCTACGATTTTTAGATCTTTGCATTATTCCAATAAAGTCTCCACAATATGAAATATACATCATATGTGTATATATATATATATATATATATATATAATATCATGCATATGTTACCTCAGGATGTCTTCACCATTGCTGTTTCTGTTTATTTGCAGTTCTATTTTTGTTTTAGAAAAAAAACAATAGGTCCTTTTATTTTCTCGTATCTCATTAATGGGAGAGTGACACAAAGGCTTGAGCCCAGACACAAGATGAGGGTGAGAAGGATGTGTGCAGAATGGAAATATAGAGAAAATAAAAGGTTCAATCCCAACATGGGAAAGTTTGCTCATTTTTGAGCAACAGGTATTCCAGACAGTGTAGAAAATTAACTAAATATCATATTCCAGTGACACATGAAACAAAAAACAGTGTGCAAAAGCAGCTGTGATTAAGAAAAAATAAGCTAAGCCTAAGTGGTAATAATCAAAACAGGAACTGATTAACAGTCAACAAGCAGGATATTTACTGAAGGCAAACTGCCACAAACATTTATTGATAAGCTGCCTCTCAATAAGTAGTGTTGCTTCCTGGTTTTGGAGTTCAACGCACCAAAGTCAAAGACACGTCAGACGTAAAATGAAAAACTCCTCAAGGATGATTCATAACAACTGCAAAGGTTAGAGCTATAGTTTTGATGTTCTAAAGGAACGATAGGATCCAAAACCTGGGCAAATAAACGTGACGTTCTCGTCCCAAGTATCCTAATGATAATAGTGTGCAGTGAGGTCCACCAGAGTGCATAGATGTTCCCTTTGTTACTGCAGATGAATACCTCCAAACTGGAATTCACTGTGGCTTCAGAACATGGAAAATGTAGAGTTTGTTTCGCTTTATTCTAGGTTCAAGACAGTTTTTTTTTTTTAAATCTACGTAAAATTGTATTTCCCATCCCAACTTCATTCCAAACGACAAGGCAGTTTGTAACCAAATATATTATATCCTTGCGCCTGTTCGTAAAGTCTGCTCCTCCGGTTTTACAACTCCACTAAACCCAATTAATGTGTGCGAGGTTTGATGACTCTGTCGTTACAAACAGTTTGTGAATCAGAACATGGTTTTAGGAGTCGAGCAGACGACGGCCATCACTGAACCTTGTACTGACAGGTGTGTCAATCCCATTACTGTATAATCTGTGAGGCGACTCTCCACTCTGCAAGTGTCTGAGGAAGAACACGACTTGTGACCGCTTTTTTTTATGTGCACTCACCAAATACGGATTCCTAGCCAAAGTTTCTTTCTTTCTTTCTTTTTACGGGTTAATAAAATGACTAAAGGCGTTCTCTTATTGCTCAGAACTCACTACAGATTTTTTTTCTTTTTTTTTTTTTGCACCCCTGATGACTTACTTATGTCGAGCAGAATTTGACGACCGCTGACACGGCTTTAAATCCTTGGTAGTATAATCAATCCATTTTTTGATGTTGTTTAAATTGCATTGGGCTGCTCTTTCAAGACACATTGCAGTAAACTGAGACGGATACTTACAGCAGTGCACAGTCTCTTTGCAATTAACCGTGAAATGTGAGAGCAACAAAAGACATAAAGTTATAAGGTCTTCAAGCGTCAACTCTACCAAAACATTTAAAATATAAGAATACAAGCTACTTGAGTGTCAGATAGTGACACCAGCAAACGTTGAGTAGCCTTTAAGACAGACTTTTATGTATTTCTTTTGGGGGGGGGGGGTTAAAATGCATTTTGCGTGTTCTCCAAGTAGGATCAAGCAGTGGATGCTTTATAAAACACACTGCTACTGAAATCGACATCCATGGTGTGTGACATTCCTACAGCCCATCAGTGTAATGCCAAAGCTTTGGGAGCCAATCACCAAGCTTGCTGTGTGCCACGGTAGATAAAACTTTTAGGAGAGGACGTCTATATGAGATAGTAACAAGTCCTCTTATTGTGAGGGTTATATTACAAATTGTTTCCGGAAGCCACCGCTGTGATTGTTTGCCGATTAAAGTTGACATCGGTTTGTTTTGTTATGTAGCCTACACTGTTATAAATCTATAAATTGGAAGCGTAGCGGTGCATATTTTTGTTCCGGGGGGGAAAAAAGAAAAAAAAAAAAAAAAAAAAAAAAAGGGGGCCGATGCCATATTTGAAAGGGTCCATGCTTGGCTGGACGCAGGGTTTAAGGAAGCTTGCCCGCCCGGCAGTCAGACGGGGACTCGACAGCGAGGGCTTCGGGCGGTGTGCGAAGCTGGTGAGAGACATCGAAATATCTCCACGACGGGCTCTCCTCACGTCTTAAATCAACGCGGCAATGAACGCCTTCCACCGTAGCCGTCGTTTTGTGTCATATTCAGGTGAGTCGGACGTGTGCGCTGCCTGGTCCTCGGAGCTGTAGCTGTGTGGAAAATAGCCGAGGCTAGGAGCGTAAGCAGAGGCTCAATACAAAGGCTTTCTCTGCCGGAGAAAATGCCGGGGCTGCAGCAGCCGGGAGGCCCGCCTCTGTCTTTCAAGTCACCGACTGGCCGCGGTTAAGCCGCTAATGTTCCGCTCATCTCGCCCGTTTCTCACAAAAATAGACCGCGCCGTTTCATTTCAAGCGCTAAAGGATATTAACTTACGTTTAGCGGCGTTAGGCGCCGAGTACCGAGGGGTTTTTGACAACCGTGGCCGGTACTAAGAAACATGGTTGCTCTGCGGAGTCTCCTAGCGCTGCACGCCGGGCAGCGGTGCAGTCCGTGCCGCTAGAGGGATACGGGGATAGCCAGGGTTCGCTCTGCTACAACCAGGACAGCGTCCGGGAGTGAAAATACACACGACGACGCGTTGGGTTATGTAATACAGTAAATGCTACGAACTAATGTCGGTACGTGTGGTGAAACTTTCTTCATACACATGATATATGTCAAACAAAGTTGTCATAACGCTGCGATATGCTACGTTTTTTAATTTTTTTTTTTTAGCTTGGTTTAGGCGCTTTTCGGTTTTTTTTTTTTTTTTTTTTTCTGCGGGACGTCTTTCGTGACCCACCCTCGTTTCGGTCAACTTGTTAAGTTTTTACCGTGTTTGTTCGGCTATCACGGTCTGGTTAGTAAGTGGGCACACTGTCTATTGTTGTCAGGTGTTTGCTTTGCCCATTCTACCTGCAGGCTGCGTGCCGAGCTGGAAACGAGGATTGACATCGTAGGTAGGTAGGTAGGTAGGTAGGTAGCCTCCGTCGGCTAGCGAGGCTGTCTCCCTGAACACACCGGACTTCACGTCCCGCTTGTTTCACGGTGGCACAGTATTCAACTTCCCCGTAGTCCAGTCTTCCCGGGTTCATAGCAGTCAGGGTTCATGTGCTAGATTTAGCCACTCTAATATTCTGCCTGGTGTCAAACTGTACATTAAACGCAGCACGTTGCGTTTAATGTACAGAACTTTGCACTGATAATGTGTATTCCTATAATCCAGTATTGCAGAGCCACGTTTCTTTTCCTCCCTTCTTTCATCTGAAAATTCCAATATCTATTCAGATTTAGACATTTTAAACGCAATAGACATATATACACTTCTTACCCCTACAGTATTAACCTACTTATTTATTTAGTTAGTTGTTTTATAGTGTTTCTAACCAACACAAACATTACATATTACATTACATAACACGGTACACATTTATATGATGAGATGCAACTACACTTATGTAATTTAAGTATGGCTGTTTTGTTTTTTTCTATGCTATATTTAAGTAGACAAGGAGAGCTTCGATAACTACCAGTGAGACATTGAAGCTATATGAGAAACAGATTTTAGTGGACCCACAATGAACATGTTAAGTTTCCATAGTTAACTGGGGGTCGGCTTCAGTCGTTAGAGAGCATATCTGTGATAGACGCAGCTATCAGCCTGTGTGCTCCTTAATAATCCACAACAGCTTCCACCCACAGTTCCCACTACTACAGTATGTTGGCTATTAGCATGTAAACAACATACATGTGACCACTGACTGTTCTGTGGTGGGGATTTGGGCCCACACGGGGCCACTCAGTGCCTTGGAGATCTCTTTTTCCCTTATAATGTAAATGTTTGGATAAATTTGCATGAAAGTAAATCTCAATTAGCAGAAGTCACACACGACAGTTTTAATAATTTTCATCCCAGATCTCAAAGGACGAAGAAAAGAGCAACGTTTTTAGTGCATGTTCGAGGTTTCATAGTATGATTGTTTATTCCTGTCTTCTCTTGTAAAGAAGCTAAATGCTTGGGACATGGAAGCCGACACGCCTCAAGTTTCATATGCAATTCCGCACCTCAAACAACAAGGAAACATACCACAACCACGCAACATCATTTCATTTACATGACAACATACAAACTGCAATAAGCACTGCAGTGTAGTCACGTCAAATCTGTCCACAGGGTGGCAGCAGTGTGCTGAGCATACTCTCAGTACTCCGTTTGGATAACGTACCCCTAGTGTGCCTTTATTTACTCAGATCTGTTTTCAGGAAATCACAATATACTGTTGTGTCTGTAGTTGATTGAAGCTGTATCTGTAATTGATGTGCACGAAGATGAAATACTATCCTCTTTATTCTGGTTAACTCACATTGTTGGCTACTGATAATGTGCAGCATGTTAGTATGGCAGTATTTTTAACATTAAATAATGTTTATCTATCATGCGAAGACACTAACTGCAGAGACAAACGGGTGAAAAGACTTGTTTTAAAGTTTTAAATATTTGTTTATTGCACCATAAATGGGAGGGTTTTTTTTTTTAGTTCAGGCTGCACAGTTCATGCCTATAATAAATAAAAATATAACAGCAGTTAAGACATAAAGCACACATTTTGTTTTTCTACTCACTCATTAAACAGGTCACAGACTAACAACATAGTAGCAGTTGCAACATTAATGGAGAGCAGAAGTATTTGTTTGTTTTGTTTCATGTAAATATGAATTGACGACACATGTTTTTCAGTTATAATATGCAATATTACTCCACCCTGTGTTTAGGATAATTGTTATGGTAATTTTTAACATTTTATAGCAGTTAAGGGAACAAAGCATTTGTAAAACAATCAATAGTAAATTATAAATTGCAGCTGTAAATGTGTTTGAAAACACTCTTGAAATGACAACACAAAATTTGAGTAAAATGTAAATTCTGACATGTTTGACACCGTTATGCGGATGGATCACTGCAGTGACTATTGGCTTTACAGAGTGAACGAGAATGTACCCATCGTTAGGATTTGTCTTGGCATATAAACACATTTTAAATATCCCTGTAGTTTGACTGTTTGCCTGTTTTCCTCCACAGATTGAACGATGTGATTGTGATCGGAGGCACCTCACTTCACTAGAATGTACTTGATGAATGTACCTCCTGTTGCAGCGACTCACACAGAATGGAGAACATGTGGCCCACCAGGAGGCTATAGCCTTCCGATCTGCCTCAATGACTCTGACACCGAGCTGTCCACCAGAGGCACACCTATCTCAGATAAGGTCCAGATGATCATAGAGAGCCTAAGGAGCACCCAGACCTCACTCGAGATGGGCGACGAGATGGAGGGAAATGTGCTGTCAGGACAGGAAGGCCATCCTCAAGTCTGCAAGGTCGCAATGGGTTCTTTTGGGACCAATGGGTCCAAAGCTAAAGGTCCCGTCGAAAACCAACAAGCAAATCTTTCCTCCTCAATCAACCATGAGAGCCATGACTCCGACAGTGATGATTCTGTGGACCGAGGAATTGAGGAGGCAATACTTGAATACTTGAAGGAAAAGGATGGCCACAAGCGTAAAGCGGAACCGTGCACTAATATTCTCCAGCCATCCAAAATTCCCAGAAGAAGCCCACCTCTTCCAGAGGTTTCCAAACAGAATTCCGAAAGCAATACATTTTTGATTACAAGCAATCAGTTTCCAAGAAGTGTCAAAGCAGAGACCCCCACAGCACCAGCTGCTTTTCCCATGAAAAAGTATATCAAACATAAGGCCTCCCTTAATGAGAACGCAGTCAAGAAACCGGAGTCAAACAAAAATACAACCACGGCCAAAAGTTTAGAACTGCCCAAAGAGCAGACAAAGAGCCCCTCTAAAACAATCGGTCTGTGTCCAGTCAAGTTGGAAGAGGACTCGGCTGATTCGAGTAGTGATGATGGCATAGAGGAGGCCATTCAAAGATACCAGTTAGAGAAGAAGGAGCAGCAGAACAAAAGAGAACCTTTGAAGCCACATGTGTTCATAGAGGACTCTGACTCTACTAGTGATGATGGCATTGAAGAGGCTATCCGCTGCTACCAGCTCGAGCAACTCAAGGAGAAGAGTGTTCTGAAACCCTTCTTACACAAACAAAAACCCATAAGTAAACCCTTAATACACGCAGTTGGCACAAGTGTGGAAACCGTGAAGAGGCCCAAACTGAAAAAGAAAAAGATCAGACCAGAAAAGGACGCGAAAGCTCTTGTTTCTCACCCTTTGTCTGTTTGCATACCCAAAAATACACTTCCAGAAAGCACTAAAGGTAAAGGAAACGGGGTGCTTTCATTTAAAGTCGAAGGTTTTAAGGAGCAACCTGCCCCTGCCCCTCCAAAGGCTAATACAACTGCAGAGCTCATGTGCGCTGAGGCAATACTGGATATTTCTAAAACCGTCATGCCCGGGGGCTTCCATCATACTGTTGGCCTCAGCAGTTGTGCCCCCACCGAGTCTTGTGTGCAGTCTTCACGCGCTGACAACGACCCGGGGGCTGAAAGCGATGACAGTTCCGTTGATAGTGAAGACGGGATCGAGCAAGAAATCAGGAAATTTCTCGAACAGAAGGCCCAAATGCACAAACAGCCACTTGGCTCCGCTGCAACTGCCGAACCATGCGGTATAAATGAACCTGAACTAGTAAGAACAAAACAGGTCTCATCCCAGAAGAAGGCTCAACGACTGTCTCTAACACAGAGAAGGAAACAGAAAGAGGAAAACAGCATTTCTAACATGACGGGGATGAATAACGATGCTAAAGAGACATTCTCTGAAACTTCACCTGAGCACATGAAAGAATCATGTCCATTGATGCTTTCCAAGACAAGTCAGACCCAACCAATGTTTGTATGCAAGACTGAGCAAAGCGGAGACAAAAGCAGCTCACTTGACAGTGATGAGGACCTAGACACCGCCATTAAAGACCTGCTCAAGACAAAAAAGAAGTCAAAGAAAAAGATAAGAGACTTAAAGCGGAAATCAAGGAAGTGCCTCAAGAAGGACGAACCACTGCTCGGAAATGCTTTACAGACCAAAACGTTCAAACCTGATCTCATTCCCAAGCGCAGTGGTTTGAAAAAAGTACAAAAGAGTAAGGATGATACAAAAGACAAGTCTAGATTGAGTAAGATGAGCATTTCTCAAGATAAACAGAACATTAAGAGCAAAGAGCATGATATACACGAAGGTGAAACAGAGAATTTGAAAGGAACAGAGAGTCGGGACATCCTGCTGTTGCACAACACTCAGACTGCGTTGCAGATAAAAGAAGAGAGCAGTTCTGTAGATAGTGATGATAGCATCGAGCAGGAGATCCGAAAGTTTTTGGCTGAAAAGGCCAAAGTTTCCACTGCAGAGAAAAATAAAGATGAAGATGTATCAAGGAATGGGAATGTCATGGTTTGTGCTCAACTGAAAGATGGGGGTGTTAAACGGGAAAATCAGCTGGCTGAAATTCCAAGAACAATGATCACTTCTCCCTCTGGACAATCTCCTCCTGAAAGTAAACCACCTCACGATAAATTGCCACTTCCAACACCACAAAGTTTGCTGCCAGACAACTCCATCTCTACTGTCGGTGCACAATCATATCTGTCCTCGGTCCAGCGCTGCAGCCCTGGTCTTTTGGAGCCAGCCGACGGGGCTGGAGCCGCTAGAACTGAGCAGAGGAGGCCTAGCACGGGAAATGTCCAGGATGCCAGCCCGGAGAAGGACAGAGTTCGGACAGCTTTGAGTCCCAACATTGCCCATTCTCGCTCTGAATCGCTCAAATGGCGTCAGAGCCTGGGACTGCCCACTACTGACACAAGGACTCGTAGTCGGCCTCCATTTCATATCACCTCGTCTAAAATGAGTGAGACGCCATCAGGAACGCCATTTCAAAGCGGGGGCATTAACTTCAAACTGCAGACACCAGTCTCTGTCTGGTCTGCTGCAAGGACCAGCAGATCACCATTCCCCTCCTCTACAGAGACAACTGTAAATACCACATTGCGTTCCCCAGTTTTGAATTTTCTGTCTGCTGCCAGGCAGCATCCAGGGATGTCCTTTACACAGAGCCTTGCACCTGGCTACAGGTCACAGTGCATTGAAGGAGAGACTGAGAGTATGGTGCATATGCCTAAGGACAAGAGTGTGTTTGTTGAACTTGAAACTAATAGGACCAACCACGTCCAGGTCCGAAGCAGGGACAGAGGCGAGGGAAAGGAGAGAGGGGACTTGTTAACTGAGAAAAAAAGAGAAGGCAAGAGCATGAAGATAGATGATAAAGACGTACATCTAGAAAGAACAGAGGAGGAATTTATAGATGAGGCAGAGTGTGAGTCAGGCGACAGGAGAAATCCAGAGAAGAAGCAGGGCTTTTCCACATTGTAAGTATAGACAATTTCTTTGGTCCCACTGCATCATAAACCAGTTTTTATACGAGTTCAATACTTGATTGAGCCCTGCTAATAAATATCATGTAGGTAATGATCAAGCTCATTTCATTTATAGGCGCTAAGGGAATGTTTGTTCATAAGATAAAAACAAATCAAGCATTTTAATGTTTGTTCATTTATACAGATACTCTATGTAACACCATGGCACCAACATGAAAAATCAGTCTGTGCTCTAATTTAAATCAATCCAATTGAAAGTCTGCAAAGCAATACAGCAACATTTTGGTACAAGAGGCAGACCGCAACCAGTGGAACACAGATATTTTTTTTTCTTCACATTTTATGTAAAAGAGAGAGGGGGGAAAAGAAAAAGAAATGACCAAGGGAAAACAAACTCTTAATATTACAAAATAAAGGTTTGAAAACAAGTCAGACTGCTTTAAGTTAAGTTGTATCTTTTTAATGTACCAATGGGACAGCTCAAGAAAACACTGTCCAGGAGAAATCTGCAAACCACAATTTACAATTTCGAGATAGGCTTACTTTAAGAGGACGTCAAAGTCTTTTTACGTGTACATCTGATATACGAGATAACCTTTCTGACATAAAGAGAAGGGGATGCAGTCTTGCATCCTATCTCCGTGCACCCTGGATACACGATCATTTTACATATTGCCAATAACATTTATTTTTCAAACACCGTGCCCTTAGTCCATTGTATTGTTTAAATTCATAGATGGGAATTTAACGCTCAGTCTTCTATGAAAGCCACTATAGCAGTCTTGGACTTATTACCTCTTTGACTCAAGTGTTGCTCCACAATCCACAGAAGCCACATAATTAATCCTCTCTGTCTTACTAGACTTGATATTTAGTGTGTTAATTTCTTTGTCATGTAAAAGGTTTCTTGAATTTCCTATGTGAGAAAAAAAAATGCTATTTATTTTTGGTTATCAAAAAAGAATTACTGAACATGCTGTGCATTGCCAGGTTTTGTAAATATTTTGTAAGAAGTGCTTTTCTGTTGGTTTCTTTTACTCTTTCAGATAAAAAAAAAAAACAAACTTTTGCTGTGTCCTTTAAGTGCATCTGTGTAATAAAGAGTCAAAATCAAATAAGAGCTTTTCCTCGTTAATAACGTATGACAGGCATGAAAATAATAATTATTTGGGGTCCGTTAGTGGTCTGAAGGGACCGTTTAAAATGAACTACAGCTGCCTTAAGTGATTATTGGTCTGATGCGTGTCCTGCTCTGCCTTGTCCAGGTCTTTGTCAAGTGCCATTGACCCTGGCATCACATTCAGACCATGCATTGCTCTTACAACAGAGGAGCGAAGCAGCAGGTTCAGCAGGAGGTACATGGCTGAAAAATGCAGGAAGGTACAATTAAATCAAAAGATGACATTTAACGATAGTGTGTATTTCACTGTGCAATGAAACCAAAGATTGGGGAACACGCTAGCTGAAGTCGAGTTTTACCTCGACTGTTTGTAAAGGGTCCAGCGTATGTGAAGTATGTGTTACGCAATGCTTGCAGAGGATGCCTTTTCTGACCAGTGGTCCTGTGCAGCGCAAGACGGTGGAACGTGTTAAAAGAAAGCTTCAGTTCGTTCCAGTGCACAGGTATTTGAGTGGGCCCAGATGGTTTTGTATGTGCAGAAAATGATCAAAGCGTACAAGCATGATGACCCTAAACTAGTTTTATCTTTTTTAGGAGAAACGATGCACCCACCCAACCAGCACAACATACTTGATTAAAACATCATCCTGCATTTGAAACATGCAACTATATGATGCCTGACATCGTTTGTTGCAGAAGAGCTGCTTTGCATTTATACCTTTTGTTTGTTTGTAGTTGATGGCTATTTTGTAAGTTCTATTGTTATTAGTTTGAATTTTGAAATTATGATTACTTTTTTTTTTTAACGGTTAATGTCTTATGTAATGTTTAATGTTAAATATTGCATTTTCACATTGCTTCACAATAAATGAAAAGTTTTGTTAACATAACCAATGTGTTCTCTCCTTTTATACAGTCTTGAATAAACTGCATGTTCCAGGAATTCCCTGAATATTCTTACATTTGTTAATACTTGCTTTTCTTAGTTATCAGGTGCTGTTCATTAAACATTCACTGAATTGTCCTGGACAAGAGACACAGCATTAAGTACGTTTTATTTATGACTGTGAGAAATTGAATTTATATATTGTTTTTATTTGTTCAGAGCAGACATTTTTTGGTCTTGTGTCTTTGCATTAACGTTAAGTAGTGTTGTGTCTGTTTTTCAATAAAGTTGTTTCGTTAAAATTAACCTTTTGTGCTTTATGGGTATTGTAGTTCATTCGTGGATGTGTTATGAGTTCTTTATTAAAAACTGTTACGGCAGTTTACGGCCGTTTACGGCTTCCGACTTACACGGACCACAAACGCGCAGGCGCAGTTTGCTGACCTTCCGTGGTTCTCAAACAAGCATGGCAGCTAGGACGCTGGCGAAAGGTATTTTTATTCGTATGTGTAATGTATAGTAACTTCACAGTCGAAGCATTTGATTAATTGTTATTAATCGTGAGACCCGCACTATGGTTTTGTATCGTGTTTGAAATCGGGCGACAAACTGGCTAGCTACTGACGTTAGCTGTCAGCTAACTAACTGAGTTACCTATTTGTTTTCTAACCGACATGATGTTTGTGTTTTGTTATAAGGTCTTTGGGGGCTCCGACATTCACGGGCTGTTACAATAGGTTACTGGTGTGGTGGGCAACACTACGCCACCGCAGCGTCGATTAAAACACCTCAACCCCAACTTGACGATGTCAGAGGTAAAGTTACCGGGCAGATTTAGCTAGCCACGATGTAGGTAGGTGAAGTACTGGTTTGTTTTCAGAGTTGGACTGATATTTTCTGTATTACTTGCAGAAAAAGTCATGAACCTGCCACTCGAGAAGCCAGACTTTTTCCGTGTGTCAGAACTCTTCTCGTTGAAGGATTTGTTTGACGCCAGAGTGCATCTTGGGCACAAAAAAGGCTGCAGGCACAGGTCGGTGTGATTTTCTTATAGCCTGTCAACATGTTCGCGAAGCAGTATTGCTGCAAAAATGAAACGGTGACCATGATATGCCTCTTCCACCTTTCGATTACAGCACACCACATGAACATGCATTTAAAGCTGTCTTGTATAATTTGTTAATGAGTGTTTTGCAGATATTTGCTAGGGATACTTACTAGGCCTTTCCTTCACAAATCTGTTTTGGGGGATTTTTATTTTTTTTGCCAGATTTTGAGGACAAGTAACTGAAATAGTAGTATCAATATCACAGTCCAAATCGCAGGAGCTTTTTTTTTTTTTTTTTTTTTGGATAATAGGTAATTATGTTACAACATGCCATTATAATGAACTATTGTGAAGCTACAGAGATGTCGTGGCCTACAAATCATGTAAGGGATCGTGCTTGTTTGGCACACACCCCAGCAAAAATTACATCGTTTTTATATTATTTTCAGTGAAAATGGAATGTAAACCTACCATTCCCATCGAATTGCAACATCAAGTCAACATAAGAGCAATAATGTTTTTATTTTTTCCTCATATAATTCAGTCCCTAATTTAGTCTATGAAAAACAGTACTAGTATCAGGTTTGAACCATGGTTAACAGGTTGACTCCTGTTACAGATGTTAACATTCTCCCGTATCTCTGCTCTTTCACAGGCTTATGGAGCCGTATCTCTATGGCTGTCGTCTGGAACAAGATATAATTGATCTCGACCAGACTATGGAGCACCTTCAGCTAGCCCTGAACTTCACTGCTCATGTAGCGTACCGTGGTGGCATCATACTGTTCGTCAGCCGGCGCCGTCAGTTTGTCCACCTGATAGAAAACACTGCTGAGGAATGTGGGGAGTACGCCCACACACGGTACTGGCAGGGCGGCCTCCTTACCAACGGTCCCATCCAGTACGGCCCAGGAGTCCGCTTACCAGACCTCATCGTCTTCCTCTCCACTCTCAACAATGTGTTTCAGCAGCACGTGGGAATCAGAGATGCAGCTAAGATGAACATTCCAACAGTCGGTGTGGTGGACTCAAACTGCAACCCCTGCCTGGTGACGTACCCCGTCCCGGGGAATGACGATACGCCAGCCGCAATGGAGCTGTACTGTCGCTTATTCAAGATGACTATCAACCGAGCCAAAGACAAAAGGAGACAGATGGAGCTTCTCCACAGCCTGTCAGCTCCCTCCTCACCAAGCTCATGACACAGTATTTACTCGTAGACTAGAGACATTCAAAAATGAAATTTAAAAAGTTAAGACTGTCTGGTATTCGCTTGCACATGTACTTGGTAAAGATCTGAGGCTGGTGTGTGAGGCAGAGTTAAACTGGCCACGTCCATTAGTGAACCTTGTCCATGTGACTTTGTTCTGCTATTTGCAATATTTTGCTCAGTCTGGACTTTTTAAGATACCTTATGTTGCAGCAGCTGTGTCCAAATTTGTCATTCAACACCGCTGTCAAAACATTTATACTCACCATATTACAGCAATTCTATTCAACTGTAAAACATAACCAGTATAATAACTGAAACACGTATATAACACTGTAGCATCGAGATGTTCTTTTTCAGCCCTAGATTAAATCATTTTACCGTGTAAAACTTGTAGGCTATGTTTGGGTTTGTACACAAGCTGCACAAACGCTTCCTGAACCTTTTTAATGCACTATGTTACAGTGCATTAAAAAGGTAGCAAATACGTGAACTGTGTGTAAAGTGATCAAAAGGAGTCTTTGGGTAATAGGACAAACTTTCGGCATCCTGCGTACCTCGTTGTATTTGCATGTGACCTTGTATACGGGTCATGAAATAAACTTTTTGCATTTCATTCACACTCCGTGGTGTACTGTATTTTGGCCCGTGTGCACACACTGCTTATATTTCTTTCCTTTAAGCAAGAATAAAATCATTGACTAAGGCTAGCTACATAAACAAGCTGTATACTATTCTGTACTCCTGGATTAAAACATTTCTTTAAAGCAGTTTCTTAAAAAAAAACGCATCTGGACTGTGGTGTGGTCTGTTTTTGAACACACAAGCTCTCAGCCAAATGTATTGTCTTCATAACATATGATCTTGTGCGGTTGTGGGAGTATTGACACGTTCCTAATACTTTACAACAGCGCTATTTTTGACTTGACTTGACGTTGACGACGTGAAGTTTGGTCGTCGTCCCTTTCCGTAGTCGTCCGGTGTTTTCCAGTATCTTCTCTTCTAATAATAATACTTGGGCTTCGGGACCTTCTCTGCGCACCAGGAGAAACGTGCTCCGGCGACAAAATGGTGAGTCCGGTACAGTCTGCGACTTTCCAAACGACGTCAACAGTTTCCCGGTTCGTTTTATGACACCGCTTGGTATTTCGTGTTATTTTGAAGCTCCGTATAAACGTTTTAACGTCAAAACGTGGCGGCAAATTTGCAAACTTTCCTCGTCGAAGGAAAACCGTTCAGAGCAAGTTAGGGAAGCAACAGGTTTGAAGAGTATGAATTGACTTTAATACAAACAGAGGACGTGTTTAACTCCGCGAAGGGAGTCAAAATTATAAGCTGGCCCGTTTTAGCAGACTTTATTTCAGTTGTTCGGGCTTGTGTGTGTGTGTGGTTTGTAGGTCGGACTGTCGGTGTGTGTCGTTGTACGCGTTTGGATTTGGGCGCCACCCGTTTCAGGGAATAAGCTAGTACGGTTAGCTAATGCCTACGGGAGTTTACCGCAGATATGCTTCACTGGCGTAGATTCTGTGGAGAAAATGAACAGGTGGAAAAGCAGCCTGCGAGTGTCGCGTTTCAGCGGACCCTGTTGTCGAGCGGCCTTATGGGGAGGCAGACTGCCGATTGGTTGAAACGGCAAATGACGTGATCACGCCGGCGATACGCGTACGCGAACGGCACCCTGTACGTTCTATGGGTGACGTACGGGGTGACGTCGGGGCTGGAGTCATTCATTGTACATTAATTTTGAAATGTGTATATGTTTTTTCAACTCAAACACACAAACCTCAACTAGTATTAAAAATATTCTGTAATTGCACGGTCTGACTATTTGTGCAGGTCTGCTGCGCACCACCATCAATGTAAAACGAATCACGTAAAACGATACTTTTGTCATTTAAAATGTAGTTGAAGTAAAAGAACTGATGCGGGAAGTAAACCCAAAGAATACCGCTAAATAGCTTCATCCCATCCATTTCACATTATTCATATTTATTGTAATATAATTGAGTAGATTTTATGTTGGGACTCTTACGGTGTATGTAACATGTCCTGTTGCTTCTGTTTATGCAGGTATGTCCAGGCGTGTCTTCGCCAACGTGACAGTAAGCGCAGCTGATGTCGGGCCTCAAGAAGACTCAGAAAACGGTAACTGGTCTTGTTAAACGCTACCTCCATAAATGACGATATTAGGCTTCATGTTGCCCCTTGAGACACAACTCTGGCTCCAGTGTCACTGTTGTGCAGTAAGTGGGCAGAAAGTAACTGGCTCACGATGGCCCAATTTCCACTGTTGAGTGGGCTTTGGGTATGGAACCGGGCCAGATACTTAGTCTTGCTTTAACATGTGGCTAATGGATTGTCTCAAACAGTCAACGATGTCAACTTGCAGCAGTAATGTACTGAGTGCATTCAAATGAGGATCTCTGTCTTGCAGAAGCCCAGAGCAACCCCTGAAGGGTCACATACATGTTTCATGAGGACCAGCAGCACAGTTCCTTGGGAAGGTAAGATTCTATACACTTTGTGTTCCTCCCAAACAAGCCTGCCCCTTGAGGCGTTGCAGTCCGACATTGTGTTGAAACTGTGTCATAAGGTGGCAGAGAGTAAAAGGTCGACATTATTATCCACATTTCCAAACCTGCGACAGTGGGGATTTGGAGTGACGTATTCGACCAACAGACTCTTGAGACTGATTAAACAGAACTGGAAACGGACATAACAAAATTCTACAAATTTGTGTGGTTTTAGGTGTAAAATGCAAGACATTTGAGGAAAGCTGAAGATGTGAACTGAAGACACAGTGAGTATTTTAGATCAGAACAAAAATGCTTTGAGACATCATTAGGGCACTAATGTCTGGAAAAAAACCCAATATTAAACATTTGTGACATTTTGTGGAACAATATAAATAAACTATCATTGCAACTGTGAAGTGGAGCGTCTGGTGCTTTCTTCCTCTACCACACTGTGTGTTATTCATTATGTCTCTGCTGACAGTCACAATGCCTTTGGTTTGGCAGGATAAATACCTCCATGAATCTCTTGTAACAACAGTCTCACCTTTCAGGCGTGTTTGAGGGATGTTTGTCAAAAAGGGAGGCCAAGGGAGGTGTTACTGTAGCTCAAGAACCAGTCCCAGAGAGCAGCGCCTGCATCACACAGAAAACCTAATATGACAGCAAACGGGAGACAAAGCGACGTGTCAGAGGGCACAAGCAGCTTAAATTTATCACAAATGTCTTTTGAGTCCTCTATACTCGCACCATTATGGAGTACCCATAATGCCGTCATATAAAAATCAACTGTTGTCAGATCATATTATTATATTGTCAAATTTTACATAGCGATACCTGGAATTATTCTGGCTCGTTTTATTACCTGTCAGTCCAGGACGGGCATCTCCTCTCGTGCTCTACCCGAGATTTCTCCCAGTGTCGTCCGTTCAAGAAGTGCATTTGTTTGAAACGTTGCTTCTTGAATTTCGTAAAATACGTCAAACTTGAGGCGTCGTATTCAGCTACAGAAATACATCAACATATCGACTCCGAATGTAAGATTTGTATGTTAGGTGGTATTCAGCAGCACCAAGTGACGTTCGTTCTGAAATTGCTGGCTGTGAATAGATAGGTCAGCTGTTTTTGTTTTTTTTTACGCTTTAGAAATACAGTACAATTCTGAAGTGCACAATTCACAGCCCTTCTGTATCTAAAATGCGTTAGTGCAGATCAGGTGGAGACGTCCAGCCTGTGAGAGTGTGAGGGACTTGATGAGCGGACACTGGCCCCTTATCCTGAGGCCTCTCAGGAGAAATGCTACACTTTACCTACAGAATACCTAGCCTTAATTTGCTCCTGAAGGGCTTGGAGATTTCCTTACGCAGAGATAAGAACTTGGCATTATCAGGTGAATGAAGAGGTAATACATTGTTCGGCCGAGGCGTCTGTTAAATACGTACCGACGCGTATGGTCGCTGCGGAGTCCACGTTCTCTCTCAGCTGTTGGAAAATTTTAAAACACTTTGGTGGTGACGTCAAAGTCCACGCTCTTGACTTCAGTCTGTGTTTGTCATGCAGGCGCCTAATGATGATCTGTGGTTCTCTTTGTCCATTTTAACATGGCTGGCAAAAGCCAGCATCTCTGTGGCAGTCAATTTTATTCTTTTCTGTCTGCACTGCTGCCTCTGGCCCAGGTCGAACAGTTTCTCGTCACAAACCGGAGCAGACGCCACACCTGGTGCGCATCCCTCGACTGCAGTGACCTTTGGTTGCTGACTCGATGTATTATAAGGCTAGTGCCTCCCTGTCACAGTGACTGCCAGCCTGAAGTGTTTATGCACCAGTGCACCGTTGTCAGAAAATGCCAGACTTTGGTTTGTATGTATTTGCATGTGACTGAAAACCAAATAATAAATAAACATCCATTCTTACTGGTCTTTGTCTTATTTTTTTGGTATCATTCCATTTCTTAAATCTTGCTTTGCCGGCCTTTGGAAAGATGTTTTGCACCTGTCTTTTCCTGTTCCAACATTTCAAGTCTCCAACAACTGGCTAAGTGCTGGCATCCGCAGCTACACCAGGCTCCAGGGAGATATCACATTGCAGCAGCTAATATTCACTGTCAGCCACATCGTCCAAAAACGGTTTCTGTGAATTCACCGACCTCTTTCCCAGTTATTTCTCTTGACAGCTTCAGGCCTGTTTGTTGCAAAGACAAAGCTGCCTGATCGCTTCTCCACGGTGTCTGGAGTTCTATTTCACGTGGGTTAGCTGTAGCCAGAGCACTTCACCAGTCTTATGAAATGTGCCATCAGCATGTAATTTCAGCCACCGAAGCTGACAAATGGCAAGACACTGACTTGTAAAAAAATATTTGAACCCCCAACTGTTCTTGGGACCCTTTTAGGGCTTCTCAGTTGTATTTTGGCTTTAATTTTGGCAGTTTTTTTATGCCGAGATGATGATATCTGGCAAAGATTTTGATTTTTTTAAGGAATTTTGGAATTTCAGCATCAACACTGAAAAAAAAATACATTTCCACTGTCTTGACCAAAGCCTCTCATTCTTCCTCCTGGAGCCCTTTTTGGACCCATTGACTATCATTGATATTTTTAAACATGATCAGTGACATAAAAGGGCCTTAAGGGGAAATAATCTATAATAATAATCTATCAAAATCCGCCTTGTTGCTAATCATTGACGTATCCCAGACTCATAATCCCTGCACACACAAAAAAAACCCACTTTGCATCAAATAGAAAAGAATTCGTTTTTTGTGTAAAAAAAAAAAAAGGGGGGCGTTATGTAAATAAACTGGCATTTAAAGGGTTAAAATTATGAAAATCAATTCACATTTGCTGTACATTGATGTGGAGTTAATGAGCAAAAAAAATGTTGTTTTTTTTCTTCATGTTTAATATTTTTAGCGACCTAAAAGGGCCTGAAGAGGAAAAAGTGTGATTTTTTTTATAGGGTGTCCTGAGGGTTACAGTAAATTGCGTGTTGCATATGTAATGTAGGGGAGTCCAGGTACGGCTGTAACATGGGGAGAGTTGTAACACCATCAGCTGTGTCATGCTCGACATTGCTCCAAAGGATGTTTTGTTTCAACCAGACACGAAAACAGGTTGAAGGACACTTTGTGTACCCAAATCTCAGGATGAAGGCGCCATTGCATTGACCTTGCAGATATAATAAAAGTCTGTCTATCATGAGATGACGCATGACAAATACCAGACCTAAGGTCAAGTAGTTAGAAGAGCGTACAGTTAAGACTGATCAAATGTGTCAAATGGCTGGTGTTAAACAAGATTGTAGGGACGCAGGAGGCAATGAACACAGTAGGGTGCGCAGTTATACATTTTTCATGTCTGTGTGTATGGTGGCATGTCATTAAAACCTCTGATTTTAACGCGTGACTGAATCTTTAAAAGCTCCAACAAGAACGCGGCCTCGCGTCACCTGCAGGTTTAAGGACGCACATCCACGCTCGTTAGGCCGGACTCAACTCAGTTCAAAATAAATGTTGGGGCGCAGCAAAAAGGCGACATTTTTACTACAATTAATATGTTTAACGTCATGTTTAAATAGCCGTGGTGCCTCAGCGCCTCCATGGTTACAACCACCCCTTTACATCCAGCTAAGAACGCTTCATTGACTTTAATCCTTTTACACAATGCATGTGCACCTAGACACACTGAAACCAGCACACACATCGACCAGAGCTGGATTTTTGCTGAGACGAGAGGAAATGCTTAAAATGTGTTTCCTCTAAAGTCATGACTCATACCACAGTTGCATCTCTTTTACCTCAGCGTTATGTTAAATTCCGTTAAATTCCGTTATATACCTATTGCTTGAACTTATCGACTAGTCACCTTGGTACTTGACCTTCTGAACTTACGGCGGCGTCTCACTTCCTGTCTGGTCATATACGTTCTCAGAAGAGGTACCGGGAACCAAAACTTTGCACCTCACGCGTACGATACGAAACTCTCAGAGCAGTTCTGCAGACTGCCCTCTGCGTTGTCTGACCTCTTTGCCGCAAAAACAAATAAAACAACTCATTGCTTGGAACCGACACTGTTTGTGTCACCGCCACCCTAAACACTCGCTGCAAACCTCTTTGTCGTATGCATATCACACAGTGTGGCTTCTGTTTTGACTTCTTTTATCTGTTACGATTTCTGTTGCAACCTGCCCGGGCAGCGGGGTAGGTTGTAACAAAGGAAAGCCATGTGTTTGAGGTCCTTGATACTCTTTCAAAAGGTGTTACAACCACACCCAGTCTCCCCTGCAGCTGATAAAACATGTCACAGGTCAGGGACATTTTTTAATTGTTCCATTAAAAATAAATAAATAACCCGTCTTCTTACATTGGGTCTAAAGAGGAGCGTGCTTGACTGTTGTCCTGTCTGTTTGTTTGTTTGTTTTTGGTTTTTTTTTCCTACTGGAGACGCAGCCGCAGATTTCCGTCGGCGGCATAAAAAACCCCGCACAGCTGAGAGCCCGCTTCCCCTTTAACGAAGCGCAGTGATGAGTCGCTGGGAAACGAGAGGCTGAGCGCTCGTCGGGAGACCCGCTCGTTATTTTTTTTTTTCGTTCACGCCACATCCATAGTCTCGCCACACAAGACAACGACGGGACCGCTTTTACGTGGGCGGGATTCGACGGCTCTTTCGTGCTGGACCGTGTTTCGTGACCCATGTGGAGCTGGAATCTGAAATTGCCCCTTGTCAAGGACGCACGCTTCACCACCGCCACCATCATCATCATCATCTTCTTTTTCTTCGGATTATTTGCGTTGCAAAATTGGATTTCGATGCCATATTGTAGAGAGCGTCATCCCCTTTGTGCGTCAAGAAAGTAGACATAACATGACATATGCTGCGTTTAATTAGACGCGCTGTTTTTGGTTTATTTGCGACGCGTGGCGTAGGTTGCTGCAAGGATGTGATTAGACAGGGATCCCTGATTTAGTGCGCCCCCCTCCCCTCCTACC
>JAPQRN010000005.1:24094213-24115479 GCA_037367275.1 Coranthus polyacanthus
CTTCCTGGACTGATAGGTGTCAAATAAGCCAGGACTGTGCCAAGGAATAGCTGCAGATGGTTCTGTGGCGTGTGATTAGTCTCAAAACCAGGTGTGAGCACGTGAAATGAGTCAAGGAGCAGAAAACCGTCCACGCGAGGGAGCATTACTGCTCCGCATACAGTCCCACAACATTCACTCGCTCTTCAAATTGACTTCTGAGGCAGATGTCTCTCCTCTGATTGGTCAAGGATAAAGGAAAAGCGTTTCAGTGGCATACGGCTCTACCTGACCGCCATCTACCCGAACTTACGCATTGGGTTGACATTTTTTGTCATTGTAAACTAGATGGGTCATATATGCCACTGTTGTGTTAAGTGTGTGTTAAGGGCACTGTAGAAATGGTCGTTCCTCACTTTACCTCTTTTTTCTCCAACATAGAGAAAAAAGTTGTCAGATGGTGACAGACAGGCTGGAGACAGTGGCTGCTCAAAGTACTAGTAGGCAACGTGTTGAGCGGTTTCAGGCGCATAGGGAGGATCGGGTTTGCAGGACTGTATTTCTGCACGTGGAGCAGAAACGCTCCTTTGCAGGGATGCTTTTTCCACATGCAGATAGCTTATTTTTCTATACACTTGTATCACATGCACAGGTCTGCTTTTTATGTGCATGGATTTTGAGAGTAAACACCATTTGGTTCCAGTAGGATGTGACTATAAATGAGGGGGCGCATATGGGCGGAGGTGTTTCTGATGATGGGATCTGTAAAGGTAAAGCTCCTCGTCGACTGCTAACTAGTTTGGGTGATGTTACATCAGGTTGCAGATGTACACACCGGTGGCATGGCTTTTGTCTGACTTTTGTCCCTGTGACTGTTTTGAAACGTGTAATCCTAATGAAGGAGCTTTCGTGTTGATAGGTATAGGACCAAACCAGCTCTGCTGTCTGCGTCTCTCTTTCACCAGGACTCCTGACTGAAGGTACTTGACATGTTCTAACTCTCTGTTCACATGGTGGGTGTGGTACTGAAGGCGGTTCACCAGAGGCAGAGGTTTTCCAATCCTTGAGGAGTAACCCGTCGACAGGGAATCCTGTGTCTTCTGACTCTCCTCACAGGAGTAGTTTTCAGAGGATGTGTTCTCCACAGTGGATGTAGGTGCAGGAGGTGTTTTTGGGGTCTCTGTTCTTTCACTGTCTCCATTTAAGACGCTATTTTCTGCAACAAGCAGTTAAAAAGCATCTTACAGAGCTGCCTTTAAATTCTCGTGACATTAAATGTATTTTACTATATACAAATATAGGAGTGTTACAATGATGCTCTTTTAATATGATGGACAGCTGAGTACATCTCTGCTAGGAAAATAGTAGAAAACTCAAACCTAGGGTGACACAACAATACTGTGTATATTCAATATTGTCGGCTCATTACAAGCTAATCATTTGTGTAATTGGCATAAATATGAACTTATTTCTTTTTCTGTGACACAAAGCGATGAGAGGATTCACTTGTCTTACTGTCTTCTTTCAGTCACATTAATAATTATGTCACTATACCTATATATTAAAAAAAAATGCAGAAAATTGTATTCTACATAATAGACTTTTTACTGAAAAGAATATGTTTAGATGCAACGTCTTTGGAAGCAATATTTTGACTATTAGGCTAACTGTAATTACTTGAATTACACATTTTTTCTCAGTAACTGTACTGGATCACAATCGGTTCTTTTAGAACTTCATTCCATGATACCTTTACATGTAACTAGTGAGTATTTCCACAGTTTTCTGGTGACATATGGCAGTAGGGGGACGCATCATCTGAACATGGCATCCTTGTATTGCCTTTAGGGACTATCGGAAATGAAAAGCATTCCGGAGCTCATACTCAATAAAAAGGTTAATCTTACGGTTTAACTTTATTTACTGCTGATTAATATTCTCTAAAATCCACACAGTGATAATTCATTTTTATTTTATTTTTTTGCACCCAGCTTTTCTCATATGCTCGCGTTATTCATCCGGGTGCTGTATTTAGTTTTTTGGGTTTTTTTTGCAATGAAAGCAATACGAAAAACAAAACAAATAAAAAAAATAAATACAAAAAAATGAAAACACCGCGTTGCATTCGGATCACCGGGCTCCCGTTTCCATTTTTTCCGTTGTCAAACCTGTGCGAGTCAAGAGCCCGTGTGCGGAGAGACGAGGAGATTACGAGGAGCTCAAAAGGCAGCATCAGCTGTGTTCAAACCAGATGGAGGCTGGGCAGCGGACTGGTCTGCCTTCTGCTGCCGAGCTCCTGCTGCTTAACCACACAGCAACGATAACAGAGCGGAGGACCGTGGGCACCGTAACACCATGGTTATTGTTAGAAAAGTAGAAAACCGGACCCGTGAGTTGAAGTCTGTCATCGTTTAACGGGTAATGTAGCGAACGGCGCCGAACCATACGTTACGTTAGCTAAATGAAGTTTGACAGGCTAACGTCGGGGTTAGCTATCCTCGGCTAGCTCCAGCGCTGACTACAAGTGCTACCACTAGCCGCTAGGTTAAGTCGGCGACAGATTGTAAGAGCCGCTAGCCTTTTGAAGTTTCTCATTCACTTAATGTGGACAGCTGGCTAACGCCGTTAGCTAGCGTTACTGCCTTAGCATGATATGTCAGCCGGTAACTAGGTAGCGTTAGATACCGTTAAAGGCTGTGAGCATAACTCAGTGGTTTGCTCTGATTTGGAAATGGCCTGACCGAAGGAAAAAAAAAAAGAAGAAGCTTTTACTCTTTAATTAGCTCTTTAAACATTACGCTTAGCTAGCAATGCGTACCATATTTTTACAGTATAACGTTAGCTTGCCGGCGTCGGATTACTGCCCTGTGAGGTACAACTGTGCCCTGCCCAGCAACGTCTGTCAAACCACCGCGCATAATGAGCGATCATTATGTTAAAGTGAAGGTTCAACTCGAGCAAATGAAATCATTCGTCCAGGATGCAGAGAAGGAGGGTGTGGATACCGAGGAGCAGGTGCCGGCGACCTCTCCTCCCGCTCCCGTCTCACCAGACCCTCACAGCATCACCACAGCAGGGGGAGATGCAGCCAACACCTCCACCGGTTGCAAGAACAGAGGCAAGACCCGCTGCAAACCGGCGAAAGAAGACAAAAACTCAAGCGGTAAACACATTTCGGATGTGGCTTTGCACGGCTCTGTAGTGGTGAAAAACCTGAACAGACTCGGACACGAACGGACGCTTCACATCAAAGGAAGCGGGAAGATACTGCAGGGCAAGGCGGAGGCTAATGGGAACTATGTGAACATCCATCCGTCCAAAAACATTCAAGACACACGCCGTGAGGACGGATTTAAACTGGCGAGGAAGAAAAAGCCCGTGACGGTGGATACCTCAAAAGCCAAAACCTCTTTGGAGGCTCTGAAGTTAAGCATCAAGCAGCTAAAGTGGAAAGAGGTGTGTTACATGAGAGAGATTCTTAACGTTTTCCTGCTGTTTGGTGAATAACATTTCTCCAAGCAAAGGGTACTGTGGGTATTTAATCCCAAAGAAAAAAACAAGGGTGACAGTTTTACTAAGGAATACGGTGTTTCGTTAGAATGACAGCCAGGCCTTGTGAACAACTAACTAACCAACCTTGTGGTCCTTCCACATTTGTTCCACGAGGAGCCATGTTCGTGGTGTTTTTTAATTCAGACAGGTAGTGGTCTAGGTCCGAGGTAACTGTAATAGTAACTGTGTCCGCAGGGTACAAACACAACCTCTTTCACGGGACGTTTGAAAGCTTTGTAACATGTCACCATCATATCTAAACCCCATGATTACTGCTTCTCCGTTAAGACCTCTAGATTGCTCTTCTGGTACTGTATGTTCTATCGATGGCGAGGCAAACCAAGGCGTTTGGCAGTTTGGTTTAGTACAAGCAGATCTGTGCGTAGCGAGGACCAAAAGAAAAGAGCAGCAATGCACCTTTTCTACATACGTTACTCTGAAACTCACCACTAAGCTCCATGTGTATTGTAGCCTTTACAGAAACTACTTTAATCTTTTGTAAATTGAAACAAAATCTTATTGAAATCTACCTTGTATGTAGTTCAGGGTAGGAAGTAGATGCCCAACATTTTTATCTGAATCTGTTCATGAAGTTAATTTGGCAGATACGATATAACTTAAATATACAAAGGCTGTTACTGTCGTGTTGGACCGCTGTGTCTGGGTCTGAGCTTCTCGAATTAAGTGGGGTGGTGAATTTCTTTCTACTGCAGATCCTCAAGTTGAGAAGCTCTCGGTATTTTCCCTAATGATAAGCAACTTCACCATTAAACGTGGGTTTAAAATGCGAAGTCGATGAAGTTTTGACATCAACTTATTTACCGTTTAACCTTAGATACAACATGTTTTTATTGACTGTATATGTTGCTACGTGTTTTTATTGCCAGCGCCTCTATCAAAGTTTGCACGGAAGAAATGATATACAACCCCGCACATGAATAATTCGACAGCACAGTCAGCTTAAACCCAGTCCACACCTTGACAATGTATGAAGTTGCATGACTGTTGATGAAAGTTGTTCTGAATAAAAAAAGCGCAAACTTTAAATCATTTATGAAAAGGCTAATTGATCCAGGCTTTCCTGCTCTGAGCCACGAACACCATGCGGTCAGTCCCAAAGCCGTTTGAATGTGATGCAATTAATACCTGCTTTCAGCTATTCTTACCATGGTCTGCATTATGCACGAGGAGCAAAGAAGGGCGATGCGAAGAGACAAGTGAAGTAAAAACTGTACTTATTACTGGTGACCACAAAGTGACATTTAAACCCTTTCCGTTCTCGTGCGATATATGATACACATGTGAAACAATAGACGGAGGATCTATACCTTTGTCCTCATGATGCACCTCCAGCGAAGTCAAGAGCGCCATAGGTTTTGAAAATACCTGTCAGCTTGTCTGAAGTGGTTAATATTGTAGAAGCTTTGCTCTCTTTTTGAGTAAACGAATAAAAGAAACACCGACTGGTGGCCGGCCGCCACTTGTGACAGAGCTGTAAGGCACTCAGCAGTTGTAGAAGATTTACAATGGTGGATACTAAAAGTGTTGGAAAAATGAGCAAAATTGCTACAACATTGCCTTAAGGTCATGTAGTGTAGTCATTTTAAGTCTTTTTAGATCATTCAGCAAAGTAAAAGTTTGTGTGGCATGTTTTATACAATTGCAGAAGCCTGATATTAGATTTTTATCAAAAGGCTTTGTTGAGGAACACTAATCTGTTCTTATTTCTGCATCCACCTTGAGTTACTGATAAGTTCCACATCGGGCTTGAGGTCAGGTTTCATTCATAAAACAGCGTCTCTAAATATACAGTGTTTGTTGATCCGAGAGACAGCTGTCAACTGATTTTCAGCATGTGGCAATGCCTTAAACAGTGGGAAATGATTAGCTGTAAGCTCCTCTAATCCAATAGACCTTTTAGTCCTCTTTGAGGCACACAGAATGGCCAGCCCGAGGCTCTGAGTGACAGCTTAAAATGAGACTAATAGCCATGCATTTAATCACGGGCTTGGTATTTTGATGGGGATCCTTCAGATTAAGCTGGCATTTTGGATTCATGTGCATTAATTTTTAAAAAAGTCTGCCACCTAGAGGCAAGTTTGGAACATATTTGGAATATAACAAACAAACAAACAAATAAATAAATGTTGTAAAATGAACTGCACTGGAGGCTGGTACTTGAAATATCCTACCTATGGGACGACTGCTTTTAAAACTTGCTCTTTAAAATGTAGACACGTTGCGGTGACATCAGTAAGCACACTAAAGTAATTCACAACGTGGCTCAGGAGATGAACCTGGCCCACCTGTGATTAACAACAGCGGTCTTGTCTATCTCTTCAGAAACACATGAGATGGCTATTTTTTGCTCCTGATCTCCAGAAACTACTCAAATTAATTTGACCTCCTTCCCTGATGAGATTAGACATTTATATGCTGGAACCACTGTGGCAGTATTTATAGCAGGTCCTGGCAGTCGGGCAGGGTTTCCCTGTTCCACACGCTCTCACATGTTAACTCATGAATGACTTGTGACTCTTCCACAGATCTGTCTTGAAGTTGAGCAGTGAGGACAGACCAGTCAAAGGCCCCCGTTCAGACCTGGCATTAACATGTGTCTCCAGTGGTCACATGTGATTGGATCTCACTCTCTATGCACATAAACAAGCTCATCTGGAGTCTAAACCGTAGCTCAAGCTTTCAGTTCAAAATAGTTAAACTTACTGAAATATCAGTTTTCAAAAACTAAATAAAAAAAGTACAGTGAACAACGCAACACAATAGAAAGCAATAGATTTGCAGCTAAAATGAGCTTGTTAATGGTTCATGGTGTACGAGAATAAAAATGTTTTGCACAATAAGGGACCTTTTTTAATAAACAATTGTTTTGTAAATCGTATTAATGTCACGCATTCTTTCATCTTGCCTTTTTCAGCTTCTGTAAATCAAGGATTTCCTCACAATACTTGGAAAAACTCAAAGTAAAACAAAAGCTAAATAGAAGCTAAACTAATCAATTCCTAGATAAAAAAAGTAAAACTAGAACTACCGATGCACTGCTAAAACTAACTCAAAGTAAAAGCTAACTAAAACTATAGACCATTCACATGTAATCAGAAGACAGGAAACTCCCACTAACAGCAGATGTATCACATGACTATTAGGGGGGAAAAAAATCAATAACCTCTCTTGTACTGTATTCATCTACTGGGTGACCTCGTGTAATAGGGCGCAGTGTGTATTAAAAACTGCCTCAGTGTAGTTTACAAAAAGCTGAAACTGTAATTGTGCATGTGTTCTGTGGTTTGGTGTGTGTGAGGTGCTGAGGACCAAAGCTGTGCGCAGTGCCAGTTGGATTTCTTAGCTCTCCCAAAGCCTTTTATAGTACCACTTCCTCTCCTCTTGACATGCTCGTCACAACGGAGCACGCAGTACCTTCCATCTTTGGGCAAGATTATCCCTGGACTCTGTAATCGCCAGAAGCACATACCTCATACAAATGTTGTGAGTCATGCTAAAAGATTACAGGTGCCAAATAGTTCGCTCATCTACCGTCACTTATCATCACAACCCTGTGAATGTGTTTTTATTCCCCCTTTCACTCCCGTCTCTCTCTCGATTCAGTTTCCTCTGGGAAGGCGAACAGCCTGTGATATCTACTGGCACGGCGTGTCCTTCCATGACAACGAAAATATCGTCTCAGGGCAGGTGAACAAGTTTCCAGGTACATCAGTGCTTCACCCGCCTCAGTCTCTGACTGCTGTTGATGTCTTGAACGCACCACTAATGCCGAGTGAATTATTGGCAAAGAGACGGTTTGATGTCAGTACTCGGTGTCCTATAATAACACCAGGAGCGATTCAGTTAAGGACGCACTGATCCTCATTGTGTCAACTTGTGTCATGCCGTGCTATTAATTGTTATTTCTGAAAATGCCCGTTCAATTCTTAAAGCATTGGATCACTTCTACGTAGTCTTTGTACATTACAGGAATGATTGAAATGCTGAGGAAGATCAACCTGAGTCGTGCAGTGCGGACCATGCAGGACCTGTTCCCAGAAGAGTACGACTTCTATCCCCGTTCCTGGATTCTGCCTGAGGAGTACCAGCAGTTCTCCACACAGGTACGTATGCACAGCGGGGAGTGGTTTAATGGCTTAGATATCAGTATCAAAAGTTACAATGACTGTGTGTACAAAATTGCTAATGAGCTCTTTTTTCATGTCTCATGAAAATAAATCTTTCGCTACAATTCCTGCTTAAATGCAGCCGCGCATAAAATGTTTTTTTTTTTTTTTCAAGGTTCTCCACGGTGTGAACACAGCCTCCCTCTTTCATTTCTTCAAACACTTAATCGAAATGGGCAATTTTTTTTCGATATTTGCACATATCCACAAACCTGTTGATATCCTCCTTCATAGTGTTTACAAGTAGGTGTGTGTTTCCTTTTGACCAGAAATCTCAACTTTTCTTTGGAGCATGCATCTCGACCACAGAGGATGTTTGTCTCCAGCTGATCGTTTACAGGTGTACAATGTATACATGTCCAAAGAACTGTCATAAAACCACAATAATATCGGCATATCCCACACATCTTAATTGGAAATTGCTGCATTCGGAAAAAAAACCCTAATTCAGAACATGCATGTTTACATGAATGAATATTACCGCGCATGTAAATGTGCTCACTGAAACTAAGTTTCGTGTCTCTTTAAGACAAACTAAATGATACTGAACAGAACGAGGATGCTGTATCTCTTCTAAACTGATTTGTTCAGCCAGGAAACCGTTTACTCTGACATTTTTGCAAGGGAGCCAAGGTCAACACAGTAGATAAACACTACAAAACTAATTCAGCCCATAAACAATTTTGTAATTCTGTCTTTGACAAAGACAAAATTACAAAAAAAGTCATTTATCTTCAAAAGTACAAAGATTATACAGCTTCGTACACTGTACGTCCAACCATCCAGATCTTATTAATTAGTGATGAAAAGTGTGCGTGAGAATGAGCATGTCTTGATTGTTTTTCCGTGGTCGGCTACAGCAAATGAGCACATCACAGCCAGTTAGTCATATATGAGACAAGCCAACAAACAACTGACTATGAAAGCATCCAAAATGGTATGTGATGTTCATTAATTCAGATGGAAAATTGATGAGACAAAACAGTAACTCGTGTATAATGTGTTTCAACATTGAGGTATACATTTTCCAGTCCATTTTGGCAAATAGGAAAGACTTGTATGTGCGTAAATATGTAATCATATTTAATTGCGGAAATAAGTGTGCTTTTATCGAGAGACTTTTTGCCTGATATTGGCAGCTGTCAATTCCTTTTATCAGTAATGATATCAGTGAGGGCTTTTCAGTTTAAATGATGAATGATCTTAATTACTGATGTGGTTGCAAGAGCAGATGTTTAATTTTGTGGGACTGGTTGAAGGAGATCATGCACAGCAACTTCACATTATGTCCAGCAGGGGGCACCGATATATCACAGTTTACTCCCACTTTTCATACAGAACATGAAACAGCCTCTTGGTACACAGATACAGAAACATCTTTAGTTGATGTTTGTTGTCTTTTTTTTCCCCCCCGTAGATTCGCCTGGTGAAGGAGAATGATGCTACACTGAATCCCACCTTCATTGTCAAGCCAGACGGGGGTTCTCAGGGGGACGGCATCTACCTCATCCGTGACCCCAGCGACCTAAAGCTCATGGCAGGTTCACAGGCCAAACAAGCCGTTGTCCAGGAGTACATCCAGAAGCCATTACTCATAGACAAGCTCAAGTTTGACATCCGCCTCTATGTGCTGATCAAGTCTCTGGAGCCATTAGAGATCTACATTGCCAAGGAAGGCCTGACGCGATTTTGCACCGAGCCCTACCAGGTAGCCAGGATGCTGCTAATTTTAAACCTAAAAACTTAAACCACACGCTGAGAAATAATCACACCCACCTTCTGTTTCTTCTTCTACTTCTATTCTGTAGGAGCCAAGCCAGAAAAATCTGAGCCACGTCTTCATGCACCTGACGAACTACTCCCTCAACGTCCACAGTGGCAACTTTGTGCACTCGGACAGCCAGAGCACAGGCAGTAAGCGCACTCTGTCCAGTGTGTTGTACAGGCTGGCTGCTAAAGGCGTGGACATTAAGAAGGTGTGGTCAGACATCATCGCTCTCGTTATCAAGACTGTCATCGCCGTGGTGCCTGAACTTAGGGTCTACTACCAGGCTGATATTCCGCCTGGCAAACCTGGACCGACATGCTTCCAGGTGAGGAGCATTTAATTTACAGTTTTCTTGATTTGTACAGAAAGCCTGTAAAGGAAGTAGAGGTCGACTGATAGTGGGGTTTTAAAAGCCGATATAATAACGATTGTTTCGAGCAGGAAACAATCTCTGGAAAACATTCAGCACTGCCAGAAACAAACAACTTTTGACTCTTAGAAACTGGATAACCATTGAACTGAACATCAAACTCAAAGATAGAAATAAATCTGGAATTGAACATCAAACTAACCTTAAAAATAATGGAGTTCTGAGCGATTCTTACTGTTTGAGCCTCAAAGTCAGTAATTTCAGCTGAGTAACTTACTATAAGCCATTGGCTACTATCAGAGCCACGTTCCGCTTATACCTGTAGCTTTTAAAATGTTTCTAAAAGAATAACATTAATATTGCGTTTGTGTCTCAGATATTAGGTTTTGACATCCTGCTGATGAAGAACTTGAAGCCAGTTTTGTTAGAGGTCAACTCCAACCCCAGCATGAGAATAGAACACGAACAAGAGGTGGAGAATTGTTGCCATCATCGCCTTCATAGTACCTTTATTATCACTCCTGTCATAGCTATTATTTTCAGTACAATAAAATGTCTGTCTGGTCCAGGTGGCACCAGGCGTTTTTGAATACGTCCCCAGTCCAGTGGATGAAGAAGTCAAAGTGGGTGTGATCAGGGACACCCTGCGCCTCATGGACCCTGGCCACAAGAAACCGACAATGTAAATACACACACTTGCACCCACACGGCACACTTTGAAGTTCTAACATCCTCCACTGTTTGTCTGCTCGGTTAGTAGTTCACTTTTAAGGACATGATATCTTACTCTGCCCGTCCCTCCTCAGAGCCCAGCTCTGCAGCACTCCATAAGCCTGTTAAATGGAAAAATTAAATTCAGCTGAGCCGTGGTGGAAATTCACACATTACTGCACAAGTCTGGTGGCTGAGTCTCTCTGGCTGACTGGCCTGCGTGGTGCCTGGCAACAAATCTCCTCCGCCATTAGGGCTTTTTTTTTTTCTCCTTCCGCAATCTATTTTTCTTCCATGACAAGAGGATTTACTGATTCCATTCGAACGTCATCTCCCATTTTTCATCTTTCTCCGTTCCTTTTCCCTCCCCTCCAGATTATCTTCCATATCAGATATTTGATCTGCTTTGTTCTGTGAGTGAGAAGAAGTGAGAAGGATGTCTTCCTAGGGATAATACCCACTTAACTAATATATTCATGACCACTAACATATTGATGTAATCCCCCTGTAATATGTTTAATCCCTGCTGCTGTGGGATTGGTTTATTTTCATCCAACTAGAATCGGCAGAAACACATTCTGTATACAAATGTATTACATGGTAGTGTAACGTACCACATATGTTTAAAATTAATTTTCTTTTATTCCCTCCCCTCCTTTCCATGCACTTCTGTATACTTGAATTCTTTAATCTAATGGCCATCGTGCTCCTCATCTCAACGTAGCCCTCTGTTAATTGAGTGTTGAAGCACTTCTGACTTTCAGTATAGTCTATAGTTTAAATGGAACATATTGCACCACTTTTTAACAAGTTCGATGTACCAGATCTGTATACTCCTGGTTGTCAGCCTTGTTCCAAACAGGCTGTTTCAGTGTCTGTTGCTTTAAATGCAAGTGACCACGCCTGTCGGTGCCATGGATACCACCATTGAATCACCTGGGCAAATCACGAGGATGGCTAAGGTGGTTTATGATTTGTCACAATATGCCCCCTTTAAACTATTATTTGAATTTCATCACGAAACTATTCTGAAACTGCTTTGTTAATTGAAGAACATTTTAAGCTACTTTAAAAAAAATATTTGCTGATGACTCAGTTTAATTTCAAATAGTAGACGGAGAATCACTGCCTGACTCTGCAGATCTTTCTTGGTTAAGCTCTTGGCAAAGTTAGCTGTTAGCTAGTGAACGTAATGTAATGGGGTCTTTAACTGTTTAAAGAGCAGACATTCTGCTCAGGAACCAGTACAGAGCTGAACACAAAGAGAATATTAGGACATAAACTCATAGTCACAGAAATGACCCTGAATAACATCTTAAAAAAGGTGTTCATAATATTATGTGTTGTAATGTCAAAATATAACATTAGTCGTAACATCACACAGATGCACATAATCTTTAAATGACTTAAGACACCATTGCACATTGTAAATGCTTTGGTTCACAGCCCTGTGACACAGACAGACGCTTAATCTCCAAATTTTAAGCCCCCTCAAACTAATTAAGTAGTGGAAGTTTATCGATATAAACTATCTCCCTGTGAGAGAGTATCTGCAGTCAGCAGCCATGTGGTGAAAAGAAGCTTAAGTCCACAATGAGGCAGCGTACATCTTCAAGGAAACAAGCGCAGTGATCTTTAATGCGATATAATTCAGCGTCTTAATAAAAGTGAGTTGTGGAGGAAGCGGTGACGCAGACAAGGACGGCGAAGTGAGTTCTGCTGAGTAGGAGAAATGATTTGCGTTGTTCTGTATCTTTGTATTTGAAGACGGCGCTGAGGGTGAAAAACAGAACGTGACAGCTCAACCTCGCAGTTTGCTTGTTTTATGCCAATTCGAGACTGTGCGGAGCCAAAACATCTTAGTGAATAATTTATATACAAATGATGACATCAAACTGTTGCAGTTTTGTTGTGGGAATCAGAAACTCACATGCACGCTCCTGGTATCTGAGAAGTAAAGGTTTAATATTCATATCAGGTTGTGTTTGCAGGATGTGCGCTGTCAGCTTTGCAGATAGCGACTGAGGCTTGTGGTCGAGGGGAGGGGTGGGCGTGGGGGATATGCTAATTACGCTCCAACTAGCTAGTGCTAATGTTTATTAAATTAGCCATTAGATTGGATATGCTTCGAAAAATGTAATCATCACTGCAGCCAACGACGCAGGAACAAAATAAGAGCTCATTAATCATGCAGTTCCACAGTTTGTTCTTTGGGTGTTTGCACACAGACACATGCTGTTTACATACATGGTTATCTAACGGTGAAGACACGCTTCAGCCTTACATGTTGTATTTTGTCCCCTTCTAAACCAAGACTTCATGAGCCTTTCGAGACATTTGGTTTGGTTTGCTTTAAAATTCCGCAAACATTTAAGCATCACTGACCAGCTGTCTTCGGGCGCGCAGACAGAATGTACCCACCGTCTTTTAGAAGAGGTTGAAAAATGTGTTTACTGCACAGCTGGTCTAGCAGTCAGTGAATGTACCTGTGTTGTGGTAGCTGACAGCTGTTCCGCAGTGGGATGGATGGGATTCAGCCTCTCAGAACGCCGAGTTTAAACGACATTCACCCCTGTATGAATTTCACTTGTCAAGATGAAGTGAAAGAGAGGTGAGAACAGACCAGGCATACAATAATAAAAAAAGAAGAAGAAGAAGAAGAAGAAAAAAATAGAAAAGAATGGTGTTACTATTTAAAGGAGATGGAGTGGAATTTTTATAGAAGAGAGGAAAGTGAACACAAAATAGGAGAACAAAAGGAGGCAAAGTGTCATTTTAGAGAATAGGGAGAAGAGATAAATGGAGAATTATGAGAAGGAGGGTGTGATGGTATCAGTGACTCTCAGACATGTACTTCTCGCGCCTAGCTCATTACTCCTGTGTGTGATGTCTGCGAGGGTGATTTATGAGCTATTATGAGAGTGGAAAAGCGTAAAAAAAAAAAAAGCCGACAATAGGATGTGAGGTAAATGAGTACAGAAGAATGAAAAGAAATAACACAACTCGGGGCACAAACAAGCTGGGCTCTCTGCAGGTTATCTAAGGCCGGAAATTGGGTCTTTTTAAAGCCGATGTCGGATCGCGTCGCAGACTAAAATTGCGACGACAATGACGTTCAACCTCCTTTTGAACTTTTGGGATTCTTGCGGGTGCACGGCAAAATGAAAGGTTGTTAAGACCTTGGTGTTAATAGTTCTTAGTAATATTTAACCGTGTTTTGAATTATTTAAAGATGCGGGGGGGAGGGGGGGGTATGATGTGTGGTGATGTCCTGTGGGAAAGTTTTGTGTGTGTGATGTATGAGTCATGCTCTGAGTGAGAGCTCTGATGAGTGAGTGGGCACTCTGACTTCCTTTCATTGACATACCTTGAAGCTTTTAAGAGGTCTGCCAGTGTGCAGTGGCTTTAAAAATGTATTCACCAAGAGGGCAAAAGCAGCATTTCTACCTGTTAACGACAGCTGAATTAGTCCTTATACTGTGTGTCCTCGCATCTGACGCCACATCTCTGTATCTTTTTTTTTTCTTTTTCTTCTTCTTCTTAAATAATTTGCCTGTGTTCACCTTTCACCCTCTATCATTTTCTTCTCACTGTCTGCGGGGAACATTTGCGGACAATCACCTCCTCTGTCCGTCCGTCCGTCTGGCTGTCGGCCTCCGCAGAAGCCGTGCCCGTCCTGTCTAAATAGACATGGGTGATGTCCTTCCGAGCCGGGTGCCGTGGGATGATTGATTCTGTTAAACATTCAGCAGTGCTCTCTCAGTGCCATTCACACTCCTTACTAATTCATGGAGAAAGAAACTGCCTCATAAAAGTCAGCGGCACTGTATCCCCTGGACATAAATGCACCTTTTGTGTGTTTGCGCTGACAGTAGGAGCAGACCTTGCACACTCACGCCGGTGTTTTTCCTCATTCTTGCAGAATAGACATCTGCTTCGGTTCAGTGTGAGTGGAGTCACAAGTTGCGTTGAAGCACATCTTTTTTCAACATGGAGTAATTCCTGTGTAAGTGGACGTTGTGCCTCTGTGGGTTGTGCTACTTTTTTTTTTTCTTTTTTTTTTGTTCTGCCTTCACTGCAGAGATTCTCTCCACACAAGCATCTACGGAAGCAAAAACAGAACCGGAGATGTTGCGGAGTAGTCTTTATGGCTACATCGATGGAAACAATTTGGCTTGTTGTCGGAGAGCTGTGTCACGCGGGCCTCTGTGCTCTCCAGCTTGAATAAATAAGGTTTGCCTTTAAAGTGATATGACTCACCGTTGATGGCATAACCCGACATTTTAGTTTACTTTGAACAAAGTACAACCATAAAAGTCATCCTCACACATTGTAAACAACGTGCATGTGCAGATGGATACGGCGTGTTTAGATCTCTTCGCTTTTACTGGCAACTCCATAAGGACATGTGCAGAGGTGGAAAAAAGTACACACATACTTCACTCAAGTACAGATACTTGTTTAAAAAAAGACTCTGAAAAAAGTACTAGTTCAACTACTTCAGTGCAGTAAAAGTGAATAAGTGTAGCCTCTGAAATGTAGTATAGTAAGTATAAAGTAGCTCTTTGACGGACATTTCTACCAGCTGTTCGTGTGTAAAGCTGAACGTCGTGTCTTAATTATACAGTGTGTAAACTCTTAAACCATTCTAAATTCAAGTAAAACTTCTTGTCTGTTTTGTCATGCCACATCTTTTCCGTCATTTTCATCTTGTTACGTTTGTCATGTGAAATACACAAAGGGATGATCTTTTTTCGGAGTTCTTGTCCCATCCATTTAGGTTAGGTCTTGATTTTGGGAAAATAAAAATAATTAATTCCCTTCGAATGCATCAAGACTAAAATAATGAGCCTGCTTTGGGAAATGGAGGGAGTGGAAAGCACAGATGTGTTTAAAATGTGGGGATTAAGTGTAAAAAGTTGTCCGAAAAGTACGCACTCAAGTGAAGTACAGATACATGAAAACTCTACTGAAGTAATGAAGTATTTTGCACGTGGTTACTTCCCACCTGGCTTTATGTGTAATTTCGTTCTCAGGGACGCATGTTGGAAGTTAAAGGAAAACTTTTTCAATCTGGTGAATTTACTCTAAGTGCAGATACCGGGCTCCGTGAAAGCAAATGAACGATGATAATTTGTCCTCTCCTAATGTGGTCAAAAAGGTAACAGGAGAGTGTGAGAGACGACAGTCTGCAGGCCATCGGACGGCCTCATCAGCATTCAAAACATCAGACTTAATGCAAATAATGAGCCTCTAAAAGCACAATTTGTGCGCCGTCAGTAGTTGCAGTACGTGCTTTCATCGAATGGAGTTAACAGCAGGGACCCACTGTGGCATTTCCAGAGACATCACCTGGGCGATGCGAGTCATTGTGCTGCTCCCTTTCTGCCGTCTGGGATTCGGTGCGTGTAATTGTGTGTGTGACATTTCAAATTTGTTTTCACAGGAATTCAAAATTCTTGCTATATCTTAAGTATCGAAGGCTGTGTTTTGCTACTGATGCAGGTCAGTGTACTGGATGAAAACACAGGCAGTGAAAAGGCTGTAGGGAGATGGTGAGATGAGGTAATGAAAAGAGAGCTGGGGCCAGTATTTATACTTCATACAACATTATTCTTCCCTTTCCCCCTGCCAAGCCCGGCTGTAAGTGCAGACTCGAGGGAAAAGCTTGGCGCATTTATCTACCTCAGGTGGTGCACTGTGTAACTCAGCTGACAAAAACACACGGGCTTGGCCTTGTGGTCTTATGGTTCAGTCCTACCGGGCCTGAAGGCCATTACTCAGCCCTGCTGCCGGATGGCAGAAAAAGCTGTAAAAGCAGAGAGAGGCTTTTGTTGTATTTAAAGGTGGAGGTCGAGTGTGTGATATTCAATGACATCTAGTGGAGAAGTTGCAGATTGCCCTGCTCTGCCCTCGCAGCCTGGGTGTGTTTTATCTGACCTGCGCTTTTTAATTTAGCGGATATTAACTCTGGTCCACAGTCAAACATAGTAAGAGACAGTGATACACCTTAACGCTGGACGTCACCCATCAAGACACAGGTGACCTCCTCCCCATGTAGATGTCATGGACAGAGACACCGCGACTCCTCCCATTGGGTTTTGGACTGGCGTTTTGAAGCCAGGAGCGTGAGGGGTGACGCGTGCGCTAATGCTAAACGCTAGCTTACTGACGCAGCCATATGGTAAACTTCATCAAACATTTGCATCACAAAATTAATTCTGTAGTTGTGGTAATGTATTAGCAAATCTCATACACTTTAAGGCTCCACAGCTGCTGCGGAACTTGCGGAAATAATAAATGAATGTTATGAAATGAGACTGTAATCCTGTGGGTGTGCTGTTCTTTAACCAAAGCTCACTGCCTAAGGCCGGGTGTGAACAGAGGGAGGAGATTCCCATGGAGGCGGAGTCCCAGGACCGTAGCCCCGATGAAGGAGGCGGAGCCCTGCCCTCGCTGTGTCTGAAGCAGGTTTACCCCAAGTACACCAAGCAGTTCAACTACCTGCGGCTGGTGGAGCGAATCGCAGCCCTGTTCATACGCTTCCTCGGGGTCAAAGGCAACATGCGCCTGGGTCCCACCGCCTTCAGAACCTTCATCAGGTACAGATTATTTACAAGCAGAAATGTCAAAACCTTAACGCACGGACGGAGACACGTACTGAGAACCATTTGTCGCGTGTGTTTAGGACCTGCAAACTGAGCAACAGTAATTTCACCATGGCTTCGGTGGACATCCTGTACATAGACATCACACGGCGTTGGTCGGGAGCGATGCCCGACTCCAGAGAAGCAGGTAACGCTCTCACACACAAATGGACAGCTCACAAAGGAACAGCACGTAGACGACAGAAAGCTAGGTATCCTTGAGACTAGGAGCAAATAACATGCTTTGAGATAATTGCTTGTCATTCTTTGTCAAATTCCCTCTGACACTGCACTCCCATAATTGAAATGAGCTCAGATCACAATGTGACAGCGGGGAGACTACCTGACATGAAATATTCAGAGATTGCACCTTGCGAGGAGTGTTTTCGAGGCGAAGCGGATGGATGGAGATCACTTGGACCGGGATGCAAGGGCCTGTACGGGGGGACTGTGAGCTGAATGTAAAATGAGCTCATACACATTCAGGGGCAGACTGAAGACGGTGTCTGTTATTTCTGTGGACTGACAGGAGAAGAGGGAATCAGAAGTGCTTTAAAGTTAGCGTTTTTTTTTTGTTTTTGTTTTTTTTATCGTTTTAGGTGTTACGAGACAAATGCTGCAATGTGAGCTCGTTAGCCCGTGGTCAATGCGCATCTCAATCATCTGGTGACGTCGTCCAACAAAGTAGTGATTTCCTCCTTTTCGAGG
The DNA here is from genome assembly GCA_037367275.1 of Coranthus polyacanthus. NCBI lineage: Eukaryota > Metazoa > Chordata > Actinopteri > Kurtiformes > Apogonidae > Coranthus > Coranthus polyacanthus. Next base: position 24,112,136 of record JAPQRN010000005.1, read on the forward strand.
TTAAAGTGACAGAGGTAGTCGTAGAGTAGGTTGTTTATTAATGTACGTTATTTTCTCCACTAGGCGTTCGTCTTTTCCACTGTTTGTTTTCGACTAGAGATTCCCACAGCATAAAATGTAATGTGTTTTGTTTCCAAACAGTCCAAAGAGCAAGGTGTGCAGTACAACAGCGTTTAATTTAATTTCTCTAGTTCTTCTTAAATAGACAGCAAATAAGGAATTGACAAAAAACTTCAATTTTTATGTCATATATTTGTTTCTCTTCTACGCTGTAACTCAGTATCTCATTTCTTTTTAAATCTAAAAAAACAACAACATTTGGTCCTTTCACAAACTTTTTTCCACCAGTTTAAAAAAAAAAGTCTCTGACAAAGTAACACAAGCCTGAAACCACTTCTTTTTTCCTGTTGTGTCTCCATTCACACACACACACACACACTTAGCCTCTGTGGCAGACTACAGCTTTGCTTATCCTCGCACAAGACTTGGCCGTGAGACTTGGCAAGAGTCGCTGACAGCAGTGGAAATGAGAGACACGTTTGAGAAACGGTTCAGAGAGGAGCCGTCCTTCTGCCGGTAAACGTTAAATTAGGCCCCGCTGCTCACAAATGACCGATCGCATTTCTAATTCATAAAGGAATGTAGCCTCCACTAATAATTCTATGCAGGTAAATCAGATGTTTCCGAGGCGAATGCATCTCAACTTCAGCCCAAATTCTAACTCTTTTTTTTTTTTTAGTCGGGGCGCTGGCATTTGAAGCTTCTATGTCGATGATGTATGAGCAGATGTTTAGAAGTGTAAATGTGTGAGGCCCCATGTCCACTTTTAGCACCATTTTTTTTTTTTTCTCCCCAATCTCAAAACTGACCTTTTGCTACACGTGAGCCCCTCCGGTGTTGAAAGTTAGTTTCATTGTTTATGTGTCAAGAAAAAACCCCACACAGATGATCAAATCATAACATGCATTTCTTTACAGTCACAACAGGTGCTTTTAATACTTGGCTTCTTCATTTTAAGTGGTGAGTTTTTTTCCTGCCCTCCTCTGGCCTCGGTTTAATCCACACACTCCCTTTTTTTTTTTCCAGGCATGGGACTGCAAGCGTTTGTGGAAGCCTTTTTCTACCTGGCAGCTCGCAGGTTCAAATCCGTGGCGCTGAAGGAGCAGGCCGCGGCCCTGCTGGAGCTGTGCGAGGCTCAGCTCGCGTCTCAGCTGGGCGTCGGCGGTCCGGGCCCCGAGGACCGCCGCTCCGTGAGCTGCAGCCGGGCCCTGCAGCGAGGCGCCAAGACTCAGCCCCTGGGCCCGACCAACCCGCAGTTCAACTCGCCGGCTCCTTTGCGAAGGGCGGCGAGCCAGGACTACCGTCTGCATCAAAGACTGAAACCGCGCACACTCAGGGCCAACGTGGAGAACTGACTGACAGCGGGCTTCAGCTCGACGCCCAGCTCCCCGACACTGCCTTTAGCCTTCTCCACAGGAGCAGGAGAATTAGAGGCCCATCTCTCCTCTTTGCAGCTGCCTCTAAAGAGAGGGATGATGGGAGCTGTGAGAAGGACTAGCTTGGCCCCTGCTGGCTGACACGCAGGAGGACTGTTTCCAGCCTGATTGCTTTTTCTCCAGAGGAGGAAGATGTGCCCACAGGGGGTGTTAGATAGGAGGAGGCTGGTGCATTTCTTCCTCCTCTCCAGGTGCGATAGTACATGAACATTGTGGTCAGGCAGGATAGGATAAGGCTGCTTTTAATACACCTACTGATTCTACAGGGCAGCTATTTGCTTCCCTTCACCTTTATCTGCAAACACACACACTGAAACCAACTTTCTTTTCAGGGATAACATTAGATTCTTCAGCTTTACTGCTGACCACGTTAATGCATTTACACAAAACACATGAATCCGCGACGGGGAGCGTCCTTAGCGTACGTGTATTATATTCTTAAATTTGCACAACTATTACATTTGCACAGAAATGGATGTAAGGGTGACTGAGCATACTGTGTGTGCATATTGTGTATGTTTGTGGGTATGTAACTGTATTTCTTTTCTTGCTTAGCTCAACGGTGAAAGCCTCCTCACAGCCTGTGGCTCAGCTGTGCATCGCAGCTCCTTGAGCCCATTAGTGATGAGTTAAGTGAATAAGTATTCAAAGGGAAAAGGCCACGCGGCCACTTATCCTCTTTCAGTTCAGCAGCTATTCCAGTCAGGCAGACTCAGACCTTTGGTGATGGCAGAAAAGATGTTTTTAGGATCACAGCCGCCGTTAGGGGATTCATTACTTCAGCAGTAATCGCATGGCACAGAATTCACACACATGCTTTTTTTTTTTTTTTTTTTTCCCTTCTAAAATGCAATAGATTTTTGAATAAAACCATATGTATCGTGTGACTGCCACTGGTGAAAGCCAACCACAGAGGATATTTACACTAGAAACACCGAACGGAAATGTAAAGCTTACATGTTTATGCCGTTTCACACTAAAATTCAATCAGTTTGTCACATTCAGACCATGTTTTTAGTGTCACGCAGCGATATGTGACACCAAACCCCCGCAGCTTGACGTGTACGACAGTGTTCTGCTTCACATACGACCTTATTCAATGCAGTACGTAACTGATCAATTGAAGTAGATCTGCTGTATAAGGTTATTAACAGTGATCCATGATGAAATGTATTGATAGCGCTGCAAAAAAAAAAAAAAAAAAAAAAAAATTCACTTCGCTCTGTGAATGAAAGTGCGTTTGCTGACGAGTAGATGTCAAAATAAATATGGAGACTTTAGTCTTTGCCGTTTTTTGTTTTTTATTTACCACAATGTTTGAGCAGATCGTGCTAAGGCCGCACCTACAGTACACGCACCGTTTGTCACCGCATTGGGGGAGAGTGGGTGAGACAACAGCAGCACTGCTTCATTTCTGGCCCATTTCTCTGCGTTTAAGACCTTGGACGTGTTTCACAGCACAACCATATGCTACTGTTGTTCTCTGTGACGGATTATTCTGGCACTCCTGTGGCGTTACTCTCCAAAGTATCTCAGCGGAAGCGTTCACCTGTTTTCATCTTTTAGTGTCCACCGGAATCTTGATCGTGTCAAGATGGTTGAGGAGGTTTTTACACGCACACGCACACACACGCACACGCACACACACACACACACACACACGCGCACTAGTGCGTGAATTGTGAAGCTGGTTGTCCCCTGCTCGGCTTTCCTTCTCCTTCAGCTTGTCCGTCCATCAGGGGTGGACGACACGACACACGACACACCGACTTAAGATAAAGACATCTCGAGTTCTGGAAACAACATGACGTACTTTTGCGATAAGCCATTTTCCAGCTCAAAAGGCCT
>JAPQRN010000005.1:24118851-24135000 GCA_037367275.1 Coranthus polyacanthus
TCATCATCATCATCATCATCATCATCACCTTCCAACTGGCAACTAAAGAAAACAAATGGTGATACTGACGCCGCCACCGGCTCTAAAGCAAGGATGAAGCATGCAGAGCCTCACACGTTACAGTCTGTTACAAAAAGGAAATATGAAAATATACAAAATACAGAGACGGTAATGGAGCTATGATGACAGCAATGACCGGAGCGGTTAGAGGGACGAAGCCTCATCTTAAGACCAACTGTGAGTTAGCATCTTCACATTCAGAACAATGGGAGATGAGCGATGTACAAGACAAAAAAAAAAAAAAAAAGAAGAGGAGGAAGAGGAAGAGGAGGAGGAGGAAGAGGAGGAGGAAGAGGAAGAGGAAGAGGAAGAGGAGGAGGAGGAGGAGGAGGGAGATGATGCCACTAGCATTAACTAACAGAGTCACAGTTTGGATGCAGCATACGTCATTAATTACCACTGACAAACAAAGCAGAGAAAATGTTGTAACGTAGGAGGCCATCGGTACAACGGCTCACCAAGTCCAGTGTATAGTATGAGCGAGTGCGGCGAAAACACGTCTCTCAATAGCTCTTGTGCTACTAGAGCGGAAAGACCACACGTGTGACTCGGGACCAGACGGAAAACACGCGTCATCTGGCTTCGATCGATCTGCACGAGTAGTGACGAGCACCGGAAGAAACCGTTGGCTGTGCAAAAGATGTGCAAGCTGGAGCGACTGGAACTACTGTACAGACATTTCTCTTCAGTGGAGTGCATACTGGATGTAAAGGGTTGAGTTAGCATCACGGAGGCTCGAGGGATGACGGAGGCGGCGGTGCTCGTCACTACTCGGCGCGGCCTCCCCCCTCCAGGGCTCCAAAGCAAGCTACACACTACAGTCTTTGATCGCAAGAGAAGAAAAATAAAACTAACATCTCACTTCTAAATAAAGGGCTGCTTTCATATTTGAGATTATCAAATATAGGTATATGTGTGTATACTCTATAGAAGAAAAAAAAAAAATGCATACATCTATATTAAAAGTCATTAATATAGTATCACATAGAATTCATTTACTTTAGTGTTCATAATACATTAAGTGTGTACAACTTAATTTGAACCTTTACAAATCCACAGTATAAGTTGTGCCTTTTTTGCAGAAACGGGAGCTGCGGGGTGAAGTCGAGGTGTGTTCCTTACTTAAGGCGTTTCATGTACCAATAGCTTTTCACAAAGTGCACGACGTAGGGGAGGAGAGGGGACAGCGGGACGCTCAGGAACACACCCAAGGACTGAAAAGGGAGGGGGAAAAAAAAAAACAAAACAAAAAAAAAACAAGATTGTTTTGGATTAGAAATATTTTTAGCTCCTATTTGGTTGTTTAGAAACAATGATTTCAAAATAAAGCACTAGAAAGTAATGCTCTCAACGCCACTAAAGAGATAATCCTCAATGCTTTGTTATTGTTTTAAGTGGGTCCACTCGGTCGTCAGGAGGATGGAGTATACACAGAGAGGAGGGTTGCTAGGGCGACCGTGTCTGGCAGTCGTCGTGTTTTGTGGTTACATAGTGGTTCGTCCCGGGCTTAGACGGGGTCTCGGATTGTCCCAGCGTTTGCGTACGTCCACTGGCGATGTGTGTTGACTGATGGACAGATTTGAGTTTAATATGTACAAAGCTCTGCCCCGCCTCCTCTGGCCGTCACCCTCCTAATGAAGGCCGCCTGGTGATCTTGTTCTTCCTGGTGATCCGTCTGCCACACTGAAGACCCGCCTCTTCTGGCTGGCCCTTCAGAACAATGTCCTCACGCCTACACTGTGTCCAACAAAAAAAAAAAAAAAAAAAGTGAAAATGTCCTCCAAAAGAACTGCCTGCGTTTAAAAACACACACGCACATACACACACCCCTGCAGTCTTTCCAACAGACATGCATCCGTGCATGCACGTAGACGTCCTCTTGTTGCGATGCTGTACACGCTCAGACTCGCGTCACTCGTTCGGGGGGCGGGGACCAGTCCGTTTAGCAGTTGCTGCTGTTCCTAAACTCTCCGTTCTCTGTAATCTGCAGTTTGGTGGGGTTGGTGGGGGAGATGCCGTTGCGGGTCTGCATGCTGTAGCGCTCCTTCAGCTGGGTCAGAGCGCTCATCAGGCGGGCGTTGGCTGCGTCCAGTGATGCTATACGTTTCTCCTGCGAGGACACACACGTGAATAGAGTTAGAGAGGCCCTTTGGCTGTGAGGACTGATCATTAGCATCATCAACAGTATCTGTGAGGTGATTAAAAAAAAGTCACACAAGAGATTAAAAACACACTGGACACAGCAGAGCTTAAGGTCCTGCTGTCTGACATGAGTCTGCGTCACTAGTGGTATTACAGAACCAGGGAAATATAGTTCAAGGTTCGCTGTGTGATATTTAGTTACATCTGGGGTGAAGTTGCAGGTCGCAACCAACCGAATACCACCCACCCTCTCCTATGGGGGCTAAAAGTTAAGCAGTAAGTTAAGCTAAGTTAAGAGGATTTTAACTCTGGTCCACACAGTGACATTAATGCAGTTTAACACTAGATGAAAAGAAGAAGAGCTGCAGTAGAAACACGGCGGACTCTGTGGAGGCGACCTGCTTCCTCTGTGGATGTAAACAAGCTCGTGCTGACAATTACGACAACTATTATTTTCCATTTCTGCAATTAGATCCTCCTAAATCCCCCTAAATCTGACAAACCCAACCTTTGAAATAGATGAAAATGTATGTTCGTTGTTGTCAACGGCATCACTCACTCATCCTCCAGTTAATTTATATCATCAATGCGCTCTTTAACCGTTCAGCCTCTTTTAACCCTTTGAATTCTTTTCTGCAACATGCTCCGAAGCGACTTTTTCTTTCGTTTCTTCTAAAAAGGAATCTATAAAAGAGTTCTATTCATTCTGCGGGAAAATTGATAAATGTATGTTTTATAAGCGAGAGGGGGAGGGAGCTGAGGAATTCTGCTCAGTGAAGCTTGTCAATTCTAGAGCTGAGACAGACATGAATTAAACATCGCTTTGTATCGCTGTGACCCTTTTCCTCCTCAAGCAGGAGACACAAGTGAAGACACACACAAAGTGGACGCACACAGGCGCAAGGTATCGTCAGAATCATATGTAAACCTGCACGGCAGCAACGACAACGTGCTGTAGACACCGACCTGCGCGTCGATAATCTTTTGTTTCGAGTCCACCACTGCCTGCATGTCTGAGTGATCCTTCTTTAGTTCCTCTTCCACTGACATTAACCTAGAAATGCAAGGGGAAAAAAAAAAAAAAAGAAAAAAAGGTGACGTTACAGAAGGTTGGGATCCATTTTTATAGAATCCGGAGGACAGGTGTATAAAACGCCCTTCCTCTACCTGCTGATGATGCCCTTCATCTGGAGGTCCTTGTCGTCCTGCTGTCTGCGCAGGCGCTCCTCGGACTCCTCCAGCCTGGCCTGGTACTCCAGCAGCACCTTCTGGGCCTGTTCGTCCTGACCTTTCAGACGGGCCTCGTACTCCTCGAGCTTCTGCACCGACGCCCGCAGCTTCTCCTGCAGCACCGCGATCTCCTGCTGGTACTGAACACGTAAAGAGGAGGTGAGAGGACTGTCACCGTCGCTGTGTTTCTTATCATCATGGTTAATTATCGCCATCAACCCTATCAGCAGGATGCCTTTCTTTATTACCATACTGTATGTGACGAGAAGAAAAAAAATAATAATCAGGCCTGAGATTATGCCCTGTTGTGCAGAGGCAGCTGCTTCATTTACAAACTTGACATTATTGCACTTTCATACTTATACCATTGACTTTTTTATAAAACCTTCTTCACAAATCATCAAGTTACTTCCTTAGGATGTTGTATTCACGCCTTTGTACGCTGCTCTTAAAAGCTCTTGTTTTAAAGAATTTAAAAAAAACGTCCATTTCAAAATTTCCACCAGAAAAATAGACAAAGATTTGTATTTTTTTTTCTCTTTTCCTGAAAGTCGATGCGCGACGACGCAGGTCAAACAGAATCAAACCTGTGACCTTTTCAGAGGTTAAACAGAAAACAATCAGGAGAAAGAAAGAATGTAAAAGAATGTAGGTTACAATGAGAAATAACAAGGAGGAGGTGAGAAGGGAGGGATGCAGCTTGTGAGGAAGTTTAGTCAGTGAAATAAACTCAAAAACCTCTCCCTGAACTCTCACTGGACCTTCAGTGTGCTTTTGGAAGGTTTTACTGCTGATGAGGAGAAACAACTAGAGGCGGCAAATTCCTCCTGACAAAAAAAAAAAAAAAACCTAAAAAACACATTCCCTGCATCAGTGAAGGATACTGAGGTCAGTCAGCTCGGCACTGGAAGACCCATCCCAACTATTGAAATATTTATTACGCTCGCCGCAAAAACAAAAAGGAAGATGTCGAAGTCAAACGTAAAAGGAGCCGAAATGGCCATGTTGTTGTGTATTATATACGTCATCTGAACGGGGGCCCGAGCTCATTATTCAGCAATAAGCGATGGAGAGCAGTGTGAAAGACGACCTCGCGGCACAGCCCGGATGGTCCGATTCAATTACGCGCTGTGAGGATGCCGCAAACGTCGCCTGCCTTTCCTTCCTCGTCACCTTCTGCTTATTGTCTCACGTCCCTCTCCTGGATACCGCTGGGACACTTTTCCCCCCCATCACCCTCCGGCCCTCCTCGAAGGAAAAGATGTGACCTGAAACAGATGTATCTCATCGGCTCCGCTACCCTTTCTATACTCCTTTCTCCCCATCTCTAATATCCTCTCGCTCTTGTCACTAGATCCCCTGAGAACGGCTGACATCTACAGTATCTATAACTGCCTTTGTCCTGACCCTTATTCTCTTCACTGTTCTTACTCTGTAGCTCTGTGCTTTTTTTTTTTTTTTTTTTTCTGCCTCCTCTCTTGCTGCTGCAAAAAAGAAGCTGTCAAACATTTTCCCTCATTTCTCTTCAGCGGAATTAATTGCTTTTCTTCCTGTTTTTACTGCTGCTGCATTTTGATAAACATCATCTGTACATTTTGGTTTCTGTATTCTTCTTTACGCAGATAATGGCTGTAACTGTTACGCTGAGCACACTGAAGTGTCTTTCTTTGTTATCGCTCTATGCGAATGCGGATTTGATATTCGACTCTATTCGAAGAGTACAATTAACACGTATGGGTAATAAAAGGTCAATGCGATTTTGGCGTTAAGAAATAATTCCAAAGTCGCAGTTGAAAATTAGCATTTGCAAACCTGTGAAGTAAATCTGCACGAGGAATCTTTTTGTGCGTGCGTAGAAAAGATTTGTATTTGTGAAGTTACACAAAGACACTGTGAAAACAGAAAACACAAAAGCCCTTTTGTGTACAGATGGAAAACTGCTTGTAGAGACCCAGCGCTCGGAGTGAGTTCCCACTCGATGTGTCCTGAATCTGACTCTGACCACACAATGACAACGCAAACCAGAGTCAAACTGTCCACCTGTGAGGACAGATGTTTCTGTTGCCTTCGTCTCCGCTGCAGGTCCTGAAAGCTGTAGTACAAGTTATGTACTCATACGCAATTCTTTTTTTACAAATAGAAATCTTCTCTGTAAGTACAGATCGTTCTTTTCACACGCTGATTCATTTTACTACAGCTGCTTTATTTCAACTACAAACTTTGGAATTATTCGTGAAATTACTTAACAAACTCATACTGGCCTTAACTTGAGCCCATGAACACAGGACGAAGGAGGGAAAAAACCCCCCAAAAAAACAGGTCATATTCGACAGATGCACCTGCAGCTGCTGCGTGGACGTTACAGGTGATGACGGTCCAGGTGAGACACTGTACCGAACATTAGCAAACACTAAAAACACACCATCCTCACCAAAACTCAATTCTATTCAATCAGGGACACACATTAGTAAGTGCATTAGTGTTGTTTTTTTTTATGTTTCTTTATTTTCTAGGTGGTTTGTTACTGAATAAAAACATTAATAGAGCGTAGTATTAGATTAGGCTGCGCATTTAAGTTGTGTTAATCAGCTGCGTTATTGATTCTCCACAATCACCGATTCCTTTTTCAACTGTTTAAGGTGCGACCATCTCACTATTGCGCTAAGTTTACAAATTTCGTGTGCTTCGACTCAGACCTAATGTTCATGTATGCGTTTGTTTATCAGTTTCATTCTCATCTGCTGAAAAAAGGCAATTCCTTGATATGTTCACAGTAATGAATCGTAGTCTTCGTGTTCATCGGAAGTTAATGCGCGTCTTTGAATGTACGCTGTATTTTACGTGCTTATTCTTTATCTCAGCAACTGTAATACACACATATAAATATGTGAATATAAGTGAAGGAATCAAGTTTAACATAAGCCCCACATGTTAGAATAATGAAGCTGTGGAGGTGTACTGTTTTCAGATCCCGATTCTCAAGTCGCTGTGCTCTGCTATTTTCGGGCGCCTGTGGAAGCTTTGTTAGACTGAAGTTATTGCCTTCTTTGGTTTCTCTCCCTGCCTGGGCTGCTGGCTTCCATAAAGCATGAGCTCTGTTAGGATGACAGGTTTGTATTCATTATGGATGGATGAAAAAAAAATAAATAAATAAATAAATGGGGGAGCGTGTGGCAGCCAATCAAAGCATGGACGGGAAGCAGAGGGTGAATGGTTGTAAAGGTTGGTGAGAAGACAAGCGGCAATGCAGGCAGAGGAAGCAGCAAAAACAAAAAAGAGAGAGAAAAAAAAAAGCCTCTTTTTCTGTCTCTACCTCTCACAAAGATGCAAGCACACACAAAAGCTAAAGCATGTCTGTGTGGATGTACTGCATGTGCATACACACACATACACACCTGCTTCGGACTGCTAAGGTCATTCCAAAGATGGTGAGAAAAAAGGGGGTAAAGCTTGAGGAGGTGTCTCTGGTGACGCAAAACTGAAGCACGAGGGTCAAAGCTACAATAACCAACAGTGTAGGGGTTTTGAAATAAACAAGCCTCCTTAAAAACACATCTGACCCGCGCTCGTTTACCAAGGTTACGCCGTCGTCCATCAAGGTCGATAAAATGCACTTTTCTGGCGCAACTGCTGCGTTTTGAATTCAACTTCTACATCGTACAAAATGTTTTAAGGAAGGGCATTGTTAGTTTGGTCCTCCAAATCTGTCGAATGCGGTGATATTTAATACATGCAGTACGTGAATAATAACTGCTTCCAGAATTTCAGTCACAATTACACTTTGTGCCAACTGTGAAAACGTCAGAAGCACCAATGAAACAACAGTCTAAACACGACGGAGAAGATCATTTCCGGAAATGGGGAAATAACGTGTTGTGTGCAGAGTCAGACGCAGCATATGCGCGATAACCTGTGATGTGTCTAAAGGGCTTTCAGGCTTAGAGGAAAGGCAGGTGGGAAAAGATAGAGAGGATAAATAAGTACTGAAGAGGAGTTTTAAGGAGGGGGGGGGTGTATGAGGGAACTAATGAGACAAAAAAGGAAAGGTAAGGAAGGTTTTCAAATCAGAGTACTGGGACGGGGGCTGAAGGTTGAGGTGATTTTGTGAAAGGTCAAAGGTTGGATTAGCAGGCAGGTTACCTTCTCCACCTGAGTCAGATCCTCTCTGTTTCTCAGTGACTCGGGCTCCATCCCCTCATGGTCTAAATACTGCACATTCATATTCAATAGCCAGGCTGCTGTGCGGTCCAGCGCACTGGGGTTCACTGGGGAGGGGGCCTAGTGAAACCAACACAACACACACACACACAAACACACACACACACACACACACATGAGCTGAGTGCAAAAGTGGAGGGGGCGGGGAAGGGAGGCAGCTTGCAATAACAGCACAGAAAAAACAGAAATAAGCTTGAAATGCACCAAATCATCCTGTTTGAAAGCAGGTGGGATGGATACACGCTGCTGTCTGCAAACTCACACACAGGTGCACGACATGTCGAACATGTAAACACGTCTAAGTGTGTGCGCATCCAGAGACACGATAATCATCCTGGAGGCAGAGGTAAGCAGCTACGGTGTGTGTTTATAGCTACTGGGCATCTGACGGACAGACAAAAAGAGAAGGCTGTGGGGGGGCTTTCATCGCCTATCATGTTCACATTAAAAGACATCAAAGAAAGGACACAACGCAATAAAGAGAGAAAAGCAGTGACACCTCGTCCAGATAGAGTGCATTAACGCCTGTGATGTTAATTAACTTTGGATCTTTGGGAGAAAAAAAGAAGCTAATTTCAATGTGAAGAAAGACTGAATTAAGATATACATTTCAAACTTCATAATGAAAACTGATTTTAAAGGTCCAGTGTGTAATATTTAGTGACATCTAGTGGTGAGGTCGCAGACTGTAAGTAACTGCATCCCCAGCCAGTGTTGTTTGTTTTTTTTTTTGTCCATTCCGGGCTGTTTAGTTGAGGGGATATTAACTCTGCTTCACGCTCAAATATAGTACGTGACGCTAATGCACCTTAACGCTGGATACCACCCGCAACAAAAAGGAAGCAAAGAAGAAGAACAAGAAGAACAAGAAGTCTGTTTTGAGCTACTGTAGAAACAACATGAGACCCGTTCCCTCTGTAGATATGAACGGCTCATTCTAACGTAATGAAAACAACAATTCAATTTGTGTGATTTAACACTCATGAAAACATAATTATGAATGTTTCTGTGATTACATTCCCCTAAATCTTACACAGTGAACCTTGAACGCATCTATTATCCTCGTCATCTAACATTACATCAAGAAGAATCTGACTTTGAACCAAAAGGCTGAAGGCGAAAGGCTGAAAAGACTAACAGCCACAACGTGTTAGTCCGTCTCTCAATGCGCTCTGACTTGCTTTCCGTGTTAATCGTTCTTGGCCTAAAGCCTATTCTTTCCAGAGATGATGTAAATCTTTAAAATAGGTTTTAAGTATGCACTTGCATTAAATAAAGACTTAGTCATTTCCTTAAAAAGCTATTTTCAACCCTGGATTAAAACACATTTGCTGCACTATGAGTATTTATGGCAGCAGGACAGTCTATGTGGGATTGCCTCTTACAACAAATTACATTACAATAAACTACGCTGTGGCTGATTTATGAATTTGTAATAACTCTTTACCTCACAAGGACAGCTTTTTTTGGTCAGCAACAGATTGCGCCAATTTCCACATGCTCCCGTTTTAATGCTCATAATAATGTTCATTTCAAACATGCCATATGTGGAAAAATCCACATATAGAAGCTTTAATGTCTCTGACTTAAGCTGTTCTGCTTCATAACGAGAACGAATGTCCCAAAAACACCAATCCAATTAAGGAATGGTGCTGTCAATAAAGTCGGCCAATGCAATCCTGTAGGCTAATCCAATGAGGGGTGAACAATGCATCATGGTTAATATACCTACGCCTTTAGCCAGTCACCCATGGCAACCATTGATCATGTGTATTCACCGATTCTCATCTGCTAACAGAACCGGCTTATACCCACTTACAAAATTAAATCTGGAAGCCTCCCACTGCGACCGCACACATGCATATCCCCACCGACACACACATCAATACACTAACACGGCCACACTGAACATGGGCTGTATCCAGGAGTACAGCCGTCCTCGTGTGCACATGAGCACATATACTGTTAGTTAATAAGATGCTAATTGTGTCTCCAGCACTCTCATCCTCAGCCCATTAAAGTTGACCAGTAAAACAGTGGTGAAGTGATGATCTGCCTGTATGCAAATTACTGTTATTACACACACAATGACTATAGTTCATTAGGGCACAATGTGCAGAGTGTCTGTGCCGAGTCCACCCCCACAGCTTTTCTCAACAGGCTCTTCATGTTAAGAGACAAATGAGCCTTCTGTAATTGTGACTTTTTTATTGCTGTAATAGCAGATGATGACATGGACTGAGACATCTGCTGTTGAGTATCATCCTCACTCAGTGTATTGTAAAGATGTAAAGAAAAAAAAAAAAGAAAAGAAAAAGAAAAACAGATGAAGCGCTCCGTACCTGTTTGTGCTGAGTCCTGTGCTTGGTCTCAGGACTGTCACCTTTGGAGGAGGAGGACTGCTGTCGTAACCGAGCCCCGCTGCCGGGCCAGTCGGGTGATGACGTCATCATGCTCCCAGAGGAGGGCCGGGGGTAAGGTCCACTGTTGAGCAGATTCGGTGGCGTGCGACCCCTGGTGATGCTCTGAGGCGGAGGCTGGTCTATCCTCCGCTGCGGCCCGGCGCTGTTTTGTCTGGGTACAGTGGGTTGGTGCTGTGCCTCTGTCAGGGACAGCTGTCTGCGGGTGAACTCCCCTGAACGCCTGGTGTACTCGTCCCCGCTGCTCCCACCGCCGCCGCCGCCACCTCCACCGTGGTTCAAAAAGGCGTGTTTTCCTCCTCCCAATCCGTCCTCATTGTTGCTATGGGAGCTGACAGAACTGTGGCACTCGGAGCCGGAGTCGGTCATGCCGCGAGGGGACACGGGCAGGCAGGCGGCCATCTGGTAGACCGGGTTCTGGAAAGACAGGGGGGCCAGAAGCTGGGCAGGCCGTCCAGGTGTGCTTTCTGCGCCGGGGGTGGTGGGGCTCTGGCCTGGCCTCCTCAGAGTGGGACCTCCAGGGATGTTGTTCTGTGGAGCTCTGGCTGACCAGCCTCCACCAGATGCTGGGCCTTCGCCCAGGCCATCTGAGGAACTGGGACCTGGGCCACTTTCCAGACTGCGGGGGTCCTGGAGGTCCACCATGGACAGACTCTTGCTGCCATTGGCCATTCCCAGGTCAGGCTCATTTGTCTCAGAGTAGCTTGAGCTGCGTGCTGGGGAAGGCTGAATCCCTGAGCTCCTTGTCACAAAAAATAGGTCCTTATTTTCTGGGGTCGGGGAGGGTAACCGTGTGAAGTCAACCAATCTGATAGAGGAAAAAAAAAGGACACCATTTGCACACATAACCCCAAGTTAACGCCATAACCACCACTGAGAGGTAAGGACATTTACACAATATGTAAATGTAAATGTACTTCATTGCAGAGCATTTGAACATTTTAATGCTCCGTTATTTCTTAACTTAACTACTACTACGAAATTAACACAGATTAATGATTGACCCAATACATCACTGTGCATGTCGTGTCCACAGTAGCTCTGTAAACGTGATGGAAGCACAGGACAAAACGTTGCTTGACTCAGTGAAAGGACATTTTCTCTTTAAAATGCCCAGATATTGATACGAGCACCATTCTGTGCAATTTCTGCAGTGAGGAATTTTTATACCATCGGAGTACTTCAAGCCTGAAATATCCCTTTAGCGCAAATCACTTGGCAGCGAGCTCGGAGGTCAGACCCAGCACATCCCCTGATTCTGTTACAGTGAGCAACCGGCCTTGTCAAACCACATTCAGACCGGCATACAGGTGCAAACTTACTACTTGTACCTATGACAGATTAAAGTTCGCGAGTTCTGTTTATTCACTGAGTCACTCGTCGACCAAAATCCATTTGAAATGAAAGATTTTTAAAAGCCTCCGACAGCAAATACTGATACATGTGATTAATTTAGATGAATTAGATGATCTTTTTAGTCTCTTGACAGCCCAATTAAAAACTTTAAATGGTAATGCAAGACATAGATAATGCCAGTTAGAATTATACGTAGCCATCATCTAAAACTACAAAGCAGTAAATGACTAAGACTAACACAGCCAGAATTTGAAAAATTTCAAGGATACATTGCTTCTTAACTCATTTGCTTTGTCCGTCGTCCCTTTCTTCCTCCCTTCAGCCAGCAGATGGAGGCTTTATTGCCAGGAGACGATTACCTTGACAGATGTGATTTATCTTCCAATAATCACTATCATTCACATCACGCTTGTCTCCTCCCTCTTTCTATGTCCTTCTCCCTCTGTTCCATTACCCCCCCCCCCCTTCCTCCTCCTCCCTCTCTCCTTTAACTTCTTTTCTCCCTTTCATTCTGCTCAATTTCTTCCCTTTCTCAATCTTGGCACCTTCTCCTTTTCTTTTTCTGACTTTTCATGTCACCGGTTGGTGGATGAGAAGCAATTAGGTGAGAATGGCTGAGCTCATTCGCATGCAGTTTGGGTCTCACAGCTGGTGGATGAGTTTAAACCTCACGCATATGTCAATATATGAGCAAACAGCTCTTGTGATAAAGTAAAGAGGGCAGGCTCTGGGATCGGGTCATATAGGCACATCAATTAATTAGTTGTATTGATCCGGGTCCCCTGATGAGCATAACAATACCAGCCTGTCTTTCAAGCTTCCCGTTTCACCTGTGTCATCTTTCCGACGTTTACAGTATGCCCTCGTCTGCCTTTTTCGTTTCCTACTGTACTCTCCCTGTCTCTAAGGCAGCGTCTGTTCATTTCTCTGGCTTCTTATTCCTGTTGCCTTCGTGCTAATCTTCCTAAGTGTCACCTTGCTGTTGTTATGTCAGGGAGTAAGAGGACAGGTGATAAGCGAGATAAGGCTCTGTCTGAATGTGTATTCATCGTCAGGAGAGTAAATGAGGTTTCATCTGGTTGATGTAAACAAGCAGGGGTGACACTCTCACTGTGTCACAGCCTCACCTGACACACAGATTAACAGTCAATTGCCAGTATGAGATCATACTCTTGCTGTCTTTGAAGAATAACAAAGCGTACAGCACATCCTATCGTTTTCTGCTTCAGTATTATTCAAAAGGACACATTTAAGCAATTCTTTTGAGAAATATGCTTATTTTCTTTCTCTGTCACCTTTAATTTTTCTATTGGAATATGTTCAAATTATTGGTTGGCTGGTTTCTTGTTTGATTGGATTAATGTTTAAAAATAAAATATAAAGCTTATTAATTGGGGAGTTGTTAGAAGACAAATGTTTTTACCTTTAGAGACAGAGCCAGGCAAGTAGTTTTCACTTTATTATGCTGCGCTAATAGATTAAAGCTGCAGGAGGCAGAAATCAGGGGATTGCACACTCTCCTAAAGACTAAATATAAAGACAGATGACCCCATTTCATGCCACTCTGGAAAAGTGAAGCCAAAATATAGTTAGGGAGGTTGCCATGTTGCTTCGGTGACGAGCCACGGGGTAGAGCAGTACGGTCGCGTCTGATAGAATCTTAGCAACGATCGGTAATTGAAGCAGCCAGTCATATATTTAACCCCCCACCTCTCTGAAAACGCCTATGGTTAGCCATCTACACTGATTTTCAGCAGGAGGTGCTGAGGTCTCGCTTCCTCTCAGACCACTTGAATTCTAATATACTGAAAGGTAATTGTGGAATTTTAACCCGCTGATGCCAAAAAATGTCACGCGCTGAAGCTGTAATACTGCCTCTAGCTTTCTAATCAACACACAGCTCTGAAAAGTGGCACAAATGTTCTCATGTCACTCACAGCAAGAAAGCGGTGTCAACCTACTCCTTGAAACATTTCTCACCCTGAGAGGTCGTTGTCGATGACCATCTTCTGCAGGCCGGTGGAGATGCTGCAGCCTGCCTCGGCGGGAGGCGAGCCCATATGTTCTGAGGACTGTCCGGGTGTCATCTGGACACTGGACGGGTTAGACAGAGCTGTGTTCACCTCCCGCAGGATCCTGGGCAGAGGTCCCAGCTTGGAGGCGGCGCCCTGTGAACATAAGAGTTTAAGCCAAATTAAATATCACTCGAGGCTACTTCAGTTTGAGGCACTAACTGGATTTCTGTTATGCGTTGCTTGGTTCAAAGCCGTATTTGCATAATTTTTGAGACCAAGTTATCTCCCCTACAGCGTGCCATGCAATCAACTCTCTTATTCAGACAACAAAATGAATAATGAAAAAGCCTGGCCAGTCTGATAGACTGAAGTATTAGCCAGACTCACTGTGATTTCTGAATTATTGAAAGCCAGGTTTCAGACAGCTGGATACTCTACCAGCGACAAAAAGAACCAGGAGTCTGCTCTCAATCTAATTATTACCAGCTGCCCATCTGCTACCAGTGCTAATGTAAATGCCCTTGTAAATCCATTAGTTTTGTATGCTTCACCCAACCTTCAGAGGCTCCAGTGTTCTCCTTTAGTGCACTGTTTATGTAATGTGATAATAAATTATTGACTGACGTCTGATAAACATCCTAATGTAGTCTAAGCGCGATTCAGATTCAGATCATGACGCTTGTGATGATCAACTGAAAATCCTCTGGAACCAATTAGATCCTATTTAAAAAAAAAAGAAGCTAAATTACTCTGAATTTTTAAACAACTCGATACGAATACCATAAAAACTTTTTCAGTGAATCTGTGAGATAAAAGCGTCACAGCTTGACAATACGAGCTGAGCGAGACAGGTCTCGCTGACGTCAGCCGTTGCGGTCAGTACCTGGTCCATTTGGGACACCACCTCCGAGAGCAGAGAGTGCAGGGTGGAGAGTTCCCTGCCGAGGTCGATATAGCCCTCAAATCCTGCCGTGTTGGAGATTGTCTCTGGGTTTGAGATTTCGAGAAGAAAGCGCTGCATGTTGGTCCACTCGTGCTCCAGGAACTGGTTCATGAACGACATGTACTCTTCCTTGTTTCCAAATCTTAAACCAAACAGGAACAAGGAAGGGAAGAAAAGTGTACGTTGAAATGTTGTATCATATCCCAGGTTTTTGAGCAGCCAGAATGCACTGTTAAAACCTACAGACAGGTGACAAATTGAAAGAAAAACCCGACGGGAGTCAAAACACTAAATGAGGGAGTCTTTTGTTCATCCATCCAGTAAAGTTCAGAGACTTGTAGAATCAATGCCAGGGCTCGCTGAAGCTGTTCAGGCAGCATGTGGTGGCCCAACACCTTACTAAAACGCTTCATGTTGGATTTTCTTGTAATTTGTCACCTGTCTGTAGATATGGCAAGGCAACGCTGCACTAAAGCACCCACTCACTTGGTGAAGTTGGCCAGGTTTTGCGTCACTTTAGCAATGAGCGTGAGCGTACGAGCCGTGCGGTCATCGGGGTACTCCTGCATTAAATTGAAAAGTGAAGGGGACATGATGGCTGGACACAGAAACCTCAGGAACAAGGATGCGCTGATCAAACGCTCGCTGATGTCCGGTCGGCCACGGTTGCTGCATTCCTGCCGCCACGATGCAAACACCTCTTTCAGTTCTCGAGGAAACACACTGCAGAGGGTAAGAAAGACGACGATAATAATGTGTACTGTATAGTGTAAGTGAAGTGAATTGTTTGGCTGCAAGTTCTTTTACAGTGTCACAGACAAATCTTGGTTAATAAATGGTTTCCGTCCTTTACTTGCTAGTTGCTATTTTTGCAAATTGGTGTTGGCCGTGAATAGTTTTAGAGCTGAAAAACATCCCGTTCTTTTCTCCAAGTAAGTTATGTCAGAGTTGTGAGACCATATCATAACAATATCATAACTATTTATTATAGTTTTATTCATTTATTATAGTTGTACGCACTGTATCTAGTAAGGATTGCCTTCAATTTCATTGTACATGCACAATGACCATAAAGTCTATTCTATTCTACTCTATTCTGCAGTGGCGTGAGCGAAGAAACAGAGAGCTAGGACATGCTAAAATGCTCTCCAGAGCTGTGGAGAACTGCTCTTGTTTCGGTTTTTACCAGTAAGAGTTGATGATCTTGCAGAAGGCCAGCTCACAGCACATCTTCAGGTTACTCTGGTGTTCTGGGAGGTCGCCTGACGAACACTTGGATGGATCCACCTCACAGTTTTCATCTGACTCATACAGAGCCTTGATGAATTCACCTGAAAAACAACAGATAAATGTGTGCGTTAACAGTATGGTTTTATTTTGTTTTTTTTTTTGAATGAGGAAATAAAGAATACAACGCAATATGTCAATTCCTTTCGAGGAATGCAGAGAAAACACGTTTTGCTATTTTCACTCAAAATGTGTTAAGACAGTTAAAAATAATTTCTGTTGTCCCTTCAGATAAAGTAGAGAAGGGACCATTACTGCTTTGAGGTCAGGATGAAAAGGGAGCCTGTCTTTGGTCTGGCAGTGACTGAGGTTGTTATTTCATTATAATCAGTATAATTAAAATGAGGACAGGAATTTGTCTTCCATCCCAGCAGCCAAGACTCTCTAAAGACAGCATGAATCATACTCTCTTTTCTCTCGCTCTAAAAAGAGCCTTGGCTGCCCTTACATTGCTACAGTCCCTCTCTCTCTCTCTCTC
>JAPQRN010000005.1:24135100-24156961 GCA_037367275.1 Coranthus polyacanthus
CACACACACACACACACACACACACACAGTTCAGACATCAAATAAGAGAAACTGCACCAAAACAGTGATGCAGAATTTATCGGCCTTCAACATTTCTCCCAGTCATCCCTGAGTAAGACATTCAAAGAAAGAGGCAGTAAAGCGTGAGCACACAAACCGTTTTCTAGTTGCAAAGACAGCCACAAAGAGACAGACTCGCATTCGCCTTCACAGAATGACAAACACGCAACACGATTTAATAGGAGCAGCATACAGAGAAAGTGAGCGAATGCCAGTGACGATGTGTGCCGTTTGTAAATTAAACTCCCGCTGTGTACATTTCCAAAACGGGCAGCAGCAAAAGCGTTCAGAGCATACAGAGTGGTGATTGTTAAGACCGTGGAAAGACAAACATACTTGATCTAACCTTGGGTGAACATTGTAAAATTGGGACTTTGGGGTTAAAAAAAAAAACAAACCCCACCTCATGTGAATAATTCTTTTCTATGTGATTGACCAAAACTTGGGATTTGTGCAGTTTGCAAAAAAAAAAAAAAGCCAGACGATTATGAAGCGCCAAGGACTGCTGTTACTGCTATTAAAACTGACAAATTGATTTTGCGGATTCGTTCCTGCTCTACTCACCGAGGGCATCCTGCAGGTACTTCTGTCCCACTAGTTTGAGGTACTCCTCTATCGCCTTCGTTGCTAGCGTGTTTTCTCTGAAGATGAGGTGCTCGTTCTCCCCGCAGCGGTCCACTTCCGACATCATCAAGTCTGTGAGGAAGTCCTGTTGATACCACAAGACAAACACAGGGTCAACTGTGAGTACAGTCCAAACATAACCTGTCATTTGCTGAACTCTGTTGACGGCATCTAAAATAAATAAATGAGGATTAGGGCTAGTCTTTCTCACATTCACCTGATAACAGCATAGTACATTGCGTACTTTCCCACCTGTCCACACGTGGTCCTCTGCATGTTTCCCACCAGAACCAGTCACCTGACCAGCCTCCGGCCTGTTCTCTGTCACTCACCTACCTCAGTATGTATACGCTCCGCTACCACTCTCCCCTCATTTGACAGACTGTCTTTACTGTCAAAACTTACTCCATCTTTGCAGCCTTTATCCTCTTTAAACTAAAAGCTAAAACTATACGGTCTTCGCAGTGCGCTCTCCTCAACCAGACACCTTACAAAAAACATGTACCTACAAATCAGCCCAAACATTGACACAGGGAAGGCAGTACTTTCTCCTTAATTCACTTCACTACCATGGCGGATGACAGGATTCAAACGACTTTCTATGACCGATACAAACAAAGCAGATTTGTGTCACTACAATAAAACTGAGGGCCGCAATATGGCTTGAATTTGACACACCCTGGAGCGGAAACTCGGTTTTGTAGCGAGGCATTATGTTTAGTAATAAGCAAAAAAACACAAAGTGACAGGCCTCGTGTTTACATAACGATAGCAAACATTTTCTTCCCTTTTTCTCAAAAGTGATTTGAAATTATTTTACTTCATTTACAGGGAGCACTGAAGACGGAAAAATATTAAGAACTCGGCTGGGTCTGTTAAACTCGACAAAGGCACTAATGGTGCTCTTAATCATAATGCTAACAAGCCCGGTCACAAATGTACTGTGACATTGTGTTGAGGGGAATGCTTACATGTTGTGCATGATAGTTTTTGCGCGATACTAGGATTTGCCATCTGTACTAAATTCTGTAACTATCCAAGAGGTGTCGAGCCATTTCACTCAGAATCCTAGTGAGACCACGGTTGCCCAAATGTGTTGACATTTCATCCAATAGTTAGTCCAAGATATTTCATTATGCAGCAAAGGGATGAACTGAATGATACTGTCATTCCAAGAGGCACACGTGAACACAAAAAGCTCTTTCTATTCACAGAAAATCAAGCAAATAAAGCGAAATGATAAAATATAGCCAAGCTACACAACAGTTTCTATAAATGTAATCACTTAAAAACGACATACCAAGAGAAGCTGGTTGTTCTGTAGCCGGCTTGTGAATGATTTAGATTGGATGCCCTTATTTAAGAGTAAAACCGTGTTTAGATTGTGTATCTGTATCGACTATGCAGTATTCATCAGGTGAAGAAAATAGCATGTTGGGACAAGAAATAATTTCCCCAAATTCAAAGTCTGAAAGAGATGGATAGAAATGGAGCCATCTGGGGATGAATCATCGCTTGTTTCGATCCCTTCAAACAAATTTCTGGGTGTATTCTCGTGTAAGTCCCCTGGCATCTTGTTAAACTAGGGGAACCGGCGTAGCAGCGAGGGAGAAGAGAGGCAAGTGACAGATGTAAGGGGAGAAAGACGGAAAGGAGAGGAAGAAGAGACAGGGCTGTGGTCTTTTAAAGAACAGAGGAGGAGGCGGCGGGAAGACAGCGACAGAGCCTCTCAGACGGTTTCTATAGCTGCCGCAGAAGCCTGTTATCCGGCTAATCAAAGATACACCGTGGGGAGCCAATCATCCACTGATGTGCAACGAAAGGAGCCTCTGTGGTTAACGCATTTGCACATTCCACGCATGCTCTCGCCCCACACACATACATTTAAGTAGAAGAGGAAAAATCCAAACTTAAGGTTTAATAGATACACATGACATTTAAGTTAAACTGAGGCTGCAGCATCAGACCTGGCGAATTTGCAGGTTGTTTGGAAATAAAAGCAAATAATTCATCACTGCGTATCACATATAAAACACTGTGGCCCATGAATCGCATTTATGGTGAAAGCTGAAAGCGCTACGATTTTAAGTCCCGATTTGTAGTTTACTGAGAAAGTCGTGTTGTATCAGTTGTAAAGGAAGATTCTTAAAGTATCTGTCATCACCAAGACATATATTGTCAAGAACTCACTGTGCAGTGAGGGTCAGAATTATCATAAATCAGGCCTGCTGAAGAGAGCACCACACTTCTGATGAAACATGACCTTTTGTGGTGCGCAGACACCATTAAACTGGGATCTTGTCAGTTTTTTCACTGGGATAAAATGTCATCCCAATTACAATCTTTTCTTCAACCTTTACCCCTCTGTGGCCCCCTCTCTCTCCCCCGTCCGCTCCGCACTCCTTATGTGGCCACTGAGCCGCCGCACATCCACGCCTGATCCGAGACGATGGTCAGATGAGATGGAAGAGGGGAGCGACGAGAAGCAGAGAAACTGAGACATCCACGGACTAACAGAATAATAGGTTTTAAAAAAGCTTGCTTGCCGTGCCCTATCCGCTTTCAATTATTTATGCACGCCAGCTTGGAACTAAACTACAACACAGGGATGTGGGGAGATAATATATGTTCTAAATTGTGTGGGATCTGCATATTTGCAATCTCTGTATGAGTTTTATTTACCTTTTGAGTAAAAATTAATAGTGCAGATTCAAACTGATTTGTTTCACACTTAATGTCTTACATAGTTACTGTAACGTAAGAAAATCGAGGCCTAAAATAAACGTATCGTGATGAAAAGAGGTATTTGGAGGATACACGATGGAAGGTAACCAGTCTCAAAGTCTCTTTTACTGGACAATCATGGCCTGAAAGAGACTGCAGCTCCTTTCCTTTTCCCTCTCGTCATCCTTCAGCCTTCTCTCTGACGCCCTCAATCCTGCAGCCCGTACGCCCCCCCCCCTCCTTCAGTGCTAATAAGGAGAAGTGGAACACTCTCTGTATCGCTGCCACATCTCATCAGCCAAACCATGCCTCAAAAGAAAACTCCAACACAGTATACAGGGAAAGGAGGGTGATAGAAAGACGGGGTCGGGTGGGGTTGTGTAGTGCAGCATGGCTGATCAGATCTAATAAATAGAAGGGAACAGAGTCCTGTTGGAAAAGATGAGAAGTTCCCCTTAGACGGGCCAGAGTAAACTTATAAAGTTATGTTCTTCACACTGCTATACACACAACAATCTAATCATCACTTGGCACAGCCTCAGTCTGTGCGTGTGCAGTGCTTGAATCTCAAGTTTTAGAGAGAGAAAATATTAAAACACAAGCCCATGGTGAAGTCAGAAGAGAAAACATTCTCTTCGGGATTATACCGAGTCTTGATAAACTCAAACCTGAACACACGGAGCAATTTAGACTGATGTTTGGTTTAAAGGACATGCTTTCCGATCGCTTCCAATTTGCAAAGAAGAGGAACAAAAAAAAAAAAGAAGAGAGGGAAACGAAACAAGAAAAAGAACCAAGTCTATCCTTTTCACTCACTCCGATGTTGATCTGTGTTTCTATGGTAATATAAAACAGAAAACACTCGAGTGAGAGCAATAAAATGCCTTAAATGGATAATGCCAGTGGAAGAAAAAAAAGACAAGGGAAAGGGAAAAAGGACCAGAGCATTTTCTTTTTAACTATGCTTATTTAAAACCCTTTATAGCTGAAGAGCATCTGGAGGAACAACATCAACTATGTAAGGCTTTCTTTGTGTTCTGTAATGCACAATGTACAGTGGAATTGACACACATAGCGTAAAATGGCAAAACAGGACAACACGCCATGATTGTTGTTCATCTAAACACAAATGTTTCAACTGACACAATATTTCAGTGACGGAACGCAGCATGTACTTTCACATTTCCATACATGTTTTGATTTTCTCCATTGATTTCCATCTTGTCTTAAAAACATTACACACTACTGAAATAAAGGGATTTAGCACAAACTATATATCATATCCATACAGGCTATTGAAGACCTTGTTAAATCATTGAGAATTAAAACGGCTGCGTCAAAAATTCAAAAACTGGGATTTTGCAATAAGATGGCGAACCTGGAAAAAATAATGAAATGTGGGACAACAAAATACCCTGTTATACCCCGATCAATGAGCCTGGCTTTCCAGCCTGCGGCAAGGGCTGAGGAAAGACTCAGAGAGAAAACAGGAACCACTCTATCCTTTCGCTCTCCTCATCTTTCCATCTCCTCCTGCCTCCTCTGGCCTCCCTCTCTGGAGACCGGTAGCTAGTATTACAGCATTATAGCCTGCAGCTCTTCCTGTGAGGGTCACATTGGGTTGGCAGAGAGGACTGGAGGCCAAATGGAAATGGAATCGGTTCCTCCCCATAGGCACAGAGGCTTGTCATTCAGTGCACGAAAACAGGAGAGGCCGGAGCTCTCCTGATTTAGCTGCGAGTGCATGCGATTATTATGGAGATCGGTTTGACTGGAAGGGGTCTTACAGGAAGTGTCATCAGCTCCCAAGCATCGTGTTTGTGGATTTGCTGTGCATATTCTGTGGTTGACTTTCTGTATCGATTTCTGAAGCCCTGATTACTATGTGAGAATAATGCCCACTTTAACATGCCATTTAGTCTGATTGAGTCTTAACACCTTAGCTGAAATGTTCTGCCGGCTCGGTGAGATGCTTACCTTTCATTACTTGGTCGAGCTCAGCTGTGCACATACAGTCGCAACATGTAAAGCTGAATAAATAAAATGCAAACAAAGCTCATGAAAATGAAGTGATAAGACACAGGGGAGACAGGGAGGGAGTGTAATGCTTAATGCCAACAGAGATGTCACAAGGCTCCCAGATCCATGTATGGAGCATCGCTGTAGAGCTGGATGTGTTTGCCTCTGCAGTATGTCTCTATTTGGGCCCACAGCCAAACAC
The DNA here is from genome assembly GCA_037367275.1 of Coranthus polyacanthus. Taxonomy (NCBI): domain Eukaryota; kingdom Metazoa; phylum Chordata; class Actinopteri; order Kurtiformes; family Apogonidae; genus Coranthus; species Coranthus polyacanthus. Next base: position 24,140,730 of record JAPQRN010000005.1, read on the forward strand.
ACATGTCTGCAAACTCCACACTCTTTTTTTTTTTTTAATCTCTTTACCTCTCTTTCCTCTGCTTCTCTGCTCACCTCACTTCAATCACCGCATGCTGTCAGTAGATGGTCAAACTAAATCATCCTGGAATCGCTGAACAGTCTCGAGGATATGATGCACTGCCTTGTAGCGCAAAATACGCAGGAAAGAAAATGAGAACAGCTAGAAAATAAGAGCGAGGCTGTATGCGTTAAGCAACGCGTGCCCCGATTCTCTACCAAAAATCCACTTCATACGCAACATTCACAGATCATTGTCAAATCAAAAGGTGATTCTGACAACTCCCTGTTTTTACAAAAGGCTAGCATGGTATAAACACACACTGATCCGCTTGGAGGATACATTCAAAGGCACGTTTTAAAAAAAAACAAAACAAACCCAGAACAGTCCTTCATGTCATGTTAGTCATTTGTCACACCGTATTATGTACGTACGACAAACTGTGCCTGTGTGCCACAGCTGTGGTGATGAGCATCATCGCTGCTCACTGTGACAGCGCTGAATGCATTAATGAGATGCTTTGGTTAATGTAACTGGAAGAGGAGAACTGTGCTGCGGGCTGATGACAATTCACTACTGAAGATGCAGAGAGGAGAGGAGACCGTTATATTTTGCCCTCTTAAGCAGGGCTGAGCGTTTTACCTCGAGGAGCAGAAACATAAAAATGGCATAATAACCAGAACGCCACCGTCCTCTGGCCAGTTATCATAAGGATAAATCCTCCTTATCGTCGCATCCAACAGTCGCCGCGGCCTCAACAAAATTAGAACATAATCTTCCCGAGGGCCGAGGCGTCGAAAAGACTAGATCAATAACAAAAAGGATTCATGCCAGGAGTGGATATTTTCAGAGAAAAGAGAGGTGGACTTCTGCAGGCAATACCAGCACAGCAGCGGGCTTGTTGTTGTTAACGTGGAGCTTTTAATAGTGCAGTTCAGGTTTGCAGACATAACGGCATGTCCCGCGGGGGAGAAGGCGGCCTGGTGCCATGACCTCGAAAAAACACAGGAAAAAGTTCAATTTCTGACTTTAATTGAGCTGGACTGAATAGTATTTGCAGCCTAATCAGGTGACATATCTTAATACTGCTGCAGACACACTTGCTCATGCATAAAATTGAATGAATAACCTGCAATCACCTCCTAATGTATTGTGATTAAACATATAGTAGGTGTGTGTGCGTAAAGTTAGCATCTGCGCAGCAAGGCATGCCTGTCGCGCTCACCAATGCATCCAGGCATCAATACAGCGTCAGTAATGATATCTCTCCAGAGAACTTTGGCCTCGGGATGCAATGAAGCATGAAAGAGAGATGAAAGAAGACAAAGGCTCAAAGTGGGGAGAGGACAAGAGAGAAAGGGCCGAGTGTGCGACGAAGCAGAATATTCGCTGTGTAATTATTCGGTGATGGGTGATAAAATGACACGGGGAGAAACAGAAGTCTAGAAGTGGGGAATGCTAATGACGGTAACAACCTGCAATCTCAACAATAGCCAGCTGCAGTTCGAAGCTGTTCCTCCCCACCTGTACACGGATGATTAGACACGATGCACATCATCAGCGACTCGCCTCATCCCTCAGTGGAGCAACAATGAGTCAGGGCAGCCTCTCCAAAAAGGAAACACTCACCACCTCTGTGTCACCCCTGTTGGGTGTCAGGGTGGGTGCAAGAGCCTCTAATTCAAAATCTGTCCTCCTATCCCGACTATGGAAAGCGCTGTGGTATTTATTGAATCATGGATGTGCCTTGACACTGGGTAGGTGGCGACAGCAGCAAGGAGGGAAGTAAATAACCAAAGGCTCTATTAAACATCTGCAGGGAAACAGTAAGACCGGCCTTATGCATTTTGCCACAGTTCATCTTTGCTCAAGTAAACTGCCCGATTCTCCTAAACATAATAGAAGAGACCGCACCCTGTTTGGCAGCAGATGAAAAACAAATGTGTCTCAGGACTTGAACACCATTGTAACTGAACCACTCGTGCAGCACAGGCCAGGAAATGTGTATATACTGCATCTACTCTGCAGCAAAGCATATTCTAATTAGGCCTTGGGAATATTTTAGGATAAGTGGTTTGTCGGTAGGGTGTGCTGTGTTTGGCAAACCATGACTGCTCTATCCATCAAGGCTAGAGGAATAACATGTCCTCAAGAGAGTGTGCACTGCCAAGTACAGTATGTCAGACCACTTCACATTCGACCTCATGCGACAGTTTCATCTTCATATCCTACTGATGAGGCTATTTTTTTTACATTTAGGCAGCAGTTTTTTTTAATTCTTCTATTGTTTGACTCTTTTCATGCAAATAGGGTCTCACTGTATTTACAAGCGTGAAAAAAAAAAAAAAAGGAGAACAGATCATATTTTTCATGATGTGTCTCGAGAACAGACGCTCTGAGGACATAACTTGAGGTCTCTCAAGCAAGCGATCTAAAAATGCTATCCTTGACAGTAAATTTTGTGACGTGTTCCAAGCAGAAAACCAGCAGGGACGGCAAACCGGGAGGTGAGAGGGAAGTAAACGTTTTAGTGCTCTGCAGAAGGTGGGGATTAATTGAAGTAATTAAAGATGTGACCGTCTCTCCGGGGACCTGTGGAGGCCTTCTCTCCCATCAATCAGCAGCTCTCAGTCCCTAGCTTTAAGCAGCTGACTGGCGGGTACAGTGTGGATAGACATCGCTTCTTAAGCAGTAATCATTCATCATTCCGCTGAGGCGTGATAAAGTCAAAGAAAGTTTGAAAGCGCCGCTGATGAGATGCTGTCAAGTAAACTAAATTGAGGCACATGTTGTCGCTGGGAACTGACGAAGCAGAGAAGAAGAGGTTGATGCCGCAGTGATGAAAGCAGCCTGGAGCGGTACTCGACTAAAAACAGACACGCTGTTATTTCAGACTGCTACTACATGGGAAACAAGAAGCCTGTTTCCTGTCCTAAATTCTACAGTGTGGAAAAAAGCTTTTGTCCATTAAAAATAATTAAACCTCTTTGCATCCTCCATTCAGCTTTTCCCCACAACACTGCGTTTTGATATAAATACAAAAACAATGTGCAGTCGGTGTTAAGAATGCACGCTGACGGGTGGATGAAGATGGGTCCAGCAGCCTGCTCTCATAGGAGAATCGCCTCCTACTGTGTTAGGCTAATCCCCCAATGCTTGCACTGCAACAGACAGCAGAGGATGTATTATCATCTGTCTTGCATTGGTATGCCATGAAGCACTGCAGGGGATACATGTAAGGGATTAGCTTGAGTTAAAAATGTAATACAGGCTGGTGCGGCAGGAGGAAATCACCTGTCTGTCTGCTCTTTGTCTGTACCGTATTAAAATGTTGGTGAGGTCAACAGTTCAGGGGCTGAGCAAGCAGCAGAGGAACTGTTAACCTCACTGTGCGTTTGTAAAGTCTAGTCAGTACCTCGTGGCAAGATAATGGCCTGATCATGTGTTTTAGTGAAACAACATTCCTCCGGTGAGAAGAGCAAAAATAATGGGGGGAAATGGGGAAAAAAAACAAAAACCCAAAACCATCACATCACTGGTACTAACCTTAGCCTTTCCAGTGCTCTGCAGAATGTGGACCAGTGCACACGCCATCTCCTCCTTGTTCTTGACGCTAATTCCAGGCTCGAGCACCGAGCATAAGAGCATGTAGTTATTGGTGGTGTACTCTGCGAACTCCTTGTACATCTCCATTGGAAGGATGTTCATACTCTGATAGCGTGCCTTGATCCTGATCATAGGCCCCGATGTCTTGCCTTTCGGGGGGTTGGGCATGCTCACCGGATACCACTTCTCCACAAACTGCCGCCCCGTAACGGACGCGACGGGGATACTGACGAGTCCGATGTAATTGTTCTTGTCTTTCTTTTTCTTCTTGTCCGTGTCTTTGTACAGGTGGGCCGTGATGCTCTTGACGGCGGGCAGGTTATTGAACTCGAAGTGCTCCCCCCAGAACACATTGTCCGTCTTGAGTTTACAGGTGGTGCGGGCGTAGAGCGAGTCGTCGAGACAAAGTTCACAAAAGTATTTCTTTTTTGCCGGCAGGTCTTTGGCCTCGATGATCCATAGTCTCAGCATGTTCTCCACCCGCCGACTGTTGTCCTGGAGACAGAAGTAGTCATATTTTAGAGCAACGTAAATGACAGATATTATCAAAGCCCATCACAGATTCCTAAAGCCCCAAGCTCTAAGACATCGCCAAATGCCTTGTTTTTTGTGTGTCGTAGAATGATATAAACCAGAGAAAAGCAAAGCGTCGTCACAGCGGAAGCTGAAAGCAAAGAGTGGTTGTGTTTTGCTTGATAAATGACTGATCTAAAAGCAAAAACACAATAACAAATCTTCATATTCTAAACAAATCAGTGAAGAAATAAAAACGGTTCATGAGTGGCTGCATCAAAATCCAGTTTCGACAGTTTCTCCATTTAAAGTCACATAACCATGTCAGACAATCAGACAGCACTTCAGAAAATCATTTCTTTGCGGCTCAATCTACAATCCTTTTTCTTTTAGTTTCTCGCTCTTTAAAGAGCTTAGAAATTTCACTCCTACATTATTTCACAGAGCTCACCCATTCTTATGTCATCAATTGATTTAGCCAAAAGCGGGGCATATTTCTCTCCCGTTATTCAGACTGCCTTGAAAACCTCTTAAAAAGAAGAGAGGAGCTAATAATTACATTAGCAGAAAGAAACGGCAGTGCTTCTTAAAATCACAAGGAGGCCATTGGATGTTTGAAATACTGGCAGCTACGCTCAAGGCAGCTCAGTAGTATTTGAATGCTTTTCAAAGGGCAAGGACAAAGGAAAATAGAGTTCTGTGCAGTAAAATGTAATCCTTCATTCATATTTGTGTGGTTTTCCATAACTACGTAAATTCATCCTAAAAATACTTCATCTAAAATTAACGTGTCTGTAGATTATTCAAGGTTTATGTGGCTGTACAGAGTGCAGAGAGTGTCAAGAGCATCAGCTGCCACATGTCTTTCTAATACAAATGGTTTTCTTTGGCTCACATCTGTGAGGTGCCAGGGCCCTTGGACAGACCTCTCCGGGAAAAAAAAAAAAAAAAAAAAGCAGTGGCATTTGTCATAGTCCTTTGAATAACAGGTCAGAGCCCTTTCCGTTTGTGGCTAAAAGAAACCAAAAATATCCGGCTTCACCTCTTCTTCTTGAGAAATGCCAGATCACTTCACTTCACCTCCCTCTGGATTCCCACATAGTTCACCCATTTTTCCACGTTTGCCTGGCTCTTGCCCTTATCTTAAATGGTTACGTCACATTTTTTTTGCCCCTCCAGAAAGTTAAAGTGTTCGCACCAGTTCCGCAGCCTGTCCTCCACAAAACTATCTGCCATTTCTGACAGTGATAAGCTATCAAAAATGCCAAATACTTCTCACTCTTGCGATTAATTTGCTGAGTCATCCGGCACGCCCCGAACAAAATCAACAATGTTTCAGATACTATAGTGTTGGATGATACCTCGATGTATTGTCAGGCTCGCGCTAGTGTTCTGTAAGCCTTGCCATATGTATTAAATATATGATTATGATATATGATTTCCAGAAAAAATATTTGCAATCAAACACAAGCCCACGAGGGTGACACCCATAAATTACCCATTATCATAATTACCCACAATTATCCTCTTGTACAGAAGCTGGTTAACGCCTTGTTTCATTTGCATCGCGTGTATCTTCAGCTCATTAGAACCGAACATGACGGTATGTACAGTATGTTTCATCCTTTACTTGAGAAACAGAAACACTTGTACAAACAGCTGCGACATTAGCAGTGGTAGTAACGACTGCAGGCATGTGAATGTAAAATTAGTTTAATCAATACAATACCACCGCAGAAAATTCCTTATCTAACGCTGAAGCGTTCGACTATCTGTTTCCATCTCCAACATGCGGCAAAAAACATTTAACTGGATCTACCGTAAGCTCTCAAAACAGGGATAGAGAAGTACCGTATCCGAACCAAAACAGCTGAGGAAAAAAGACGACTTGAATGCTATTAGCAAACCTTTTTAATTAGTGCGTAATCTGCTAAACGACGACGCTCTGAGACTTGGTCTATATCTTGGCTTGAAATGTTTGCTGTTCTCCTTCTGGTACAGCTGTGTTTGTCATAATTACAGATGGCAACGACGCACAAAGGAGTAAAGCACTTTGGGACTCTCGTTGTTCATCTCTGCCACCTCTGCTACAGAGTAAGAACATCAGTGTGCACCATACAGCTCACTGGCTTTACGCTAATCACTGTTGCGGCGTGCGTTTTGACATACGCACACTCGTACGAGCCGAGTTGATTGCTTCACCCAGTTTCTTCCCACCCACTGTGTATTTACATACTTACCTTGTTTGGCTGCACCGCTCTCCTCAGATTCTCCATCCATTTGTCTCTCTCGGCTGATGAACGGCAGGAAAAGCATTTGCTTCCTGTGGAGGTGGTGACCTACCACAGCGACGGGGAGAGAGGGAAAATGAAAGCTTTAATGATCAAACCTCGTGCATAACAATGGCAGCAAAATAATTAGGATAGAAACGGTTTTACTAAAGTTAGTTCCTAAATGCCACTTTGTCTCTGATAGAAAAGAGGTTTATCGACAGTGCGCACACACACGCACAACGGCAGAGACGGGGAGACCGAAGATGACTTGGCGGTGATGTGGAAGGGCTGATTGGTGTGAATGGACGGAGGAGAGAGAGGACTGCTTGGCAGGAGGATGATGTACACATGGAGAGACAGAACAGACGCAGCTAAAAACAGCATAACAAAGAGCAATGAGCAGGATAATCAAGATTTGCGGAGGCTTGTGGTCTCTACAGCATGCAGTATAGATATTTCTTTCTCCCTGTGGCTTCCAAAGACTCCCTTGCGTTACGGCAATACCTGTGGTTACAATATCTCTGTTTTGTTGAAAATTACTCCAGCGCACTAATGATCATAAGGAAAGAGAATCGGTTCTCACACGGCCAGCAACATTACAAGTGGTGTTTTGTACTTTGTATCTGTTTTGCGCAACTAGAGAATTCTTACTTAGATCTGCTGTCACTTGTTAGCGTTCGTTTCACTCAAAAAGAAAAAGGAAGAAAAAAAAGAGCTGGCTGTAGCATACACTTTGGCTACCACTGCTCATTAGCACCTAATCAAGAAATGGAGCTGAAAAATGAGAGAAGTTCGGGATACTTGTTACGAGGAGTCCTACTCAGCCTAACAGTTGCAAAAGAATAATCAAATGTTTTCTGCTGTGGTGGGAGCTTTCCAAATTATCTTTCTCCAGACTACAATACCCATGCGTCTTGCAAGTGTTACTGCGAGGAAGACGATCAGAGCAAATTTAAGCTCTTCGCTGCAGTTGTGAATATAACAGTGTTATGTGATTACCCAAAGCAGAATCTCATTTACTGAATACTGTTTTATTTGCTCTGTGGGGTGAGTGATTCTTAGCTTCTGCTCAACTTGGCGACAGGAAGAAATGGTCCTAGGAAATTGTAGTTTGACTTTTGGTGCACACACATCTCTTTGAACCTTTGTGACTTTTCTCAAAGAACTCTATATTTCCCGAAGTAGTCGTTCATATTTTCTACTGAGGATTTAAACGGCAGAGCTTCTGGCTTCTCTAAGCCTTGGATTTTCTCCAAATGCAGGTCACCATATTGTCAGTGCTTAATATTAATGTGATCTTTGTTTCTGGAACCTGAAAATACCTCCCTCTTGATTTTAAAGGTCATATAGCTGTGCGTTGAAACTTGGGAGATGAGCTACGGGTGAGAATGCTCTTTTGGATTGTGAAGTACATAACAGACATAATTGTGCGTACATGTGATGTGCTGCATATGTGTATGGCCGCCTCACCTCGAAGCAGTAGTCCTGCCCGAGGATGCTGCTGTGAACAGGCTTGATGATAACCTCGTCCTCCATGCTTAGGTCCAGGGCTTCCACAGCGCTGCTGGGGCTGAGCAATGACTCATGGGAGCGAGACTCCTTCAGCCTTGGCATCAGATGAGACCTGATAGTTGAGATAGGAGAGGGAAGAAGAGGGAGAGAAATGAGTCACCCTGCAGAGATGAAGGGGAGAAAGTGACAGAACGGGAGCATATGCATTGCGCGTATTAGCAAGCGTTCATGGTGAGTGCGAAAGAAGAAAGTGTGAGGATGACGAAGCGAGGAGGAAGGGATGCTCGCCTCGCCTCAAAGTCAAACGAGTCCTCAGCATGACAGGCTTGTGCAATGTTATATCAGCATGTGTTCGTGTGCCCACTTCTATACACACTTGTTAATGGCTGCTTTGTGAGTTCTCATTTTCAACTTGAAACATGAATGAGCAGGAGAGAGGTTTTGAGTCATGCTGCGCTGCACAGTGATGCAGCGCGACCATCTTTGGTCAGATTTAGTCACCACAAAGTGCTAATGGTCAAGTGCTTCAAAGACATAAACATTTGCTTTATGGAGCATCATCCAACAAAAACACCACACAAAAAGCACTGCTGTCTTTCCTCTGTCATCCCTTCCTCTTGCACTATCACAGAAGCTTAGCGCGCATGTCAAAATGTTGCATGGTCTGACAAAGACAACTCTCAAGTCCAGGCCATTTTTTTTTTTTTTTTTTTTTTTAGAAGAAGAAAAAGTAAAGAGCTTTCCACTGTCTGCTGTGTTTGATGTCACCCTACTTCCAGTGCTTTTAGGACAGTTAGTAAATGACCGTCTCTGGGAAAGCAAATATGTGACTCTGTGCACTGTATATATATGTCCATACCTAACTGTGCTCAGTGTTTGTCTCAGTAAAACATGGCATCTTTCAGCTCATTGTTCAACTTAATGAGGAGACAAACATTTAGCTTTTCTAACACAGAATAAAGTCCTTCTCTCAAACATGTCATGGAGCGAATTAAGCTGCATTTTAATCTGTCTACAGAAGGGATTGATCGACAACATTTGTTCGAGGGCTGGGTGCGTGGTAGATTGCAGTGTTTTCAAGGCGCACTTGAATGCACCATACATTCCACGAGCAGTTCACTGAGGAGTGACGACTGAAATCAGTAATTCAGAATACAGCTAATTGGCAGGAAATGTTGATTTTTTTTTTAATTGCTTTAACTGGTTTTGACACTATTATCCAATGTTCTGATTAGTGGAAAAAGCTTGCATCATGTTGTGTTGGCTATTTTCTAATAATGAACTGACAGATGATGGATTCATAGCCTCGAGAGCCTGCAAGTCAAATGTAAATCATTCCAAATTACTTCCATTTCATTCATTTTATGGATTACTTCGATATACAAAGACAGCAATCACATTTTATGAATTTTATTAATATTCTGCGGGCCGTATGGCCAGCTTTGGCAGGCCGCATGTGGCCCGGAGGCCGCCAGTTGATGAACACTGATCTACAGAGTCCACAGAGTCGTCTTGCATTTCCATTAACCATCAACCTTGCCAATGGTCCAGTCAGCCTCGCAATGATAAGCAGATGAAAAGCTAAATACACTAGTGGGGGATGTAAGCAGCATCACATGAGCATCATAAACATTAGCCCCTGACACTCAGAACACTGGCAGGATGAGGCAGACAGAGGGTCAATTGCTAGTGTAATGAGTGGGGACATTCTTCCAATAATGCCCTCCATGGAGAGCTTACACACTAATCCTATGTATGTGTGTATGCATGTGTGTGCGCCTTCTGAGGACTCAAAAAAGCAATACATAAATAAATAAAATTTAAAAAAACAGCGACCATAATTAGAGCTCAGCGGCCGCATGCAGCCCCATGTACACTCAGCTTTGTTGTCAAAGTGGACAATAATAATCTAGACCCCCTGGCTCACCTCCGCCTGCCTTACACCCCCCCTTATCTTTCACTCATTCTGTCCGTCCTTCTCCCTCACATACACAGATAAAGATACACCCACACCAAACACACACCAAAGCTCCAGCGGAAGTGTCTCTACACTTACTGTAGTTCTGCGTTGTGATTGGCTGACTGGGTACTGGGCAGAACAGAGAGCGAGTCAAGTAAGAGGAGAGGAGGGGAAACATGAGCTTTCTGGTGGGATGCACTGTTAGACACACAAAGGGATGGTAAGTTTTTCTTTAAATCATGATGCACAATCTCAGACCTGGGCTAAAATGTTTCTGTCTCTCAGCAACACACTGGAAAACGGCTGCATTGAAGGAGTAAGTCCACCAAAACTATTAAGTCACCTTCACATGAAAAAACAGGCTTGTAATGCATAGAAACATCTATGCTGAATAATGCAACAACTAATTCCTTCGGTATGTGACTACAACATGCATCTAATGTGATGTGTGTAGTGCCTCTTGCGTACCAAAGCAGATCTCTTTTAGTACTATGCTGCATGTTGTGAATTGAAATTGCCATAGAGACAGGAAAGCATTTTCAAAAAGGAGTTTATTTTATATTATGATTTTCTCTCAGAATATAATATTATAAGAACATTAGTGTCAGTGGAAATGGTGGGAGACTGTGAAAGTACGAATCGATGAATAATAATGCTGCGTGTCATCTGTGTAGCACTATATTAAATTGTACTGTAAGGTGTAATTTAGAGCCTGTTGTGGGCCACTTGTAATAACGACAATGAAAGACTGTCGAGTGTGTGATGTCCACTCATAACTTCTGTCTCACCCAGGTTGACACCGTGTTCATGTCAGCCCCTGCAAATAAAAGCTGGTGTCGTGGCTCGTATCGCTGTCCCCGTCTCCTCGTTTTTTTTCCTATTCTTCGGGACAACCCCCCCCTCATCCTCCAACGTCGCCTATTCTCAGCAAATGTCCTTCTTTGTCCTTGACAATCATCCAATACTCTCTCTCTTGCTGTTCCTCTCCTGCCCCCTCTCTCCTCACTCTGTTTACCTGAGCCGTGTGGTAGAGTTTATGTTAGGTGGATTCCTTCGGACTGTCTGCTACACATCTTTTCATCCCACTCTCTTCTTGTTCCATGTTCTGTTTCTCTCTCTGCTTATCCTCTTTTGGCCACCTATCAATCTATCCTCCTCTGTTTCTTTGGGGCCTTCATTTTGGGCCACTTCAATATTTCAGATGCTGTGCAGGAGATACACAGGCCTGGTTCAGTTCAGAAACTTCAAGTGTCTCCTGCTCACACACACAACTGTGTAAAACCCTGTGGTAAAATACATAATTTAAAAGGTCAAGCCATACAGAATCGGCTTTTGAAAGACCTTGTCAGAATTACAGGAGATGTTGCAAAGAGCACCTGTCACACTGTACACGTGTGTTAATCACATGAAAGACTCCACAAACATAAAAAAACAAACAAAAAAACACATCTCTATTTCCACAGTATATTTGTGAAGACTCTTAGTAGTTATGTCAGGATTCCCACACATTTTCCATTTCAAAAGGTCACACTTTTCACTCTTGATTTTTCCAGACTCAGATTTCCTGACTTCTCGGTAGATTGTTCAGACCATATTTGATATCTGAGCGCAAATAGCTAGAGGTTTGTTACGTAAATAAAGAGATTGAATTTGTGAAAGGTTTTTAAGAGGACTGATTTTTTTAAATATAACCTTTTAATATTGCTTACCCCCCCCCCCCCCTGTTGGAGATGCGAAACGATTTTCCACAAAGTTTTCATTTTTCTTTCTTTTCCCATTTGGAATCCTTTGCCAACCAGGCTTTACATTTGGGACTGTCAAGCCAGCCGTGGGAACACCGTGGCCGTTGAGTGAACTGGCTACATGCCACAAACGGCATCAAAACCACCCGTTTAATTTTTGACATTCTGAATTTTATTAATTAGGGGCAGCAGTCTTGTGGAAACACTCATCCAGACGTGGGAATTACTAAAATTAAATTCCATACTTTTTTATACTTTGTAGGCGCCCTGTTATATATCGATTAAAAATGTTGCACAAGATTCATGTCATTCCATGTCATCACTGGGGATGTTTTCACAAGTCTATTCCATAGGACAGTATAATTATATACTCTATTGGACACTAATAATGATGATACATCACGGCATTTCATTGTTGCTAAACACTTGTTGCTTATCAATTTTTCCTGAATAAACTTGTCTCTTGTGATGCATGTGTTCCCTGTCATCTTTTATTAAGCTGTTGTGTTTTTAGATGCGCCATTACATAAATTCTTCATCCACAGTAGAAAAGCAAAAGAGAGAACCAAGATGTCAAGGTTTACTCAACATCTGTATTCAGTCTTCATTGCTTCTTTTCATTTTTAAGACTGAGCATATTAAATATTAAAATAACTTAATATTTTCAGGGTTTTGTTTTCCATTTATGGTCACAAGTTGACAAAAACCACAAAACAGCTAAATGGAAACCTATCAACTATATACGTAAATTCCTTAGGTTTATCTTCTTGAAGCGTGAGGGCCAGTAAAGATGTCCTCTATCAGATTGGTGAAAGCCATGCGCCACGACGCACTTAAATAAAGTGGGTATTCTTGCAGCTTATCTGTTGTGTCGCTGAGTTTTACGGTAGTGCTGAAGGAGGTGCAGTTATCTCACCCTCCATACAGACCTCGGAAATCTTTGCCACTGGATCAGGCCAAATCCTATCAGTGCAGTCTGGGAAGTAGAAGCACTACGCAGCCCTGTTCAGGTCTGTTCAATAGAAACTCAGTTAAGAGTAAGGGTCAGGGGAAAGCAGAGCGGAGTAATGGTTTCTGACTGTGTCTGGGCTACACCCAGTGCGCTTTGTCTCTGTGTCCTGTAAAAAGAGTTCATCTGATAGCCTGTCTGGGATCTGATGTAGTCTGAAACCTCGGGCCCATATAGGCGTCAGAGCACTTAGACTTCTAACACACTGACTTGTTAGGTAGCTGGCTGTACCACAGGGGAGTATATTTGTACTGATAGCTCCAGATAAGCTGAATTAATGCACTGAAAATAACAGCCCTTTAGAACTTTGAGTATGTTTTGTTTCGCCACAATCACAATCACAATCACACGCACAACAACAACAACAGCGGCAAGTCCATGTGAGGCGGTGCTAATCTTCACATAGGCAATAATAATGCCCTCTTTGTACAGAGATTCCACTCGCATTGCTGTAACGCATGTGTAAATGTCCAAACCTAAAGCTTACTGTATGACACGCGTAACTCAAGACAACAAATACTTTTCTCACGACAGGCTTCCAGTTGCTGCAAAGAGTTAAGAAGCTTCGAGGTAAGTCGTCTTGCAAGCAGTGCATGTGGATACCGCCCTGCCCAGTGTTTACACAGTATTTGCTTTGCCTTCAGAGCAGCGTTTACAATGATCAATACTCTTTTCCACTTGCAAACTCACACAGCAATTACTTGTTAACTTGTGATCACCCTTAATGCTCTTTCCCAAACAAACACCTTGGTGCAGGGTGGGGAGGGCGTGTGGGTAGGCCTGTCACAATTATTACATAATTTCCTTATCGCAATTATATGAGCTAACCGCCAATTATTGCTAATCGTGATAATTGTCTGCGTTCCCCTGTATGAAGACAGAAAAGAAACGTATTTCCGTCACTATTTCCACATCAAATTTCTACCATTTGAGATGTAACCATCGTCTTCGTCATCTTATTGTGCTTCCCTTCAGCTCGAGGCACTTCTTCTATTGGTACCTGTCATTATCAGTTGCTTCTTTGTATTTTTCAATAATAGGCTTTGTATATTCATTTCAACTCATTTATGCCAAATGTGTCCCGTGCAACATCTATTTACAAACCCCTAGAAGGCAAACAAAAATGTGATTTTTATTTATTTATGTGTTCCAGTGTTTAATACTAGAAAATGATTTTCTTCTTCATTCACTGTACTGTCTGTGTGTAAATAAACTATCCATTAGGCTTATACTATACTAGTGAAATAAAATGAACAGAAACATGCATTTACATCATTGATTTCAATCATCTGCATGACAATTAATCGTTAACTAAAAGTCATTAGCGTGACAGCACTGCTACTGGGTATGCATAATAATAACAACAACAACAACATACAGCATAACAAATTAGTACAATCTAAGTATTTTACAACATGCAAATATACACTTGTCCCTATGGAAGAGGAGTCCGTACAATTGCAAACCCAGTCTGTGCCACTAACGTATCAGCAACATAGTCGAGACACGGAGGATTCATTTTTCCAAAATAACACACCCACAGCAACTAATTCAGTGATTAGTCAATAACAACAAACACTGCAACCATTTTGATAATTATACCTTTTGGGGTTTTGACTGCTGAAGTGCTCTAAAGATGTCACCTTGGGCTCTTTTAAGATTATTTTTCCATCTCTTGATTTGTCCCCTACTCCTTACTGCAGGTTTGGCTTGTCTATGAGATTCCACCCCAAACAAGCTATAGCTAGAAACAAAGACCAACCTCTCTGCTAGCATCGACTCAAACATCAAAGCACAACACATTCCAGGTAACAGCAACACTGCCTGATGTGCACACATAATCGCACAGTAATTGTTCGAACTTGATTATGAAACACATGCACTGCAGAGAGAGGCACTGGACAAATAAGCCATTATTCATGCATCAAGTCTCACATAATAAAGTGTCCATTATTCCCACTTCCCGCTTTGGCGCTGACTCAGTGGAAGGGACCACAGGCCGCGATGAAACGACTAAGTGTCTGTCACAGTACAGAGTACTCTGTCACAGGGCTGATCACTCATTTGATCCAAACAGATGTCTTTGGACTTACTCAGTGTGAATAATGAGTCGGCATCGGCTCTGAGAGGCACTCAAAGTCCGTATGATTTTTTTTTAGATTTTTTTTTTTGCATGTTGTTCTCCAGGACAATGGCATTTGTTTTGAGAAATTCTGTGAAAATGTACGTTTTTTTTTTCCTGTGCGTCAACTTGCCATCTGTCGATTGTCATCTGCAATGGAGTGAACAGTTGGGTGATGGGTAACGGGAGAGTACGGACAACAGAACATACGTCTGGCTGATGACGAGAGACAGAAAGAAAAGTAGTTGTGAGGAGTCTAGGGAAAAAGATGAGGGACATCCTGTGCATGCGTGAGCTGAATCAATGACCCGTGGCTATTGGCCTTGGAGTCCAAACACCAATCAGGCCACCTAGAAAGACAAGTCAACAGAACAGTGGAGAAACCGTCATTCTTCCTCTGCACTATGTCTGACTCTGACAGCGAACAATCTCAGGAGACTAAGACAGAAGTAATGGGAGAAGACAGCTACAGATGCAGTAGCTAACGTGACAACCACACTACCAATTTCCTTAAAGGAACATTTCCACACGCCACACTGAGACTCACACTCTCAGTCTAAACCCCCTTCGGCTCATCTATCCGTGACCTCCTTGACTCCTGACTGGCTGCTCTGTATGGCTGTGAAAGCGATAACAAGCAGAGAACAAAATAAGAAAAGAGAAGATGTACATTTAAAAAGATGGCTAACATGGATGAGAGAGCACGGTCTAGAGTGTTCCATATCCAGTGCATTAGCGCTTTGCCGCACCTCTGCTGGTTGATGGCTTTTTAGGCTCTTACTGTACACTGCCAGTGGTCAAGTGCATGCAAAACAAAAGACAGATTACAATGAGAAGGGGTAAGGGACATAGCCCTGGGCATTGATGCAGAAAGAAAAAAAATGAAACTATGGTGTGACCACTTCTGTAAAGAAAAGTAAGAGCCAGATAAGTTATAAATGGGAGCACACATTAGCTCAAAGTATAGAAGCAATGGCTCCACATAAAGACGGCCTCTCACTTACAGGAAGGAAGGAAGCCTTCAAAGGCAAGAATGAGACACATGCAAACACAAGCACACCCATCCTGGCAGAAGGGACACAACACACATACAGACAAGGAGGGAATTAGCTTTAGCATTTACTTGAGCTTAGGGCTTGGTGATAACGCGATCTCAAAATGGGATCATGATCAAATTTATGGCGATAAAAATCATAAGCTTTGGACATTTTTACTTGATATGGACAGATCTAACAGCCTATCACAGAAGAAACAGTGCCACAAACAGCTAGATTTTCCATTTGGCAAGTGCGTCTTGGAGGGCTTTACGGTACACTGGCAGGAAAAGGTTTGTCTGAAAGTGGTCATGTAGTTAAAACTCTGCTGAGAGTCTGAACTGTGTTTTGGTCTCATTTACAGACGCGCTGCTTCTTTTCCTGCTGCTGCCTGTGTTGGAGTTTAACACACACACACACAC
>JAPQRN010000005.1:24157061-24175496 GCA_037367275.1 Coranthus polyacanthus
GTTTTGGTCTCATTTACAGACGCGCTGCTTCTTTTCCTGCTGCTGCCTGTGTTGGAGTTTAACACACACACACACACGGGAATGGTGCATTCAATGCACCTCGGAAACTCTGAAATCTGCATCACAAAATTTCATCAGTCGACATGCGGGCCCCAACAGGTGAAATGTTGCATTCAAGTGTGCCGAGTAAATTTTCAAATCTACACTAAAATGGCCACAAATGTCGTTTAAAATAGAAACGTTTATACATTTTTAATTTTTTTTTTTAATTATTTACCTGTGTTTGAAAACATAGACCTACATCTGTATCTGTCTATAATAAAATGTAACTAATGAACCCTCTTCAGCATTCAGGAATTATCAGGATACTCCTCCAATTGGCAACACGATCAAATTATATATCATGATAAATATCAATATTGATCTATATGCAAAAAAAAAATAATTGTGACCACATGTTTTGCTCTATGGCCCAGCCCCAGTAGAGCTGATTATTTAGCATTTACTGAATAGTCAGCTCTTCTTGGCCCCTTTTTAGGAGTCTGCAGGGATGCCTGACTCAGAGCACTGGCAGACACACTACAATGTGGGAAAGGTTGGCGGAGAAGTGAGATCAGGTGCTTGGAGAACAACTGCTGGAAGAGTTAGCCCAGCCTGTCTGTGTGATCACACACACACGCACGCACACACACACGCAGCTTGATTACAGTGAGAGCGCAGCCTCCCTGCTAGGCTGGGAGGTAATTCAGTGTAACATCTGCTAGGACACTCACTGCAGGAGACTGATACGGCATGCCGAAGGGCTGCTCCGGAGCGGCCCTGCTCGGGTTTGGCTCGGAGGTCATGTGTTGAGTGAAAGAGAGCAGAACAGCTGGCTGCTAATACGACCACTGGATGCACGAGATCATGCTAGCAGCTGCAAAACATAGCAAGCCAACAATTACCTGTGATGATCTGTGGGAATCTTTTGCTTTGTGGTGAATTTATGTAGGAAGTGACACACGATACATCCTTATTACTCATCTTACTCCTCATTCTCAGTGAGTTAAGAGCTGAGGGTCAAAGGGTCAGCACAGTGCATTAGCTTCTACACCACAGTAGACTTTGTGTGTCTGTGGACACGTCTCTTCACGGTAGTGACATCGGGGATCTGAATATAACAGGTCACTTCACTTTAAAAGAGTGGCTCGAGTATTAGCTAAGGTCAAAGGACAAAGGTAAAGTACTGTACTGATGATTAATGGCCATATGGGAACCCGTCAATGAGGTATTATTTCTATATTGATTCATACAATGCACTTTATGTGACATGTGAGCGAAAATGACTCTATTACAATACATAGCATTGATTTTTGTAATTCAGCCTGGTGAAATTCTCAGTCTAATGACTTCATACCCCTAGCCTAGTTTGGGTTACAGACATGAAGACACATTCGTCAACATTAGAAATGATATTGATTTAATTGTACTATTAATAAGTATTAGAATCCATAAAGTGGTGAGGTCACTACTCAGAAATTGATCCAGAGAATGCATTAAATAATTTCATGTCTACTTAGTTCATGTCCAGGTTTTTGTGTTGAAAGCCGTAACTTTTGCTGCATTTACCCCTAGCGTTCACACTTCTCAGGTGTTTTAATTTCCCAAAAACGGAAGCTTTTGAAGACGCTGCTGACCCTGCTCTAGATGGGAAAGTCCAGGGTTGTGTTGTAATGTGGACAGACAAAAACAGAGACCTTTAGAAACGATGACGCACTGCCCGATTGGGTCAGTCACTTCGTATCATTCCCTGATTTGTAGCGCCCCTTTCCGGACGAAAACAAGACATTGTCCTCGACAACTAGCTGTTAATTCAACGTGGATACTGAATTACAGGAGATTCTTTTCTTGTCGTCTCGGTTAGTGGCAATTCTGCATTTTATCATGATGCTACTGATCACGTTCGCAGCAGGTGAGCTGTTAAACAAGCAATTTGCAACATCCCGTGTCCAACTGTGTTATCAGAGCCTCTGGTCATGTGGTATGTGTTTCAGGCTTGTTAGAATGTTCAGAGATTGTTTCAGAGAATTGCCAGTGACGACGGATGTCATTTTCATGTTAAAATGCTGCTGTGAAAACGCATTAGCTTAAGTGTACGCTGTGATGTTATTAAGATAAACATTTCAAGTGTTAAGTATACAAGGGATGCAAACAAATAATCTGGGCTGCTACTTAAAAACTGCAAATAAACAGCACTGACAGGTTATTAATGCTGAACTAAAAAAGCCCATAGAAGACAGGAGTGGGGCAGCGGTAGGACACAGAGGCAAAGCTAATATAGTCATCACTACAGTAAGACAGAGGAGAGTGAAAACGCTGTCCTAATTGGGCCGATGTCTGTCCAATTAGCTGACTTAAGTCATCATCGGGCTTCGGGCCGCGCAGCAATGCTTACTGTCAAACCCTGAAGGGCAGCGAGGTGTCAGAGTGGTTTGAGAGAATGTCGTTCAACATTAGGAACTGATTTTGCTACAAGAGCTGTAGAGAGGACAATTTCACAACATAAATCAGTAATGTTTCACTCTGTACACTCTACATTTCCACTTTAAGTTTAGCATTTCCCCTCATTATTGCCCATTAGCATCATTGATTTGCCATTTAATTACATCAGCCGTGGAAATATTAGCATGGCTCTTCCACCAGAAAGCCTCACTGAGACACTAATAAACTAAAATTAGGGGCAAGACAGTCACATATCAGTGGGTATGACTCAGCTGTAACTATGAGGCTGAGAATACTTTAAGGCATGCCAAGGTCATGCAAATGGTGTGTACATCTGTGCTCATGTGGTGAACATGATACCACTTGTAAGCCAACAAAAGACCAAAATGGTTGCAAAAATTCACAATGTTAAATCCATTCTCCTCCATTGGATGAAAAATATGAATTTGTTAAAAGCAAGACAGCTTCTTAACTCGACTATTGCATAACTAGTGCTTGGGGAACTGATAACATGTGCAAAGAAGCAAAGGAGATGAGGAAGTGTTTTTTTTTTTTTTTTTCACTTCTTGACCTGAATATTCAAACAGCCTTGTGGCATTGGACAAAGAAACAGGCAAACACTCAAGTTCAGAAGGAGAAAAAGAGGGCAGTGACTTTCTTCCCACGCAACACGGCAAGAACAATATCTAGCTCATGCTCTCTGAAAACTTCTTCCACTGTTTTCCGGCATTCAATAGATGTTTTGTTTTTGTTAATATCAGATTTAGACAGGTGAGGTACCTTTGCGCGTAATTGCCTCTAAATTGTTGAGCGTGCTGCCAATACCAAGATCTTATTTGCACTTTAAAGCCAAGATATGCCTCTGGCGCTGAATAGTTTTCATGTTCAAGTCTGAACGTGTCGTCCTTTTTCCTCTTAGGACCATGCTCTCCAACTATTCCACTGTACTGTTTTTCTAGTTCACCATCCTGACCTGTCTTTACATTCATAATTCGCATATACAGTGCTTCATTTAAATAGCAGAAATGCTTAAACGAAGCCACGATGCACAGGGTGATTCATGGGCGGATGCAGAGACAGAGGTTTCCATAAACCACAGCGTGCAGCTGGGTTTGAAACATCCACAGCAACAAGGACACGTGAAGAAAGGATTTAAACAAAATAACACTTACGATTTACTGAATATGTGAAACATGGTCCAACAGAACCTCTGCGTGCTGGAACCCCAAAAACGCCCCACTTCGCTTCGGGTTGCATTCCTAACTAGCGGCTCGTCGGTGCTCTGTGTTTTCCTGACTATTTTTGAGTCTCTGGGAACGTGGCTGGAGTCTGTGCCCTCTGAGCTACACCGCACCGCTCCCAAAGGATGTCTGTTGCTACTAACACACCCCTCTCCACATCCCATTTAAAAAGACAGCGCTCATATTTAGGATAAGCCTGCCTATAGTCCAGTGTAACATTATACCGTGATGAAGTAATGTACAAACCCTAACGTGACACTGACCTAAAAAAAGGCATGGAACGGAGGCATGTGGAGCTTTAATCTAATATAACTACTACCTCTCGCATTGAAAATAACACATGATGTAAAGATAATACATGATCCTAAAGGAAAAAAAAACTATGAACACCTTACTAAAGCATTGTTATTTAATAAATATAGCAAAATCTAGGCCCTCTTAGCTGAAGTCTCTAGGATACACAGTTTCTTCAGATCATCAGATCTGTCTCTGCTGGTCTTTCTCACACTGACACAGACCCCAAACGGGCAGCCAGGAAGTCAGCCTGCCTCCTCCCTCCCCGTTTCCCTGCAGCAGGAAACAATGGCTCAGCCTTCAGCAGCACACAGTGTGGGAAAATACTGGGACCTTGGCTGGAGAGAGGGACTCCAGGAAAAGGAAGGAAAAAGGGGAAAACAAGAGTGAAGGAAGACTCAAAAAAAAAAAAAGGCAAGAGTTGAGTGTAACTGGAGAGGAGAAAATGTAGCCCGCCAAGTTTAGGGAGGAGACGGGCTGCCAGATGTTTCGTATGGTTGTTTTTACACGAGGGAAGACTGATGTCATGGCTGAGACATGCTGTCAGAACACGATTCAATATGAAGTGATGTTACAGCTCTGAAAAAGCAGTCAAATAACCCAAAAATGCCAGTCATCTCCTGTGAAATAATTACATAGAAACAGGTCCGGATTCAGTATTTCTTATTAACATGCTTTCTGAGTGACAGGGGGGATATTTGAGATCAATCACTCAATTATGCAGACGTTATGTCAAAAAACTTCAAACTTTATGGGAGCCGGTAGCATTTGTCTATCTCAGCAATGGAATTCATTGTGAACTGTGTGGCAGAAAGGTCTCTGCACCCCATTATACTGTAGGTGGACCAGTTCTCCAGCTTCAAAACAATTTAAGTATGATTCGGGAGGTGAAACTGGAGGAGGTTGTTCCCTCTCGATGGAATGGATTAGGGTTGCTTGCTCTTATCACGAGTAAACAGACCTGCACACCTTGCTGTTTTGGAGAATGGATGGTTAAAGGTTAACTCCAAAGCCAAGACAAGGCTTGGAGACTAAACAGGCTGGGGGATTTCCTCATTCCTCTAGACTGGGTCATGATAATACCGTGCCTCTTAGAGTTGTTTGGAGTGTGATTGTTCCCAAATATAATGTGGGACAGGGCAAGGCTATGCTATCTATAGATGTTAGTGTGTAATTGCTGTAGCAAAGAGGTTAACACAGAAACATGTCTCAAAACCTTCATTATTTATAGAAAATGCATTTTGAACAATGATCTTCCGTGCCATGCTGTACTTGAGTCATGTGCTTTGCATGACCTTTACATTTTGCATGTTAGTCAGTGCAGATAAGGTTCCTGTGCTTGCATCTCCCACTCAAAAAGAAAATGTATTTGTATTCCACGTAGTTTTTTTGTGAGAAAGATTCACGTCAACTTGCGCCCAGGAGCATGTGGGTGGGTATGTTTGAGGTCAAGAGCCACGTTTACAGCAGCAGACAACAGTAGAATGGGGTCATGGGAGTGAAGGAGAGAAAGGAGTTTCAGTTAACTGTTGGTCTGTAGGCAGTCCCAGAGAGGCCTCGCCTCTGAGAAGTTATTCCCCTGCTAACCACTAACCTGTTTAGTAGAGCACCACCTGTCTGCACAGAGGTTTAAGGGAGGGAGGGAGTGAAATAATCAGTGGATACAGTGCATTCCAGGCAGGTTTCCACAAGCCTCCATCACAGAGAAGAAGGTGGCTGATGGAGAGACACGTGGATGGGACGTAGGGAGATTTCGAGATAGAAATGAAAAGATGGAGAAACTGACAAGAGTAGGGATAGCAAGTGAGAAATAGTTCCGGTTATGGCTGGATAATATATTGGATGAATTCAATTAATCGAGTTTTTGCTTTGTGAGAATTGGGAAAAATTGTAAAACTGAGATTGTTGCTTCCTCTGGAGATTGTTCTTGCTCGACAAAAAATTCAAAATATAACTAATATAACCTATGACAACATGTTTATCCAGTCACTGCCTATCAGTGGTACTTTATTTAACTTTTAAAATATTTTTTAATAACTAATGCAAATTGACAGCCTCGAAAGTGCTGCTTGTTTGTTGTTGTTTGTTGTTTTAGTATAGAAAACTTTTATTGAATCATGTTTTCTCTTGAGTGCATGTAGACAGAACAAAAACTAATGAATAAATAATAATAATACTAATAATAAAATAATGAACCATGACACTGATGAAATCTAGAACCAATATTTTGGCTATATGGCCAAGACCCTGTTCTAGTTGAGACCAGTTCTGAACTGTCCGATATATTGGAATCACATGCTTCCGAGTTTATCACTTTCTTTTGTGCTTCTGACAAGAGCTGAATGGGGACAAGCAGTCACTGTGCAAATTAAAAAAAGAACCCTGCCTCCTCCTTGTGTCAAAGCCGGTGTCGAGCGCTTACGGCTGAGGTGAGAGGATGAAGTGGAGGTATCGCGACCATGACAGTGAATGGCAACAACAGCAATCAGGTGTGTTCTCTCCTCTCCGAGTTTGTCGTCAGCTAATAACAGAGATGTTAAGTTGATGTGCTGTAGACTGTAGTTCATCTATATATAAACAATGTTTACATTGTCTAACCAAAGCTAAATGTATAATACTGTGAGGACTGGACTAATTACCAGGAAGCAGAGCCAAAGCTCAGTGTTTATATTTTCTTATTTTCTATGGTCCAAAAGTGTGGCTTCTTATCACATTTCTACGCAGTGTTCAGACTCCGAGAGATTAAGACGGTTGACGCTGAAAACCAATGTAGGCCTACTTTTTTTCGCCACACAGAAAACTGATCAGGAATCAATAAGGGAATTGATATGCAATTGGACCGAGAAGCAGGATTGATAACGCTACTGGTATCAATCGTCATCATTGTTCCGTTTCTCCTGCTGGAGATTTTCTTGATGCCAGATTTGCTGGCATCAAGAAAGACTAGGAGTAAGAACTGATAACAGTTTATTGATACCAGTAAACTCTTATTAATTCCCATCCCTAGACAAGACCGAGCAGAGCAAATGGAGCTCAAGCAGAGTGAATATGAATTAAATATGAAAGACTGAGTAATGTTAAGAAGAATAAAATCATAAGAGAAAGATAAGAAGCTGTAAAAGCTTACTAGACTCTGGAAGTGTTTTATGTTTTATAAGGCATCACTCTTAGATTTGAAAGTGTCTCCCCCATGTAGGGTCAGATGAAACTGCATGAGGCAAAATAAATATTTCATAAATCTGTTTGAATCAGCATTATTATCCATTTCATATTTCTAGTAGTGTTAGGCCGTCATGGATGTTTTGCAACTAGGTGGGCTGCTTTAAGACACTGTTGATCTCCAGGATTAGTAGCAGTAATAGTAAACTACAGCTGTTAAAATGCTCTCAGTTCTAGTACGATACACTATGTAAACCATAAGACGATATCGGATCCATCGCCCACACATGCTGCAACGTGGCTCAGTGCAGAAAAATGTACTTTCTACAGTAGTTTAAATTCCTTCACTCAGCTCCAAAATGAATAATCGTTATAAAGCCATCGGTCAGATTATGGTGGTCTGCAAACTACAAAAATGATTCAGAAGAACAAAAAAAAAATCAACTGAACATAATGACTGAGCGAGGAAAGCAGGAACAAATAGATGTGAGAGGAAATGGTAAGTGATAGATGCAGTACATTAGAGATCTAATCCTCCATCCGTTCATTTATCCCTCTATACCGTGTCCTCCATTTTATTTCTGTAAAGCAGCTTATAAAAACCCAGATAGGCTAGTGACATCAGCTCTTCTGTACATTTGTTTGGGTCCTAAAAACATATAATGACAGAGAAGGAGAGCATAAGTGAAGAGTTAGCGAGAAGAAAAAAAAGACCTGTAGGACTGCAGCCTGAGAGCTCTCCTCTCCTGTTGTTCCTATTGACTCTGTGCAGAGCTTCAGGGCAGAAGAGAGGGAATGAGTGATTCAATTATTGACAACGCACAACGCTGCCTCATCATGAGCATATGCTCCTCTTTCATCCTCTCCCAGGCAAGAGGATGAGGAGATCCAGAATAATGTTCCTGAAAGCAAGCCCAGCTGACTTCAACCATCTCTCATTCACAAAGGCGAGCTAGATTGAAGCCGATATCCGGGGCTCTCAATTCACTGACTCGCGTCGCGAATTGCAAAGCGCAGAACTCATTGAACTCTTTATTTCACACTATGGCTACGTCAGTTTCAACTTTTTTATTCATTTCCGTGGATCTCTGTGTGCTTGTGCTTGCCTGGGTGCTCGCACTTGTTAGGTCATGAATAAAAACTGTCGATTAGGTGTTGGTGTTGCTATTTCTAAACCACCAGTGGGTCGGACCTCTCGACCTCTTCTTGAGTAGCCGTTGGGTGCGGCACTGACCCACTCCTCCCTCCCTGCACACGTGTCTGATCAAATGCTCTGCTCCACTTCATCAGCTCTCAGTAAATCAATAAACATCACAGTGATGATCTATGACAGAGTAATTACACAGAAACAGGACGCTCAGAATGAGGAAAAGGGATGGAAAGGAGCAGCGAAAAAAAGATTATTCTTTCTTTTCATGCGAGAATATAACAGAACCGGATTGTTTCATTACATAAGTCCAGGAGCAGGAATTAAGACCAACAATGTGGAAGGTGAATGAACACTGCATAACAGGTTTAGTCATCCAGAATGGACTAGTGCACAAAAACTGGAGCATAAACAACCGCAGACTGTCTTATGCTTTGTCATTTCAGTCATTTTCTTTGCCCCTTCTTCTTCTTCACACTGTTTCTCTCCGTCTCTCATTAGTTGTCACCATGTCTCCTTTTTGTTCCAGCTGTCTATGTAAGCTTAAGAAAAGTGCTCTATTTCTTATTTTAGCTTACTGGTTTGCAAGCTCTGACCTAAAATACGAACATACTTAAAACCACACACCGCAAACATGCATGTTCGCAGAGAATACATGTACATATAAATGTGTACAAATACATTCGCTCATGCATGTAAGCAGATACAGAAACCTCTGCCTTGGGGGGGGGGGGGCTCACACTGTTTCTGCATACAAACACAGACTGACATAAATCCTTGTAGCATAATACGCAGAAGTCAAGGTTTTGTTCTGGAGGGTTAAACAGCAGGCAAGAGGACCACCAGCTGAGCTCTCACACCAAAATATATCTACAGTAAACAAGCAGACAAAAACATCAAACTGTCATTATGTGTTTACCAAGCTAAAGACAGCTTTTTCCTGTGAAGCCACCTCTGAGGAAAATAAAAGTTTGGGTAAATGGTATTTATGTCTAAACTCTTCCTCCATAATGTGGCGGGGATGTTTAGACACGAGTACGTTGTACCATCACACGAAGATGTTCGCAACAAAATCAAGCGACTTAATTTCTCCTGATGTGCATGTTATGTACAGTAACATATACAGTATGTTCTATGCCCATGTGATTTCAACTGTAAAACTACACAGTGCATTGACACGACTAGATGAAACATCCATTTATCACCGCGAATCCATCGAATGTATATTACTTTAAATCTAATATTACAAATACCTCTTCGTGATGATGAAAGGAAGACGTGACAACATTCGTCAGACAAGGCACCCTGTACAATGAAATGGGCTGTTGCTTTTTTGAGACTCCCAAAGTCTTTTCTAGGGCCACAAGCGTCTCTTCAAACTCCTAATTGGCTCCAACATATGACTTGCAGTGAGAATGCCAACCCAAATCAGCGGCTGACCTCACAGCGTGGCCCAGTCATCTGATTTGTGTTAGCTGGCTGCCCTCCGTCACACAGGCCAGCTTTGTGTGATGTTGCTGCATTTAGGACACTACTGTAAACGGCCAGCACTCACAATCAAATCCCAATCTCTGAAAGATGTTTAATATCACACAGAAAACACACCGCTCTGAATAAAAATAAATTATATAATAATGGCAGAGTTTCTGTATGTGTGCACGATGTAGTGTGTGTGTGTTCAGTAGAATAACCTCCCTTAGATTAACACTAAGCTAAAAAAGAAGAGGACAGGAGAATAAACAGCACACAGAGGTACTGGAGCATAAACAGTTTCAATGAAGCATCCTCTACATGCGTCCACATTTCTATTCGTGGCCACAAATTCACCACAAAAAAACAAAAAAAAGAAAAATCACCGTACACTGCATGAACCCAAGCGAACCAACACACAAAGGATGACGAGTGACATGTGAAAAGCAGGATAACACTCACCAGGCATTATCAGAATTCCACAGAACAATCAAAGGCAGGCGGAAAGAGAGACTAAGGCTGAGCCAGAACAAGGAGAGAGAGGCAAAAAAAAAAAAAGAGGCAGGGATGGATGAGGCGCTTTCACAGCTCCATTTTTTTTCCTCCCCTTGCTGCCGCTGCACACTGCTGCTCGATTCTTTTCCTCCTTACTTGTGCTTCTCTTCCTCCTTCTCTCCCTGACTCTCTTTCTCTTTCCCCCTGCTGCTGCTTTAAGGAGAGGGGTGGAGAATAAACGCCACCGTCCTCTCTCTCTCTCTCTCTCTCTCCCCCTCTCTCTCCTCCTTTCTCTTCCTCCCACCCCTCTCTTCTTACTCTGTACAGAGCATGCCCTACTTCCTGTGTTGTCTCTGAAATGGGACACACTCTCCTGTCTCTTCTGTTTGTTTTCTTGTACACTGCATGAATGAATTTAAGGGTGCTCTGACACTTGCTTGTAATTTAGGAATCATGAAGCTTTGTCTCCCGTTCTCCTTTGCTGTCTGCCCCCCCCCATTCCAGCTAAACCTCTCCCTTCCACTGTCAGTGATTGACTGCACCTCCCATCTCTGTCTCCCAGTGTGGGGAGGAGCCTGCATATGGTGTGCATGTATGTGTGTGTGTGTGGTGCAGCCTAGTTTGGCCCTGCCCCCCCCCGTGTGGGTCTAGTGGTAGTGTGTGTGCTCTTTGTCCTGTCAACTCTGGTGTGAGGTGTGTTTCTCTCTCTGTCAGCTGCTGCTGCTGCTGCTGCTGCTGCCACCGCTGTCGTTGGGACTGGGAGGAGGGGGAGGTTAGATGTGCCGCCAACCAGCCCAGAGCATGAAGACTGGGACTCACGCTGGGGCTCAGACAGAAAAAAGACTGTACATATGAGGCTGGAGCTCAGCTTTGGCAAAGTGACTTAGCCGATGGGGCCAGCCAAAGGGTTGGTAGTAGTGAAACTGGAATGTGGGTGGGACGGTTTTGCCACGCTCAATTTGAGCTGGGATTGGTAGACTGGCAGAGATGATAGGGGTGAAACTGAGGCTATTTCTAGTGCTTCCACACTGGCAGGGCTGGCATAAGGGGATAAAGGGCTGGGAGGGACACACCGATAAGGCAGGGCAGCAGAGGAGAGCTGGTACGGAAGAACCACGACCACTAATCTGCACTCCCTGCACGTCTGCAATGATGTCATCAAACATGACATCACCCTTACCCTCCCTGACACATGACACGCAGCGGCACACATCACTGCCTTTATGTGCAAAATGACCAAACAATAGTGTGGAGGAGGGAACGAGCTCAAACCCAGCCTAAGCACAGGCACATTGTCAGGTTTAGAATTACAAAATCAAAGTACCTCAGTTGCCGTTGACCACCTGTTTCCTCCTGGAGCCAACACGCAAAGAGTTATACCTTTTAAAGCTTCAGTATGCAGAGATTGCTAAAATGTGAAAATGCACACTCTCCTCCCGCAGCTCGCACCTCTCTGTCCTAAGCACAGACTGAATCTGAAGATAGACGACCTTGATGCTGTTTCGTGCTGCTGTAGAAAAGTGAAGCCCAAATATCACGGTTAGGGGAGCTGCCATGTCTGCCAGACGGGTCTGACTGAGTCTTGACACTGACTTGTCATTACAGCTGTCAATCACACCTTTTTATATACCTCCTCTCTGAAAAGGCCTGTGATTGGTCACTGACTAGATTGTCTAAAGCCTGAAAACAGAGTCAAGACGATGTGCAGAAATCTAGTTTCCTCTCAGACCACTTAAATTACAATATGCTGAAAGATTACTATGGATTAACCAAATAATAGTTCCCATTTATTTACTTTTTCTTTATTTTAATAACCATATATGTAAGGTTCATTCATATAGTATCTTATAAGACATTGCACTACAGGTCCTACTTTGATTTGTTTATTAGAAAAAACAATCACATGCTTGGGGAAAAAAACAAACACTGGGGCAGCTAACTTGTGATTTTACAGCAGAGATGAAACACATATCTCTATAAAGTTAACTTATCATATTATAAACCTGTCATGCAAGACACAGCTGTACGAGCTTTGTCTGGTTGTTGTTTGTTATGAGCATAAAACACTGTTATATGAGCATAAAACAATACAGCAAAACATTCTCGTCAAGATGTTTGTCTTCTTTCCACAGAAATAGGCTGAAGTAGGAACTGTGATTGCACACAGTATGGATTAGCACATCCTCCAAACTTGTGGTGAGAAGTGATAATTGTGGTTAAAAAAAAAAAGAAAAGCTTCTGAATGATTTGAAATGTGCAGAGGAAGCTGATGTTAGTGGGATAGCTGGGTAATGCTATTGTTTTTAAGGGATAACTGCTCATTTTTCTCACTGCTAATACTTGCTTGTTGTTAAATCTGATGTTATACTAATATGCTATACTACTGTGTTGTATTTTCATACTGAGCTTAATGAAGATTTTTATCAGGAACGTTCCTTTCACTAATACTTCCCTCTTGGCTCCTGTTCATTGATAAATTTAGCTATTTTCGCACCGTTATCACTTTCAAATCTAAGAAGCAACCTGTTCTCGGTTCACTTAATCCAATTAGGCTGGCCTAAAGCTACCACTCCTCTCATTTCCCACACATGAGCCATTCACTAATCACCATCCCTTTTATCAGTCCAATTAGCTGCACCTGTAGCACGCCGATTCCAGCTCCTGTAACTGATGCCAACATTCAATCACCACATTCCCACCACCAGGAGCAGGACTCCGGCGAGAGCAAAAGTGAGAGGATGCTGTGATGGTTATGATGTTGTCCTGTTGTGGGGCTCATCCCTGCTAATGGGGAATGGACCAAAGCAGGCGCCAAACAATCAATTTTGATCTGTTCTTTGTACTCATTGACTAGTGTCTGATTTTAACTGTTGCATAAAACATCAGAGACCCAATGAAGCTTTCATTGTACACTTTTTATACAGATATTAGGACCATATACTTAAAAAGCACACTTTCCCCAAACACAATTAAGATGAATTTACAGGAGGAACTACACTTGGCTAAACAACAACTTTTGTGAAATAGAATAAAAAAAAATAAAATAATAAAAATCAATGCATACCTAAAAAAAGAAGCCATGTGCATCACTGCGGAGTACGGCTTGAGTTTGCGAACAATGACACTCAAGATATGTGGATGTATCATTTGAAAAATATGCTGCATTTTGGGGTTTTTTCTATATAAAAAGAGGACTGGAGTGAAGGGAGCTGTCTGAAGAGAGTTTGTAAATGCACAATCAAAAGGCTGGATGTTTGACCCAGACAAAATCCAGCTTAAAGTGACAGCACTCAGAGAACATTGCCTTTTAAAATTAGATACTGAGGACTGTCTGGAGCACCGTCTTCTCTTCTTCACTTCAAAAGGGTGGCCCTTTATTAACAATTCTTAGCATAGTGGCAATGCAATGCAGTGCAATGACAGCTATCAGTAAAAATCAGTAATTAAACAGCTTCAATAAGCCTCCAGAAATGTGTCTTTTAGACTGTGACTTGTTGCAAAAAATGATGGCCGAACAGTGATAAAGCAGAGATTACTAGAAATAAGTAAAGGCTATTTTGTAAATGTGAATGAGAGTGGCAGGGGAGCACATTGTGAGATGTGAAGTGTACCTTTGACTCAAAGGAGGTGGTGTGAGCAGGCAGAGAGACAGACAGGCAGCATGGCACCTTGG
Organism: Coranthus polyacanthus; assembly: GCA_037367275.1. Taxonomy (NCBI): domain Eukaryota; kingdom Metazoa; phylum Chordata; class Actinopteri; order Kurtiformes; family Apogonidae; genus Coranthus; species Coranthus polyacanthus. The sequence goes on from JAPQRN010000005.1 coordinate 24,171,022, forward strand.
TACTTAAATGTTTGTTTCTATCTAGGTCAGACTGCAGCAGCACTCTGCTGCTGTTCCACCACATATGGCAGCCTCTCACTTCTCTCTATCACAGAGCTTAATTCACATGAACTATGTAGGACAAATACTGCAACAAAAAGAGGCACTTCTTAAAAACAATGGTAACACTAACGACATCTGACGAAGCTGTGAACGTTGACCAGAATTTTAAGAAGGTAATTGTGAATAAAATCAAAGACTGAAATGGTACATAACATGTAGATGCTGAATGCGCGGCCAAAAGCAGTTTGAGTGTTTAATCTGAGTTAATCACAGTCTGCACTTCTTTTCTGTCTATATGTTTCCTTAATAAAGGCACACTGACTTTAATACAGACACTCTCAGTCTGACCTTGATGAGGCAGTGTCTGGAGGAGGCACAGTGAGTGCTGGATAATGAAGCACACCAGGAGCCCATCAAGCTTCATCACAGCTAAATCGAAATGCTCTGTCACACCAACATTTTTCAGCAAGCTATACGTCACAACACAAAACTCAAATATTACACATGCTAAAATACAACAACAAAAAAAATACCGCACTAAACAGAAACTGTATCAAGTTAAAACAAGAATATAGGTGTGGACAAAGAGAATGTGTTGTAACAAGGTTGGTGGGAAGACTGTGATGCAGCAGTTTTTCACACCGACAGGACGGCCATTGCAAAACAATCAACTGTTTTGTCACTGTGGCCACAAATCTGAAGACTTAAGGTTATTTTATCTTGTTTGATTATTCAATTCAAAGCGATATGCATGATTTCAGTCCACTGAAATCTAAACAGGGCCTGTCTTCTGTAAATGATCTGATTGTACGGAGAGGGCAGTTGGTAACCGGTGATGTGATGGTAACACACTGAAGTTAAGACCATTGTAGTCTTTGCCTCCTACTGGCTATAGTGTCTCTAAACACATCATCGCACTATATAATTTCTGCTATTCAAAATTGCTCTAAGTTTTCTCTTTTAGTTTACATTTCCTGAAGCTGAACTGTTGGTCACATGAATACTGCTCAGGCTCATTAGCATCAGTTAATTGTACTGATCTAAATGGCAAAATTGAAGCTTATTTTACACTCGCACTTCCAGAAAATCAGTGTGGATAAAGTGCAATGAGATGTACACTAATGTAAGTGAGGAAAGTTTGCCCCATATGAGCTTTTATCATGCCAGGATGAATGCTCTCCTCGCGAAGATTACACGCCACGCCGTACCGCTCACTCGCTCGCACAGAAACTCAGAAAATGAGTGAAACTGAGGGTGAGCGGTAAAGAGGCAGAGACACCTGTTAGCGAGTCAAAGTGGTGAGAAAGCATCATTGGTATGGTAATTGAATGGGTCTGTGAGAGTCGCTGAGGATGATCTGTTCTGACAATGACACCGAACACTTTAAAACGTACGCATGGGCGTAGTGTTTTAAATATTTGCACTTATTCTATTTGGGTGAACAAACAAATTTGCCAATAGTGTTTTGGCGTCGGTGGGGAAAAATAATCTCTTTCAGTAGATTTTTATTCAAGTGGTCTGAAACGTCCTTTGGCTTTTCGCTGGTGTTTTCAGAGAGGTCGGGGGTTAAACACAGGACTGACAGCTGTGATCTGTTAAGATGTCATCAGACGCGACACTACTGCTGTACTCCGTGACTCGTTACAGAAGCAACATGGCAGCTCCCGTAACAGTGATGTGTTTTTTTTTCACGTTTCCATAGCGGCGTGAGGCGACGTCAGGTCATCTATCTCTATATTTAGTCTTTTGATGTGGACAGAGAGGGAGGAGCTGCAGAAAGAAGGTTTCTGGCTGCGAATGATGCGCCATCGTGCAGACGACAAACATTTATTATTTTGAGTAACTAAAAAGCGAACCTCCACCTCCGTCATTTTCACTAGTAAATCATGCGTTCTTTACATTCATGCGGAGACAATGATGCTTTAAGAACAGTTTATGACATTTGCCTCCCAGCAGATGATAAATAAATGAAAAAGCCAGTGACAGCAGTAGATTAGAGAGAGGAACGAGTGACCAAATGGGTGTTTGCATGCTTACTGAGCAGTCCTCTAAGAGGATGTGCAAGACACTGCTTTGATGGGGCCCTTGGTATTCCTGTCACGCCCAAGGCCCTATCCATTACAGCTCATTACCCGAGGAGAGAATGAAAGAGCGGAGACCCTTGGCCACTCTCGCCCCGGCTCACAGAAACCCTCAGCGGGGTTAAACAGAAACTCAGCCACCAAACCCCACCAGCTGAACAGGTTTCAACACTTCGCTCCAGCGATGATGGTTCTCCGTATTATGCAAGCAGGGAATGATCAGAGTCGCCGTAGAATATGTAAAAACTTGTACCTCTTCTGTGAGTTAACTGTGGGGATGTGACAGATGTAGGGCTGTAATTAACGATATTGATTCATTAAGTAGGAACGAATATGAATTAAGTATTTTTTTAATCCATTAGTCTATTAATCCTTTGGTTAACCTATCCAAAAATAATTACCATAACTTCTATCATTGTTCTTTCTGACATGAATTCAAACATTTCTCATTAAAAGAAGTGTGTGTTGCTTATGTTTCAATTAGGATTTTTTTGTCTTAAGCAGCAGAGGGGAAAAGGTTTTGTTGTATTGCTGTCGTGGTATCACGACTGACGATTGAAAAATTCTGTAATTCAATAAATCATTTTCAGCACGATTAGATAATTCAAAATGTTAATTAAATACATATTTTAACTATCATCAGGTCATTCGTCCTGGATTAAAAACTATTTTCTGCCTGACTGCAGTGTGATTGTATGTCTACAACCACTGTGGACATTACGCTGGTCCTTACTCCTCTTTCTCTCCATTGTGTTTCTTCATAGAAAAGCTGAACTTGGGTTTAGCTGCAACTTAAAGACTCATAGAGTCATATTTTGAAGGACTTAACGGATGCACCGACGCCATTTACGGAAACTTGTCCAACTCAGAAACGAGCTTAAAAACTCCACAAATTCAACAGAACTGCTATCGGCAAGAAGACGAGGATGTTGGATGAGGAGATTAAAACTAAAACATTTCGGCAAAAAAATGTTTTTTTTAAAAATGGCGACGACAACATGTCATTAGAAAGACGATGAGCTGAACAGTGCGTCTTTATCAACAGGGAATTTTACACGGTCATTTTCACTGGTAGTGGAAGTAACATTTAACAGAATGTGAACTAAAAGGTTAGTTAGTTAGTTAGTTAGTTAGTTAGTTAATTAGTTAGTTACACGTACCTCTGTCTTCTCCTTTCCCTCTCCTCGGATGTGGACACTCGTCTCCACATCACGTATCCGTCCTTACAAATTAAAAGTCTCCGAGGAGCCGTTTAATTGCGACCTGGTGACATTTCACAAAGTTCTGAATCCTGAAAAAAAAAAAAATAATCTAGCCAGCTAGCTATGTAACGGGAGCTTTCGGTTGGTTTTTGGATGAAGTCTTCCTTTCAGCAGGCCCGGTCCGGGACTGCGAGCCCGGTGTTCCAGGTAGGTTCTTATATTCACTCCCACGTTAACTGGGGTCACCACGCCTACGTTAAACTGGTCATAGTCTCGACTGAACATAGACATGCGTTAGGGCAAATAAAAGCGGTATAACCTGTATTGAATCCCTTTTTCTTTTTTTTTTTTTTAATTGTTGACATTTCCATACCTGATCGAATCTCGGACACTAGGTGGAGTAGCGGATCATTAATAAAAGATCAACACTGAGGGTCAAGGGTCAACAGGAAATTATTTAGCCGCTTGTGTTTTTTTGGCGGACTTTTTTTTTATGGGTGTGGACATTTTGCTAGCGCCGTTGCCAGAGGACAACTGGGCCGTCCGTCGAGCTGTAACTCTGTGAAAATACGGTAAGAAACTGTACAGAAAACCATGGTATGTTGTATATGAAAAAGTTGTATTGTAAGGTGACCTAACAGGCAGTTTTTGTGTTGTTTTGTTTTGTGGTTGGATTTACCACTGCCGTGTTTTTATGCTAGCCGCTGCGTTGATTAGCCGTTGTCGCAGCGCTAAAATATCTCTTTTATCAACAATTAGCTGCTGTGTGGTTGTTGTTCTGTTTGGTCTGAAAGACTTATTTATTTGTCACTTATTTGAAGGTTATGGTGTCTAGTTCCCTGGCTTCACATATGACAATGCATATGTTGAATTTTGAATCCGCCACAGTCATCCATACACAGTCATACATACAGAAGTATAAGTCATGGTCCCACAAAGGGTGTATTTTAGCCTAATAAATTAGTTACCAGTCAGATGCTGTGCGCTACCGACTGGAAAATGTTCTGGCTCTTCTCATAGAAAACATGCTCATTCTGTTAGCTGTTCCTCACATTTTGATCCAAGACATACGCCCACGTTATCTGGTGATAGTCACTCCCATGTTAACTGGGATCACCACAACTTAACACAGGCAGGATCTAACTAAATA
>JAPQRN010000005.1:24175596-24190227 GCA_037367275.1 Coranthus polyacanthus
CTTTGACATCGTGTGCATTCAATCTGGCAAGAAAAAGACAAAGAAATTGCATCAATGGCTGTTGCAACATTAAGACATTCAACAATGCACTACACACCTGTACACTCTATGGCCTATGGTTTTGACAGGTTTCTTTCATGATTTACTGATGTACCTGTGTGAGTGTGTGTTGTGAATATCGCCAGATAACGTAGGTAGGCATGGTGATCCCAGTTAACATGGGAGTGAATATCACCAGATAACCTGGGCATATACATTAAGTGGTTACCGGGCATGTAACAGCTGACAGAGTACGATTTGTGTAGGTGAGGCGGTGAGCTGAGTGAGCTGATCTGAAACTGACAAAGCAGAGGTAAAATGTGTTCCAGTTGTTGGTAGTTGAAATGTATGACGCAGAGCACTGATGGTATGTGTTTTTAGCGCTCTGTGTCATTTTTAACGTCAGTTTTGGCTGTCACAACTGTATGTGTATATATGACGAATCTGCGGCTGTGACATCTGGATTTAGTCTGTATTTACTCAAACCTCACCAGACAATGTGATCGCCAGTCAACGTGGAACACCGGCACAATTTGAGATGAATGTAAACAGTGCCACGCATCCCACGCATATCGATGTGCATCGTTACGGCCGTAGAGAGATGCATGTGTTTCTTTGGCAGAAGTTTGTGTTTTTAACCGTATTGAGCTGATAAATAGAACCAAGGCCATTTAACGCTGCAGTAAAGCCTTGTATTCTTCCTTGAATTTACTCGAAGGATGGTGTGCATCACTGTCAAATGAATCACAGAGAATCAGTGGACTTTCTTTTTTCTTTATTTTTTTCCCGTGCGATTAGTGCATCACTTGGTTCGTTCAGTACAGGACTTTCCTGTGCATGGCATACACTTTGAAGTTACTGAAAATACATTTTAATTCGTAACCCCCTAACCCTTTCACATTGAACCGGTGAAATAATAAATCTTAAGTACTAGTAAATGCACAATACATTGTTTTCTCATTTCAGTTTTGATAGGCTGCTACTCGTGTTATGTAACCAATCAGACAGTGCTGTGGGCAGGACATTGCTCAAGAACACAGATTGGTGAAAACAGACTGTGAGGGAGATGCATCGGAGCCACAGTAGAGCATTTTGCAATTCATTTCTTCTCTTGGCAAAAAACTGAAACCCATAATCGTAAAAAATGTGAACAGCGGATCCAGTAATCATCCACCATACCCCCAATTCTAAATAAGGGACTAAAGAGGGGTAAAGTGTGACCTTTTTAATTTAAAAGATTCAGATATGTTTACAGATAATTTCATCCTAACATATTTGAGAAGGCAACTTTCATTAAGTCGCTGCTTTGTCTCGGAGTACTGTAACTTCTAACACAAAAGTCTTGTTCAATCACAACCACTCTCATTCAAAACAAATGGTCTTTAGCTACTTTGGGGACTTAATGTGCCAGCAAGTCTAACCTTGAATATCAATTTACACAAACTGTGTTTGACTCAGATGCTAGAACTTCAAATGTGAAGAGCTGTCTCTGTCCTTGAGGCAAATGAAGAGCACTGCTTAAGTGCTTGAAAAACAAACCTTTTCACAAACACCCACCTCAGCCTAAGCACGTAAAACAACACTGCATTACTCTTGCATTAAAAAAAAAAAAAAAAAACATTATTATGATCTTGAATACAAAGAGATAATGCCAGACAGCTTCATAATTATCACCAAATTAGAGGCATTAGATTTTGAGATGCTATTGAGGGGTTCATTGGATCCATCGTAGTCTGTATGGAATACAGCTTAATAATGCACAGTGGTAGGTGAAGCCTGCTTTGTACAACACATTATTACCCCGAGAGCTCTGTTTCATCTACATGAAATCATGCTGATGCATTGCAAATGAGATGGCAAGAGGGGAAGGATGCCAGAGAGAGGAGGAGTAAGAGAAAGATGCACTCTTCCTCCCTGCCTAATTATACTGCTGCAATGAGCATAATGAAAGCACTGCTGTTGTTTTGCCTCAGACTGGCAGAAAATCTGTAACTGGGCATTTGATTGTTGCGTCTTCTAAGAGCATTACTTCTCTGGACAGTGTCCAACCTCTTATCAATACTATGCGAGTAATCATCACCAATAAACACTGAATCGACACTAAATACATCATGCAGTCAAGAGAGAATAAACGATTTAGACTGCGCATAAATGAACCAATAATGCTCTGATCATTTCCCTGAGAGATATGTGAAATGAGGAGGGAAAGTGGGTTAAACAGCACGTGCGCATATGCATAAGAATGAAAGTTTGGTTAAAAAAAAGAAAAGAATCATTGCTGCTCTGATCACTGTGAATAAATGTGAACAAATCAAAAGGAGAAGTATGGAGGAGATTGTTGCTGCAGTGGCACAAAATTAAGAAGAAAGGACATGGAAAGGAGAGGAGAGGATCTAGGGATAAGGCTGCGAGTGCTGGATTGGGTTTAATGTAGCAGAAATCCACCAGTGAACTGCAGCTCCAAACAGAGCTATTACAAAGACAGAAAGGTACTGTGGAGGACAAACAGGAATTGGAGGAGGGAACGAAATGACCACTGAGAGACGTGACAGCGGGGCCATCAGCACGAGGAGAAAGTCAAAGGGGAAACAGAGGTTGATAAAAAATAAAGGGTTAAGAGATGTTGGAGGGTGGGAGAGCAAATGTCAGTAAGTAAGTGAGTGAGATGTGAAAAGAGGATAGGTAGAGGAAGAAGAAAGGGAGCGATAGAGAAGGTTGGATATTACAGTCGGACCACCTGGGGAATGTTTACAGAATTTAATAACTCTAAATGTCATCACTTTATTGGATTTATGGATGGATGTCTTCCTCTCCCCTCACTACGCCGCTCTCTATCCATCTTTCTCACACATAAACTTTCCATCACTCCCACCTGCAACAATTACCATGATGCCCACTGGTGCGGTTTTATGGAAAAAATGACAAGGGGGGGGGTTTGTATTGAGGGCTCTTGAAACCTACTACGGGCAGTTATTTAGAGTTACAGGATGAAGCTTCCCTACAACACACATGCTAATACCACCACTTCGTTGCCTTACGTGGACGCTGACAACAAAACTTACAATTTAAAAAAAAAACACACACTCACACACGTAAGGGGGCACTATTATTCAGCAAAGTCATCGAATGTGTGTTTACATCAGATTCTAAAATGCTGTTACTAGAAATGCCGGTGGTGGATGATGTTTGCTGCCTCCAGTTTGACACAAATTGCATTTTTTTTCCCTTGAGAGACTGTGATATGGAATAAGGAATAAAAGAATTTGAGTTTCTTCATCTTCCTCTGGGGGCATACTATATTTCTGCAGCAGGCGAAAGACTTAAAACTGCACTTACTTATACTGTAGGAATGTATTTGTAAAAGTAAACGACAATTCAACAAATAAATATTACAACCAAACATAATGAGTCTACGTATGTGTATCAGTATCGTGCTAATGTTAAATTGAGTCAAAGCTGTTTTTTAAATCTACTGTCCACGTGCTTTATGTTTGCCTGATCACGCCTTCATCACTATATGTTGAGGAGCTTGTCCCAGCATGCACTTGGAAAAGGAAGGGTACATCCAAGAGGTCACGGTCCCATAACCCATACTGACAGAATGATCACCAGACACCTGAACATGGATTTGAAGTCTTTTGATAATGGTCTGATCATGCTTCTAAACTACACAAGCAGCAAACGGCGAGTGCTCTGTGTGATGGAAACCTAATGAAACCATATGCCGAGCAGATTGTTTGAGACAAGCGAGAGTGGGGAGAGAAAACAAGACCGGAAAATAGGGATGTAAAATTGATTCAGCCATTTTGTCCATCTGCTAATATTCGGAGCTTAAGTGTGTGAGTGACAGCTCCCCTGCTGCGTTACAGAAGTAGTTTTCCATAAAAACACATGAGTCATGATGTCCACAGCTCTGAGAACTGCATTAACCCAAATACAGACATATTACCAGACACCCACCGAAATAGATGTGATTACAATAACAAGCAAAGAATCACAAATACTCAAACAGTTAGTCAGTTACATCCATCCACACAGACATGTTCCCGTAATAGAAAGCATTCAGAGAACGCAACCCACACATTGGCTTCATGGAGAGAATGATTCACAACAATTTTCTGTTATGTTCAGTCCCCGTATGCAACCCTAACCCTAAGAGCGTTTGCACCTATTGGTCCTGATTATGAAAATGTTTTCAAATTTGCTGTGTTGCTGCTGTGTTCTGGAAGATGGTGGTCTAAATATACCTCATTTAAATTTAAATATGTGAACAAAAGCTTGAGATACAGTGATTTAAAAAAATAAATAAATAAAAAAAACAAAAAACAAATCATCTACTGTGACCCTGACCTTTACATGTCATTTTTTTTGTGGCACTGGATCTTGACACTAATACATACATTTAGTAAATTGAATAGTATGTTGAATTGAATTTGGGGATTTTTTACAGACTTTGACCTTCGATCTTGAACGGCCAAAATTGAATGAGCTGTAGTCACTGTCACCAGGAACACACACACACAGACACACACACACAAAAAAATCAGGACGATTTGTACAAAATTGTGGATGGTAGTCTGCTGACATACAGACAAATGGCGATGAAAACATAACCTCCTAAGGGACTGGCTACAGACAGCAGTGATCTGGGTTCACTCAGAGACGCTGTAGAGCCCAATGGAAACACAACACTGTCAAGATCCTATACACACACATACACGATGAAAGACTTCATCTTGTGTGCTTAATGAGGCAAAGGCAATACAATGGCCCCGAATTACAATGACCACCAACATCTGGCAATGATGCAACGGGAAGGAAAGCAGCAGAAAACGGTGTGTGAAAGGAGGATCTATCTCGCAGTACACTGGATAATCACAAAAGCAATTGCACTAACCTGTCAGCTAATGAATTAAATTATATATATATATATATAGAGTGACGCATCAAAGGTCAGTCAGTATCATGCAGGCTTAGTTAAAAAATAAAAAAGACATCAACCCGATGCTATACTGAACCTCTCTTCACAAGGCTGTTTCTAAAGAATCCAAGCTCCCGCATATTACGATGATTACCATATTCATCAGTGAGTCCAGGCCTGGTCAGTGCAGGTCGCGTCAGAGTGAATAAGTCAATAAGGGTCAAATCATCTCTCATCCAAAAGTGACCTGTGGAGCTTATCAGAGCAGCAGAAAGGACAACGCACAAAAAATGTTTTTCCACTATCAGTGAAATTGTCTACAGCTTGACATAAATAACTGAGTTCTCTTTTTATCACCTTTTCTGTTGAAAATAGCACTGGAAGTGCAAAGTTCTAGGAGAAAAATAACATTTATTGTGATTTATACCTTCAAAGCTAAGGTTAGCAGTCCCATCATATGAATGATTTCCATATATAAATTTGGTGATTAAAAACAATGCCACTGGCCTGACACATCATTAAAAGCTCCAAACTCACAGTTGCTTTTCTAAAAATGTCAGAATCTCTTCATTTATTTGTTGAACCTTCTGTTTATCAGATCGTGATAGAATAGCTAGATTTTAAAAAGCATTCAAATGACGTAAAATCCAAATGAACTGAGGCTAAATGCTCTTATATTTTGTTTTTTTTTTGTACAGTGTCAGTATGTGTGCCCACACATTGCTTTGCTGCAAATGGCTGCGTTGAGTGAGTGTGCAGCCTCTGATTAACGAAGATGAATATTTCATTTTAGAAGTCCAGCTGCTGCATCTGCAGGTTTCTCTCCTGAGACCGCCTCAGGCTACAAGGCCTAACAATGTCACACACACTGAAAATGTGTGCCTCGAGAAGAGGTTCACAAGATGCTGTGTGTCTACCCTTTCCCCGTATAATTCTAATGAACATACCTGGCTGTCGAATAAGGGAAGCAAATGGATATGAAAGACTTTAAGTATAAAAAATAACTGGGATGTACACAAAACTCAGTAGCGGTCAGTCTTTGAGATGTACAGTGAATACTAAATGTTCCCAACATGCACTTCGTCTCTCACATTCAAGGGTGCACATCTGCACATCAGGGAGTTTTCAGGGTATAGGATTCCCTCCTCCCTCCATCTCTCCTTCCATCTCATCATCTCTTTTCCCTCTTCTGCCAGTTCCCGAGCCTGTCTTCTTCTGCAGTGTTGTCTGTCCTGTGGGGAGGCTGACAGGGAGTGTCACGGACTCCTCTCACTGCACATTACTCCCTTTCTCATTCTGTCTTTTTTCTTGCTTTCTTTCTCCTTTCACGCAGACACACACACACTACTATTTCCATCTCTAGCCCATATATAATGTCCCAAAAGAGTGAACGCAACAGAGCGGCATTTCTCTCCTCTTCTTCTGCTATCTGTGAATGTGTAAAGACTATATATACCCTCTCCGTAGTCCAGCTGCTGCCATTAGCAAGATCCCTGTGTGTGTGTACAGATTTAATGTATGCATCTGCAAGCGAGGTATGTGTGTGTATTTCCGTATTATATCAGGTGAGATAAGATGCCTCCTGGACGTTCCAATTTCCTGTCCGATATTTGCCTTCTTTGCCGAGCACTTTATCAGAGGGAGACACATACAAGCTGATAGGTTAGGAAACCTTACAACTGTTTGAAATAGAGAAAATGAGGAAAGGGGGGGTGATGAGGATGAAATTGGAGAGTGATGAGTTTGAAATGGATAGAGGGTAGCGTGGTTAAAAAGATAGATGGGTAGTATAGTGGGAAAGGGAATGAAGAAAAGACAGCGGGACAAAGAGGAGGAGGTATGAGCTCATTTTGTCCGACTGTACCAGACGAGCAGTTCACCATGTTCCACACCGAACAATTGCTAGTGTTCCCTTGTTATAGTTTGACAGTGACGTTAATGCCTCATTAAAAGTACGGGGGGGGGGCAGCAACTTCGCTCCAAGTTTTGAAACCAAAGCGATAGAGCATCTATTCAAATGCTGTACCTACATTAATTAAACCCCACAGATGGACACTTTGGCTTTTTTCCAAATGCAGAAAAAGATGCGCGTAAATGATACCATATCTGTTACTCATGTATGCTTTGAGAGACTGGTCGATCAGAAACCACGAGAGAGCCAGGAGCTGAAATCACAGGTCAAAATAGCCCTGTCTGAAATCCTAATTGACTTGACTAATTGACCGAAAAAGGGAGGGCAACTGTTTGCCAAGAGCCTGAACTCCTGAGGAAATTAGGAAAAGTTATCAAAATCTGGCAATCATCACAGCTTGAGGCAAAGCAAGTCCTCAACTCCACATAGATGTGAATACATTAGACTGTGAGGCCAGAGATGGCACGGATTTATGTTGATTTGTGTAGAAATGTGGTAACTCAGAACAAAAAAGCAGCTGTTAGTTTCATCTAAATGATGTCGATGAGTAAAATGCATAAAGATACCGACTTCATCCAAAATGAGGAGGATAAAAAAACTTGGAAATATAGACAATGTACAGAAAATGAAGGCAGTGTCATTTGAAGAACATCTTATTTTACATTCGTCAGACAAGGGAAGTCTGGTTCTAACATAACTCAAACAATGACAATGAAAAAGACAAACCAAAATGAATCACATTTCCCCACAACCTTGACATGCAGACCTGACTTAAAGGCCACGACTGTGCTATAAACCAAACACATGTCACAACAGGGCAGGGACGATTTGTTATGTATTACAGTGAGAAAGAGAGAAAGAGCAGGAGATATTAGAAGTGACAGATTGGAGAGCCAGGATTGGCTGCTTTTCACAATACGCTGACAACACGCCACAGAAAAACGTCAACAGCGGCCTGAATAATCAGCCATCAGGCGGAGAGATGCGCCAAAATACAACAGACATATGGACAAATCCAGCATACGCAAACCACAACAAAGGATCACCACAACAAACACCTACCTGTCGTTGTCAACGCTTCTGAAGCCGGGTAGGATGTGTCTGAAGCTGGAGTTGCGGTCGAGTTTGGGTTGACTCTTGGTGCGTTTTATTGAGCCTTTCAGCCGGCGACTTAGAAAGCCCTGGCAGAGACAAGAGACAGCGAGAGACACGACTGATGAAATATTGTCTCCCAGTTAGAGTGAGAGGGATGTCAATCACCGAGCTCAAGTTGGCAGCGGGACAGAACATATTAAAACCGACATTTACACTCCACCGAATAAATTCGGTTAGGCCAAATGTCTGGAATAGCAAAGTGGTAATAAATGAGTATAGATCTTCATATCAGAGTGAGAGTGATGTTCACAGTGAGACAGGTGAAGACAAGGTCAAACACAACCTGAATACAAAGCATCATAAAACACAAGTGGGGGGAAAATAGAGAGGACAGCGGTGGCCGATATTCATGGCAAAATGTAAATTGTTTCGCCGAGGCACTAATTATGTCAGTTGTTTCCACACATTTCGCGACATCTAAACACTGTGTGTGTTTTGTAATCATTTCCATACGCTAACTCGGCATGCATACACCCCTTTATTAGTTTTCTCACTCTTCTCTTTGTCTGAGCCTGTGTGTTTACTTCTTCTAACATCTGCAATCACACTCCCCCAAGCACCTCGCCGTCTCCATAGCAACTGTTGGCTGGCATTAGGTCTGAGAGAATATGAACAAATGAGATGTGGCGCAGAAATGGCAGGATGTTGTGAATTTTTAGAGACCAAAAAAAAAAAAAAAGAAAGAAAAGAAACATCTTTATTCAGCTTTTGTTAAGTCTTCAGTACAGGATGATCTGAGTCTGAAAAGAAGATCAAAAAGGAGAGAAAGAGGAGGCGGAAGAAAAATTGTGAAGGGCAAGTAGCAAGTCTGGTGAGAGAAAAGATTTTGAATAAAAAGAGGGCAAATGACAGCTGATACAGCAGGTTAGGAGAGCAGCAAGAAAAAGATAGCGCCAAACAAGTAAACTGGTATGCAGGAGATTACTGAACCAGGTAGTGTTGAAGCTAAGTTTTTTTTTAGTCCAATCGAACAACACAGCAGCTGATTCGTGGGCAGTAGCACCTTTAGACTCTTGAAGGAACCCTTGCACAAAAGAAACTCTCTTCGAAAGATGCCTTAACGCCGCATCGTTCTCAAACAATGTGACTGACGCTGGAGTCGACAAGACACCGACAGGCAACACACCATAAAAAGACCTGCCTTCGTCCCAGTCAGACCATTAACACACCTGTATAATTACCACCGTCGGTGTGAATGGGTTGCCTGGGGCACCAGAGGAAAAGGGATAATTAGAGCACGACTTCAAGACAGGCTGCCAGCTGATCACAGAAGAGCCACCGCATCCTGGTGAACACCACCTGTCATCAGGAAGCACTCCGAGCCACACAAAGACCTGCCACTGTCAGTATGTTTAAACTCACGCCAACCATGGGAGCAGCTCGAGGAGCATCCGTGTTTCATTAATGTGTGCTTACGAGAAATGACTTTTAGTGGTCCCAAGTCCATAATACTCATTTTGGCCACATTCTGGAAATGTTCCAGTGTTCACATTGAGAAATCATCTAGCAGTGAGAGCGTACTAAAATTGATTTAATAAGGAGGTTTCTGAGTTCAAGTGCAACTTGCGGGTTAACAGCTACAGATGACGTGTGGGAAAATGGTCTGCTAACTGGATTTCAAACTATATATGTGTGTGCATAAACACTTTGACATTTGGAGTCATGTTTGTCGAAGTTTGCTTTGAAAGCAGAGAAACTTGCATGACGTAACAGACAGGGGTCTGTGACCGTTGGAAATGGACCGAACCCTGACCTAGGATGAAAACCGATGGCAGTGTGTTTGTCTTCATTCTCAGCTCCGGTGGCAAATGTCAGCAAAACTGGTTTTAAAACAGCGTCGATACAACTTCATCTGCTGACTGACTCTTCAACTGACAGAAGCCTCGAGGAGAATATTATATAATATCACAGTTTTTCCTCTTGATTTTCTGCAGTAGATGTGCACTGTGCTTTACTGTATCCGAGGAGATGTGATTTTTCTTATAGTTGTAGCTAAACTACTGAATTGTATTAAAGAGAAAATACAGTGTAAGCAGCAATATTTAAAAAAAAAAAAAAAAAAGCAACTGAGAGAGGATTTATAAAATTCTGAGTTGTTTACAGGCATGTTTGTTTGTTTACTGCCTCATGTAGTGTACTGTAGCACGTCAGAGACATGACTCCCTTTTATGACATAAAAGAGACTTTTTCCTCAGAATTTTTGTATTTCTACTAATGAGAATATTTTCAGATGTTTATATATTATGCGTTTCCATTTAACATGATGCATGATGTTAAATGCAGTGCTCACAGGAATGTAGACGCTTCTCACCTCTACATATTTAGCTATTTGATTAGGATTTCTATTCATGAACTTTAACTGGCAGTAGTTTTCTAAAGGTGCGGTTGCAGTTGACTGACATCCAACATCAAGTTTTCCTTTTGGGCGCCGCAGCTAACGAATCCGCTGATTATTCCCTCAGCAGTGGCCGCTGATTAATGGCCAGAGTTTATGTTACTAACTCTTAATTTAGCCAAATCTGACACGTAAGTCGCACATAAGTGAGCGGCAAATGGCTTACTATTGCTACCTGTCAGCAGTAAACTCTGAACAGGTGCTATTAGTCGAACGATCGAGGCTGAGTCATCACTGCTGGCATGAGCGAGACACCAGAGGCTCAAGACAAGGTCGCTTTCTGAGGCAACTTCTGAGCTAAATAAATCACTCACTTTGTCTGTGTGTGCAGACATAGGGTTGGGAAGCTGAGTGCTGTCCTTAACACAGAAAAATATGTTGAATATTGCACATATCCATCCCCACTCAAATCAGCTGCTTCATGACATGATAAAAAAAGACTTCAAGGGAGGCTAAATTTGGACTTTTTGATGGCAAAGATGGTAATGTGGTAGAAAAATCAATCAAATTCACACTTATGTGCAAACACAGACGTGCGCCTTTCCTCATTTTAGCATATCATCATTCACAATCCGCTCTAAAATTATAGTAATTCCTTGCCTCTTCCCCATGGCCCTTAGAGAGTGTGTGCCTGCTGCTGTTGGCATATTCACAGCTAACAAATTAAAAAGCTTCTCTTTTTTTTTCCCATCTGCAGAAATAAGTCTGTGAATAGAAACCTGTCCCTGTAGGCGAGCTGGATTGATTAGTGGCTGCTTGTTCTCTGTTTTTACTTCTCTCCTACCGCTGATGGATGGACTGTGAAGAATGGATCGGGAAAAAAAACAACAGAGTAAAAGGGAGAGAAGCAAAAAAAACCCCCCAAAAAGCCACTATTACTCTGATTATTTTGGATCGCCTCTTCAGTGCATGCGGGCAGCAGTGTGACATTAAAAACAGTCGAAGCGTTTTGAGCAGGGTAAAGGTCAGCAGATATGATTGGCCCACTCTCCCACTTATAATCTGTCAGTGATCGTGACTGATGTCTCTATTAACGTCAGATTAAACCGCGCGGGAGGCAAAACACATTGTAAAGCACGGCAAAACGTCGGCATTTCAATTCACCGTCAGCACCTGTTCATACAAGATGGAGAGAGAGCAAGACGGAAAATATGCAGGAAGAGACTTAGACGGAGAGAGAAAGGACAGAAATAGAGGTGAGAGCAGTCAAAAAACGGAGAAAATGACAGTGAGGACCTGCCAGAGAGGCATGAGCTATAGGAGCAGAATAAATGGAAAAAGTGGAGCACAATGTGGAGGTGGCAGAGCATGAGTTGATAGAGAAAGCAATAGGATGAAACTAAATGAGTAGGAAAGTGAGGAGAAAAACACAGCAAATGAATGACAAGGTCGCAAGACGGATCAGGGCTCAGCAGAGCCGCAGAAGCAGCCGCGGAGAGAATCTTGGAAAACCTAGAGACGGAACACAACTAAGCCTGTGTTCTGATCAGCGCATGTTGTGCTTCCATACAACACGTGTCGTTAAATATAAAGGGAAGCGTATTAATCTAGAGATTTTGACCTTTCTCTGTTTGGTTTGCATCTGCGCTGAAAACTGACATGGCATATGTCATGTTCCATTGTTCTATTGTCTGGTTTAAAAAAAAAAAAAAAAAAAAAAAAAAAAACCCACACATGGGAACGGTTTCCGAGCATGCACTGCTGAATAATACCTATCAATCCCATACGAAGTCGTCATGTATTTAATGCAGGATGCAAATATTAATGCGATTCCTCCAATAATTAATTTCTGACACGATTATTATTGCTCTTTCATAAATGGTTTTGCTGTAATGTCAAGCCCTTTCACTTTGCCAACACCTACTCACACACACACAGGAACATGGTAAGGCTATTACTGCCAGTGCAGGCTGACAGGGCCAGGGCAGCGTCACATGTAAGCGTGAATTTCAATGAGCTCCTTAATTATTCCACATTGCTATGGTTGACAGCTAATTAGGGGAAGGAGGGGACGGAATAATCTGATTCTTCATGCATCCTCCAAGGGGAGGTGAAGCTGTTTGTTTCGACGGCCCCGCGGCTCATCGTACTTTTTCGGAGGGGAATGTTTATGTCCTGGAAAGAATGTGTTTATCCTTATTTACTATGTTACTCTGTTTACACTGCAAACCTGTGCTAGCTTAGCTCTGTGTGTGTGTGTGTGTGTGTGTGTGTGTGTGTGCGTACGTGAGAGTGCGTCGCAAGTATGCATGCTTGATTGTAATCTCAGCCTGTCCAAGCCCATTAAACCAGCACTAAGAGGACAGCTCAATTTTATCTCTGTGCTTTTTTTTTTTGCTTTTTTTAGTTTTTTTTTATCATTAAATTAAAGCAAATGCCTACAACAAGTTAATTCTATTCCCCAAGCTTGGCAATTCCCGGCTTCCCTAATGGGGGCTGATAGAATCGGTGCCTGGACAATCAGCAGGGTGTTCCCTGCTTCAACATCAACCTCTTTCGTACTCCTTTAGCACAAGCTGATGAATACAAGAGGCATACCTGTCCAATTAGACCCCCTACTATTACCTGAGAGGAGAGAGGAGGTGGGCAGAAGGGAGCCGGGGAGAGATTGGATAAGGAGCTAAGTCACAATTGAGAATCAATCCGGCTAGCTGGTGCAATCAGCGGGGCAAGGGGACGTGACAGACTTAGATAAGGTTTGTTTGTCTGCTGTTTAAACAAGCACAGAGTAAGAGAAACTACCAACTTGTAACTTTTAGATTTAATGTATGCAATCTTTAGCTATTTCTGAATTGGCTGTAGAAGATTAGGCTTTGGAGGGAGTTTTCTGCCTGCCGGTGAGAAATTGTTTTTGAGAAGTGCTCGAGGATGTCCTTAGGAATGTGTGTGGGGCCCGTTTTTGAGAGCGCACATTGAACACAGTCTCTGCGAGGAATATGAGAGAAAAACATTATGACAGATTTAGCTCAAGGCCTAGGAAGGGTACTTCAGATGTCACCACAAGTCTTTTCACTGGAGGCAGGAAAGTGAGGGGTGGTTTGTCATTGCTAAAAGAGGGAGATGCAGAAGAGGAGAAGGCAACTGCATACTTGTTTGTCTTCCTGTCTGCATTCCCAAATGTGCGTACGCCACCATCCATTTATCCATCTCCTGCGTTCTGCTGTGTTGTTCTCTCTGGATTGGTCACTGTGTCGTCCCGGTAGGCCAAATTCTACTGCCATATCTGCAGCAGTGTTACCCCCGCCGTTGAAATTCATTAATTTAATCAGAAAATGAACGACTGAATCTGGTTTCTTTGCTAGTTTGCATTTAACAAAAGTTAATGGAAAAGTTCACATGGGGAAATGTGGCCACCTGTACCAACTAACAGCAACCAGAAGGGGGCAGTATGAGAGAAAGTGCACAGAGGGGTAAAACTGTCTGGAGAAGCTTTCTTTGTCCAAGAAGTTCTTGCTGCTTAGCAATAAGCCTCTCAAAAGTAAGTTAAGTGGTCATGTGATTGAGACGGGATGACTTTGCTGCAGTGCTCCTCTTCTCTCTCTTCCCTGGAGAGTAAAAAGAGCTGCTTAAGAGACACTTAATCAATATTTAGCCCCTCTATCTGACCCTTTCTGTCTCCCACAAGCTTCTGTAGTGTGTTTTACATCAGTATGTATCTTCTACATCATGTCTGCTTATATCAAAATAAGAGCTCGCTGAGGCATTTTTCTCCATTAAGAAATTAGTTTGAAAAAGATTAAATCAGTCAAGAGGACAGGAAGAGAGCAAACACAGCAGGCAATAATTCACCATCCCTGGAAACATCATTTCAGCTTAAAAAACAGATTAGAGTTCAAGCGTTTCTAGTTCAATCTGTGGTTATTTTATAGGTTGGCTTTAATGTGAGCTGCTCTTAAATTTGACTTAAAAAGGTCTTGGTTCATGAAAGACTTCACGCTCTGCAGGTGGTCCAGCACCGGAGGTGTCTACGATGTCTTTTT
The DNA here is from genome assembly GCA_037367275.1 of Coranthus polyacanthus. Lineage (NCBI taxonomy): Eukaryota > Metazoa > Chordata > Actinopteri > Kurtiformes > Apogonidae > Coranthus > Coranthus polyacanthus. The sequence goes on from JAPQRN010000005.1 coordinate 24,189,999, forward strand.
TAATTAATAAAAAAGCTCAATGAGAAACCAAAAGTGCTGGTGATAAGGTGAACCAACAGGAGCAAACTAAAAATGACGAGGTACTAAAATTAGTATAGCTTTGCTATTTTCAGAAAGAATAAAACGTCTTTTAGTCCTAAATAAGCCTCTAAATCAGGGGTGTCCAATTCCGGTCCTCGAGGGCCACAATCCAGCATGTTTTAGATGTTTCCCTCTTCCAACACACCTG
>JAPQRN010000005.1:24225878-24241388 GCA_037367275.1 Coranthus polyacanthus
TTGTTTTACACCTTCAAAAGAGCCGTTCTGCATAATCAGTAGACCCTGCTTTTACTTTTGATCATTTAAATTACATTTCGCTAAAAGGACCAGGATCAGGACCTTTAACTTGTAATGAAGTATTTCTACACTGTGGATCTGAAGATTTAACAGCATTGCAATTGCTATATGTTTGGGTCTTGAAGAGACGCTAAATTTCACTTTTGGGTCTTTGGGAACCTCTGATTTAGAGGAACATTTCCGTTCTCAGCTACATTTACTGACTTTGAGGGAAAATAATCGCTCAAACAATAAGGAATCACACCTATAAACGGCTGTGATGTTCACTGGTGTTTAGATGTTTATTTCTTTTGGTTTTGATGTTCAGTTCAACCGTTTTAAAGTTCCTAATAAAGTCAAAGATTGTTCATTTCTGACAGCGTTAAACTTCTTTTTCCTGTTTTTTTTTTTTTTTTCCTGCTCCAGACTAAATTGTTATTATAACGTCCTTTAAAATCCCACTATCATCAGACCTCTAACTGGAACACGAACTGCATTTCTGTTTGCGTCTCAGGGTTTGTAAACAAAAATTTGCACAGAAGCAGATCTGAGATATATAACTTAAAACATAACAAAGCTTATTACTGAAATGTACCAAGAAATGACTGACGAAGACAGACACCGATAGAAGTTAAGCAACAAGATGACGGAGTGTCAGTCAAATCTCAAACAGGGGAAAATGATGTGCAAATAAGGGATGAAATATGACATTTCTGTAACTTTCATCCAGCTGTTTTCATGCAAGTAAATGGAGATGATTATCACGATTACCTCAAATAACTGCAATAAGGCAATTATATAATAAAGTTTAAGCATTTCTGCTGCTTCTGTGTTTTGAGTAATTGATACAGGCTTTTCTCGCTGTAGAAATGTACACAATACAAGAGCTAACTGACTGTGGAAAGAAGCCATGAGAAAATACATTTGAAAAACTCTCCAAAATCCAGCTGTAGTACATCTATAATCTGTAATTACAGCAGAGTGTATTAGTCCACATCGCCGCTGACCTTCAAGCCCCGTGTCTTTCTTTTCTCATATGACCCACGCTGATCCTCGCGTGGTGTTCCGGCTCACTCTTCTTCCCTTCCACTCGCTCCACCACTGGAGGAATGTCATTCCAGCAGTCGGTCCATAATTCCCGCTCAGTGTTCCCAGTAATCCCTCTTCTCCGGCTGTTCCGAAGCCTACTTCCTTCCCCACAGCTGCTGGCCGGCCCGACTTGCTCTAATAATAGGACAACAATGCCCGCCCTGCGCCCGGACACGCAGCCCTGTACTATTAGTGCAGGAAAACTCAACATCTAAAAAACGCTTGGCATGAAGCTAGACAATTAAACGATTTCCTCCGAGTTTCCAAGTGTTCTTTAGGAGATAAATCTATTGTGTAAAAAGGTTTAATTGATATGAAGGTTTGATATAACTGCGGCCAACTCCAATTGAGCAACTTTTTAAATTGTTGACACCGAGTACTTGTGTGTGTGTAACAGAGTGTAACATGTAAACACTTGTTGGTGGAGGAATGATGATGAGGCTATACACTCAAGTGAGCTACTATCTGTGGTAGAGGAGGCAGAGACGACACTGTAATCATGCAGGAGCTGATAAATGAAGACTACACACTGCTTAAGTAGTTAAACACTACCTTCTGCCTTTGCTGCAGTTTCTTGGAAAAGGCACGCACACGCGTACACACACTAGACAGGTCACTGAAAAGTGTCACATTTACGTCGCGTGGTCCTGTCAACAAAGCAGCTCCGAGCGGCACGCGCAAACGGCAAAGAATCGGAACCGGTCAGGAGGCGCGTTTTCTTTTCTTATCTCCTGCTGTCCCACTCGGAGAGAGGCAGAGATCAGAATCACACGGTACAGCTTTTTGTGCGTTTGACATTTATCCTACAACCCCCCCCCCCTATATGCTCCCGATTCCTTATCAAAAAAGACAACTCGCTTCTTCTTTCTCCCACCTCCACTTTGCGTCTTTCTCTGACAGCAAAGTGTGGCAATGCTGGTACGTGAAAAGCTTCCCTCCACACCACCACCACCACCTCCTCCTCCTCCTTTTCAAACCCCCCCCCCCTCCACTCCGCCATTCCACCAAGAGAGCATTCCCACAGAAAAGCTCACAAAATTGTAACTCAGAGTCTATAGTCTGGGTCTTTGTCCCCCTTTTCTTTCATTGATGTATTTCTCGGTGAAAGAACAAAAACTCCATGTAGTGCTTACCTCAGACAAGGTCCCACTGCAGCAGGGAAAACAGAAGGAATATCATCCTCAGTCCACACAGAAAAGCAACAAGTAGTAACTCCACAGATTTCTCCTCCTCCCCTCTCTCACACCGCTTCCTTGCTCTGTTTCTCCCTATGCGTTGTACTCATTCAGGCTGCAGTAGCTGCAGTGAACTGACCAAGTATGCATGTGGTGTGTGTGTCTGTGTGTGTGTGTATGGTCCTGTGGACTCCTGCAGGGGTATTGACTCTTAGCAGGGTTCAGGTCCTCCCCCTTCTCAGGCTCACATAGAAGAGAAAAAGCTCACCCACATACAAACAGAGGGCAGGAGAGAACTCTCCTTTGTCTTTTGTTGCTTTCTCTTACTTCCTTGCTCTATGTCTTCAAATGTCTGTAGCTCCCTGCTCTACACCCCCCTCATATGAGCAAGCAAATGAGAGAGTAACACTGTGTGTGTGTGTGTGTGTGTGTGTGTGTGTGTGTGTGCATGCTCATGCACTGGGAATGCCTCAGCGCCCCGGGCTGGGAGGAGGAGGAGGAGGAGGAGGAGGAGGAGAAAGAGGAGAAAGAGGCGGGGTTAAGTTCCAGAGAGCTGAATTCCTACCTCACTTTCAGCCAATCAGAGGCGTTGCTGCGGTTGACCAAAAACCGCGGGGCCAGGCCGGGCCTCACTACCACACTCCAGCTTTAAAGCATTAGCTGAAGTTTGTCATGTACAGCACCGAGGCTTTAGTCTACAGCGCTGAAGTAGGTGTCCGTAAAATCATTCAAAAAGATCGCTGCTAAGCTTAATCACCCCTGCTCTTGACTTATTATTTTAAGTAGATGAACACGGTACGTTTCAGAAACAGAATTCGAGGTGTTCGTGAGGCAAAAATACCCCACAAAAAAAAAAAAAAAGTTCATATAGTGTATTCAAATACAACTTGTTCTGTGTTAGGCTGCATATGAAAGAAACTGTCTGACCCATTTGTAATGAACTTGCCGGACTCAACTTCTACTATTCCTGCCACACGGCACTATGCCGAAACTACAGACTCCTGCCTGTCTTTTCCCACATCCCTCCCTCTTTTCTGCCAAACGACAGTGCTCTCGTGTTTCTGCTCTTGTCCTTGACTAGACATTTGTCAAGCCCAGCATTTGTCCACAGAAGTGACAGCAGACCCCCTCCCCCCACATCAGGTAACTCCAAGTCAACAGTTTTTGGGTTTTTTTTTTTTTGTGGTTTCCCCCCCGCCCCCCCTCTTCCTTCTCTGTTCTCGCTCTACGTGTAGTCACATCGATGCCCCGTGAGGCTGCGTGATGAGAAAGGTGTCATGTGGTCTTTGCTCCTAGTACACCGTTAAACCGTCGCGAGCTTTAATTCAGAAGCAGTTTACCGTTATTCATCACCACCTTTGAATTGAAACAGATGCTCTGGGGAAAAACACACTTTGGCATTGATATTATTACATCAATAATTATAAAGACAGAACATTAAGAATTATCTGCTAGTAGATAGTCTCATGTTTGTTCCGGGCCCTGTTTCCACACATTTACACCCAGTAAATGATACAAATGCTTTTAGTGCAGTTGCAATCTGCGACGTGATCGAGGACGTTGAACAACAGGCTGATCTATTACTTTCATATGTTTCTTGCCGAGGCATTCAGCACAACTATAAAACTCAAACAGTCAAAACATCTTGTTGCGACTCTGTTTTTGTTTGCTGTGCGCCAAAGCCTGGTGACTGGCGAGTTGTTTGACACGTACTGGCATGTCTTTTCAGGGGACTGGCTTGATCACTTCCAAATTTCCAAAACAATTGTATAATTAGGTTATGGGGAAAACTGCAGCAATTAGTGGGGATTTTTACATTTTCTTTTTTTGCTTCAGCGCATCACGTGGCAGTGAAACAGGCTCATTATGTAAGAGAATGTATTAATTATTGGTTGACCGGTAGTGGATTTTTAAATGGCGACGTAATAATGATAGGAAAGGACCGATATATATATATATTGTCTTTGTAAGAAACGGGAAAAGTGCAGAACTGAACGTCTAAGTCAAAGTATTAAATGCCTAAATTAATAAATCAAGAAATAAATGAATGGACGACTGAATATCAAACTCATTGTAACTGGAAATGACCATCAACTTGAAAGTGATTCGTGATAACTTTCCCTCAAAGTCAGTAATTGCAGCCTGATTTTAAACATCGGCCACTATCGGCGCCAAGTTCTGCCGATACTGAGAGTTTGTAAAATCTCTTATCTCTACTATTTATTGTAACTCGACCTACAAATCTGTAATACCCCCCCCCCCCCCGACAATAGCAAGAAAATGTTCCTCTCGTGTGAAATGAAACCGTCACTCTATAGTGGATACTGGAATAAGGTTCTGTTGAACACGAACCCGCTCCATACGTTTTCAGACAAAGAATTGAAACTTTGTGAGTTTAAAAAACAAAATATTCTTTAGCGCAAATTGAGAGAGACAACCTACGGCTCTGACGTGAAATCTCGATGCTTATTTCACCTTCGGCACTGAACAAACGGAGAGTGAAAAAAAAAAAAAAAAAAAATGAGAAGGGAAAAAGCCTTGAAGTGACATGAGCGAGCGCTTTGGTATGTGGGCTATAGAGTTACACGGGGACAAGAAAACGGAGCAGGGACGTCCACTCCTATAGACAACTCTGACACGCCTCTCCTTTTATCCTCCTCTGTTTGTCTCCCTTTCTGTCTCGGTAATCTCTCACCCCCTGTCACTCTGTTTATTTTCCTGCGTTGATTTGTGTGTTGGTGCCTAAGAACGCGTGAAAATGTAAGCACACGCATTGTCTGAATGAAGGCTGTGTTTATGCGTTCTGTGTACGTCGACTTCCTGAGGGTAACATCCGAGGCTCTTTTCAATTGGCTGGGAGGGAGTGAAGACGAGATACATGCGGAGGATGAAGAAAAGCATAAGCAAAGAACTGAGGGTGCCTCGTCTCCATGACAGATTATATGAGCTGGATCGCGTGGGACAACGCGCTGCAAACAAACGGTCTGTCTAGCATGTATCTGCAGTGATGATCCGCCTCGAGAAGTTATTCCGCCGCCCCGTCCTGTACCGTGTGTTTGTGCGCTAAAAGGAGTGTGACTATTTGTGCTGAGGCAAACGATGCATAAACAAAACGACACGATGCACCTCAGAAAGCTGAGCCGGTGAAAAATGTACACATAAAACAGTCAAACGGCATCAACTCAAAGCAGCGCGTCTGACTTTATTATTGGATGTTAAGACTTATAAAAGGCAGAGGAAAAGGAATGTGAATTTCAGTCGGACAGCCAGGAATGCCAGCATCTGCCATTTCAGAGACAAAGGCACTTGTGTGCGGCACGTGGGGTCAGGCTGCTGCCATGCCTACCATGCCAGCAAGTGCTTTTTGTGGAAGGCTTCCAAAGGGGATTCAACTTATAAAAGGCCAGAGGATCCCGCAGGCCGGCACATACATCCTGTAGCTGCCGAGGCCGATCGATTAGGGCCGCTAACGTCCAGCGTCCCCGCTCTTTCTCCATATGTTTCCTTTGAGCATTTCATGTAAAATACCTACCGAAGGCAAAAAAATATATACTTTTAAAAGCCAGCAAACACCGACCTCTGAGCGCGTTTTCATGAATAAAGCATTGTGTTAATTTAGGATGGCACTAGAGTAGTCTAGAGTATTACACGGCTGATTTTATTTATTTTTTTCTGAAAATGCTGTCTGCTGCTGCAGGATTTCTCCACCACTACCACTTCAACCTCCACTGTATGAGTTAAGCTTCTTTAGACGTGGACTTAACAAACATCTGATCGTGTATGTCTTTGTTACTCTACGAGGGATTACTTGTTTTAGCGGCATCTTTAAAGCTGTATGCAGGTTTTGAAAGCCCTCTCATTTTCCGATTAGTGTAACTGTATAATCTTCAGCTGCACTTTGTGCATTTGTCTTTTGCAGAACTTACAGAACCAGCCATATTGGATCCAGTGGCTTACCTTGAAAAACCCATTTTCTAACTGTGGCAGTTTTTCACACAGAAGAGCATGTAGCATGACAGGTTTTGGCTGTTTAACCACCGTGGGGTTAAAGTGATACAACTGAGATGTTCATAGAGCTTTAAATCAAACTTGTAAAACTTTGATGTTGCTGCTTTTGCGAAAGCATCAATTTTCAGCTCAAATTATTGCAATTTCCCACCAGAGTTGGTGGGAAACCGAACACCCTAGTGGATAATCCTCGATCTGTAACTGTAAACCACTTGAACAATAAGGAAGGATAAACGAAACACTGATTAAGATCAGTTTGTTTTCTACCATCTCAGATTAGAATCTCCCACGAAAAAGCTTCAACGTGCGATGACTTTCCCAGTTTCCTTCACATCCTCGTCACTGTTTCCCGTCTCTGTTTCTTTAGCTTATTCTCTCACCCTTTCTGGCGCTCTTTGCTCAGTGTGGAACCAGCGCATTTACATAAGATTTACACAGACATGAAAAGCTCATTCCCAACAGAAATTTGTTGTGAGCGTGTAACAAGCTCATGGCTGTGTTTGGCTCGGTTTCTGGCCCTCGCAGTCACTTCAGCTTAGGCACACATCGCACACGCAACGAAAACATACGGACACATGCAAAACGCGCAAAGGCACCCACTGGCACCCGATCGCATACGACCACAGCGTACAGCAAAGGCACAATTTCTATTCCAGTCTTCCTTAACTCGCCACTGCCTCGTGTAGTTTGTGCTGCTCGTCTGTGTTTCTTGCCCTCCTCCCCGTCCCTCCCCAGCAGGGCTCTGTTGACTGACAGGCTCACATCAGGGAGGCTTTCTGACAAATGGGGCCAAATGGAGCCGTGCCACTGTTGCTGCTGGCCGCAAGTCAGCTCTCTGAGGTTATTGCTGAGCTCTGCTCTTGCCGTGTTATTTATATCCACCATCACCAGACTAGTTTTAAGTGTTTGATGAACTTTTCATGTGTCGTCTCCTGCGTGGGTCTCACAGCGGAGGATCTTTTAGTTCGCAGTTGGCTTTATTTGGAGGTCACAAAAATGCACTTTTATGTTCTGCCGTTGTCGTGATAAAAGCTGGGTTTCTTATATTTCTGAGCCGAAGACACGACTGCAAGAATCAATCACACTGAGAGAAAGGAGAGTTATCCATTCAGGACAGATCCCTTTCTGCTCCATCTGAGATATCATATCAGATGTTAAAGAGTACTTAAAAAAAGAGCACTGCTCCGTTGCACTTCTATAGCGTTGCCAGAGACAGAAAAGATCAAAGCGAATACAGCGCAACCAGAAAATATCCTGTTCCATATTCCATTTCTTCTTCATTGTCAAAACATGGTGCCTATGTTACCCACAATGCAACTCAAATGCCACAGTTTAGTCAGCGATCCCGCTCCATTTTTGGCTAGCGTAGCCTCAAACCACCAGCCTCCAGCAGAGATGAGCAGCATCAATCGAGGTGTAGTAAGGCCACCTCTTTAACTTTACACACAAACACTTACTTTCAATTTCCATACTTTTAATCTTCTCTTCTTTTTAGTGTTCTCTGGAGCCACAAACGGCTTTATACAACTTTCTTTTTTTTTTTTCCTCAGTACTTCTCCCCAAGAGCTACAAACAGACTTTGAAGTGTAAAATCGGTTCAGCTCACCAGTAATGTAATACCTAAAATAAGTTTGCCAGAGACTGCATATGTATGAGAATAGAGAGTGCTACTGCTTTTTTGAACACAAGGGCCTTTTAACAATTAAAAAAAACTAGTTTTAATTGCACTGCATTCATTCATTCATTCATTCATTCATTCATTCAAGTTCTAGTTGCAGTAATTTTGTACTAACAATATTTTTAAAAGTTTAATGTTTAAAGTGCAACTTGAAGGCCAAGTTTTTTTTCTTTTTACTTTTTCTTTATGAAAAGACATAGTATGTGGATATTTGAAAATATTGTCTTAAGTTACAAAGAATAAATACAAAAATTCTGAGGAAAAAGAATCCATTTTCAGCGCTGCTCTCCGAACCACATCTCTCTGACACAACACTGTGTGAGGCGGTAAACAAACAAACAAACAAGCAAACAAACAAACAAACAAACAAACAGGACTCGTCATTTTGTAAATCCACTAAATGAATGTTGCTGCTTAGGATATTGTCTGTTCAATAGGGTTCAGTATTTTCTTACAACTACATGAAAAGCCGTTACAGTACAGTATGTACAGTACACATCTACCGCAACATACATATATGTTCTGAAATATTGTCACTACACCGTTTTCCCACACATGAATTAACTGTGACTGTCGCACTTTAAATACTACGATAGCAATTATAAAGAAATACAGAAGTGGAAAAAAAAGGGAGAGTGGGTGAGTAAGTGGGAGAGAAAACGTGAGCGAAACTGAAAGGAAACTTTAATTTGTTTACTAATTATTCCTTTGTGGCTGAGCACTACAATAGACAAAGAAATAGAAAAACACACTCAGCAGCACTTCCCAGCAGACAGAAGTCTTTGTGGTGTTTCCTCTTCCTAATGTCTCCTTTAGAACATCCATCACACAACAGTGAATTGAAGAGAACCAACACACAATTTCAAGCTCATCCATATTTAGGTCGTTCCTCCGCGCGCACAAAAAGTACGTCTCAACCAAGCGGCCGTTGCAATCTGAAATCGGCTTGATTCGCTTTGTTTTCGAAAAAGGCAAGCACAATAGCGCCAAACAAGTGAGTTAAGTTTCTGAGCCTTTTTTGTTCCTTGGAGACGTTTAGCCTAAAAACAAGATGCTAGAGACATAAATGCACCGTGAACACTTGAGTCATACTGCGCTTACAAGTAGCAGCTCTTTCAAAGTTCAAGGACACGCGTGGACAGTTCCAAACGCGGGTGTCAAAGTGTCTTACAGTGCTCTCGGGACGCATCAGGATCTCACTGCTCCAGCCACATTTGGACGGACTCAGGGATACTTTTGTCCTTACGTGTGGCGTAAACGCACGCGTGTCCCTGACCTGCTTCTTGAAGGACCACCTAGTCAACTTTGTGGTAAATATAACTAGCTCGACAAAGCTATCCAGAACATCCGGAGGCACCTTCCCGTTGTTTTTTTTTTTTTGCCATTTTTCTAGCTTTCTCCTCCTCGTTTTTTTTCTTCACTGTATCATCATCCAACGGGCAGATATCGACGGGAATCCTGTTGTGTGGCTTAAATGTGTGTGCTGTGTGATTTGTCCAGACATCTGCAGTTTTCCGCAAAGATGAAGTCAAGCGCGACCATGGAAGCAAAATCCCACGACAGCCAGTCACTCCGGAAGCATCTGAGAAGAGTCTTAAAAGCCAGGTGTGAAAAGCAATCAGTGTTATGAATTCAGTTATTCAGAATATTTCATCTGAAGCAGCTAAAGAATGGCAAACACATACAATTCACCTTATTTCCACTTATTTACATTCATTTACATGTATTTACAGTGAAGCACTGTTTTAATTTTCTAAGCGTAATGACTTCGTATGATGCTGGTGACAGGATGTGGTTTTATTTTTGAAAAGACGGGAAGTTTGTTGTGTCTCGTGGCTACCTTAGTTACGTGACCTCGTGAAGCGAAGTGCGACAGGTCGTTTTGTTGTTTTGATTCCCGTTAAGCCCACCGGCATATGGAGCGGCAAAATGTTCCGTCTCGGTCATTATTTGAAGCTTCCACCCCCCAACAATCAGTCTCAACAGGAAGTACCCAATCTGGATGTTTTTCATGCACAATCCTGGGCTTTAGGAGGGGCAATATGGTCTAATATGCTTGTGGCTCAAGAGAAGAGGAAAAAAGGTGCTTAACTAAAGGTACTGTTTGGTTTCACTCTAGAGAAATGTCTAACCTACAAACCAATGTCATCAGTGCTTGTGTAGTTAAGAAAAGCCCGTGCCTGAAGTCACAGACTGTTATTTAAAACTACTCCTGACATTCTTTTCCAGTCCAACTAACCCACTGCAACTCGCGTTGACCTCTGGAGGGGCATGACAAACGGCATGCCTTTGAATTTTCACTCGACCGTATATACTTAATGTATCTACTGCTGATAGGGCTAAGTGCTGCATGCGGTATCAGAAGCCTTCAAGAAACAGGTGAAAACGTACAACATTGCCATCCAGCTGTGCCGCACACACCGGCTGTACACAGTGACAGCACGAGGTACTATATCTATCTGAGATATCCACAAGTCCGAAAATGTGACCTCAGCACATTGCCATCTCCGTTTGTCTGCTCTGAGTCGCTGCCGGCAGCGGGAGATGGAGAAAAGATCAGACAGTGTGATCACATTAATAATTTGGACAAATTCTATCATAAGATTTTCAATGAGTCTGGAAGAAATCACAGGAAGTCTTTTTCCTGTCTCTTTTTTTTTTTTTTTTTTTTTTAGCAGAACAATCTGAGGTAAAAGTTGAATCGTGTGACCTGTGAATATCAGTATTTAAATGAAGTTTGAGTGGTTTCAAAACTTAAGTTGAAGGACTGGCCAATTCACAGCTTTAGATTTGTTTCTCATTTGTTCCTTTTCATTGAAAAATAATTTCAGCATAAAAACATGCTTATCTTTTATTAAAGTCTGACCCTTTTTATCCCCATAAGTGAATAAAGGCAACCTCTCTCCCTGCTCTTAAGCACCGACTGTCGGCTTTCTGCCATTTTGAAGAACTACTACTTTTCAAACTATATTCACATTTAGCTCAAATGTCGGCTCGAGGTCACATCACGCTCTCAACCACAGGCAAACTGCACCACCATTAATTTATGACTGGACGAAGACCACTTCCTCCAAATGGTCCTGGTGTGGTTGTTTTGATTGAGCCGGAGTATAATCACTGTGTTCACATCTGCCCCAAGCAATTGCAGCAATGGAGAAAACAAACTGGCGTCTGATTCAGCCCCGATTAATCTGTGTAAATTAGAAAGCCTGAACTGTAAAACCTCAAATTTTCTCTGCTGTTGAACAAGAACTGATTTTCAACAAGGACCCTGCTACCTCCATAGTCCTTTGCGGGTTCAAAATGTCATGGCTGTGGTCTGTCATGTAAATACGAATGTTTATTTTCAAGTTATAAAAACGACTAACTCTATATTTCTTAGAAACTCCCTCAAATGTCAGATGTTGTGTGTCTACATTTTTTTTAAAGTTGAATATATATTTTAAAATCACAGCAACAACAACAAAGGGACTTTGCGGACAATGGGAACAATTACAATGAACTCCTTCATGGGGTCATGTGGTATAAAGACAGACCATAGACTGTTTATTTAAAGTGGACAAAGCCTCTACGACGTCATTCGCTGGTTTGTGGACTGGTGGTTTGAAGTCTGGTGTTTTGGCCATGGCCATGTTGGGTTTTTTTTTTTTTTTGGAAACAGACGTGCCAGTATTTGGATAAGAAGGTGAAGCTGGGGAGGGGGCGAGGGGTGAAGCTCACCAAGCTAACGCTAAGTGACTGAAAACACCAACCACGCTGCTAACACTGTCATGTTAAATGCCGCCAAGTCATTTCAGCTACACACAGTTGTGTTTGATGACCGCAACGTCAACCTCACCTATTGCATAACGCACTAATTAGCACTAGCCGGCCGTGTTAGCGGGCTAGCTGACAGGACCGTATAGTCCAATACAAGCATTAGCTCAGCTACGCTAACGGGCTGGGTCTTTAAATGAAGCACCAGTAAACCTCATTACAGAATCCCCTGATGGTTTTGTCAGCGTAACTTCTCAACCACAGTAGAGATGTCTGTCAGGGGAAAGTATGTTTAATTCAACAAACAAAAGCTCAAAATGTCTGGCTCAGCAGCCTAGACAGCTGTCAATCAAAGCCCACATTTCAAACACAGACAGATGGCACCGCCACTCGACGCGGACACGCCTTTAATTATGCATAGCTTTTATTACGTAATAGAACTAAAACGACTGAGTTGCAGATTGTAACTCCCCTATGGTAGCTGCTAAAAATGCAAAAGGCCCTCGGTTAGAGCCAGCGTTTAATTTGTCCATTCTGTGCTTTCTGGTTAAGGGGATATTAACTCTGGCTCCGACAGAAAAGGTGACGATTATGAACCTTAATGCTGGTGCCACCTGTTATAACGTAGACTGTAGAAGGAAACCCCACGCCCTCAGTAGATATAAATGGCTCATTTGAAGGTAAATGAAAATGAATAACGTTACGAAGATCATACACTGAGGAAAACATAATTATGATCACATTCCTTGTCTGCGGTCACATCCCCCTAAATCAGTGATCATCAGCTGGCTCGTAGAATATTAATAGAGTCATAAGATGTGAGGAGGAAAAATACGTTCTGGTATCTAGGATATGTAGCACATAGGCTGGTGAATTCATCCAAAAAACAAATGAGATGGAAATAATTTGGGATCATTTACTGACAGGATCTAAAGGTTATGGATCATCTGTCAGCTTATTGTTAGTGAGTAGCCAAGACAACACATGCATGGCTCTAAGTATGGCTCATAAACTCTGACATCTAACTCACTTTGTTTCTCTCAGCCTTTGTTGAAACACACTGACCTGCATCTGTCGTTCCTTTGACTAACTAACTAGATGTTCAAATACATTTTCACACTGTTAAAATCTTAGCAGAATGTTTTCCATAAACTCTGTGGTAGTTTTTAATGATTAAATACTAAAATCATACTCAATATGCAAACAGTGTGGACGGGAAAAATGATGCATGGCTAGATATTAATGTTACCGGTAGGCCTAGTTTTTTTTTTTTAAAGAGGTAATTTCTGACCCTTGGACTACTGTAGTTGATGACCCCCGCCCTAAAATTTGACACACTGAACCTTTAAACCCATCCTTTGACTGTTTAATCCAGATATGATAGTCTCTGTCAGCTTGAGTTCAAGTTTCAGATGGCTTCATTATAGATTTCCATAAATTCTGAAACTTTGAAATAACCCTTTAAAGAAGCGGCGACCAGTGGGAATGAACTCGCGTCAACAAATGCCTTCCTCTAAAGTTTTGAAACTGAGGTTTGTGCCGTCGAACGTGTAAACACAGGAATACACGCACACGTAAACACACAAGCCCGACCGACTAAACATCATGTTTTTACCGCAAACCGCTTCACATAAGACTCATCTGCCGAAGCTGCAAATTCCCGGAGTGTAGAAGACCTTACACACCAGAACGAACTTGACTTGACCATGAGACCTGGCAGAGATAGTGTTTCCTCTCTTAACACTGGATTAAAACTTAGAAGCTGACAGACCAATTCCTAAATTTACATACCCTGCACCACCCAGTGCCAGAGTCTGGTTGTAGCACATGACAACACAAGCAAGAATAAATCTTTTATTAAAAGCTGAACATTCTTCGAGACAAAGCCCTGCAGCACTTTCACCCACAAGACCGCGGTTTCATCTGGATAAAATCTGAGAATTTCAGAACTGCAGTCAGAAACCCTAATTCACTTCAAAATGGAAAATAAAAAGAAAAGCCCCTTGTTTTTCACAGAAAAAAAGCTTTAGAGCAAAAGACAAGAAATCTCCAATGGTTTAATCCCACCCCCGTCTCATAAAAGTTCTGTCTAATACAAGCACAAACACACAGAAAACTGTCCCGGTGTTTGCTTCCAGTACATGAGCAGGCATTCAACCTTCTTCAACTAGGACAAAAACATGGAGACCTATTTACATGTCAATGAAGGCCATGGATAAGGACTTTTTTTTTCTATCCCTCCCTTTTTTACTTCCCTCCTTTAACCTTCCTCCCATCTCTGCGTGCTCCAGTAAGCTGCAAGATGTGCTCATTTTGAAGCCCGATGAAAGCATGGCCGACTGTGACAAAGATCTGCAGAAGAATTCTCAGTTCACCCGCCACGAAACGTCTGGAAGCGCACAGTAACGCCACCCTGGCGTGTATACCAGGAAGTTGTATTACAACTAAATCCACAGTACGCAGTATAACACCTTCATATTAGAGCTTTTGCAGCCTTACGTGGGAAAGGATGTCCATTAACAGCGGTCCTCTGCTTTTCTCTACATGCACATCGACTTCTGTTTAAAATTCAAAGCCGTGCATATACAAATACACGGCCAAGTACGTAAAAACAACAGTACTGATGTGTGCGCATGTGTGAGATTGAAAATTGATGCCTACAAGACTTCAGAGGCGAAAGCTCTTCCCGAGGCTTCCCAGTCCGAGGTGAGAATATAATCAGAAGAAATCCGATTACTGCCCTCTCTCCTCTCGCTTTTCCATTTAACAAGGGATCTCATGAGGCTGTGGCAAACTCTGGCTGACTGGTTGAGAGAGGACAGTGGTCGTGAAATGTTACTGTGAAGGTGAGAAACAAGCTCGACGTTCACACCTATTTTGATTAGAGCGTCAATAGTGTTCCAAGTCTCAGGAGATGGAGGAAAAGTCTCGTACTGAGAAAGTTTTCTTGCTCTTTTCTTTGTCTCTCCTTCTCCCCGTGGCACACAGCCCAGCGCATAAAGCAATGTGGCTTAGGCACTGGCGAAGAGCAACTACGGTCTCTTGGAAATATGTTCTCTGTTGACTCATTCTTTTAACCACATTCTTCATCAGCAGCGCAGCGCAGTCCTTCCCATCAGCCATGAAGACAAAACATCGTCTTTTCTGGCCCAGTTAATAACACACCATTCTTTCAGTGTTTCAACTATCTAGTTTAGGCTATAACATTTGGAGCAGTGGAGGAAAAAAAACAGAAGCAGCGGAAAATGAGGGGGAAGAGAAAGAGTGAGCAGTCTCACTGGCCTACAGTGCAGTACAGATCCCCCTGGATTTATCTGTATACATAACTCTTTCTCTTTCTGTCTCTCCCCTTTCTCTTTCCCTCTGTCTCCCACTTTCATTCTTTCATGCTGCTCTGTGTCTCTCACACAAACACCCACATGCCTCAACCACTACACAGCGCGCAAATATACGGATTCGCATAACCATCAAATTATCTTGCTGCTTTTGAACAGAAATGGTACACCCACAGCCCTCACATATGCCACATTTAATTATTCCATTCAAAGAGCAAGACGAGAGCTTCCTGCTCCACGGAGCTCACAACCAAACAGCCTGAGCGCAAGGCACACACCAGAAAGACTCTATTCAACGTACATTTCAAATTCATTTGCCCAAAAACCTCTGTTAAAGTGATGAAAAAAGTCATCGGAGCAAAACCTCTTCAGCAGCAAGCTGTTGATTTCATCACGTTGCCATGTAACGCCCCTCTCCCCTTGACCCCCC
>JAPQRN010000005.1:24241488-24276591 GCA_037367275.1 Coranthus polyacanthus
GAAAGTTAGGATAGTAGAGCACAGGTATTCATCTGACCACAGAAGGCCCAGTCAACAGCTCAAGAGCCAAATGGAGAGCAGAGTTGTAGTAGAAAGCTAACAGGAAAACCATGTGACCAAACTCCCTTGTTCACCAACATGCCTTCTAACTTTTTCCACAGTATCCCTCTCATTTCTCATCTTTTCCTCCCGCCCTGCTGCTCCACAGCTCACTCACCATTCTGTGCCTCTGGATGGGCGCTCATGTCAGGGTCCATGTTAGATTTGCCGGGCGATAAGCGTCGGGATCAGCACACCCATATCCCGAGGGAAAGTCAGCTCTGTATCTGAACTACCGCAAAACTATTCCTCCAACTACTGTTTTATCTCCTCTGCCGCTGCCGTCTTCTCTCCGCCGTTCTCTCCAGTCAGAGCTGCTGGCTCTGGTCTGGCCCCTGCAGCCTGCCAGCTCAGCTCAGGCTCCTATACCGCTGTGTTACATCTGTCTGACTGAGCCCCTCTCTGGAGAAGTGGGGAGAGAGAGGGAGAGAGAGGGCGAGTGAGAGAGTATACTGGAGGGCGGAATGGGAGGGAGGAGAGAGAGAGAGAGAGAGAGAGAGAGAGGAGCAGTTTCCACGTTGTGGTGGCGAGCGAGAGATATGGGTGGATGGGGTTGTGGCCGCGCGACGCATGAATGTTTCCACTTTGATCAATTTTACACTCTCAGCATATTTTTTTTTTAGTTTTTTTTTTCCCTGCTCACAAAGACGCGTTAGTAGCGTCAGTTTGAAAAACACATTAGAAGTGCCAGAAGAAATGATCAACTTAGGCCTAGGCTGCTACTATGTGACAATCAATGCGTGCTCTCCAGAAGCTTGTGTTGCTTTGGGCATGATTTCAGTGTCAGTTCAGGAGACGCTCGTTGGAATATACGGCTAAACCAACCTGCACCAACAGCTTGTGCGGAGAGTCAAAAACATGCAACGTAGACTGGTAATCACAGACTTAACGTGACTTGTACCTGGTTGGATTGGAAGTGAATTAAGAAGATCATTCAGCGAGCACAGACAAAGCCAACAGTCCACTCTTCCTCTTAATCCACTATATTTTTAAACCACAAACAGCTTATGTTGACAGATATTATTACATTACTGGTATCTAAATCCGACTAGGATTGTATTTTTCGCCTCTCAATGGCGTATCCCGTCTAACTTTGACGTGACTTTTTCCCTAGACTGAAATGACATAACGTGACTATACATCGGTAAACATGAAATGAATACAACTGTACTCTGTTTTATCGAGTCACCTCCGTCGCCTTCTGTGAGTGACTCAGATACACCGTGTGCATGTTTACAGGCACAGCAGTTGGCATCCGTTACTGCTTTGACTTGTAATGTAATTTGTTTTGACTGAGACATACCTAGAGGCAGAAATTGCATTTCTGTGCGTTTAACTGACTGTTACTCTTCCAAGTTCTAATTTGGCCCGAGGCTCACATGTTAAAGAAAGCGAAAAGTAATTCCAGCCTCCGCCCCCTTTTTATGGATCTGCTCCAAAATTTAAGGGGTTCGTCCTTGGCCTATGCCCGACCTATGTGTAATCCTGCAGACAGACAAACAAGCAGGAGTGATGACATAACTCCCTTGGTGGAGGTAGTAAAATACTGCTCTGTTTCTGTCGCCGTTTAGAAGCTGTCAAATGTTAAAATGTGGCCTCTCTCGTATCTCAAAATATCCCGTGCCCTTCGTAAGTTTCAGCTTATCACATCTGGCATTTCAAATGTTCAGGTTTGTCTGCAACTTTGCTGCTCTTCGGGTTTTAAACAGATACAGTTTAACAATTTAACAGTTTAAAAAATTTTGAGTTTAGACTTTACACACGGCGCATATACGTGGTACTGACGCAACTCTGAATCGCAGTCCAGATTTCAGATTTTTGCAGCGCATCACAAGGTAATGGGGCCCAGGCAATGTTTACCTTGAAAATATTCCTATCTCAAATATCCCAATGTCCTCCATAAGTATGTTGCTCATCGCGCTTGACATATTCTGAATTCCTCAAACTGTAAGAAAAGACACTAACAAGACAAAACACTTCATTATTTTGTGATTTTCTGGAGTGATTGGCGACAAACACCATTCAGGCATTCGGATGGTGGCATGACTTCATTTGATTAAACATTCATCAATGCACGAAAACAAGTATTCACATTAAAGGCCTGTAAAAAATCATTCAATAGCCTTTGGTCAGTTATCCAGATCTACCGTGTTACAGCTTCAGAGAAAATATTTATGGACAAAGTAAAGAACTGGAAAATAGGACAGCATATGCCCCAACGCCATGACCAAGAGTGAGGAACTTTTACAAAGCTCCATCCAGGAAAAAAAAAAAACTTTCACTTCAGTAAAATTAAGCGTAGTTGTTCTGGTGGGAGCGTAACAGCACTCTCCGTCTCTACCAATGTTTGTGCCAAAAACCTCTTCGAGTTCAAAAGAAGAGAGGAGGCAGCCTCTCGCTATTCAGTCGGAAGATGAGACGAGATGAGAGCGCTCTGATTTGTTTTGGATTCCTATTCATCTTGTGGTAGTTTTTATTCATCATGCTGCTTATTTAAAGC
Source organism: Coranthus polyacanthus (assembly GCA_037367275.1). Lineage (NCBI taxonomy): Eukaryota > Metazoa > Chordata > Actinopteri > Kurtiformes > Apogonidae > Coranthus > Coranthus polyacanthus. The sequence goes on from JAPQRN010000005.1 coordinate 24,244,088, forward strand.
CTGTGTCACACAAGGACAAGAGCAGGTGGGGCCTACGCTCATGAATAATTTAGCAAAACACAGACCTTGTTGGTGTTTGTAGTGTTGCGATGTGGAACATGAATCATACAGGTGCGTGCGCAGAGACACGCATACGTTCACGCAACCAGTGCCTTTAAAAGGGATACTAGATACGAGAACATGTATTAATTCTGCCACAACAGACTCTGAAGTGGATTATGATTTTACCAGAACTATACGGTCGCTTTAAGTAGTAGCTGGACAGTATTCAGTTGTGTTTAAAAGGCAGGCATATATTGAACGCAGCGATATACATTGTATAATATCCTAGTTAACATGAATAATGAAGCTTGACTGAGGAAATCTGAACAAGGAATCCAAATTATCTCGCGTAATCACCATGGAAAAGATTGTCAGTGAGTTGCAAAGGTACTCTGTAATTAGTGAAGCTGGCAGACGGTGTTTATTCCTTTAGCCTTTGTCTCCTTTGCAGGTAAACACAATCAACTTAATCACAGACACATCCTACAATGAGTCTCTTGTTGCTTTCTCATCGCAACAAACGCCAGTATCCGTGAACATAAATGGCAGAAAGGGAGGCGCATTCCGTATTCCAAACCTCTCCTCGGTTATTTGATGTGCCGGTGTGACTGCTGAGCACTCAACAACTCCAACAAAAATAGGCCGGTGTACGCGTAAAGTCAAGTCATAACGTCTAGACCGAAGGACATCTCTGCTCGTGTCATTTTCAAACTTTGGAGGTGAACAGAAAGAGACATGAGCCACAGACCAAAACCACAAGACAAATACATACATACATAAAAAAACAAACAAAAAAAAAAAAACACACTTGATGCCGCAGCATTGCCAAGCCAACAATTCTTCAACACTCCTTCTGTCTGGTAACAAAGATAGAGAGCAACAGCACCTCAGGAGGTTAATAAATAATGTACTGTAACAGGGTACACACAGATTGAGTAAATGACATCATGAAGAAGCACTTTAAATAACAGAGTACACACTTATTTAAAGGCGGGCCATATTAGATTGCATGCCAGCTACTGTAGGAATCTAGCAACAGTAACTTTGGGCTATAAATACGTGAAAACCCAACTTCAGTGCCATCTAGTGTCTCTTTTCCACAAATGCACACAGACTCCCAACAGTTTTTAACTGAGACATAGAAGTACTGTATATACTGCCACATCCACAGACTAATGGAATTATACTTGAGGCATTAGACTTTCAATGAAGTGCAACAGGAAACGTGTCACATCACACCCTCTGTTTGAAACTTTTTTCACTCTGGGTCTCTTAGTGGCTAAGATGAAATCTAAGTGTACTGCAGTGATATGAAGCAGCAAGCTCTCCATCTAGTGGATAGTCAGTGGAATATAATGTTTCATATATTTTAGAAAGGCTCTACCAGGGACGTGAGCAGAGCGAGGCTTGGACGCGTGTGCTGACTGTTTATATCATCGATGAGCAGAAAAATATTCATTTGAATTAAGTTACGGCTGTCTTTAAAAAAAAAAAAAAAAAAAAAAAGACTAAAACTTTTATTTAGTGTTTTCAGTTCCGCTCTGTTTGAGCGAATGTCAAATAATTGAATTTGGCATTATTAAACATTCAAATTGAAATAGTTTCAAGGAAGCCACTTCCAGTGAATGCACAGTGTGTGTGTGTGTGTTCCTAATCACTGCATAGGTACAGTATGTCCTCAGGCTACTTACCGCTCTCAGTGGACATCTGGCTGTGGAATTCTGGAAACTGTGTTTCCACAGGAACGCTGATGGTGCGTCGCAGAAGATGGACCTTGCATGAGGCAGCGCGTCTCTCCTGCAAAAACAGAGAATGGCTCTGCTGAGAAAAAGACAGTCAAAAGAGTAGACGGAGACACGGAAAACAAGAAATTCAAGACAAGGAAACGTAATCATTTCCACAAAAGGCGTGGATACAAATAGGCGCAAAAGTGTAGATAGCACGCAGAGGAATGAAAGCTAACAAGAAGAGAAATGGGACCTGTAAGAAATGTACATACAATAGTCACCAAGGCTCCTTATCTATGTTGTTGTGGTTATTCTGGTCACCGTGTTTAATGCTGTGTCAGGCCAGTAGTGCACAACAGCTGTACTGGTCTTGATAAATGAGGAGCCATTGGATGAAACAGAGCAGGCATTAGGACTACATCAGTCTGTGTCAACACATATCCTGCTATAGCTTGCATACCAAATGTTTGGCTTCCAAAGACAGCCATGGTGAGAAAGTGGTGAGTGAAAGAGAAAAGGAAAGGGCCCGATGTCCTCCAAAAGGATTGATAAAGGCTTATCGAACATCCTCACATGTCTCCGCTCAATGCAGCACCCTGTCTGTCTGCTTTTCTCCGTCCCTCTGCTTCCACGTCCGTCTGTTTATCTCCGATCCTCTCCGCGAGTCACCTCTCTGTAGCCTTACAGGACGTGGGAGTTTAAGCACAGTCTTCAACGACACCGTCTCTGACAGTAAAGACAAAGTCTGGTGCTTTGGGACACAATGACAATGAGCGACGTGAGCTATAACTTCAGCATCACTATTCACCGCAAACAGTTCCCAGAGTCTGGTAGAGGTGGGTGATGTGGCCAAAATATTCTATCACAGTACAGTATGTGTAATTTGATATCACGGTATGATTGTTTTCATTTATTATCTGGAACTTCCACAAAAACTGCTGCCTCTAGAGTTAAAGAAAGACTCGAGAACAGTATTTCCAAAGCTCTACCGGTGGGCACATTTTAACGCTGAAACTCTCTCACCACGGTTCTCACACTGAACAGTTCCATTGTATTGATCGTCTCCCTTTGTGCAACTGAGGAATTGTTTACGTCAGTTTTTTTTTTTTAGACGTCAACCTGCCCTCGAAACACACCAGTAACGTAAACGTGAAATCTATTACCTTTTCATCATTCATTCTTCTTTATTTATCTCGAGTCCAATTTGTTGTTTGTCTAAAATACACAAAAAAGCCGAAGATAGCAGCACATCCAGTGAATAGACACTTGTTTTTGTTTTTTAGGCTGTCCTTAAACTGAAAAGTCGTCACACCCTCACCAGCGCTTCACTCTGCATAAATACAGCAGAATCCGCTTATAGTGATCACATCTGTCCGGGTCAAATCGATCACGATGAGCGGTATTTACTGTAAAATAAAAGGTGAGGCCGTCTCCTCCCCTTCCTTCACGGAACACAGTCCTTCTGTTTTTACAATGTCACGGTCAGGTGGGTCCACTTTCATGTCTGGATAAAAACAAGATACATTTTTTCCTACCACTTGTATTCTTTGCGATTATAACCATAGGAATGAAAGGGTTTTTTGTTTTTCTCTTTTCTTTCCTATATTCATTTCAGTGCAGGCTGTGTGGGACAATCGCCACTAAGTGAGGTGGGTCCTGCATGTGTTGTAATTACTCCTCACCAAAGCCAACACAAACTAATTGTCCATTAAAACTGAAGCACTGTTGTCAGGGCAAGCGACTGTCCTCTTCCCTGTGTCTGTGCAGACTTTGAGAGGTCCTTCAGGGCTGAATCAACTCTGGAAAAAAAGCATTTCACTAGACTGTAGTCGAGCCTGTTCAAAGCGGATGACCTCGGTGTTAAATTGTCATCTGTGCAATTTCTCAGATGCTTGCGTGTGAAGGAGATAATTTGAAAATGTATTTGAACACATTCTGTCACTATTTACTTTGGATGGTATATTTTCATTCAAATGTGTTCAAATTAACCAGACTGTCTTGAGGACACTAACCAGAAGAGGGTTACGTAATTCCGATTAAAAAAAATTTTAAAAAGTAAAGTTCACCTGTGGGCTGAACGGGGACCAACTCCAGATCTTCGTCAGTGTCTTGGTCAAGGCCGCAGACAGGAGAACTAACCTAGCATACATGTTTTAGAAGGCGGAGTAAACCAGAGGACGCGCACGGCTACGTTTATGTATTTCGACAGGCAATCGAACCATAAGGAAGACGGCTGTGATACATGAGGGAGAATCTGTCTGCATTCATGAACATGTGTGAGGAGAAACGGCAAAGTGTCAATTCAAGATGATCCAAAGAAAACTAGCTCACTGTGAACAAAGTTACAGTTAGTTTGATGTGTCCTGTGTGTATGCGCGCGACATGTTAAAGCATTTCGAAAGCACAGACATCTTTGTTATTGCTTTGTGCGTAAAGCCAACGGATCCTGAAGAGGACGTCATCAAGGGAATAGCGATTCAGTCGTTGGAAGATGTGAAGGAACCTCCTCTGGCGTCCTACGGCGATGTCGCCATCATGATCAAGGAAAAGATGATCATACGTGCCTGTGTGACGCCTCCAGTGCTTTTGTGAATCTCATGGGACTGCTGAACCTTGACTACCCCAAAGACTCGAGGTGATTCATGGGAATTTGGGATTTTTGGATGAGTAATGTATGAAGTATGTTGTCGTGTTGTGACTGACATTTGGGGCATTCAAGAGCTATTTTTGAGTCCTACATTTTAGTGTGACAGTCCTGAACACTCACTGCTCAGAGTGGATTCTCAATAAGTAAATTAAAGTTTGTTTCCCCCCCCCCCCCCCAAAAGGAAGGAAGTTCTTCATTTTTGGATTCAGTGTAATTTGATTTTTTTTTAGCAGCCATGAGTGAGAGTGAGGATCTGTGAGGAACGTTATTGACGGTGGGTTGAAGTTGAAATATTTTCAGCCAGTTCATCATGCGTTTATGTTTAGGTTGAGCTAGTTCTCATGTGTATTTATAATGGCTTCGTAGGTATTCATTTGCTTCTCCTGGTAAGTTTTGAACATATTTGTAAATGTATTTTTGCTCTTTTCTTGAACCGAAGGACACGTGAATTTCCTCTAGTGATTATAAAGTTCATCCGAACTTCTGCAAACTTATGTAACTTGGAAGTTTAAAGATAAATGCGGTAAATGTATGAAACCGAATGCTAAAACAGCCCAAAATATAACACGGGCACCATCATTTTAACCTTAATGTTGGAGAATAAAGGAGGTGCATTATTGGGTAAAAAATAAAAAGAGATAAAAATCTTGACAGCCCCAAAATCAAAAGAATAATACATCCTGCTCCTGTAGTTCACTGCAGGCACTTCAATGGTGTTACCCACATTAGATTTTGGCTACTTTAGCTTAACGATGTCAGACTTATACACACTTAGACAAAATAGGGAACGAAAATCTGAAGCAGCTCAATCCAATGCAGTAATGAGTAGCCTTTGCATTTTTGGACATTTTGGTTTGACCGTGTGAATTTCAAACATCTAGCTCTCACTTGGTCTGAGTAAGGACGTGTTGTAATGAAAAACACCTGCACCCACGTTCGAACCTCTAAAACGCAGGGGATGCACTACTTGAAAGCTGTGATCAGCAGTGCATCCACACCTGACACAAAAAAAAAACCAAAAAAACGGAGGGAGGAATACAACTTTACTTGATTCGGTGAATTTGGCACCCATTCAACGGCTGCATTTGAAAACCTCAGCGCAGAAATGCGGAGGACGTTTCTGTTTCTTCAGAGAAGCTCAGATACAGTGTGTCAAAAAATGCCACTTGTCAGTCTAATAACTTGAAATGTTCATAATCTACAGACTTTCAATACGTGCTACAGACCGTCTGTTAATGCCGTGTTGTTGTAAAAGCAACTCGACCTTAAAACACTGTACAAAACACATGAAAATCTATACTAACTCACCATCAATGCGAGCCCAATGCAGCAGGCCTACATTTATCTTTGCCAACAGGGTTTCGTAGTTTGGTTCGGCTCCACCCGTGGCCCGGTGCCGGGGTCGGGGCCGGGGGGGGGGGTTGGGAACCCCTGCTTTACACTACAGCCCTCAAAACACGTGGCTGCTCAGTTTTACAATCGTTCTGTATTGTACCTACTTGAGGAAGCATCATTGTTGACTCTCCAGACGGCAAAGAGCTTAATGACCTCTGGCAAATGTTCGTCATTCATATATGCAGCGAACATCTTCTTTCAAATAACGATTGCATCAGCAGCAGCAGCAGCAGCAGCTCTCAGTAATATTTGCCTTCAGTTCACTGTGTTTTTCACTAAATCTGACTACAAACAAAAGTACTCCTGTGAGAAGGAGAAATAAAAACATATGTATAAAGAGCAACTGGGAGAATGAAAGAAAACCAAACAATAAACACAGAAAAACACACCAAAACAAACATTTATAAAAGTCAGAAACAAAGGAACAAAGATCAAAAGTGATCCCTTTGCAAAAAATCCCTACAACAAAAAAAACCCCTTCACAGCCAACAATCGATACAAACTTTTGTGCAGCGAGTCTCAAAGCACGGGCTATTGATCATTCCTCTCACTGACTTTTGAAACTTTGGGTCACTCTACCGATAACACGAGCCTGGCACTGGGACCTCTCACGTTCACGTTTGATTTCCACAGGCCGACATCAATGGGCGCAGAGCAAAAAATGCCTCTGGATGCAATTGGATAGAGCTACAACCAATCAGAGCAAGCGCACGTGGGACACTGAACCAGATGGTAAATTACGGTCAATTAAACGGAGCAAATTCTGTCAAATATGGGAACACGTCTTTCATGTCAATTAAGGCTTTAAGTGCTGTCTTTTTTTTTTTATTTTTTATGGAAAACAGTAATAAAATACTAGGGCTGTACGAGACTGAGAACGTTCTCCGTTGAACCTCATCTGGCTGCACGATATTTCAGCCATGATTTCGACTGCATTTAATGCAAACGAAACAGCTGCTCTCAGGCAGATGTGTCTGATATACAGAATAGTAGAGGAATATACATGTCATACTAAAGCAATAAACACAATACGCATTTTTAATATCTCTTTTAGAAAGATACAGATTAATAAAGATTCAAATACGCAGCATTCGTTTACGTATAAATGTTACATCGGCTCAGGGAACATTTCTTTAAGAGGACAAAGTATATTGTATCGTATCGTAGTGTAGTTGTGGTAATAAAACAAGAAAGTTGTTTATGAATCAAAGCCCATGAATTCAAACTGTTCTTATTCTTCTCAGTTGCTGCTCCATTTGAATTATTTAAATGGCACAGCTGAATTATGTATGGTAGGTTTGTATGTATAAGATGTGTATTGCATAGGTAAGAATGTTTGCTGCATGATATGGAAAACAGGGAAAGAGGCTTCGTTATCACTGTTATGCTTCGACACGCTGTTATTGTCACCGAGATTTAAGAGATACGAGATTTAAAGCTCAACTTTGAAATGACTTCGCGACGCCGCGTACGTTCCCATCGCCGTCCCAGAACGCGCGTCCTCCAGTGTTTGGCCTCATGTCATCTTGTTTACCGCAGTTGATGCCGTGATTCGTTCTGCTGAAGCTTGTTTAGCCGCCTGTGTGTCGCACCTTCGTCCACGGCGCAGCGTGATGAGACTGTATCATTGTTTTGACCCGCGGTTTGCTGAGATCACAGTAATCCAGCAGCGTTACAGATGACCTTTCAAAATGTGGGTCTCTAAATGGATGCATTTAAAAGCTGTTGTTCTTTGCCGCCGTGAGACAGAGAGCACTATAGTGAAAAGGCTGCCAATGGGTTGATTCATATAATTCCACCCTATAATTATGGCTGCATTTTAACATGGAATGTCTCAGTAATTGCAGATAAAACTGATGTGACACAGTCCCGGCTCTAGCAGTTATGTTGGCATCAAAAATCCCTTTGGCAAGTTCAAGTCTGAATATCACTGTCAGTGCTCATCCACCCGATGTGTCCTCGCACAAGCTGCTAAAGGGGCCGTGCTTTTTGCTGTAAATTTCATCCGGCTATAATTTGATGCGTGGAGCGTTACCTTTCTGCCGTATTTAAGATGACTGGGAGCACCGATTTGCAGTGTAATTTTCATTTTTTTAGACAAAAACTGGCCAGTTCAGAGACATGACACTGAAATTCAAATGTGTAATAAAAACGGGGCTTAACTCATTTGTACACACACACAAAGTGCGGGATGACATTGAACCTGGTAAAGTAGGGGAAAAGCGCCAATGTGGTTGTTCTGTGGGAGCGTGATGGCTTTAATAATGTGTTGAGATAAGGACAGGATATTGCACACTGAACAACACAATTTAGATTACCCTGTTGACTCCTCATTTGTCCCAGCAGGACCTCTAATCTCACAAAAACCTGCAGAATCCAGTAGGACTCTAATCAAGACAACAGAGCCCGTCTCGCTTTGCTCTACATCACTTGGCTACCGGTGGCCTCTGCTGGGGGATGAATTTAAATGAAGAATAATTTCCATACAATGTACGAGGTAGGCAGGAATCCACACCGTCACGAGGAGTAGAGCAAACAGTTCCAAATTGAGTATCAGATGACAGAAAGCAGATGTTCTGCAATATTATTGGATGTTTTAAGTCCCACTTATCCATTTATCAGCAGTGTTGTTACTGAAAACTGGTCATTAGTTACTTCTCTCAAAACTAGTTGAATTACTTAACGCAATTACTAGAGTATAAAAGTTCTAAGTTGCAGGGAAAAGTCATTTCTGCGTTACTTTTAGATGCATTAAAGCTGTCGGAGGTGGAAATCAGAATTTGAAAATATACACCTTCCTTCTGCAGCTCTCCTCTCTGTTCGAATCAAAAGAGTAAATACAGAGATAGAAGATGTGATGCTGTCTCGCGGCGTTTTTGAAAAGTGAAGCCGAATTATCACAGTGATGAGCCGTGGAGTGGAGGCGCGTCTGATGGAGTATTAACAGCGATCCGTAATTAAACTTGCAATCATGTATCTAGGCTTAGCGACCTATGCTAGAGACGTTCATGCCACAAACCCATAGGTTAGTTAAATCGAATGTTAGCCGTGTAGGAACGTTTTAACAGCACTGTCGTTTGTTTTTTTTTTCCTGTACGATCCCCCTGTGAAGTAGATCATATGCCAAATTGGTTTAGTGTTGACGATGGTTGCATGTCTTCAACAACATACCTGTCATCAGTCCGGCTTACAGACTGTGCAGATGAATTCTTTGATTTCAAATCCAGCCCCAGTCAGTGGAGCTAGCACTGGAGTCTTTTGATTTGTTATGTATTCACTCGTGGTCAGATGACATTAGACATGAACAGGAAATCAGGGGAATAGGCAGTCGCTGTCCATATAAATTTCAGTAATTGTAAGTGTGTTTAAATTTGAGAAAGTTACTAGTTGCTAGAAGAAATGGAGAGACAGTAAAAGGTTACTTTCAAAACTATTTGTCAGCAATGGAACTAGATGCGGAAGAATTTCGTGAACTACATCTACATGAATATAAGCGTGTGCTACGCGTGCCACCACATTGAAAAGTGGTACTTGTTACTTGATATTAGCTTGATTTCGTCGACTTAGTCCACCTACGAGGAATCGAGCAAACTTCAGAAAATGGCACCTTGAGCCAGTCAACAACAAGACAGATATACTGATGACACAAATATCGATGGTTATGCTCCAGAAACAAAATGACGACAGGTTGGAGAAAGAGCTAAGAGGCAGAAGCAGAAACATGAGCAGAAGAGTGAAGAGAAAGACAATGGAGATTAGTAACACAGAAGGACGTGACAGACAGAGACTGTGCCGTCTGCTCTCACCACCTCCTCATTCAGAAGCAGCATCTGACAGTCACCGACCACACAGTACTGCGGGTTCCACGCAGTTCGCTCTTCATAGGAGTGGCCGCGTGACATCCAGCGTCTTGATGAACAACGCACATCTAAGAGAGGAGAAGGAGAACCAAAAGGCCAGTTATACAGAAATCTGCACCGGATTAAAAAATGATATTTGTTCTTGCGTTTGTTCATCACACATATACTAAAACAAGCCCCAGAAAGACCGATGAAGCTGAAAGAAACAAAGAGTGGGCAATCGGGATTTTGCTTAATGGGCTCTTTATCTATGTGATAAGGGAATTGCTTTTTAACTTGTGCAAATAGCTGTTTTGCACAGTCAATGCCAAAACTATTTTCTTAATTAGGAATCCCATTGGAAGGCAACGACTGCAGCATGCTCTCCACTTCTTTCCACCTCCATCACTCTGAGCATGACAGGTGAAGAAAGGATAAGTATAAAACAACTGAAATGAGCTTAAACCGGATCCTCCTGCATTTCCAGAGATGCGCTGACATGAATCTCAGAAAAGCAACACATAAGGCTTTTTCACAGAGCAAATGCAATCCATCAAATCTTACACATGGTTTACTGTTACAGAGACGGCGCGACTTCCCGGAGTTTCATTACTGTTTCATTACAGATCTTTGCTTTTGTGAAGCAAACCCCATTACCATCAAAGCGACAGCCTCGCGTACGGCACGCGTTTACGAAAATAATACCTTTGTGAGATCCAAAACTTCCACTCTGATGTACAAGAGCGGGTCTGTGAAATCTGTGCACCCCTTCACCTGTTGGTTCATCTACGTATTACTAAACGAAACTGTTATGTGTGTAGCTTAGTTGGAGGCAAACGAGTTGAATATGTGGGTCAGAGTGTTCTGTGCTGCTGCCCCTGCTGCTCAGAGAGGACCTCCATGCAGAGCAGCTTTCCTGCACGAGGCTGGGTTTCATCATGCTATACGCAATGCAGCGTACCCATGCACAAAGCCATACGTGATGAGAACAACTCAGAAAGCATTGAAAGATACGGTATGCATAATGCATTACATAATTAACCGCATGGTTATTTTTATACAGTTGGCTTCAAGTGTTTGTGCTTCTGGTACGTAGCAACTGGAAGTTTTCATCTTGGTTCGTGGGAAAGTTAAACTCGGAAAGAGAATGTAAAACTATCTCTGTGAGTCACGCAGAGTTTCACATCGCATGTATTTTTTACTAAAGACATTTGGAATATTGTGGATCTGGAGCTCTCATCCTTTGAAATCAGAATTCAAAATGCACCTAATGCGTACGTGAACTTGAGCGTTGCTGCTCCCCCCCGCCGTCAGGTTTGTCTCTCTGACTATTTTTCCTTAATGACTCCTTCGTACGGCAGGTAGCCTCACCACTGTGCCATTAGAGGCTGAATCACATGGGCACAGACACATTCATGCACGTAAACAAACTCGGGGCAGATACAGAGTCTGGCGCATACGGCATCTGTCTCGTCAGCTTACAGTCTGTGCTGTGGACGGGAGCGGGTCAAGCGCCCACAGTTTTCCTTTCAGCAGAGCTTCTTTAGAGGCAGGTGTTTAATCTGGTGATTAAATTATGCAACTCACATTCAGTTACACAAGCTTTAGAGTTAGGAGAAAGAAGCAGGAAAGAGAGACGAGACGCAGAAAGGCAAGAAAGATAAAAAGCCTTTCAACTGATGCAGTTTCGGTTGATGCCTCCAGCCTCATTCCCCTCAATTGAGCATCAGAGGATTCATCTGCGTCACAGATGAGCTTTAAGTCTTTTGCTATCACGGAGTAAATCTCTTAACCAACATAGATGTTTGCATCTACTACAAAAGAAGTACCGTGGGATGAAAAATCAGTAGTAACCTCAGGTCTGTGAGGAACAGTTCACTTTATCCGTGCTCTACATTTTGGAGGCAGAACTTATTGACTCTGGTTGACAGACAGAATCAAGGGCAACTGAGTGATGTGATATCAATATTATAGATTTTTTTTTTCATAGCCTTGCTGATTTATAGATCAGTCTTATGACACCATGGCTGTTGATCAATATTTAACAGGCTCTGTGTTAGTGGGTTAGGCATATACAGTACCAATGTGTGAGTATGTATATATATATATATATATGTACATTATTAGTAATTCAACATCACAGCAGCATACCTGTTGGTTAGTTTCGTAGTTGTGAGTTTTTCTGAGCAAGGAAACTTACTCCATGGGTTGCCTTGATCATAAATCAACATCAGGCAATATTAAGTTTAAACAAGCGAGTTACACGCTTGAGGAAAACTGTTTGCCATTTCTTCAATAATTGCTTGAAAACAAATTCATTTATCAGTTATATTCACTGTAGTTGATTAAGGCGTGTGTCTTCTTTTTCTATTCTCTTTTCTGGCAGCAGCTGTGGCCACAGCGTGAGCATTGAGCATCTCTGTGTCCTACAAAGCACAATATAAGCGTCATTTATTATTATTATTAATTAGCAACACAATATTAATTCGACTAATGCTAACACAAAGATATATAGAGACAAAAGATGCAGCAGGAAGCAAACATATAAAGGCAAAAGTTGCAAAAATAAAAAATGGAAGCTTGCGACGCATTTAAAAAAAAATAAAAAGTTCCTATATTTGATTGTTTCAAGCAAGTCGGACACAAAACAGGCTGCCGTTCATCACCTTGGCAAATTAGCTTCATTTAGCGAACACTGCTTCCTCTGACACAAACGAACACAACATCCGTATGGCCAAGGAGATAATCCTGACTCGGACGGGTGTGTTCACCAGTGCCCGATCAGATCTTCTTCTAAAAGTGTTTGATTAGCTTTGTTGAGCTTCTCACCGCACGATGTAGTTTATAATTCCTCTCACACGACTCTAGAGAGTGTATGAGAGCTTTTTTAATTTTCACTCACTTGACCTGTCATTGCAGGAAAACCACAGGAGTAACTGATAAAATTAATCATGGCTCAATTGCATTGCGGTACCCCAGTAATTCACGTTAATATTAATAAACCAGCGCGTGCAAAAAGAAAAAAAAGAAAAAAAGGGGAGCAATTTGTTTCATGGAACACAATCATTTTTCATTTATGTAATTAATTACGTCTGCGCTTCTCAGAATGCCTGTAAAGCACGGCTCTAGCTTCAACTTGAAAACGGGTCTTATCACAATAAGTGATAAACCTCACACCTGAGCCTCTGAGGGGTTTTCAGTGGCTTTAAATATTTGTATGATTATCTTTGCTATTGTCCAAAAAAACATAAATTGGATTAGAACTTCTTGGGCATGATAAGCTCATGGACTTCTTAGAGACTCAGTGCAGTCGGAGTATGTGACAATGCAACGATTCGCTGCAGCAAACCGTAGCAAGTAGCATGGCAATTATTTCAAACTCTGGTGAAATTGTTAAGTCAGAAGAGAAGCATCCGAATCCCAGCATAGTGGAGCGATTTACCTTAAAAAAAAAAATACATATATAAAAAAACAATTAGTTTAAATCTCAAATATCATCCATATTCCCCAAATTAGAAGCCACAATGAGGTTAGATATTATCCGATCTCTGTAATATGTTACTTTCAGTTAAAGAGAGGTTACGTAATCCAGCACATTTAACTGCATCGCAAATGTATAGGCGGGGAAAGGAGACGACGGATCACGTATTCATTAGGCTTGTGTCTTCCTGGATGGACGTTTGAGCCATGGGATGAACGTGTGTTTGCCCGTGTGCCGAGTCAGATAATAACTACATGCTCTAATCTAACTCAAATGACGATCTCGGCCACATTGTCGCATTTACAAACACGCCGCGCTGTTCCCTCCTGTGCTTTGCATATAAGTGGCTGGGAAAAATCAATAGCCGCACAATATTTGCATTTTTTTTCCCCCCCTCCCTGCGTCGATAGCTGTGCTCCGCAGTACGACAGTGGACCTCACCTTTCACAGAGCGTTACAGTCCTTCTGCCGTGCATTGATGTAAAAGGGTCTAATGGTGTTAGATCGATGCGTTAAATAGAGGTCTGATCCGCTCAAACCTCTTTTTTTTTTTTTTTTTTTTTTTTTGTTTGAAACATCTGCTTTTCAGTTCCAGTAACGGAGAAAACAAAAAAGATGGCATGGGATCCAAAATAAGTTTTAGACTGACACACAAACACCTACAAGAAAATACAGTATATAGGACTAGCTTGTCGATTTGCCAAGACCACTGCGAAGGAGGGAAAAAAAAAAAAAAAAGCTTTAGCAGTGTCTTGAATCTGTTTCTGGATATTTTAGGTTTTTGTTCACAGTATCACAAGTAAAGGTTAATATTGACTTGCCATCACAAAACAGCCTCAGCATCTACAACTCCCACATAATATGGATTACAGCCTCCTGGCTCACCTCGAATCTGAGCTTTGGAGAGGTTTGTTTAACTTAGGTTATGAACAGTCACACTGTGTCAGTCCCTACATTATTCGCGCTCAAAAGGTGTCAGTACACCAATTGACCGGACGCCGCGAACGCGCTACACGACCGCGCATTGTACGGCGTTAGCATACATCGTGTTTGTTTCGTGCAGTAAAAGCAACCGAGATGAACAGAAAGAAAGAAAGAAAGAAAAAAAAAAGGTTGAAAATGGGAACGAATGAACTGGGGATTTGGACAGAACACGGTGGTACGCACTTATCATAGCTCACTGACGAAGCACTTGGAAAGCAATGCGCTCCATTTAAACAGCAAGCCGTGAATCCAGACTGTCTACGCGCCACCGGCTACACCATTGTGCTCTGACGCAGCTTTGAGAGATTTAAAGCCCTTGGATTTTGTTGTGCTGTAGAAGGAACCTTGTTGTTTTCCTGTCATACTAAGCAACGCTGCAAAGGCCCACAAGGTAAGCCCACATGCAGGGACTGTGATTGAACTTCCTCACCTTCCTCTGCGGAAATACTGTGTAAACAAATAAATGCCTTGAGCTTGCCTGGAACCTTTCTACTGACAGTAATCGCAGCTTGGTGCTGTTACAACAAATACAGAAGATGCAAAATATCTCCACTACGCCAGTCCAGAATCAGATGCCTCGCTTAACTTCTGCTGGCAGCATTTACATTTCAAAGATGCCACGCTGTCCTCCGACAACCAGTCATTTACGGTCCGTATGCAGCTACTCAAGGGTGTCGCTGATGGCAGAGTTAAACGGGTGCATGAAGATACTACCAGAGGAAGTGTCAGCCAGCCACCCGGTGCTACAGTGAGAGAAACGCAATAAAGAAGGAAAAAGTATCTGCAGTTCTCTCTGCTTTTGACGCACAGGGCATAAATATAATGCTGTGGAATTTTTGTAGCTTCTGGTCATCAATTAAAATTTAATCCGCCGTTGCAGCCCTCGTCGCCACGAGGAAATGATCAAAGATCGACGTTGTACATTTTAATATACGTCTGAGCTCTTTTGAAACACGCGGCTCGACAGCTTATGAGGACTCAAAGTAACGAAGGTAAAGTTTCAGCAGAAGCTCAAGTACATGACGTCGGATGTGCGTAAGATGCTGCCTAACAACCAGAGGATTATGCTCTGTCATTTTTTATTTTGCATTTCATCGCTGTTGCTACACTGAGTTTGAAGTCAGTCAATACAAGGTGTAACACGACATGTCATACAATAACATCGTTAACTTTGTGTTTCCTCTCTCCCGGAGTTTGTGCTTTCTCCTCCCTGTCCTCTCTCTCTCTATATATATATCTATATATCTTTCTGCAGATATCTCTGTCGTCTCCAGAGACCCGCCGACCCCACCAACCTTCCCAGTGTTTGTTAGTTCACGTCTCTGCTCTTCTTTTCTCTCACACACTCTCCTCACCCCGTCCGGTGCAGGCAGACGGCTGCCCACCTTCAGCCTGGTTCTGTTGGAGGTTTCTTCCATTAAAAGGAGTTTTTCCTTCCTGCTGTTTCCAAATACTTGCTCTAGGGGGATGTGTTGGATTTCTCTCTACCTCACTATTTACAACTATATGTACCTTGAGATGCTTTTTTGTTGTGACTTGGAGCTTTATAAATAAAACTGAATCCAACCGGGTAACAATAAGTATACCTGGATATTGAAAGAGGGGGAAGTTTGGACAAATTCTTAAAAAATAGCCTGTAGTTAGTCACACTTGCCACGTACAGCTGTTGTACATAATAATGTATATGTAGAACAGCCACAGGGTGTAAAGATGTACTTTATGTGCATTTTGAAGTTTCACATTATAAAATGTTAATGCAAATGCCAGTTAAAAAAAAAAAAAAAGTTCAAAACTCCTCAATGTCACAAAAAAGTATTTACACTCTTTTATTTTTATTTTTGCGCGTAATGGGAAATACAAACACTTTTGTCGAATAAATTCTGACGTCGCAAACATTTAACTGACATGACTGATGCCTTCCTGGATCAACAATGCTCTTCTTCTGGTGTTCTGTTTATTACAGTCATCGCCACCTTCTAACAACACGACGCAGCCTGGTTTATGCGCTCCAAACCAGTGTGCGGAAACGCGCGTGATTTGCATTTTCTTTCAAGCCAACATTTCTAGTGACCGTGAGGGAAAAGATACAATTCTATACAAGATTGTTTCCAAATGAAAAAGTTAGGGTTTTAAGATTTAGGATCATATATCTGTCTTTATTATCTGTGTGATTATTGCTATTCGGTTTCCTCGTTCTTCAAGGCTTGCGCACCTGTTGATCAGGTTGACTGGCTCGCTAAAGAAGCATGTCGGCTAATCGCACACACACACGCACACACACACACACACGCACACACACACGCACACACACACACACACACACGCACGAGTGAGAGAGAGCAACAGCTGAGCCTCAGTACAAATGGCAGCCGTTCTCTCCGTTTCCCGAGTTTGTACATTTTTATTGAGCCAGTGTCTCACGGAACAATGTGGGCACACATATCGACACGTTTACTGTACTGTGAAAACTAAATGTGAAAGAAGACTGTCCGCAAGCAGCATTGTGTCCCTGTGATGACAAGCCCTGATGAAATCTAAATCCTTTTGGTGTAAAAATCCTCAAGTTGACAGTCACGTAACAGGCCAACGGGGAAAATATACGGATGATCCATTATATGCTAACGCCAAGACACGGTAAAATATCAAATATGATAATGTAAGAAACTCACAGTGCGTAGCTTTACGGCTCTGAACTCTGCCTTTTTTCAAGCCTTTGACTGACTTGGACATTTTCAGATGTTTCTTAAAGCTGCTGAAGTCTACATCACCCTAATGGAGGATCTTTCAGTTAAATTTAAATTGGCCCAGACTTTGAACACCGTCAGCAGTTTTTCTGATTCAACATCCTTTGTCTTGCTGGAGCGTTCCCGAAAGTAAGATTTATGTCTGAGCTGCTGCACTTTAGCATGAGACGGACAGGAAGGTTTTACCGAAAGTCGGCCTGTGTTGAGCGTATCGCTGGCTTTGTGTTAAGTGCTGTCGGACAAAAAAACAACAACACACGACTATTCATCAGGCATCAAGATTTTTATTCGATTAATGGCCTCAAAACACGAAAGGAATGCAAATTTGATTTCAATCTAGGAAAAAAGAAGTAATATTTACAGCATTTTTACAGCATGTACAAAGATCATTCTTGTGAATTAATCGAATGCTGCTGGACTCTTTTCTGTGGAGTGTTCTTTGCCTAGAGGATATTCAAGGTGAGCAAATTCATAAACAGGATTTTAATGAACATTCGTGGCTGCAGGTATGTCAGACAGAAGCTTCCCCTGAACAATCTTTAATAATGTCAGTGGACTGTGCATGGAAAATGTGATGTTTCAGAAATATTCTGGGCAGGCTTTTAAATAAATAATAATAAAAAAAAAACCATTCTGAAATTCCAGAAATAATTGATTTCAGGCTTGAGCAAGTAAATGTGATGTCTGTGTCGTACTGGAAAACTTCTCTAACCTTAAGTCTTTATGTTACACCTGATGAAGATTTGAATGTACAGATACAGATTGTGAATATTAATGTTTAGAAGAAATGTTTGCATTCAAACAAATGACAAAAAAAAAAATCACAGTGCGTAAATTGTTGTGCATGTGTAATTTTGATTCTGTAAAGAAAACACAGCAAAATAAAAACAACATCGGTTGCATCTTTCCTTTGAGTAAAGTCATTAGTTCTATGCACATATATGAAGTGCAGAACAAACAAACCCCCCCCCTGAAATTGAAATGCATTTAACAAAGTGCTATTTATGCACATTTCATAGAAAGTTTCATCGACATGAAGTTATATAGAAGATAAAGTTACTTCCTGAGTTAGAAAAGCATCTAATTTGCTGAAAGACAAAACACGCATTTTCAAGGACATTTGTTGAAGTCTGACTATGGGATTATCTGTGTTGGATTTAAAGGAAAGGGGTTTAAAATGTTAAATCATTTATTCCAAAGCTGCTTCAATGTACTTAAAGAAGTTTGTCTTTGAAGTTCAGGCTCCGGTTTGGACACCTCTTCTCAGGCTCCAGTTCAGGCAGTGATGCAGTTGTGGTCAGTGTTACCTGACTGACGTGTTACTTGTTAAATGCTTGTCTTAGTCCCCTGTGGGACACAAGGTGTCAGTGATTTGGACCCGTCCTGCGCGGCGTGCTGTGCCTCGCCACATGTCACCCCATCTCTTTCAACTCAGCTGTCGCTGTACGCCCCTCAGGCTGTTTTGACCCGGCCTGTGTGGAAACGGTTGATCTTGTTCATGTCACCTTATACTACTTTCAGCACCATAGAGCAGAACTGGTTTGACATTGCTGTTGATATAGCCGTCCTCTGTTCTAATGATGTACTGCTTCAACTTGCTGAAGGCTGAAGTCTCCCAAATGCACCGAGAGCTTTCCCAGGTGTCTTACCATTGGCTGTGATTAATGTATCCGGAGTGGGGTTGATGCACAGAACTTGGATCTTGAAGGTGTTGATGTTCAAGCCCCTCTGATCAGCCTGTAGTTGGATAAGTTTGGTGGAGAAAGCAGCAATGTCACTGACAAAGTCAAGATCGTCAAGTTGGGAAAAAGAGCGTCCAGTGTATGCCTCCGGGAGTGTCGGCCGTTGTCCGATGATCCAGTCAGTAGCCGTGCTTCCATAAAATACCCAGCAAACGTCTAAGCGAACTTTTGAAAAAAAGTTGCAAAAAAGAAAACAGAAAATGCAAATTGTGTGCTTGGAGAGGATGAACTAGGCTGCATGGTGTCGTCAGAAGGTGGCGCTGTAGGCTGCGTCGCACATGACGTGATGAAGCAGAGCCCTCTGTTGCTGTTTTCCATCTAAAATGGCTGTGATGTTTAATTTGGTCTCCTGATCAGCAGCTGATCAGTCAGCTGATCGATCACCTTGATCGAGTTAAATGTTTGCTACATTAGAGTTTATTCCAAAAAGGTCTTTCCTTTTCTCATATATGAGCATTTACTCAAAAACCAAAAACCACCTCAGATGAGCAACATTTTTGAAGCAAAATGTGCATTAAATATGTTTATGGACGTGCCTGATGACCCTGTACTCAAAGTTAAGACGGAACAATCCCCATTAATGTGACCATCTTTGGACTGAAATGTGTTGTATATTTCTTCCTAACGCTGTGATGGACCAGACTGAAGCTTTAGTAAGTTTTTTTTCTTTTTGCTCGTAAATTTTTCAGACCATTCTGTTTTGCCCATTTTGATTCAACAAAGCTCTTTACCATTCTCCTGCTATAGCTTCAGTTACTTCAAAGAACAATGTTGCTCAGGTCTCTAAAAACAAAATATATCATTTTTGTTTCTAAACAATTGCTCACTCTGCTGTCAAATGTGAGTAAAGGGAATCTAAGCCTGTCAAGTTTTTTGTTGTTCCAGCACTTGAATTTTAATTAAAGGAAGGCATCTTCCACTGGATCAAACAATGATCATGCAAACAATCCGCCAAACCCTGCTCTGTTGACTCTGCAGATCAAAGATCACAATAACACCAGTATTGGCTCTGCCAGAGCAAAGACTAGTGCGAAGCGTAGCCCCTGATTGACAGAACCCACCAGTGTTTTCCCATGAGCTGTTAAACTGAGAGAATGCTTGAGGAAAATGGCTTGTATGGCAGTTTCAGATGTTGCAGAGACTCTTGTTTTACCCTTGACATTTTTGACGCGATTTCTAAAAAAAAAAAAAAAACGCAGCCCATCAATGATGCATTCAGTGGAATGTCGGCAGGGAGCGTTTTTATGAAGGAAAACTGGAAGATATTAACTGAATTTTTACTGACCAAATGTGCAATCAAAATACATGTTGTTGATGAAATTGTGATGTTCCTCTGTGAGGAAAAGCACAGGGTGTTTTGAGATAGTAATACAGAAAAGACGCAGAATCTCCAAGCTTTTGCGAATGCTTGCTTTTGGGATTAATTGTTACCAAAAAGAACATCTTAGTTCTTGTTAGTCTCTTGTTAACTTCTAACGCGCTCATTCAGAAATGTAAATGCCGTTAAGTTCCCAGCTGTAAGGTTCTTAAATCATATGCATATTGTTCTGCTGTATTTTTGCATGCCAAGTCAGACATGTCTGATAATTGTGCCCCGTGGCATGAAACTACTCGAGCTGCTTCCCTCCATGAATAGTACAATATTGTATGATCATGGTATTCTTAATTAGCCACAACCCGAAGATGACAACTCTCCCACATAAGGTTATTTTGGTGCGGCTCAAATTCTCACATGATGTGACAATAAGCATAATCAGCACTACACCCACTTTATGTTTTTTTTTTTTTCGTTCTTACTAGAGGTGTAAACATAGTGTTTGCCAGAGCGGTGTCTTTTTCCTAAATGAACGCCGTGAGATCGTTTCAGTGCAGTTTCGAATGAGACGCTTCACTGTTTTAGAAAGTGTGCCAAGGCGATCAGAAAAATGCATTGCCTTCAAAGAGACTGAGCGATTGTTTTTCCTCGTAGATGCATTTCAAAAAATAATTCCTCTGCTGTTTACAGTCTCTCGTCTTTAACTCCCCATCAACCTTCACGTCTCTCTCTCTCGCTCTGACACACGTTACGTAATCCTGCTCACCACCTGCTATTGTCAACGCTGTAGGCCACAACAACACACGGCTATATTATGCTTGTCTTCCTTGTGCTGAGATTGAACAGCTAATAACGTCCATCTGTCCAAAATGTTAAAGTAAAGCGCTGGAGCAACAACGCTCCTGCAATATTATTTTGCTGTTTGTTTGTTCGCACGTAACTTGTAGCAGAGGCGAAATGAGACTAAACTGGAGAATAGACCGAAAATCATTTCAACTTGGAGCTCGGATGAAAATGGCGACGGGTGACAGGCGAGGTGTCAGAACAGGAGTGATATTTGATGACATGTCAGAAAATCACGAGGCGCTCCGGCAGCCACAACATTTCTGTCATCCGTAGAAGGCACATTGTGCAACTCTAGCTCCCAATTTAACACTCAGTACATTTGTTAGTGATTTTCTAGCTTCTGCACTCAACATTTCCACTTTTAGAACATGATGACAATCGCTGACTGGAGTTACAGTCTGAACTTAATCTCACCCGAAGGAAACGGGCGACATGGCAAAGACAATGGCTGCAAGAGGGATGCGCTCATATGACATTTTAACCGTGCAGGAGTTTAAAAACAGTTTTGGTGACTTGTCATTAAAAATATATATATGTATTCTGGCGTGGATGTGCTAGGATTGGGAAATCAGAACACAGTATCAACATTTGGGTTTTATCCTCTCGCAGTCGTACCAGAGGCCTCCCCGTAAGACTGAGGAATTAGTCTGTGGTTTGGTGTACAGAAGTTCAAAAGTGGCCAAAGAAAACAGACAGCGTTTGGATGACTCAAGCTAGGCACTAGGTACAGACTGCCATTTCATTGGTGTAACTGTGAATAGTCTGGCTCACAGGATGTACTCCTACCACTGGGTGACTATTTCAGTCAGCATCCTCTACTACTACTATTTCCTTACAACATGAACACCAACCTCTGAGCTGCGACTATACACACTGAGAATGGAAAGTTCTGACAAAAGACGTGTCTTTTTGTCTGCCGTTGTCTCTGGTGGGGATTTATGCTGCGGCTCACTTCCCCACATGCTAATGTTGCACCTAAATAACGTCTTCCCCAGCACTATCGCTGCATTGCACTTTGCGCCGCCCAATGCTAACGCGATTATTTCGAAGAAACACAAACTACCCAAACAAGCCAGAGAGTTTCTTTTACCCCTTATTCCAGAATGGCAACAGATGGTGCCAGATCTGGTTATGCAAAACTACTTTGCGAGAGCCACAAAGACAAAGCTTTTTGCGTAGTTTTCGGAATTATCTTTCTCTAATCTAACAGTACTGTCATCAGCTGGTATCCCTGCCATTTCCCTGACCTTTTCCTGGATCCCGCCGACCAGCCCAAAAAAACCACTATAAATCCATTGGCGAATGTGTGATCACTTCAGCAGCAAATGAAGTAACTGTTTACTTGCTAACATATGGCTGTGGAACTCACAGCTCAGAAACAATTGTACGATTTCTAGCGCCGCAAAGGTTTTGTAGATCTGAGAAAAGCTCACACTGACAAGTCCTACTGAGTTTGATGAAGAGCATACAAAAATCTGTATTTCAACTGACTGTTGAGGCAATTATAGCAAAGTTAAACTTTTTTTTTACCTCCAAATGATCAATTCAGTTCCTCCAATCAAATAAATGACTGTCTTACGACACAGAAGGCTCATTCTTATCACCAAGGACAACTACCAGCTTCCACTTAAACCCATGTAAACAGGCTCCACCATTTAACGAACCAATCAGAGTGCTCTCTCTTGCTCTGATCTTTCACTTTTTAAAAATGTCATTACCGAAGCCACATTTCCACAGCATTCACCACCTTAAATCGCTGTCAGCATCTTTACAGGATAGCAATGTTCACGCCTTCCCTCTGTGGCATGCATTGTAAGTAAAACAAAATACAAAAAAAACCCCAACAAAAATGCAGAAAAGCAGGAGATCCCTGCTGAAGTAGCAGAAGCCTTTTCATTGTATCTAGGTCAGAAGAATGCAATATTATCTAGTCCATATGTACTTCACAGCTGTGCTTTGGATGTGAAGCAGTTGTAGTGGCAGGAGCTACACCACCTTAATGCACTCCTTCCAAGGCTGCCATATGGGAGGGGAAAAAAAAAAAAAGATGTACCTCCTGTTTTCTACAATAACAACCACCATACTTTTCAATTCTTGTACAACATATGTAGTCCTATGTAAGCGAAGAATCATACAAACAAGAAAATTCGCAGATGGATATTGTGAGAAAAACCGAATGGGAAGGAGAGCAGGGAAACATGAGGGGAAAATAAGAAGCACTAGTAGCAGTAGACAGTAAATTTGAAGAGAGATGAGACTGATAATGATGCAGGAAAATATAAAAAAAACCCCCAAAAAACAAGAGGAAGATTAAAAAGGGTGACAGATGACAGATGCGTGTCTGGTTTTGTATTTACCTGACAGAGAATCAGAGGACATGCTTTCTTGCTGCTGCATCTTGAATGTTGGCTCCAGTGTGAGACTGTGCGTGTCCACGAGCTACAGCGAATGAGCACGCCAGCACGCCTCACCGTGTGTTTTGATGACGAGGTCCTCGTAGCAGCTCAGAGAGTGAGCGAGCGTACAACGGAGCCAGTGGGATGGAAGGTAGGACAAGAAATGGGCTTCTTTATTACCTAACCAAGTGTCACCAGTCTCATTCTCTTGCATTTTCCCCGGAGTGTGGATGTGAATGCCTTACAGCGAGCACATGTGCCGCAGATAGAGATTGATGAGGTACGGAGAGGCAGGGAGGTGGGAGGAGCGTGAGGAGGCAGGGATTCTTGGAGGCTGAAGAACAGGAGGAGCACGAGGAAGGAAGGAAGGAAGAAAGCAATCACCTTTAGTGGAGGCTTACTCACTCCGGCACTGAGCCATTACTCTTCCCTCCCCTCCATGTAACCTTGCAACACAGAACCTTATAAGCCACTTAAAGGCTTACATGAACAGCAGCATCCAGTCGTTTGTGTCAAACAGGTCTTATCGGGTGTGTTTCTGGATGTTCAGTGTCTCAAATGATGGCTCGCAATCACGTTGACGGACAAAAAAATTCAAACATCTCCATTATAGCTTGAATGGAAGTGTTACGGTTTTATTTTCGGAGAGGCGGTGCAAGTGGACAAACGTGCTCCTCAAGTTTAGCCGGTGGAGGCGTACGAGCAGGCAGACAACACCAAAATCATACAAACCTATTAAGTGCATGCTCTACGAGTTTCCCTCTGACATGAATAACATATTTAATGGCAGTGAAAGAAATGTGGAATCTTCAGACATGCGATATACAGAAAGGGAGCTTCTCTTTCTCTTAATTAAAACCTTGTAGCCATTGGATGTCCATGTCCATTCCAGCTGAGGTTTATAGTTGAAGAATGTTTCTAAAAGTCTTAAACTATGCGTTCCTGCTAACATGCATGTCATTAAGCGTGCCTAAGAGCAGGAAACACCAACTTAAGCCATGAATTTTACAGAAGGGTCCTACTCGCCCTCAAATACAGCCAACTTCCTAAAACCGTAAATGTAAGTGCATTTGCTTTTAATCATTCATGAAGCATCGTCACACACACAAAAAAAAACAAAAAAACATGCAACTTGCTACAATCTTAAAATTCCAATGTTCATCTTCAGACCCTTTTTGTTTATACCTCGAAAAAAGTCCGTCCTATGTTCATCCCCCTTCTCGGCTGTCACTTTTTTTTCTTTTTTTCCCAAATGTCACTGCTTTAGCTTAACCTCAGTGGAACTTAATTACATTTTCCAACAGGACTGCAGGCTCATGCAGAATGAGAGTGCAGCCTTCTATACCGCTTCGCACCAGACGGGTTAGCTATTCCAAAAGATTTTAACTTGAAAAACACAATTTTAAGAAATGAAGTGGTATATACAATGAGTATTGGAAAATTCCAGATGATTTGTAAGTCCCGTGATTGTAAGGAACACCAAGTATAATTTTATTCTAAAATATGCATTCGACTTAAAACGATTATCTGCCCTTGGAAGCATATCTGGTGTGCTGTATAATCATGCTGCACCTCCCCAGGAAAGAGCAGTTTTCTTTCTTCTAGAGTAGCTCATTTGGACTTTACTCCCAGCATATTAGTAAACTGTCTGCAGCTAAAATATTCCTCCTACTTACTTGCATTTATCCTGCTGCAGCCCCTTTTTCACACTGTCACCTTACACCACTTGGACCTTGTAGTGCTGGGGAAAAAAAACAAATAAATAAAAATGTCGTCAGCCATGAGTCTGTGCTTTCACCCAGTAGAATCAATAACAGTGCAAAAGTATTAATCGTGTTTTGCGTCGACAGTGTTTTGGGCCATTCACCGTTATGGCATGTATGTAGACACCAAAACTAGTTTTTTTACTCTTCCAACATGTGTTAAGGGTCTAGTTTGTAAGGATTAGGGGGATTTAGGAGGATCTGATTGATGATTTTCATAATTATGTTTGCATCAGTGTGTAATCCAAGGGCCAAGGACCTCGGCTCAAAAATGAAGCCAATGCGCAAGTATCTTAAAGTTGTAATACCGCTGACTGCCACTGGGGGTGGCTCCCAAAAAAGGTCCCATAGACTTACATTGAACTTCTCTCTAAAAATATTACATCAATACATTTTTTTCCAGGACTCATTCTGGTTCTCAGTCGTTGGATTTGGACCCTCTAATAAGCGATCTGGTCCATGTTTAATTTTTTTCCTCCGTTAATCAGATCTCAGGGCCAGTAGAAAGCTTTGATGTCTCCCCGGAGACATTCGGTTCATTTAATAAAACACATTTTTTCCTGAGACAGCTCCACTGTAGTTGTGGTTAATAGGTTCCACTAACGAGATTATAAATTGACTTTGTTACGCATTGCTTTTTGAAGGTTACTGTTTTATAGAATCAGTAAGCTAGTGCTCAGCATTAGCTCACCTCTGAGATTTCGCCCATTTTGTCCAAATATGGTCACATCCGGCTCCAAAAAGCAAACACGGCGACGGTCAAATCGCAAACTACTGGCTTCAGATCAGTTCAGAAACCAACGGGTGACGTCACGGTTCCTCTGTCCACTGATATATACAGTCTGTGGTATAATCACGCGAGAATGAGAGTAGTTTTTTGCTACTTTAGAATCAACCGTTTATATCTACAGAGGAAGCGAGTCCTCTCCACGGAGTCTGCCACGTTGTGCTGCCATTTGTCTACAATAGCTCAGAACGGACTTCTTTTTTCAGTTTTATAGCGGTTGTCATCAAGCGTGTATATGTACTGTTGTCACCTACCATGTTTGAGTGTGGACCAGAGTTAACATCCACTTAACCAGCCAAGAATGGCCACGAAGGAGAGGGCGACATGGTCATTCAGTAGGTTACAACCTGCTAGATGACCGTCAATGTCACGCAGTGAACCTTCATATCTCACAAGGATATATGTACGTGATGTGAAATGTAAGTCCTCTGGATGCCATTATAATGCCGTGCTCTCCTGTGTCTAAAATAAATGACATAATGCTAATTTAAATGAACTAGCATGGAGAAGAACTGATGTCGGCGTACCTTGATTTCTGTCAGCCCATTTCCTCCTAAAATGGCTGCCAGTGGTTGCACGTTGTCTTCCTGAAATGTTTCCCCGGCTCCTTGCTGCTTCTGTTCCTTTACCATGTTGACTGCATAGTTTTATTGACAGTTGTACACCTGCTGTAGTCTGGCTTGCTGGATGTACTCTGCCAGAATAAGTGTGAACATTTCCGTCGCACAGTGGCAGCGGTGGCAGGATTATCATTCACCTTCCTTCCGCTATCTGTGCGTTATCGTTTTGAAAAAGCCTCCCTCGCTACGTGAATGAACAACAACATCTGAGCTGCAGCTACACCCTGAGTTTTGACTTTTTATACATTTATTCTTTTGTAGGGATTTAGTCGATGTAACGCAACAGCGATTCTCTCCGGACACTATTTTTGCAAACGCAAGCGCTGCCCATGAACGCGCCAAACGCCCCATATCACTTTTACCCCTATCCCAGAAGGATGGCGGACGCTCCCGGACCTCTGCAGGGCACAGTGCTAACCAAGTGTGGAGATAGGTCTGGATATGCGAGACTACACCTGTTGCACTGTACCAGTGTATTTTCATCCTAACCAGTAGTTCTCTAAACAACTGCTAAATGCACTTTTTGTCAGACATGCGTGTGTGTGTGTTTATGTGGTTTTATGGACCTTTATTGCACTCCATCACCATTTAGTTACTGATAGCAGCTAAAGGCATGTGTGAGTGTGTCTAACAAATATATTCACCCAAAATCAAAATAATACCTTCTGCGCTAGCTCACTGCTAGCCTCACTGGATCAGAGCTGTGTGTGTGTGTGTGTGTGTGTGTGTGTGTGTCATTATCCCCAGTTTATTGAATTGCACAGTGGGAGCATGTTATCAGCGTCTGTTTCTTACAGCTTATTCTTAATTATCTTGTTCCTAACTCTGTGTCCCACGGAGAGTTTAATGACACACAGGAACAACAAGAGCCAGCCGTATGTCTTTGTTTACACAACTTGGATCACATTCACTCCGTATAGACGCTGCAACCTTGACTGAATGGAGAGTGCGGTGGGAACGCGCAAAAGTACAAAGGTTCGTTAATTAAAGCAGCCGATGAGCGCACAGACGTTTAGATTATTAGAAAAGTGGAAACTCAGCCATATCGCTTACTCTTTTGTACCCTTTGTTCAATCAGCCATACTTGTGATGGCGAAAAGCTATTTTCAGTTCCCCAAGGAGGACTTTGGATGACAATCTACAGCCCCCAAAACTCACTCGTACTTTGCTCGGTCTGTAACATACTGGTGTTATTCCCGCACGCTGCTTTTTGTCTCAGTAGTCGAGGAGAAAAAGATGCACTGGCACACCTTTCAAAGTACTGCGCGGCGGGAGAGAAGTGGCAGTGAGAGAGAAGAAGAAAAGGCACACTCGCTCTGAACACCATCTGATTTCTAGAAACCTTTCCATCAAAGTACAAAGTGGACTAAACTTAGTATTGAAATGTAGTGGTTCACATCACACAACGTTTTATAATACAGCATGTTTTTGAGGTATATGGAAATACCACCACCTAGTGAACGCACAGTCAAATTGCAGGGTTTATTTTATTTTAGTCATTAGTCACTAGGCAGCATCTGAAATAGATGACAAACAAGACACCCACATTCACACACGAGCAAAAAAAAAAATAAAAAAAAAACACTCTGCCACCAAACATTCTGGATTCCCTGACATGGTGGAGAGGATTATTCGGGCTCCACAGAAACAACACGCGGCTCATCTGCGTCTGCAGTTCCTTTGTCGGACCCTGATGCCGGAAACACGTTGTGCAGGCCGACGCTTTGTGTAGTGTGTAGTTTTGTTTAATGGGCTAAGAGCGCGTACCCCGTTAAGTCCAGTATCACAGCCAATGGCAGCTACATTCTGTGATTGAGGAAGCAGTTCGATATAGATGTTTAGAAAACGTTACCAGGAAAAAAAAAATGATCAGGTTTGGATGTAGGATGTTTGCGTGCATCCTCTGCTTGTCATGCAGTGATTTAAAGCATGATAATCTTTAAATCACTGTTTTGTCTGCTCTGGACGTCATATCTCCTCGGACAAAAAAAAAAAAACAGCACGAAAACCTATAATTATATTTATTTTATAATGTATAATTTTTATTACTCATTAGTGCTAACAAGTGGCAGGGAAATGAAACAGAGGTGATGAAACTGTCAAGGTGTACAGTAACCAGTCTTCATATGTTAATTTATTCTCAGTAGTGCTCTGCTGATTTTATTTGATGTTATACAAGATGGCAGTAAATGTTTTATTGGTAAAAACTGGACCAACCTGTGTCAGAGCAGAATGAAAGTGGTGTTGCCCTTTAGGTGCAAGGGTAACAATTGAGTGTTGTTAACCATGTTTCACACCAATAAAAGGAATGTTAACAACCGGGTACATGTTATATGGTCAAACATGTTTCCCTGCCGTGAGGTGAGAGATCAATAATTTATTGCACCCTAGGTACATGTACATGAAGTTACCAGACATCCTGCGTGTTACGGAGCAGATTTCACTCTAATGCTTTTGAAGGGCACAAAAATAAGCGCTTGTGAATTTCCAAAAGCGTTCCTCAAAAGGCCTGAGTAAATCTTAATGCTCGAACTGTCAAAGATCCACTTAAACTCAAGTAGATACTCATTTACTGTGTGTAAAGTACTGTACTGGCAGACGGACGTTATCTTTGCATAGCTTGCCTGCTGTAGACTAACGACGAAATGAACGAGGACTCTGCAGGTTCCATTAGCACCAGCGGTGAATTCATTCGAACTGAGGAGTTGAGTTACACCGCTGTGTCTCCATGAAAACGGAGAAGGATGTGCTTTCATATGGGATTAATGAACGTGATAATACAGTAGATGTAAAAAATAAAATAAAATAAAAAGCCATTGTGTAAAGAGGAGTGGCTTTTAGAATTTATTTACAATACTGGGACACAAAAAAAGAGAAGATGCACTCCAATCATCCGTTAGGTTTGTTAGGTATGAATTTAACTCATGGTTCGGTCCTTTTCACCACTGAGAATTATCTGGTGACGTAGAACAAAGCAGAAACTGTTGCTATGGTTACCTGCGGGGTTAATATGTTGTACCTTTGCAGGTATTAAACTCAATGTATTCTGTCTGGTTAAATGACGACGCCTGCCAGCCAATCAGAAATAAGTGTGCTTTAAACAGCGCTGATATAAAAAAAAGGAGTGAATCGAAAAGTCGGAGCCACAGAACCGTGTTTTTAACTGTTGTCTAACAGAGCCTTTTCTGAACCCTTCAATCCACGGAGTTTAAACAGCAGCCTGTATACACAGTCAGGTTCCTTGTTTGGCTGCAGGCCGAGCCGAGATTGACTTTGACTTAATGATGAATCAGTCATCTGGGATGGCTTCATCCATCCACTTCATGTATGCCAGACTGCCGTCCTCCACCGGGAAGCTGAGGACTTCTGGGTTGGCATACGGGTGGACAGACCTTGAAGGGACCCACACAAAAACATTACTCTACAGTGTGACAGGGCATAGCCTTTGTTTATATACCATGGATATGACTCATACTCTACACGTACTCCTCGGTACACAAAAAAAGAAAAAGAGAAGAGAAGCAGGATTCAGCAGTAACACTCAATGAAAGTGCTTTTAAACATTTCTATTCAACAGAGGTCACAGTGCATAAATCACTCATCTTCGGCCCAAATTCTAATAATCCACTCTCAAATGTTTGCATATATTGTGGATTGTAAAATATGTGCTTTCGACTAAGGCGAATCCACAAGTCTAACACAGACGCAGCCTCTGAAAAATAGCCCAATATGAAGTGTTCTTTATGAAGTGTTGAACTTCAAGCACGTTACGCTGACATTTGCTGCTAATTATCATATCATTACATTACGTTACATACGTTAAAAAGAAATGGTACCTGATCTGCTTTTGTTTTTTTGAAAATTATTTTCAAGCTGAAGGAATTAAATCCTCTTCAGGTAATATTTACACAGTTTCACAGTGGGCTAGTAAGCGGCACCAAAATATTCTAAATGAAATTGTTTCGTTTGGTGCTTTTGCAGAACATTGCTGCTGGCAACTAGAAGGTACTTGTAAGCTCTGAAGTAATTACATTTTGAGCAAAGAATAAGTTGACCCTAATTACACTGAAGCTTTAATTTCAGCACAGCCAGAGCTCATTTTAATAATAAAAAGCGGTAAAATCTCCGCACGGTTTACAGCGATTTCAAATGACCATTACATGCGAGTCTTACCTCACGTAATCTATGACATGCCGAGTCCTGGAGGTCTTTGTCTTCACGAGCTGGAACAACAATGACATCTTACAGTTCAGCGTATAGTTTCAACATGGAACGCTCTGCAGCTCTGTCTGCGTTTTCACAAAGCTTACCATCAGAATTTCACTTGCGTCTTGTATTTCGCCTTTCCAAAAGTACCTGAAAGACCAAAGAGCACAACACGCGTATTAGAGAAGGTGAAGTGCCACGGATTAGCCTGCCTCGTGCCCTCAAGTACCACCATGTGTTGCGGAGTCTTCTCCCAAAAAGGGCTTTCTTTAAAAAGAAATAAACTATATTTTCTAAAAGGAACACAGCTTTATAACCTTCTACAACAGTTTATTAACGTCAGTGATTGTGGCTCTGGTGATTTAAAGCGATATTGTCAAACTGTTCCCGACCGACTTTTATAGTGCGACGTAAAAATGCCTCTGTGCTTTAAACGTCTTTCCTGCGGGTTGTGAAATACGCCACAAAATAAACTAATAACCCGCATTTAAGCGTGACTGTCTATGTTAAACGTCTGGATGCGACTGAATCTGATCCATTCCACACCTGCGATCCCAAACATAAAACCTCGACTGCCTCCGTCGCCACCCTCGCTCCTAAACTAATCCAACCACATCCTCTATTTTTAGGCTAAACCTTTGTTTGGTTAACAGGTTTAACACTGCATTTTCTATTCAGCCCCTCTCTATCCTCCATGGCCTGTTAGTTTTGTTCCCTTTGTGATTATGCATTAACAGGGGAAGTTAATCCGCGCATACAAACATACGACCGCTTTAAATGCGAACCGCCGTTCGCGTCGCAGTGATGGGAAAACCGATAAGGCGTTCAGATTCAGCCCGTTTCCTACAGTTGTTGTTGTTTCCTAGGTAACTGAAACGCTTGTGTGTGTGTGTGTGTGTGTGTGTGTGTGTCTGCACATGAGAGGAACATTTTAACTCCTATGAGCGGTCGCGGTCAGGTGAGTACAAAGTTATGTCAAGTTAAGGGTCAAATATGATTTACATTGTGGATGTCCTGGAGAGAATGTTAATACTGGCTGCCAGTCTCCTCTCCATGATTGCCCTGGAAGAAAAAAAAAAAAGAAAAAGAAAAGAACAAAGACACAGTGGTAGGGAGCGTGGATGCAAAAGAAAAAGGGGGTCGACATCGAAACAGAGGAATGAAGAATTCAGTGCCTACGAGCTAGCAGCTGTTATCAACTGCAGCATGAAACCGAGCCCTTCATTATGGTGCTCTTTAAGCGGGCCCCGGGATAAGAATTTCTCCGCCGTAAATTCTGAAAAGACAGTAAACTCTGCTTTCTGCTGCAGCTATGCTAATGTTATAGTTTATTATCAGCACAGCTATGCCCTCTTCTCTAACCGGTGGCTCTGAGGGAGGTGATTTACATATCTGGCACCCGCACTGTGGTTACTCTCTGTCTTGACACGTGGTAAATAGATAGAGCTCATTTACATGCAGCTAAAATGCCAACAAAGGAGATGAGAGTGCAGACGCAGCGCTCCACTAGTCTCGGGCTTGACAAGATTGTATCTCTACTCTGGACAGAAACGTCAAACATATCCCTAACTGACTGACATAATGCGTTTATACATCATGTTTACTCACATCACAAGCCGCGCAACAAAGAAAAAAAGAGAAGCCTGAGAGATTAACGGCATTTGGACTAAACAGTTTGTTTTTTTTTTTTTTCAAAAAAAGGAGTGTAATACATCTGTGATGATGGCCTCTGGTTTATTTGAGCGCTGCGCAGCCAGCCGTTAGTACTGTACCTGCCAATGTCCTTGGCCGCCTGCTCGTTGGGACTGTTAATGAGAAGGACAGAGTGGTGGCCTGGTACATAGCTCCCTGTGAAGGCTGAATAAAGCCGGACCCCGATGGACCACAGCCCGGGATACAGGGACACAGTCAGGACCAGGAGCTTCACAGAGCCGGGTAGGGGTGTGGTTGCAACAAGGGGTGGGGGGTGG
>JAPQRN010000005.1:24290199-24304036 GCA_037367275.1 Coranthus polyacanthus
AAAGAATGGACTGCACCTGCTAATAGCACTGTGAATTGTGTTGCATTTGTGCCTGTAATCTGCTCCATTTTAAGGACCTATTCACAAAAGAATTTGTGCCAATTACACTCTTGCACACTTGCTCTTGTTTTGCATGTTTCTAGTGTTTCAGGCTTTTCTCTACATTTCAATGCACAGATTGCAATTAACACTGCAAAGAGCAAAACCCCTAAAATTACATCTTTTTAATGATCAGAGATGTGTACACACAGAGCTCTCCACAATCATAAACCAACGTTTATATATTTTGCTTCTTTTGCTTCTCTAGTATTTCGAGTCTATAACACAATCTATGGAAAAAATTCAGCTAATAAAGTGAGTCGGGCTGATCTGAAGCGTGTGCCATCAATTTCAGAATTTTAAAATAATGTGTCATTGAATGTATCTGGGATTTTGCAGAAACATTAGTACTGATGTTCTATTTGGTCCTCACAGCTGGCTGCAGCGTCACATAGCAGCTGAAACCATATGTGCATCTTCAAACTCCAAAAGAGCCTGTGTGCATTACGACAAAGCAGCAGTAACTTCATTAACACTGGATTGGTGAGGAGCTGTTGCTCATTAATGTTGTGTGGTCTGCTGCTGTACACTCAGGTTTATTCGGTGAATTGTTTGCAATAAAGCAACCTGATATCCATTAGTGCTGTCAGGACATTTTTATTTTTAAGTAGCTGAAAGTCCAAGATAAACCCCAGACCCACTTGATCCCCCACAATGTCTGACTGAAGATTTCGCCCATTATTATGCATTGATTCAACATCAGTCAAGCACACAAACTTGCAGATTTGAAGAAAAAGAGAGCCACACGGCGAGTGAGGAGTGAGTTTACACATATTTTACACTTACTATGTCTAGGCATTAATAGCTATAGCGTGTGAGAATTTGTTTTTGCAACGATGTTTATTTGCATTGAGAGGGGACGACTTAGTGCGGAACGTATGAATATTACTAATTAATATCCATGCAAATGGCACATTTGCACCATGATGATGCTGAAAATGCACAGCTCTTTTGTGGATCTGTGTAGTGAACTGCTATGACATCGGATCATTCTAATTTACCCACAGTCTCAAGCATGTGCTTTACACTTAGCAAAGCTCAACCTCTAAGAATCTCTCTGCAATCTGTACCACCTTGTTAGTGCACATGCACCATATGAGGCCTGTTGTATTAGTTATTCTAATGCATGTCTTGTTATCCATATAGATGAGACGGGAAATAGACCGGCAGATGGTCAGGGAAAGAGGGAGTCACAAACACAAAATCATCCTACAGGAATGTTGGGATCACATTCATAGCATGAACACACCTCAAGAATCACAGACAAACACTCTGTGCCACCAAATATTCCACCACTCTCCAATTCTGCCCAATTCTCTGCGATGCTCTGGCAATGAGCCAGTCAGCCTATTGTGTGTAAAAGTTGCACAGGGATTGCCAAAGATTTAATCTGTGCTCTCTTTGCTGGAGTTTCCTGTTGGATCCCTATTATCTCCAGGTCTAAGAGATAATAAAGTGTATCAGTAATATGGTATTTCACAGTGATATGAATCTTAAAGAAAAAAAAAACAATGATTTGCACAGGAGTATACATGTTGGCAAACAACTACAGTACATTTCACATTTGGAAACACTACCTCTTGAGGTCTGGGAGAATTCGACATCTAATTTCACAGCATTTATCTTCTAATATAATGTATTTCCCAAGCATATTTGTAAATAGGACAACACCTCTGTGACAAGATAAAAAATACTCATGAGACTCTAAGTGGAAAGGTATCATATACAGTAGGCTTACATTAATATGCATGTCTTGTTTTTATGATCACTCAGTGTAATAGAGATTAATCGACTGCCGTGTATTATTTCATCTGGTAAAAATAAAATGTTTCTGCACTCAAATCCTTACATCTTTTTCACAACTGATAGAAATCATGAATTGTTTATTAATCCTGTATAGGACATTAGGTAAGGTATGCTCTTAGCCGGAACATAGATCCATTAGTGCGTAACTGCATGGGAGGCAGTAGAAAAAAAAACCTGTAAAAGGTTTTCCTATTGCATAAGTTTGCTTATATTTGTCAGAACAGACTGGCAAGAGAAGTGAGGACAACAGCAAGAGGGAAAAAGACAGCAGTAAGCTATAGGTAAAAAAAACAAAAAAAACAGGCTATGCAGACTTTTTTTTTTCCATCAATGTCCACATGACCCTTGTATCCTGTTTATTCTGTGCCCTGGTGGCCCGCTTCTCCCATCTGACACAATGAAGACAGACGAGCTGGTCTAAGATGTGCTCACTCTCTGCTCTGTTTTGTGTATTTTTCTCTCTGAGGGTACCTTGTGCTATACACCTGCATGGACTACATTAAACTGTGTCAGGTTGTGCACACTGTATAGACGTGCATTGCTGTGTGCATTGGGATATGAGGTCAACCTGTATAGAGAAATATTGAAATTGTTCATTGCCAAGTGTATGATTCAGTCTTACAGTACTGTATATCCAGTGGGAGTCCATTATGATTGCGCATCCACTTCCATATAGTACCCATCTGCTTGTATGGATCTAGTCTGGTCTGTCATCCACATTTAAATGTGTGAAAAGCTCATTTCCACTTGTCTGATGAATCCCATGCACTTGGATCAAGTGTCATGTGTTGTCAAGGCCTCATATAATCAGCATGTAACTATGGATAGGTAATGAATGAATGCAACTCATGCGCCTTGTGTAATGAAGTGAGGATGTACTTCACACTCCAAAGAGGTAGCTAGGCCCCAAGTATAGCATTTGATTCATGTGTTTGGCCTACTCCAAACCCAATGGGACTGACTACAGCGGACCATTAGTTTTGTTGTCATTGCTAACTGCATCACACAGGAGACTTTGCTACATGGAGAGAATATTGCTTTTCCAATTTCACTCTCTTTTAGATATATGGACTCCTGATATACAATGAGTTCATTGATTTCCACTCAAACCTTAAAATAATCTGGAAAACCTTGCTAGTAAGGACAAATCGCAAAATGAATGTATCCACAGTGTTTTATTCTCCCTCTCAGCTCTTTCACATCTGTCCATCAGCGGCTCATTCCACCCACTCCATCTCATCACCTGTCAAAATGTTTTGCTGACTGCAGTGGTCCAGTTAATAACTATTGTGGGGTGATGCAGTTAATAATATCAAGTGGACTTGACAATTTCTGCCACCCCCTCCTCATCTGTACTGCACGTATTGAAAATCAATGTCTATAATAATGAAAACCTATTGCAACTCCCCATGCATTCTTTATAGAGTAGAACAAATCAACTGACCTCACGGCAAACGTATCAGTGGCTCTTTGTGACACCTGAACTGATTTGAACACTCACCAGAGTTTACCGAAGCGCTCAAGAAAGGACAATGCGGCCAGTTTTTGCAAACCTGTTTTCCATTATTTTATTTCTTGAGATTCTCAATTTCAAAACTGAAAAAGTTTGCCTGCTTTGCAAGTTTGAGGTCTCAAGTTAAAAAAGCAGGCCGAGAAAAAGAAAAAAAAAAACATGAAACCTCCACACAAACATTTTTTTTTTTTTTTTTAAGGAAAGTGTTGAGGATTTCAACTTCCTTGTCACGTAAAGCGGCAAGTTTCACAGGCTCTTGAACAGAAAAATCTTTGTAGCAAATATCATGACATAAAACCAGAATAAAATCACTATCCAAGTGAAAATTAGAGATGGCAGTACTCCCTGACTCGCCTATAATAGGGTTTTTATGTGCAGCGGTATAAAAAAGAAATGTAGTGATGTGTGAAAAAAGGGAAAAAAGGAAGAAAAATTACAAAGCGCCTCCAAGGGCCTGTCTCGTTATTATTAGTTTTAGATGAAAAACACAAACGCTACCCAAGAGGCAGCTCCATGCGGCAGGCAGGCATTCTCTGACATTTGAAGCGGTGGCAGATTAGAAGTGGGAGAGCTGGTAACAAAATAAGAAAACTACTAAACTACTGCATGAATGAAAGAAGTTGGCAAATTATGATTGGGACAATATTTTCTCCCCACATCAGCAACTCACGCAAAGGAATGACCCAATGCCCAAATTGTTTCTGGAAGGCATTGCTTTCAATGCTTTAAATATAATGGATAGTCAGTTTGTGGCAACAACACATAGTGTAAATACAAACAAATCCTAGTTCTGAAACCCAAGAGAGCATTGCCCTGCTTCTGTGTGCACCACCTGAGCAGTACATGGGATTTCACAGAATTTCCCAAAGTTCACAGAAGGCATTCAGAAGTTTACAGTTGAAAAGTCTGCAGTGCTGAAAACTGTATGGCATAAAGAGATGACGGAAGCTTGTGATATCTTGCCTGAAGACATACTTTGCTTCAGTCACCCGGGGAAGGCAGTTGCATCAGTCTCAGCTCTACCTGGAACGGTGAAAAACAGGAGTACAGGTATGCAAGAACAGCCAGCGGGGGTAAACGAAGGAGGGAAACCTGTCAGGCTCAGTAGTCATCCATCAGTTTCCCAAAGAAATAGCTTAGACTTTTCAAAACAGAAAAAAAAAGAAACTTAATCCTGTGTGGATGAATGAATAAGGTCAGTTTATTTTGAAGAGTTTAATATGGAGCTCATGAGGGGTGGGATTACAGAGTAACTCACGATGCAACACAATCACAACGCTTTGCCCGTGACAACGATGGTATCACGATACAGCAATTCTACTGTACTTGATACACCACAGGATACAACACAATCTCACTGAAGAAGAAAAAAATGCCCCTAAAGAAGCAAGAAGACGGAATTATGTATTCATCGACCCTTCTCTAAGCCCCTCCCTAAAGCAGCTACTGTCCAATCCTGTGTTAGCAACCGTAACTAGGCCTGGGAGGCCTGTCAAGACTTCGCAACAAGCGAAGACTGAGGCGGCGTCTGTATGAAGCCCATAGACATAACACTGATGGAACCTGTAAGTCCATCAGCAGATATTGTTTAGGTTTAGAGGGGGATGTCGGAATTTTTCTTTTCTGAACCAAAAGCCACCAAAAGAGACATCTTCAGCAGCTCTGAGCCGCTTGTGGAAGAGAACGTTATGACGACGTCACCTCTGCGACATTCGGGGTTGTAGTTCTATTTACGTATTTTCACAGTCTGATACTTCAGCAGTTTTACAACAAACTGCAACTTTCTTGGGTTGTAATATGATCTTTTAAACTGACAAACATCATATGTTTAAATGTGACATGATTAAAAAAAAAAATTACTCGTTTCTCGCCATTGACTGCAATACATTTTTTTCCAAAATAAGCTCCCATGGGGAACAACTGGAAAGGGCGGGGCTTCAGCTCTCCGTATCTCTCGTATATCATTGAAAACGCCATGGACTGACATGCCGAGTGACAGGCATAGCAGCAGTAACTAAAGGGGGGGCGGGACTTAGTGAAGGGTGGATTCGTTGCGTCGTGGTGTCGGTTTCACAGAATTTGACAGCTAAGACTAAACCATGTACAAAAAAGAGCAGGAGTCTTAGCTTAGTGCCTCTTTAAGATGCACACGCTGACTGCGACCTCCACGTCCGCCATATACCACATGATGCATCATGACGCAATATATGGATGCAGCTTCGTCTAACAATCGCCAAATCCGTTGAGCACTGCAGAGTCATTATCATTCAAACACAACTTGAGGCATGTGTTTGATTATCTAACAAATATCCTGTGTATTCAGCAAAACGACCCAAGTCCACAGCCTCAGTGACTCAGATCCCAGATAGGTTGTTTTGTGGAGCCCCATGCAGCAGAACAGCTCTGCCTGCATACAAAGTGGTCAGCAGACACTGTGGTAACTATCTGCTCTTTCATCAGAATATCTAAAGACAGCTCATTCATATGCTGTATGTATATATATATATATTTTACCTCTGCAAGACTGACAGCACAGCACTCAGAATTCCTATGCTCATAATCACTTCAGTCAAATTATAACGTGTTATAACGCAGCAGTGGGTGGTACAAAGTGTCAGCTGTCATTCATTTTAACCGTGAAAAAATGTAAACCTAAGAGAACTTGACATTTGTTTTGGTGATTAGCCTATGAATAATGTTTACCCACAGCAGAGCAGAAATGAGAGACTTACAGTAGCTTAATGTTGACGGGTTATCTCGCATTCTAACACCTACATGTACCTCCGCAGTACTGTTTGGTAGCGAAAATGATAATGCAGAGCAGAGGAGGAAATGGAATATGTGCCGACATTTTTTTTTTTTTTATTGAGACAGACACAACAAGAAAGGGAGGTCAAGTTCATATAATCGAACAAACAGACACACACACAAATTGAGGAAAAGGACAAAATAAAACGTCAATTTGCATCAGTTGGATGAACTGCCTGGTTCCTGCAAAATCTGCGTAGAGTCACGGATGATGCATTGATTGCTGATTCAGGTCCTATTTTGACAGCTACTATCAAACTATAATGTCCATACATGAAGCAACCACGTTCACGCTTTAACATGTAGCTCGTCTACACCTAACGACTGAAGATTCAGACTGCTGTGCAATTAAAGCGTCTTGATTCCCCTTGGAATAGGACCACACTGTGTCCTATTCCACATCTATTTGAGCTGTTATTGTTATAGAGACACATTTCTGAAAGAGTGGCTCTGTGGAGAGGTGCTGAGGGAATCTTTGAGGTTTTCCAGTATCGGTTTTTTGTTGTTTGTTTTTACTTCATGTCAAGGCCACAGTTATTATGATTATTTTTTTGTTTTAATTAACCAAACATTCTGTGACCACCGCTTTCTGCGCTTTATCTTGAGATTTTTAAAGAATAAATCTCAATATTGTTTTTCAAAAGCCTCCGTTATGAGTTGAGTTAAAATGATTGATATTTGCGTGTGTGTGGTCTTCATTTTGACAGACCGTACTGGATGAATTTCCGCTCAGGTTCCTTGAGTAGTCACAGAATCCCATTGACATGTTTCGCATTTAAAGGTAATTGACTGTCCTTGTCAAGGTTACCAAGGCTTTACTTTATGAAAATGAGACCATGTCTGTTCATTTTTGGTGGTTTATGACTTACGCTTAGCATTTAATAAAGTGGTGGAATTACATTTCACATTCAACATAAATCACACTACCTTTGTATTGCTGCAAAGTTTGAAATATTCCAGTCATAATGGCTTAAAATAGAAATTTCCACCCCTAATAGAAACTTTTTCATCAAAGCTAAACCTGATCCTACTGACTTTCCACCCGGAACATCGCATTATTCCCTGCATTTGTGCTGAACTTTGTTGTTGGAAAAAAAAGTCATGCACCGCAGAATTATCCAGTGTGAACCTTATTTCTTGGGAGACTGGGCTGCTCCTTCGGTGGCTGTTAACTGTAGCGGTGGCTTTGTGTCATACTGAAAAGGAAAGTAGGAAGCCGAACACCAACTGCCAAACCTCCGACTCTGCTGTGAATCTGACGAGGGAAACTGAGCTTTGCCCAAATGAGCACTTCTAAAAATTAACACTTTCCTCCTTTGATGGAGTAGCATTATGAAAGGAAATGATGTTCATCTCTTTTTATGCCGTGACAGTTTGATTGCCTGGAACTCCCTTAAAGGCAGGAAGGGAAACTGAAGATAGGTGGGTAGAGGAAGAGTAAAGAAAAGAGAAATGTTAAAAGAAGACAATAGGACTATTAATGACTTTTCGGTTTATATGCATTGTGACTCAGCTGTTGCAGAATGTGGGCCGTTTCTGGAAAACTGTAACAAAGGAAAATTGAGTCTCCTCAAATCTGAATGTTTCCACTTAATGTAATTTTTTTTTTCACGTTATGTTTCATTAGTGTATAATCATGCGGAAATATGAATTGTATTTTCATTACCTTAGAATGAGCTTTTTGTATCTAAACAGGGACAGAAGGAGCAGGTTGCCATTCACTGACAATGTTGTCATTTCTACAGTAGCTCTGAATGGATTTCCTCTTCTTTTTGTGTGTGTTTTATAGCAGGTGGACTCCAGCAATAAAGGACTTTACCCTCATCTGCTACGTCTGAGTGTGGACCAGAGTAAAAATTCCAGAATGGACCGAACAAGCAGTGGGCGTTTCTTTGCGGCCACCGTAGGCGAGGCAGAGGTAGGTATTCAGTTGGTTGCGAACTGCAACTTCACCGCTAGATATCACTAAATATCGCACACTGAGGTTCAGTGTGTGATTAAACCGCAACGGCGTTTACATTCATGTCAACGCGGGTGAGAAACACACAGTGCAAGCTCCTCCATTCAGTGACTTTGATGGCGTGACATTTCTTCATGAAAATGAATCACCAGTATCAAAGCATCATCCCAGGCTCATGCCTCTTCATTTTCGTGGCTGTCTACCATGAGCATGGCACACATGCACGTACACAGGCAGATCGAGAGAAAGGCAGATAACAACCTGAAACATTTGTATCTCTTAGACCACACATAATGCTGCAAGATCACACAGTATTCAACGATAGAGATGGGAAAATAGGATAGACAGAAAGTAACGGGAGGAACAACCACTGCGGTGTGACTGGAGTCACAGGAATACACGTATACAAAAGACATTTGCTCACTTTTATTCATATTCACATTTAAGCATAGCATCACTGACTGATACAAATCCTGTTGGGCAATGCGGTGTTATTTTAGGTTCAAAACCCATATAATGTTCATCATGCACCATTTATTGTAGCTGTTATTGTGTTTTGTGCTTAAACTGAACCAAACCTTGACATGACAGTCACGGTGTAAATGCAACACACTATATACTTTTTTATGTCACTGTGAGAGTGACTAATAATCGACCTATTCCGCTGTCTAGGTATGAGGACATGTTGTGATATAAGCGCACAGAAAACTATCTGTGAGTGGAAAATCATCTGTGAAGCTCTTACATAAACCAACGTCTTCGCCTCCGAAGTTCCAAAAGTCAACTTGAATGAACTGACGAGCTCATAGGGACCCGGTTTGTACACGTAAAAGCAGAGAGACTCCGTCGTGAGGATGGTTTTACAGATACTGTTCTGTGTGCTCGTGTAATGTACGTGCCTGTTTTGTATGTGCGTGGGTTTTGAAATTGACTAATGCCATATTAGACAATGTGTTGTTATCTTTCTACTCCATAGAACCAAGTGGGTCAAATGCCTTTTAAGTTTTGTCATGTATCATATAATTATGGCCCAGAGCTATTTGAAGCCAAAAGGCATTAATACCTTACAGGCTCTTAATGCTACTAAAAATGTATTTGCTCTGTCCAAGATATATTTTCTTTTTTCCTCTGAAAAACACTGTGCTTCCATATCTGGATTAGTACTGTTAACTGTGACTAAAATTATTGCTGTGTCTAAGGGGTCTGTTATAATGATGAACCTAAAGAGAATTGTCAGCGTCTAAATGTCCTTTTTAGAGCATTTCAACTCAAGTTTTTCCAGCATACTGCATAACTTTGCTGTTTTGGTTTGGTCTCACTGCTCTCATTGATAATGCTCCATCAAAATCGGTAGCTGTAGACCTGCTGCTCTTTGATGCCGCGCACGTAGCACGCATACATATAAAGTTGCCAATTATTTTGTGAAGACATGGGAGCGTTCCACAGCTACGATTTGAATATTTCTCTCAGGGGTTGGTGGAGACCAAAACAGATCAAACAATATTAGGTGGACAGAAACATGACTTTAAATGGGTGCTGATGTTAGTATTTCTTAGCAAGCTACTGCCGGCTGGTTTTAAAGGGATGATACAGTTTGTCACTGTGCTGTTTACTGTTTGTTCCGCTGTCCTCAGAGTGGCAAAAATCAATAAATGCAGATTTAATGATGTGGAACCAATCTAAAAGTCTTTAAGTAAAGACTGTTTATGCAACGCTTTGAATCTTTTCCGCTCCCAGTGGCGATATTGGGATGGAAGCCAA
This sequence comes from Coranthus polyacanthus, assembly GCA_037367275.1. Classification (NCBI taxonomy): domain Eukaryota; kingdom Metazoa; phylum Chordata; class Actinopteri; order Kurtiformes; family Apogonidae; genus Coranthus; species Coranthus polyacanthus. Next base: position 24,300,147 of record JAPQRN010000005.1, read on the forward strand.
ATTTTATTTAATTAAGAAAGAATACAAGGGAATTTCTGTACAATTACTTGAAGCAAATCCAAAACCGTGCCGAGCAAAACATTGTTCCACCAGTCTCATGGTCCTTGTCTGCCATCAGATGTGATATTTGGATTAATACCATGGAGCAATTTAGTTGTGTAAACTGGACAGATGAGACCGTGTTCACAATCTTTTTTCTGTGTGGGCGAACAAAACACTATTGATTTCTCCTCTGCAGGTGGATTAAGGAACACATATGCCTTTCTCAAGAGAGTGGACTTGGGATGACTTCAGTGTAAATATGAAATACTTGTGTGTATGCGTTGGTGTGTGAGGAAAAAGAGAGAGAGATCGCTGGCTGGTGTCTGGCAGTGACATTTGGTTGTGCTCTGTCTGACATTTCTGCCGTCAAACAAAGTCTAATCTGTCAAAAAGCAACAGAACAGCATGTACAGATATCGGACTTGACAGAACTAAGAAAAATGCATTCATATTAATCCGGCTGATGATGGTTTACATTTGCTGTACTACGTCTGTTTGTTGGTGCCAAAGGTCAACCATAACCAGGGTTATGGCCAGAGCCGACAATCCGATCTATCTTCTTCTTTAAATGAGTCTCTTATGTTTCAATTTGGATTTTGTCTTTGTAACAGCCGTTCATGATTCAAAAGCCTCCGCTTTCACCTTTTGAATGCATTCAAGACCAGCATGTTATGGGAGCTAATTGGACACTGAATTCTTTGACAAAATCTAGAAATATTGTGTGATGGGGGATAATAACGTTTCAAAAAAAGGCTCATCAGAGGTTGATGTTATAATCAACACAGTGTATTGGTTCCTTGGCTCCTTGGCTTTAGCAAGAGAAATATAGCGCTGTTACAAAACACCTCTGCTCTCTTTTATGCCGTACAAATGCCGCATGCCTTTCTTTTTTTATGTAGTTTATGTAGTGAGCTGGTGACAGTGCAGATAAGTTTTCCTTGTCGTCCTGTTCTGCCTCTCTGATGCCGTCTTATTACCACCTCCCCATCCTGAAGGAAAAGACCCCTTCTACCTGTGATCTCCCAGTGCTGACACTATCTGCTCAGTGTCTCTGCTGATGCCATGCAAAATGACAGCCCCAAGTCTTCTGTTCCACTGCCAGATAACAGAGCAGGGGGCCCATAAAGCAGAAAATACCAAATCACATTCTGCTAATACCCTTAGTGGTGACAGCCTCCGTCTTAGTACACTTGAAATCCGCTGCAGCAAAAATATCAAGGGCTGTCCTACTCTAGTGGCTCTGTAAGTTTGCTGGAAAAACTCTTTTTATTGAGTTTGCATTGGGGTGAACAAAGCAGATGCCAAAGAAAGCATCAAAGCTGAAGCAAGACACAAGACGGTTGCATAAGAAGTGACAGTCAAAGCAAAACAGCGGCTTTTGAATGAATTTGTGTTAACTGAGGCAGTCAGTTTTGCTGTAATTCTGCAACTCCAGATACTTGGAATAGACCTGCCACTTCTTCATGCTGAAAGTCGATTGAGGTGCTGTGGGCATCTGATCAGTTGTTTGTCTCCCCGATGAAGTATTCTGAGCATATCATTGTGCAGTAGACAGAGACCTTTCGGGGCAGACCTAGAACACACTGAAGCAATCGCATCCTCTCTTGCTTGAAAATGCCTCAGGTTCTCCCAGGACCAGGTGGAAAATGTGACTTGAGAAAACCACCTGGGATTGTTGTTCAGTTTGTTGCCATCGTGACCCAGGTAAAGGCTGAAAAATGCATGAATAGGCACCAGGGCTCTAAAATCTTGCTCAATTTTCTTGGCTTTTTGCAAGGTAATGAGGATTATCTTGAATTACCTGCCCAGATTTGGTCATCAAGGTTGAACCACAGTAGTGGTGCTTCATCTTAGTCATCAACAACAGCACCTGTTGTCTGGTAGTGGCAACATGCCAGCAGTGGTTGGATGACTTCCAGCAATTTCCTGCGGTGGTGTTGTGCTGTTATGACAGTAAGACCATGTGGTGGTTGGACAGGACTGCCACTCCGCCCTTGTGACAGTCTCAGCAGTTCCGTTCCACGGTTTCGAGGACAACAATGACTCTATACTTCACTGTGGCCTTGTGTTTTTCCTCTCACCAGGTAGCACAATGGTTCTTTGTTAAATCTCGCACAGTACGCCCTGTTGCTCTAAAGCAACGTACGAACGCTCTCATACACGAGGCGGTGTGGGATGCACGTTCTTTTAGCACTCTGAACACAAATGCATCCTGGGATGGATTGAGGGCCCTGATACCGTCTAAGATAAAAATCAGCACACCAACGGCGTCATATTAAAGCGCTATCAAGACATCAGCGAATTTTGAGAAAGCCCACAAAGATATGTTTGGTTTTTTTTACCTCGAGGAAATGAAATATCCGCAGTTTCCATAATAAGGTAGATATTCATATACAGTACATAGAGGACATTAAGCAATTGAAGAGTCAGTCATCACTAAAGCGTATGTCATGCAAGAGAGCCAATAAAAAAATTGGAATAGTCAAAGTTGTCATATTGATTGATTCACATCACCTCATGCAGTGAGTACAGTAACAGATACGCATTCTACTTAAAAAGTTGCCATCGGCCGATGAGTGACACAGTGAAATGAACTTCGAAAGAAACATTAAAAGCCAGCCCGTTGAAATGAAAACTTGCTTATTTTCACATAAATTGGGGAAGTGAGACCTCGTCACATCACTTCAGGCGCAAATGGGGACGTATTCTAATGCTATGTGCGAATAGGGCCACACTGCCTCATGTAAAAAAGGACGGTAGGACTAGTAGTTGAACTGGGTAAAATGTCATGTCATTGATTTCAACACATGTTGACCTTTTGGAAATTTGTTAGGTGAAAGATCAAACTCTTCATTTCAGTCAATCATCGCGCTAGCTTGAGCATCTTTACATCAACAGCCCCATTTCGAGCTTTTTCTGCTTAATGCAAGAGAATGGCTGACAGTTTACCGTCACATGCTAAGCCCACAGTCTAAACATACGCTTGCCCAGTGTCTTTGCAATGGCATGTGAAGCTTACATTTTGGCAGACAGGTCACTTCCCTGTTGGCATCAGCAGGCTGGATCAGTGGAACGTGTGGAGGACATATGTGCAGCATTGACTAGACCTGCCTTTGTTGGCTTACTATCCTCCCACATTCTGCTTTGCAGGAAGGATGGGTGGGGGAGTGGAAATGTATTCCTGATTGTGTGGTGTTACGCTCAGGTCTCTCTCCAGATACATGTTTAAGGCTATTCACTGGGCAGGATGCATGCAAAGCTGGCACTTCATTGAGACTGCAATGCACAGTATTAGCCGTGCTGTTTGTCACCTGTGTCGACCCCATCTGTTGAAGATCTGTTGCATGGTCTTTACATTCAGTGTAACACAGCATGGTATTGGTTGGCCACGCACTGAGCCTTTGATGGTAGAGAGTAAGAACTTATCAGTGCAGTACTTAGAGGTGTATGAACGTGAATTTTAACATCGAAAGTAGTCACTTTTGTCGCTGTAAATGTTTACTAGCTTTATTGGCAATTGTATATGCACAAGGAAAATTTAATAGGACAACAAACTTTGAAGTTACCCATATGCTTTGGCAAAGACTTCTGAAGCATCATATTAGCTTTAATGCTGTTTATGCCCAGTACAGAGAGGGGGGTGATGACACAGACCACTATTGCTCGCTATCAATTAAATCTCATTTTGGTGATCTTGTACAAATGTACACATTGTAAAACTAGGTCTGGGAAGTCTGCAGAGTCCAATATCAATATCTGAACAGATAGTATACTGTATATGCAGAGATGTATGAAAAGTATTTATTATGTTATTATCTTTTGGGGGGGGGGGGGGGGGGGGGGGGGGG
>JAPQRN010000005.1:24315055-24326470 GCA_037367275.1 Coranthus polyacanthus
CATAGACTGTATATAAGAAGTAGATGGAGCTACTCAGGAGTTTGCATTTTGGCCGTTGCTACGTCGGCTCTTTGGAACCAGAAGTGACCATATTCAGACAAAAGGGCGGAGCTGATCAGCTAATGACACCTTACTGACATGGTAAAAAGGTAAATTTAAACAAACATGAACATAACAAAACCACTTTATGGTCTTGTTAGCGTAACTTATTAACAACAACTACAGCTGAGCTGTCAGTACAAAAAATGACAGACGTAAAAGCCTGTTATTCACACACTGAAACCTTGCTAATGGAGCAATAATTTAAAGACAGACCACAACACTTATTAGAGGGTCCGAGTAAAAAGAATGAGACTGGAATGACTCCTGGAAATTTTGGAAAGAAGTTTAACTCATATGGGAGCCAGGCCTTTTTGGAGTCAGCATCTAGTGGCTGTCGGGAGTATTACACTTTAAGATACTTACACAATGACTTCACCTTGGAGCTGAGGTCCTTGACCTTTGTGTTAACCGAACACTGGCTGTAAGGATGTGACATTTCAATGGCCACGTAGGGTAGGGTGAGGGTATTCATTTGGTTGTAATCTGCAACTTCACCACTACATGTAACTTGAGATTCCTCACTGAACCTTTAACCTTTATGTTTTTGGTGCAAATGTAGCCTAGGCCATTCTAACCAGCTGGAAATAGTGTCCCTCTCTTTGCACTATTTGATTCTGCTGTTTTTTATTTCATTTGCATTTAATAATTCAGTGTATGTCAACTTTGATAAAAGACCAACAGCAAAACCATATCTTACTGTATAACAATGAATTAAACAACAAAAAAAAACAAGGATAAAATGACACCTGAGTAGGTACTGTGATGTCCCAGCCCGAATGCTTGTCTGAACCGCATCACTGTAGTTCTCACAGCCGCTTCCCTTATCAGTCTCATTAGATCAGCCAGAGGATCTAACAGATTTTCAGTGCAAGGACCTCCATTTAGTGTGCTCAGTGCTCCTCTGGAAGCCTTCTTGTCCATTTGAGCAGAAGTAAAAGAATTGAGATGCTGACAGAACTCTTATCAAAGACTCATGCATTGGCAGTAATGCGAAGACTTCCTCCTCGTCCTCCTTGTGATATTCAGTGGCTGTCTTTATGATTACAGGTTTAGTCATGTTGCCAGTTAACTAGTAAAAACTGTAGTGAAAATCAAAAACACATTAACTATACCATTAAGCGTGGCTTGCTACTGATATTATCTAGTATCTGGTGCTCCTGAGTTTAAGAGGAAAATAACTATAATGCGCATTATCATTAAAAAGCTCACGTGGACTCCACTCAACATGAAATCAGTAATGGCAACATTTGCTTTGAATCCAGCTGGGTCTCGAGTCTACGAACCAGAAGAATAAATAAAAAAAAAAAAAGTTGTGTCCAAAATTGTGGTGAGGAAAATTTGAAGTAAATGTCCTCGAAAATGTTAGTTTAGCCAAAAACATGTGCTGATCTACAGAACGTCACGGCGTCATGACAGGAGCAGACGGTGCAATAGACAAATAGAGAAATAAGGAGAAAATGTATAAACCCTTGAAAGTATGTAAAAATAAAATTGCTTTAGATTTTCGTAATTTATGGCATTGAAAGGAAGTACAAAACTGCTTAAAAGAAATATACAGCGTGAGCTTTCTACAGCCTCTTGTTAAGATTCTGCTGACTCCAGACATGAGGAACACTTAAAATGTAGACCTCCGTGAGAAATGGATCCATTGTGAGGTAAAGCAAGGCCTCTGAACAGTTTAAGGCTGACCAATAAAAAGGAGACAGTTTCAAATTTTATATTACAGCTATGGCGTTGATATGAAGTATCATACATTACATGACTCGAAGATTTGCCAGTTGGAGGAATGCGAATAAGGTCATTTACCAGTTTCCATCTATCCTTGGTGAAGTTATCACTGCATCAGCAGAGGGTTGTTTTTTTGTGTCGGAATAAAATATGGGAAGGCCGTAGAGCAATTTGATTAATAAAGCTAAGAAAAATGGGTTCCTATTTCAAAAGGATAGGGCTTTATCCTTACGCAACTCTCTCTTATCACACAGGCACACCAACATACAAAACAGAACAAGTACAGATACCAACGATAGCTCTGAGTTGATTAAATGCACTGTAATTGTTTCAGCAAACGCTGCATAATGCTAAACCCATTTGGAAAGTAGTTACATAATTTTGAAAAACTTTAGCTGCGGAATCAGCCTGACATTTTTATTTTGCCTATGATTTTATGTTATGCTACAGCCGCAGGAGAGAGTGGATGTAATACTAGTAAAACGTTAGATTTTTGTGTTTTCAAGATTATTTTGAATTAAATCTTAAGTGACCGGGCATTGCACCGGGTCTCTAATGTTTATGCGTTGAAATCCCGTTCATCCCTCTGTCCCTTTGCTGTTCTGCTAGTTCCGGTGGCAGCAAAATAACGAGAAGCATCGTTTTCCCCAAGCCATGTCCTCCAACCTCCTTCTAGGGGACCCAGAGGCAGTTCCCAGACCAGTTAGAATACATAATCCCTTCAGAGTCTGCTGGGCTTCCTCCTAGTCAGACGCACCAACAATACCTCCGCGGGGAAGCTTCAGGGAGACATCCTTATCAGATGCCCCAGCCACCTTCACTGGTTGCACTCAACTTACGGGGAGCAACTGCTTGCGACGGCAGGTTAGGAACTTAGATAGGAAGATCTAAGCTCCTCAACCCGTCCCTGCAAAGAAAACAAATTTCATCCGCTTCTATCTGCCGTTTTATCCTTTCGATCGTGACCTGAAGGATGCGACTAAAGGTGAGTGTCGAAGCGCAGATCGCCTGTTGAGTTCCAAGCTTCACCTCCGGGTCTTGTTTGACGGCAGTAAAACAAAGCAAACTGAAATGAATAAAAGGGGCAGAGAAGTATTGAGGTAGATAATTGCAACGTGTAGACACAGGAAGGCGGAGGAAGAGAGTAAACATTTGCATTAGAGAATAAATAAAAGCAAAAGTAAACGATGCAGCATTAACGTCCCATTTGCTACAAGCGGTAGCAATTAAATGTTACTCATTATTAATTTGACAGCTAATCTACTCTGCCAAATCACTAATTTATAGTTTCATACAGGATAGTCACTGCAAGGATAAACGAGCCCAGCCATGCTCGGCAAAGAGACGTTTTATTTACCAACTTGTGAAAGCATTAGGAGGATTGCCCAAAAGACACATTAGAAAAAGTTATAGTCGTATTAAAAAATAAATAAAACAACTGTGAATCTGTGGAAAATGTCAGCAAGGATGCAACAAAATGGGTTTTTTTTTTTTCGACATTTTTGATTGCATGTCCTCATCCATTGACGGCCAGCGATATCCCGACAATCTGTGACAGAACGTTTGAGTGAGCGGGTGACAAAAAAGAACGTCCGCCGTAGTGTGAATAAAAAGCAATTTGTTTTCACGTCCCCAGAGGTGTATCTGACGTAGCTGCAAAAATACCTGAAAAGCTCACGTCTTACTGATGTGAGGCAACAGCTGTGTGAAAGACATCACACTACAACACTATTGTTGTTGTAGTGTGATGTTTAGATTCCAGTAGTGGGTTCACAGCCACCGTGCAAAGTGTCGCGAATTTTTTTTGTGTTTATGAATGTGTGAAAGAGGAAGAGTGCTGCGAATGATGTAAAAGATGGTGTAGACACAAGGGCAGTGTAGACAGGAAATGATGAGGTGACATGACGGTGGTCCAGTGAAATGTTAATAACTTCCTACTTAAATAGAAACCGTATTCTGCTGTGCATCAGACTGTGGGCCAGGCAAAAGGCAGAAGACACTGCTCCGGATAGATGAATTAATAGTGAAATAACGATTAGCTGCAATTACATGAATCTAAGCTAGTCACGCTTGCCAGGCTCCAAAAAAAGAACTTCTCTCCCAGAAATTATGTTTAAATGTGACTAAACTGCAACTTTTGAACTTTAGAAAGCACCCATTTGAAAGCTTTAATTCTGTTCATAGCCATTCCCAAACTTCAGACATCTAAAGTCATCTTCCTTGCACCTGACTTACCTCAAAAAACAGAGTCAGGTCTAAAAATAGAGTTAGTTTCACTTGATGGGCAACTGTGGAACAACTGTTGAAACTGAGGAGAACTTTAAATACCTCGACACAATTCTGGACTGTCAGGTGAACTTCCTTGACAATACAGTATATTTCCAAGAAATGTTTGCAGCGACTTTATGTTCTTGGAAGACCCAGCTGTCTCGGTGTTAGCCAGTGTATTTCAGAACTGGTATAAAAAACGATGGCTGAGAGTGTCTTACTGCGCGGCCATCTAACCTGTAGATCTAAGAACAAACTCTGCAGGATTATGTTGATGGCAAGTAAAATAGGTGTATTTTACTTTTAACTTTTTACAGAAAGGACAAAGAAGGCGGCGAGGAGTATCCTTTCAGATAGCTCCCACCCTCTTTTTGGACAGTTTGAGCTGTTGAACTCATTTCAACAATTTAACTATTGACACTTTTTAAGCAGGAGACAATGACATGATCTGCTTTTAATGTGAGATGTAACACGTATGAACTGTTTTATTAACTGCTGGTTGTTCCTATTCTGTTCTAATAGATCTTATCCATTCTTAAGTCTTATTCTTCTTCGTGACATTGCCCACAACCTACTTGACACGCTGCTGCGCGCATCGAGATTGAAGTAATTGGTTTGTGACTCCTTTCATGCCTATTTTTAAAAGCTCATTAGCCACTGTGATCACCCCTTCTTGTGTTAGATATTATTGTATCCGGACTAAAATTTATCCTGAGATAATCATCCACTGGCAACCTCTCAAGACGATGTGGCATCACACATATGCTCACACACAGTGCCAGAAAAAGAAGAATGAGTAACAGAAATATGGTTGTCTGTAAATAAACAATGTCACGTTCCTCATTTTTTCTACATTACGTTAACCCTTTAATGCCCTGGAAGCGATGTGTAATTTCCAATCAATGCTACACAGTTGTATTTTTTTTTTTAAATACAGACCTGTACCAGACAGTTGAGATGTCTACACATCCATTTTGTCCTGTTTCCCACCATATTAGTAGTATCTCACGAATGGTGGATAATCATTTACCGTAAAAGGCCATTTCCACCGTTTGGTAGATTGTTTTTTAGGTGGTAAAAAAAAACATACTTGCATCATTATTTTAGCATGTATGTAATGGAAAAACATAAAATGTATCATTAAAAACCATGAATGGTCATGTTTCTTTGCTGATAATCATTTTAATGACATTAGCTTTGTTTCACTACCTTTACCCGAAAAGTCCGTTTTCACAGTTTGGTACGGTGTGTTTTTAGAAAATGATTTGACCTTTATTAGACTTTTTGCTGGTGTATATCCACCAAACAGATTCCTCATGTATGACTTCTCTGTTGTCAATATCCCGTGAAGAGGTGAACTGAAAAGGCCGACTATTTAAAGACATGAAATGGATCTTTTTCAGCATAACATACTTGAACTTGGCTCAGTCAGCTTGGGTAAATTTCAACACATTTCCAGTGAGATATAGCAATTCAAAATGTGTGTTTTTCTTTGTCGCTTGTGTCAAAGAACCCCATTACAAACCCCACAGACATGATGCTCAGATGTCTCATGGTGATATGTACAGTACCGCCCCGTGCACAGTGCAAACAGTGATACATCGATCTAGCAATCCAGAAGCATTTAATTCCTTGTATCCCGCAACAGAAGTGAGAGAACGCTTTGTGTCATTTCAATAAAAATCTGTTCGATGAGACCACATTTTTCTCCCGCCAACATCCTTCCATCAGAGGCCCTCGTGGGGTCTGCTTAGTTATTAGCCGCTGCTCCGTTTTTGTGACGTGTCACCAGTAATAAGCAGGTTCCGTGTTCCCTCTGCCTGTGCCTGTCAGGCAGAATACTGGATCCACAGCTCCCAAAAGGCCCCACTGGGACCTTCTACCTGCCAGCACCATCAATTAGCCTTACGCACAATAACGTCACATGCCACAGGGAGATGAGGCTTACTGGGTGGAAAACTAGAGATACGGCTGTCTGGTCTGTTTGCATTCTCACATTTGCTGTACCTTTCCTAACAGAACAAGGGGAGCTGCATAATTCAGCTCTTGAACGTAGGGCTGCATGTACTGGAGCAGGGAGAGATGCAAACTTTTATATATATATATATATGTATATATATATATATATACATATATATATATATATACTCCGACAAGTTTGTACACAGTGGAATGAAACTTTTTAACGTAAGAGGGGAATCTTTATTGAAAGGTTCACTGTGTGATATTCAGCGACAACTAGTGGTGAAGGTGCAGATTGCAACCAGCTGAACGCCTCGCGCTCGCCTACAGTGGCCACAAAAAAAATACGTAAAGTCACTCGCTGGAGTCAGTGTTTGTTTTGTGCGTTATGGACTTTTTAGTTAAGAGAATATTAACTCTGGTCCACAAGTAGGTGACAGTAATGTGCCTTAACGCTGATGCCACATGCTATAAAAACAAGAAAAAGAAGAAGAAGCTACTGTAGAAACATGACGGTACAACATGGTGAACTGTGTAGATCTAAATCCTCATCCTAACTTAACAAAGAACTGCACTATTCTCATTTTTGTGTGATTATTCATTAATGAAAACAACTAAGAATGTTACATTCCGTTTCTGCAATTAGATCGTCCTAAATCATATACTGTACTAATTTTCTGTGTTATCACACGTTGCAGATATTTTATACATTTATAGTTATATTATGTGTTTAACCTGATGAAGAACCGGGGGAAGAACGTATGTTTAAACTTCTTGTGTTGATGGTCAAATCATTCAGTCCCTGAGTTGATTCTGCAGTGGTTGTGAAACAAGGCTTTCAACATCAGGATGAAATTGGATTTTTATCACACCTACATTTGCATAATATTTAGCAGTACTGACAGGATTTATGATAAGGTTTTTGACGGCGACTGTTTCAGTGAAAGGGACTTTGTTCTGTTTTTCCTGAGAGAAAACTATTTTATGAGTATGTTATCAAGCTTCTCTATATTTAAATACATATGATTTTTTTTTTTTTTTTCTTTCAAATCGCATCTGTACAAATGTTAAAATGTTCTTCAAGATGTATTTGATTAGTTGATGTCGCTTCATGTCAGCCTGCTCACCTGCTTGAAGCTGTCCTTGTATTACTTCTTCTGTCTCCAAAGATGCTGAGGTGTCTCCTCTGGCTCATGCTGCTCTGTCACTCGTCATCTCTGACTGCTAATTTAAAATGAGTGACTGCTGCTCAGTTTGCCTCTTGATGTCACTGCCGGTGTGAGCGTTTAGTTATTGGGGCTGTCATTGTTGCTGCCTACGCTGGACCTTTTGAAATGATTCCCCCTTGTGGTTGCGTGTCTGATGTCTGTTGGAGACAACAAGTGTCAGAGACAGGCTGTCGCACACAAGACGTGCAGCAACTGGGTCAGTTCAGCAGCTGCAGCGACATTGACTGGACACAGGCGGAATGAACTGTCCCGACAGCTCACGCATAAAGTAGGCCACGTGTGTTGCACATAGAGAAGCAGAGCTGCTTCACAATATAATTCGGTCCTTTACAAATGCTGCTACTCATGCAACTTGCAGTAGCTGTTATTTTGAAACTTATTCTTCATCTTAAAACTGAACATCCTAGTTGTAACAGCTTAGTTCAGACCAGAGGTTCCCAACAAAACCAAACCATTTCAGGACGTTATACGTTTTTTTTCTAATTACCAGTGGCTGGTCTTAGAACATAGCAGCATTGTTTCCATAAATTGTCAAGCGAATTTGAAGCGAACTTTTGAAAAGTCGCAAAGAAGAAAAGCAAATGCATTTTGAATTACAGTATGTGCGTTTCCGTAAACTGGCTTGGGGTGAACTGACTGGCAAAATGTCGTCAGAGGCGATGTTACACACGGCTGTAATGAACAAAGTAGAAGAAGTAGAGAATTCCTTGTTCTCCGTTGCGTTTTCTGTCTAAAATGGCAGTGATATTTTCTTATTTCATGGACGAGGCGAAGGAACACTTTGGTCTCCTCATCAGTCCACGCTACCTGTTGTACTACCATGTTCTATCACTTTATGGGAACATGGAGTCAGTCACGTAAGTTAAATGTTAACTACGTCAGAACTTACTTGAAAAAAGTGTTTCCATGCCCCGTTATGCACATTAACTCTTCGAAAAAGCAAAAAACCACCTCGAGCGAGCAAGAAAATGACTTAAGATAAGTTTATGGAAATGCGTAGTGTTATATAGTGAATGTTTTTCTCCGTGTTTAAGGGCTGTAGCTCCTGTATCACTTTGGTGAAATGCCATCTTAGTGCTTTCTCTGCTTTTGTGGATGTGATCAGCAACTCCTCTAAACAACAGACGGGAGAAATTCTTGACCGTCTTTTTTTTTTTATGTTTTTGCTGTTTCATCAATGCGACTGTAGTAAATAACTCACTACCCTCATTCATATTTTAAGATGTTACAAATTCTATCCAGCTACAAAAAAACCCCTGAAAATCTGGCAGTTACTGTAAAATGGAAGTAAAGAAAAAAATGTTGCCTAGATGCGTTGGCGTAAACTGGCAGGTTTTATTAACATTGCAGACGGGTGTGTTGCAAATACTTCTAAGTTTTCAGCTCGTTTCATTGCGAATCTTTTGGTCTGAACTGGGCTTCACAGTTTATCGATGATCTGTTATCCTTCGTTCACTTTCGGTTTCTGCAGACTGGATACAGTACTTCCTTTAACCCACTCAGAAGCTACTGAGAATGGCAGGAGAATCTATGGTATAGTATAAAAGGTTTAGTACAAGTCTATGTTAAAGAAACAAAACAAAACACCCAGTGTGTCAGAACTGCTTTGGATACAGAGCTGAATGTCAGTACGCATTACCCAAAATCCATTTTCCCTTATAGGATCTTTGTTAATTAGTTCAACGCTAAATGACAATATTTTACATTTCCCAAACTTCAGTTTTTTCTGTTGAGTGCTGCTTTACATCTTCGTCAAACGAGGAAATATAGGCTGTCAAAAGAAAAATCCAAGGGTCATGCTTTCATGATTCTGATTTATAAAGAAAGATGTCTGTCAGGTAAGCCGCCCGAGTAGAAAAGCCAGGCCCGCTGTTGCCTCAGTTTTTCCTCACACATTGTGCTTCTCTCTGTGGATTATTATTCTAATCAAGGTGCATGTCAAGAGCTGGCAAAAGACACAGCACAATACAATACAAGCTGTAATAAAATCTTTGCGGTTCCTGCCTGACGTTTACAGTTTGATGTGAAACCCCTGCAGAGCTGAAGAAGAAAAGAGGCAAATTTATAAAAAAATAAAACGCTTGCCAAAACATAAGCTGAATTCAGCGAAGGAGAAGAGGATAGGTTTTCTATTTACAACAATTTACAAACCGCACACCTGGAAGCTCATCACAGCCAAACACGGGAACAGCGAGACACCGTGAAGAAGCCAAAAAGAGACGGCTGGTGCACTCAAGCTAATCAGCGCTATGAGTCCTTGTCATTGTTCTTTCATGCCAAGTGCTGAGAGTCTTCGAGTGATAATAGGCTCAAAGGAACACACTGTGTCATGATGAGAATGGAGATGTGTTGCAACAGCAGCTGTCACCAACATCCAAACACAATTTGTTAACGCCATGCGCTAAATTGAAATTGTTGGATTAGAATCTGAAAGTTGAGATAATTGAACAGTTTTAAAAATATCACGACGGCAAATTGCTAATATTACAAGCGAGTGACACCATGAAAAACTTTTTTTTTTTTTTTTTACGTTTCATTTAGATATACAAACCTTTCATTTTCATGTGTTCGAAACAGCTGCAAATACATCTTGACAGGTTGCTGTATAAACAATGCTCGTAAAGTGGTAGTTACTATGGCAGATTAGACATTTCTTAAACACAAAGTGTCTCTGCATAATTGTCAAGCTCTTTGAGGGGTTTGTAAAAAAAAAAAACCTCTGTCAGATCACATCTCAACACAATCATTTGCCCAAGCGATGGGGCGATGTGGAGCAAAGACAACACATCAAGGAATACTTAAGACTGGTCTCTATGGCTTGAGCTGCAGACGACTGTGATATACACATCAAATAGTAACAAGACAAAAGATGTACTCAGAGGTTTAAACTACTGCTGTGTACATACATAATACGTAAAAGAATCAAATCATATTTTCCTGTTTGGTTTTAAAAACAAAAAACAATTGAATAAATATATTTATATCAATATGCAGGCAACCAGGCTACAAACAAATCAAATTAGGGTGAGAAGTGGATTATAAATTACACATTATTACACGCATAGTTTAACGATGTTACCCGAGCTGCAGTACATAATGTTATGCATTTAATTAAACAAAGATATGACTTTTATCAATAATCAAAACGTCATGAATAAATGGTAAACCGGGGGCTGGATTTAGAGAAGTATTCATGAGGTGGGAAGAGGGTGGCATGGAGGCAGAGGAGATGGAGAGTTGGATGATGGTTTTGGAGGCAGTATGTGATGTGTGATCTTGGTGAGTTTGTTTCTGACGGAGATTGTTCATGTAAATCAACAGCAGAACACGGCTCTGAGGTTGCGTCATTGTAGCTGCTAAACAGGCCAATCGCTGCCCAAACGTATTTGTCAGAATGAAACTCCACACGTTGCCATCATGTTAGGATTTTGCTGAAGCACTTAGTGGCGTTTCTTATGTAGTCTGTCATTATCCTCCAGAACACCAAAGTGATTTTGTGACTCTAAATTATAGAGAATGGGCAAATACGTCATGACGCATTGCACTGTGGGTAGCGTACTTGGGTCACCCGTTCCTCTACAGTTACCATTAGACGCACGCAGCAATAATAAACAGTAGTTACTAGAGCCATAATAACCAGTATGCCAATGGAATGCGTCCGTTCATATGAAGAGCAGTTCAACACAAAAGCAAAGGAGCTACTTGGAGAAAATAACAGACATTAAAAGGATTGATCTGAACGAAAACGTGAGGTGATCTGAACGAGCTGCCTCACGTAGCATTTCCAGACGTACTTGAACATTACACTGACACTTTACCTGTTTTATTCGCACTACATAGCACTAAACAATACTGTGTGTGCACAAGAAATAAAGACGTTCAGGGAAGAAAGAAAATATTTATTTTTTTGGATTTGGGAGAAATGTTGTCGGTAGTTTGTAGAATAAATAAATAAACACAATAAACACATATCAATACACAGTAGAACTAGTCCTCAATTTCTTCCAGAGATGTACATGTTCCTCAAACACGAGTTACTAGTGACCTGCGAAACAACAGTGGTGGAATGTAACTGAGGAGCTACACTTACTGCAGTACTGGACTTAAGGAGCTACATACGTATTGC
>JAPQRN010000005.1:24326570-24353022 GCA_037367275.1 Coranthus polyacanthus
TTGATCTCTTTGATGTGCAGGTGCGAGGCGTATAGTGTGAGAAAATGTTTGATGTTTAGAATGTTATGAATAACGTTGTAAACGAGGTCTTTGAAGGTGGTCACATGACAGAGGGTAAAGAGTGACATCAAACAATAAATTAGAACAATGTAACGTTATCTGTGTGTGTGTGTGTGTGTGTGTGTGTGTGTGTGTGTGTGTTGATGTTTGTGTGTGTGTCCCTGTGTCAAACTGATCTGAAGACCATATGAAGACCATGTGAAGACCATATGAAGACCATGTGAAGACCATGTGAAGACCATATGAAGGATGGACATGTGTGACGTATAGTAGCATGTGTGATCATATTTTTTTTCAATTTCAAAAATTTGAAACTGGTCAATTTGACCCGAATGCCATACAAGGGTTAACAGGATTTTTGTGACCCTATGGACTATTTCAATAACAAACAGAGCACGACTGATTTTTTGTCTTTACGTTACAAAACGTAAGTTACAAAACTAGAGGATGCGATGCATCAGTACAGCCTCCTACTCCAGCCTTTTCACCGGACAAAGAGCATGACTCTACTATTCAGAAAAATAAGGTCGATAGGACGACCATAGACCTGGAACATTTCAGTCTCTCAGTTAGTCTTTGCAAGGACTTGTTGAAGAAAATGCAGCTCTTTCTAAGAAAAACTAAAAGCCTGAAAACCGCAAGCTTTTATTAATAATCATAATAATAATGATGATTATGACAGTAATGATAATAATCCGCAGTCTCTCAGTGACATTAGGGAAAACTTTTAACCTCTGCTCCCTTAGGTTGCTTGAGATTCATTCCACAGTGTTTCTACAATAGACAGTTAATTTAGTTTATTTCCGGTCTGACTTAAATTACTTACCGGTAGGGACAAAAGAAAACAGCTTCTCCAGAGGAAGGCTATTTCTTTTATTGCTTTTAGTGATACCATTCACTTTTGGGAAACACCATTACAGCGGCGACCACTCGTCTTGGGTTATTAGAAGGTAAGCTTGTGGAAGTCACAAATACATTAGCTTTATTATTCTAAAAGTACTTGAATTACTTGTTGAATCTATTTTGTGCAACAAAAATGTGGACATGCTGATGGTCTTTATAATGCAACGTTTTTTGAAACAGTCAACAGATTCAGCTCTTCTAATTTGAGTGGGGAGATTGCTACAGAGGCACAATGCTAGGGCTGAAAAAGTGAAGTCTGCCAGGGTAGTTTGACAACTAAGCTGAGTAAAAGGGCTTTGCAGAGATCCAGAGAGGAAGACATCAAGGTGTGAGTGATAATTTCAAAATCAGAAATCAATAATAATGGTTTGGAAAAAAAAAAAAAAGGCGGGATCGACTCGGTTTATTATCATGGCGTTTGAACTTCAATTTAAGGTTCCCAGAGTATGCTTGTATGGTTGTAGGGGCATGGATGCCAATACGATAGAGAATGTTAATGGTATTTTCGAGGGGATGATAATGAAAGCTCAAATTTGTCAAAATTTAGTCGAAGAAAGTTAAATAAAATGCAATCCTTTACAGCAGCTAAACAGTTGCTGAGAGTGTCTAGGTTATTGTAATCATATGGTTTTACTGAAAAATCTAACTAAGTGTTGTCCACATAACAGCGATAGGATACACAACCACAGCAACTGATTGACTGACACCTGAGGTACTCCATATAACAGCAGAGCAGCTGAGGACTCGTAGTTACCCACAGTGACTGAAACATGTTTTAGAAACATAAAGTGTACTTCTCTGAGATACCAACACATCTGCTTGATTGATTAATGAGGATAATTTGATCAATGTATGTGGTATGTGGGCTATTATAATGGTTATTTCCCATATAATTACAGACCAGACTTCTCTATCATGCTTTAGCTCTGTAATTACCTGTACTTTACAGTAATTCCCATTAATTGTGAAGTTTGAATGTTCTCCACGTGCCGTGCAGGGTTCCTCTGGGTCCTCCGGTTTCCCCCGGCATCAAAAACATATATGCTAGGTTAATTCTCCTGTCAGTGTCCTTGAGTAAGATACTGGCTTAGATCTGGAGTTCGTCCACAGACGCCTTCATTGGCAGCTACAGCTCCTTGTCTGTCTTTAATTTAATACAGTTTGCTATTATTTAGATTTTACTTGGATATTTCTTAGCAATTTCATCACATTGCTATGTTTCACCAGTCAATGAATGGTCTTGTTAGTGTGACTTATTTACCACAACTACAGTCAAACTGTCTGTGAGAAAAAAAAATGTTTTATTCAATGCACAGAAACTCTGAAAGCTAGACTTGCAGGCAAATGAGCTGTCAGTGTCATCTGACAAACAAAGCCCTCTATTTGCCCTAAAATCTTATTAACAGAGCAATAATTTACAGAAGAACCATCCATACACAGAGTGACCAAAAAAAGTGAATGAGACCAGAATGACTCCTGGATATTATATATTGACTTAGAGAGAATTTCAATAGAGGTCAATGGGAGCCAGGCTTTTTTAAGAACCAGCCTTTAGTGGTCACGAGTGGTATTACAGTCGTTGCCCCTTGGGATAAAATAAATAATGGTTGAAAGAGTAATCCACACATTTTATTTTTATTTTTTGTAATTGAAATCAGTTTATTTGTAATGGAGAGTATTTTTCAACCTGTAAAAACATGTCTTGTATTATGTTGTGTGGTCTTGGAAGAATTGTTTTAATCTGTTAGCTGTATTAGAAGAAAACATAATCAGCAAAAGGTTTTACATTTTTCTTTTTCTGCGGCACAAAACGTTTCAGCCTCTGCTGCTTGTCCAAGGCTCCACTCCATCACCAAGCTGTCAGTGTGTCATAACATGGAGAGCACTGCTTTTAAAGAGGGGGGCAGGCACTGATGTAATTGACCATGAATTATTCCTAGCTCTAACCATTCCACTGAAAATGTACAGTAACTCTGGCCTAATGTCCTCCCTGTTAGCTCCAATTCAAACCACCACACCACCTAAAAATAAAGAAGTTAAAGTAGGAAGTACAATTTTATTGACATTGATAAAGAAATTGTCTTTAATATTTATGCGATGGATCTGGTTGACTGGCCAAAAATGTTGTTACTGGGGCCAAAACTGATGTGGTTAAGGGCATTTTGTTGCAGGGAGAGGATCCGAAAAGAAGTGTACTTTGCAGACAATGCCGTGCAACATAAAGCATCTGAAAGTTTTCGGGCTTAAAGTCTTTAATTGCAACTCTGAAATACCCCTGTACCTTCTCTAATCACCTTCTTTACTCCCTGCCATCACCCTCTCTCATCAGACAACCTTGACAGGTTTCACATAAATGCACAGTGCAAAAAAACCAAAGAATGCTCCAGGAAACATCTGTTAAGATTGTTTGGAGCTACACCTGTCAGTTCATACAGTCTCGTTGGCAATTACTGTATGTTACAAGAGTGCACTAGCTCTTTAAACTACTTGCCTCGTCTTTGAGTGTTAACGGCAAAGGTGGCAACTAGAGACAGTACATGAAAGGTGATGCTTCAACACTTAAAGACTATCACCTGATTTTGCTCGCAGTGTTTAGACAATATCGAGCTTTCTTAAAAATAGAATTCAATTAAAAAAATTAATGAATGCTGAGATATATTTTAAAAGGTGTGGTTGCTGAGAATGTCACAGTTACAGTAGCTCAGATCATAACACACCCACATGAATTGTTAATTGTTTGTAGTGTAACTGCAACACTGTTAATCAAATCCATAGCTTCAGAAAGTGAGATCCAGGGCTGCATGTTGCAAACAAGATGACCTCATTAAATGTGTGCCTTGTGATTTAAAAATCACACATGCTGTTTTATTGAATACTTACTGGAAATACATCACACAAATTGATTAAATGTAAATACTGTGTTAGTACTGGAACAGAACTGTGGTTGAAATCTTTAGGGATTGGGGAGAGAGACAGGGAGATTTTTGTTTAAATGATTTAGAACCACGGAGAGACACATCAGGGGAGCCCTTGTGTTATATGTGTTGTTTTGTTTTTTTTCTATACGTGCGTTCTGGTGGACTTGTGAAATCCCATTTGTCGTGATGTATACTGTCGCAATTTGAAGCCTGCATCTGCAACTCCTGTCCAACCAACTCTAGGTGTTCTAGCTTTGCTTTGTTTATCGAGGATGCTTCACTATAACTTGTACTGAACTGGGGTAGACTAGCATTCCAGCATGTATTTCGGAATATCCAGGGATATTAATACAGAATGTGAAACAGACAGCAATATCTTGCCTCATTTTCCTAAATACCCTGTATAATTTCAATTGAATACTTATTTATGAAACACAGTACCTGTATGTTGTACTGAATACATCGTGTATACTGTGAGGGCAAAATACATACATCCTAGAGTCAATACAGATAGAACTCTGAAAAAGCAAATTATGTTGACCCTTGAACTGAGATTACCTAAAGTAATGAAATAGCAAAGTTTAAATGATTTTTAGCAGGTACACAGTCATTTGAACTGCAGTTTGCTGGACTATTGACAAGTTCTAACTTTGCATTCAGACAGCTTGAGTGTTTTTCTTCTTTCAGCACCATGGAGAGAGACAGACATAAGCAGATTGGTTGATGCTGTTCATCCTTCATAAATGCTGCCATTTATGTTGCTCTTTTCCATAGCGGTGTAATAGTATAGAATATATAGTAGAATAAATTACTGAGTTTGTTTTTGTAGGGAGTCTGCCTTGACAATTTCCATTTCATGGCAATATTCAGCATAATTTCCGCTCATTTCCTCATTGTTCTACAACTCCATCAGCTATAGGCTTTTATCAGTGCCTCAGCAGCACAGGTTTTCCTGCTGCTATGACCTCCCAGTTTGCCTCTCCTTGTTCCACAGCACTGCATTAACCAATCCGGTTTGCCACCGCGCCTGAATTGGTTTAATTAAATCCAGGGGCCTTAACACCGTCATGAATTTCAAAGAGTGCAGGGATGCATGCACACATATGCCAAAAACCTACACCAGCTTGGTCCTGCCAACTAAACGTTTGATCGTCATTAGTTGATATTCATGCAGCGCACAGCAGAGGTCCTCAAATTGAACCTCATATTCTCTTATATTGCTATGTTCATCAACATGCATATTAATCATAGGATTTAAATCATGCGAACTGATTTGTCTCTAATGGACTGTACAACGCATCTTCATCAGCTTTCTTAATTCCTTTTCTCCTCTCAGGTGCTTAAGCTGACATAAGATTATGTAATTAATTCACTTAGTGTATAGAAGACAAGGCAATCAGTCAGTGTGAAACACACAGTAAGATTAATTCAGGCTTTTTATATTGATGACTGCCCCCTGAATATTTGATACATTAATGAAATTGTTCATAAGCGCTGAGAGACCTACAATGTAATGAATGACTGTAGCATAAACGGGGATGTATAAATGCTCGTCTTCAAAACACCAGGGTGGTAGATGATGTAGAGTATATGCATATTATATTGAAACATAAGCCTCGCTAATGCTCGAGTGTAACCAGCTTTGTTTCCCGTGTTAGAAAATTTCATCTGTTCCTGTTCAAAATTGTTGGGAGTGAAGGAGGAGTGAAAAAGAGAGAAAAGCAGTGAATTACTGCTGAGCTGATGCTTAGTGATGCCTAACACTAATTACATTTTTGCTGCTGTTTTAATGGAGTTTACACAAAGTCTTGTGGCAATCATGTGGAGAGAAGAGGTACCTTGTTTTCATTAGATTGATCACTGTTGCAGAAAGCACCTACAGTATTTTTGTTTATAAAAAGCAGTGTATAGAGCTGTTTGTGGGCTTAAGCCGTTCACCATGTCTGCCCGTAATGGCGATGCAAAGCTGCTGGTGACATTCTTGGAATTTCATTAAATCAGAGAAACAGTGAGCGAGCACAGCGTGATATATTGGTCTTCAACTGTGATAAACACAAATACCTTTATGAAAACCTTTTGCTCTGGAGGGTTTGTGGTGATATGGTTGATGTGTGGATATGCTTGGAGAACCACCATGTGTCAACCATGCAGTAATGTGAAGGTTCTCTTCTGAGAATCTGATGGCTTTGATGTGTGCTCTAATTAACTTACTGCCTGGCTTTGATCAGTAATTTCACATTTTCTTCTTTATTCTGTCTCCATACAGGAAATATTGACAGCCTGTATGGCAGAAAGTAGAGCCAAGGCCACTTTCTCAGTTATACACACAATTTTTTCTGACCTTTTTGCATGGGATGATTAATAATTTTCTTTTCCACTGAATATTTTACATGCAGCCTACAGTACAAGAAGAGATACATTTGTTATTCAGCTTCAGAATGAGACTTATTTCATACAGTACATACACATTTGTAAATATCAGCTATACATTTATGAAGAATGATTATAGCGGGGAAATTGCTGAAGGCGACCAGACGAAGCCAGTTCTTTCAAAGTTCACACAGTACACAAAACCACAGATCTCTCTTTTTAACTCTGCTCTATGTCTGGGTACTACTATAGACTTGAAACGTCTCAAAACACTCATTCATGCCACTTCATTCCTTAGTTTTATTTACTCACACGGCATTGTGAACAACACAGTGCCAGTCTTCGTTTGGCGCATCCACAGGAATACCATTTGTGTCGAGTGTTACCGTTTGCTGGTGTCAGTTGATGTTTTCTCAGATTTTACAGTCAAATTAGTTTACCGTCTGAGTTTGTGATCAGTCTGTCAGTCTCTTTACTTTGTACTTTTTGATTTTATTCTAGATGCGGTGAAATCAATATACATAAATGAAGAAGAACTGGGACTCTGAGAGTACAGTAAGACCTTGGTCAGAGCATATTGCTGAAGTCTTACATTACCATAACTTTAGACTGGGTCTATTTTTCATAGCCTTATACATTTTATAGAAAGTCATTTAGATATCCATGTGTTCAGAAAAAGCATACATACACATGCTAATATTACAGCAGTTAAAACAGCTCCTTTTGCTTTACTGAAAGGCCACAAAAACACATAGCCTTCATACAGACGGTAATGCCCTATAAAATTCATAAGCAGTTCTGCAAGTGCAAAAGGGAAGCAAACAAAACGATTCCCTCTCACAATTCAAATATAATCTGTGACCATTGTGATTAGACTTGGACTTATTATTTCACAAAGCAGCTTAGCAGTATGTTACTTCTCAGAGTCAAAGCTTAAGAGCCGTCTTCAGGGATTTATCTATTTACCGATGCTATCAGTAACAAACCCCTGTAGAGTCAAGCCCTAGTGACAACGCTTATTAATAGACAGCCATCTCAACTACTAGCCAAAGAACCAGAATTCCCCAAATATATGGACGCTGTTTGCCAAATGAGAGCTGAAAGAAAATGTCAGATGACCAGAAAGACTGTTGGTGCAAAATCAGTAGAGGCAGTGAGAAACTAACATGTATTTCCTGCTCTATGTAGTAGACACATGAAGTGGCATATGTATTGTTTGTGCTTAGAGGATGTACTGCATGCATCCACCCACTGGTGTGATATGTGATATGCGCATCTTGTTTTGATGTGTACACAGCGTAATGTTGATGTTAGCCATTAATAAAAAATGGCACCATCTGCTCACTGCCTGTGCCAGTGCTGTGCACACGATCTGTCAACTCCAGCACTGTTGTGATGGACATTTATTCAATAATTCACTTCAGAAATATAGCGTGCACGCCAACACAAAACTGTGTGACCGGTACCGTGAAATGTTACTTGTAGCTGACCCCCAAATAATCAATAGTGTCATGAGAGCAGGCCACTAACATCCACCGCTTGCCTGCTAGATTTAACTTAGACTTCGATTAATCAACGCAGCAGTTAATTGATTAGCTTTAATATGCTAAACAGACTGCCCGTGTGCAGTGACAGTTGCTTTGAGAGGGATTTGAGGGAGTGAGTCATTTGAGGAATTGAATGCAGCTCTCACCAAATATCTTTCTATCAGCTGTGGGCATTCCCACTGGAAATATCCTGAAATAATCTCACTTGATCAAGATCAATATTTTTGTCTCATCCTCAAAATAGTGAAGTCACAAAAGAGGATCAGAGAATTGTTTGTGATACACTGTACAGTGATGCAAAATAGCATCCCCGATCCAGCCTCGGTGTGTCTTTTTTTTCGATGCATTGTGGTGTTTTTACTTCGGCAAGAACACGTCTCTTTAACCTTCTGCAAAGACACTTTCTGTAAAAACATATACCACTGTTTGTCAGTGACATCACTGTTGAGTGATGAGCGACCACTCTGAGCACTTGGAAAGAGACTTGATCTTTCAACCAGACAGAACAGCAAAACACAGCTTTTCAGCTCAATAAGTCTGTCTAAAAGCAGTATTCACATGCATCTACGGTATGTGTGACTGTTGACACACACGCGCTTTTCCATAGCACTTTTACTTTGCAACCTTTTAAAAACATGGTTATAAAACATTCAGAGGGTAAAGTGGTGAAGTAACATATGAAGGCTGTATATGTTCATACACTGACAGGAGGCAGCTGGTCATCTATTGTATATTGTATTGTATCTCCAATTAGAGAGGAATTACTCTTGGTCACATTTAGCTTTGTATCCTAAATTAATTCAGTTTGAAATTCAGATAACATTGAATATATACTATTATATGAATATATACAGCTGATTGATGCACTGGCAGAATTTTATTTAATCTGAATACCTTGTTGTTCTTTAGTTCTGAGTGAGTTGCTCTTGTATAGAAGTATTTCAAGCATCTTGTGGTTTGTTCACAAAGTTTGGTGACACTGACAGGCAGTTTGGTGTGATGTCCAGGAAGCTAAACCCCGAGGCTCAGATTCAGACGTTACTATTCCTCCCAGGCCTCACCTATGTTCATTAGAAATGCATATTAAACAAACTACAAACGACAGCAGCTGATAGGACTGTCCTTTGCTACAGCGTTTCTATTTACTGCTGTATAAGCAGACTAAGAAACTGTATGAGCAGAGGCCGGAGAATTTCTACTCGCGTGCTTTGAAGGGAGCCATTTGAGGTAGTTCAGACATATCAAAATGTTTCCCTCAGATGTTTTGTGAGACACATTCTAGGCATATCTAAATGAGAAAAGTGAACAATGGATTGATGTATGCCATAATGTAATTTGTTCTCAGAGAAGGCTGTGATGTCTGTGGGTGCTCTTTAGAAAATGATGATTAGAAACTTAAAATTTCCAATAAATGAAGCCACAAAAGTGTCTTTTGATCAAGTCTGAGGAAGTGTAGTCATGCGTCGCACGAAATGCACTAGTTCAAGATTATTTAAAGACATGAAAGCTCACAGGTCCAAATTCAAGCTGCTGTCAGTTTGTGGGTGGTTTAAACATTTACATCTTGAAGCAAATACTGGAATACTGAACAGCCTGACCTGTACGGTTTTCCATTTCTATAGATTAATAGATTTACAGTTTGTTAATCTATGGATTTACAGCTTTGATTTTTTTTTCAGAGGTTAATGAATGACTTCTGAGCTATGTCAACAGCCCATTTGTATTAATTGTCCAACATCACAGAATATTATCTTACCAGGAACATAATTACTTTTTCCTGTATTTTATATAACCGGATTTTCCTCAGAGTACAGTTTTGCAGGCCTGTGAAATTAAGGGCTGACGTTTCCCTTAACACTTTTCCGTGTGCGCACATCAGTGTTACACGTGTCTTTGAAGCCAGCTATGAATAAAACTTCCTTAAGGGGTGTACACACTGTCCCAGATGAAATATGAGAAACATCGTGACATCTCATGGCTCCAAAACTGTGGTCTTACATCAGTCGCGCGATGAGAGAGGTTCAAAGAAGGTCATTGTCGTGGTCTTGTGACCAAAGATAGCCCGGGACGCTGACGACACTTTATTCTTGTATATTGACTTGTGTCGCAGCCTACAATTCGATAGGTGTTATCATCGTACATCAAACTTGATGTCATACTCAAGTTTAATGGATCCATCTTGCACAGGGTGGCTTGCAGTCTGTAGGGGTAGAGGAGGTGACTTTTGAAAGAAAATGCCAACACATAGCCCCTGCATAAAGTATATTTAATGTTCATATCATCCACGTCCCCATGTCAGACAGGCTAGCGAGGTGAGGGAGACTGCTTTTTTTTTTTTTTGCCACCCCCCCACCACCACCCCCACCCCTTCTTAGTCTGTATTCCTCCCTCCAGTCTTTATTTCAGCTAATGGCACATGGAGGTTAAGGACCATTAGTCCGCTCCCTGGACTATAGCTGCTCCTATTATACTGCTACAGCATAGCTTTCTTCAATGGGCCAACCCTACTTTATCACTGCTCACCCAAGACCTTTCCCAGAAGGTCAGGCTTTTCTAATGACTCGTGACTTGAGTCATGAGGAGGAGAGGAGAAGTGAATGGAGAAAATTGCCTGTAGAGAGAGGAAGGGAAGGAGCAGGAATGAAAAGCAAGGAAAAAATGAAGAGGGTGGGGAAAAGGTTAGTGGTGAAGGAGAAGGATATATCACAGGCACAGGCATAACGGGACTAATGTAGACACTTGTGGATAGAGTTTTCCAGAGGTCATTGTGTACTTCTTTGATTTAATCTTATTAGGACAGCTTAGAAACCCCTAAACCTAAATTTGGACTTCATTGAGTTAGAACAAACGGCCTGCGTTTACAATATTCTCATCCTCAAACAAGGAATCATAATCTTGACAGTAGATAAGAGTCATGATTTGTATGGCTTTGTGTAGTGAGCCTTAAAAATGGAAAACAATATTCTCTTTTAACCTTCATATTAGTAATGTTGTTAAGATATTCTCCAACTTGTTTACAATGTGTTCATTATCGATGGACTGTGGAACGATATTTTAATACTTTATAAACTTGAAGTTGAATTTTTACTGTGTTAAATTTACTCTAAATCGTTCGACTTGTGTTTCAGCCGAATTCTTCATTAATGAGCATCACTGATTAATTGCCAGGGAATATTCCAAAAAATATCTGAATACCATTTGTACTTCTTTGACTGACCTACTTAGAGTTGTTTTCCCCAGACCCTCTGCAGCTGCAGTGAAAGGTGGAAAAAGGGCAATTAATTCGCAAGTAGTCATAAAAGTTAAGACTAAATCTTTTGCTGGTGGTTATAGTCAAAGACGGTTACCAAGTAAAAGTGTGCACTGAGCTAAATGTTGAACAGTATAACATCACGGTGGTCAGCTTTTTAACACTGGTGTGAATGCAGAATGTATAGAGCTGTGTGTGTAAAATGAGCTCAAGTGATAACATCATTCAGACAGCAACAATACAGGTTTGAAGCAGCTTTATTACATTACAAAGCTGAAAAGCATTGCAGTTTCATTACTCTCAAGGGAAGTTACGTACATTTAAAACAAAAACATGGCCCATATTTATAGGTGAGAAGATACACTTTTTTGAAACTTTTAGAACACTTTGAAATAAACTAAAACCCAGAGATATAGGCAGATTTATTTACCGTGCTGAACGGACTGAGCTGAGATGGTTCCACTCCAAACATCACCTAGGCCGAGAGTTAGGAATTATTCTAGTGAGGCGACATAGCCGGACTCGATGCAGACTGACGGGAATATATCTGGCCTGGTGACACATCAGGTGCAGGGGGACATTGCTGGGGAACAGGAAGTCTCAAACTTCTCTGCTAACTCTGCTGCCGCTACGACATAGACTGAGATAAGCGGTGGAAAATGGATGGATCGAAGGATGGCAAATAAAATATCTGTTACATAGAAAATTTAGGTAAACTGCCCAGCTTTCTGACTTAGCTTATCAGCCGAGAGCCATTGCACCGCAGTGTCTCATAGATTCAGAATTTGGGAATACAGCACCGAAATGGATGAACAAATGAAAGACAGATAAGCAAAGGTATGTGGAAAAAGACACAGTGTCATTGTAGGATTATTGCCTTCAGACGCGCAGGACACAGTGACTTGATAATGTCAGCAAATGATTGGAAAGTAATTGCTTTCTAATGAATTTTGGGTTCTCACTAAAGTATCACCTGTTGCCACTCTGTAGGTGATAACATGTTGATGTGAGCTGCTCCCTTTGAAATAATGGGAAAACCCCAAACAAACTATTTATTATTTATCCACAGTCCATGCAGTTCCACAGCTGTCTCTTGGAGCATTTCCCACAAAATAATGGGATGGAATGGGATTTCATGTGCTTTGGCTTAGCAAAAACTAATTTACATGTTTTGCGACAGCTATAGAATATTGTACACATGTCCCCTAAGTTTAAATTGAAACCTGTTGAATGAAGTTACACAAATGTTAAACCACAAAAAGGACATGTACTTCACGTTGTGAACCCAGATGAGAAACCAGTTATCTGTCCCAGCCAAGAAGAGCAGTTAATTCAAAGCAATCAAAGTAGAAGTCATGGTCCACTATCATCCATTCATCTGTTTCACCTGCTGCCTTTCACTCTCCACCTGTTTTCACTCACCTGCTTCCCATCTGGTAATCAGTGCTCAGCAGATATAAACCAGCCCTCACCAACTGCCAGATTGTTTTGTACCACGATGTTGAATTCTCCAGTTTGCTTATATTTGACCAGACTTGTTTTCATACTTACGCCTTATGCCTACCTCACTGGAAACCTTCTGCTCTGTTTCTGGGTTGTCTGCCCGTAGCTTCCAAACCTCTCGTCTGCGCCGCGTACTCCGCTTCCTATAGTTCTCGATCCTCCGCTGACCTGACCTGCCTCCGGGCCCGATTTACTCTTCTCTTGGCGTGTTTGTACACCCAGCCATCCGGCCCACCTGATTTCCAATAATTGCCAATCCGTCCTGCTTCCCATCTGGTTGCCTGCCAGCTTTCTGTTCTTCACCAATCCTTCCCGCCTCCATTAAAGTGTAACTTCACTCCTGCTCCGAGTCTAACTCCTCCCACTACATGAGTTTTGAAAAGCGCTAAAAAGTCAGCAAGAGGCTGAGGGAGTGAGGAGAGGCTGAGGCAGGAGGTGTGGATGTGTGTGTGACGGTTGTTCAGGGACATCAAGGCAAGAAAATCACAACCGTTGCAGAATCATGAGGCTCTCGGTGGGTTAGTTTGGGTTTTTGTTCTGCTTTACCACAAAGAAAAGCCCCATAGTGTACGCTATATTTAGAATATTTTCAGTGCTTTACCTTGCCATCATATACCTCCTTTCAGATGGGAACCAAAGCACTCTTCAAACCCACAAGTCGTTTGACAAAAACAACAATTCTGCTGCCCCCTCAATCACCCGGCCCGCTTGTGTTATTGTGTGACTTTGGGGTTTTAATGTCAGTTCAGATCCAAATTACTGTTGGCAAAGTCTGGTGGGAGGGGCTAAGACGCGAGGCGAGGACCCGAGGAGCTACGACTTGAGATGAGGTCCGTGTCAGCATCAAGGTGGGAAGGCTTAGTATGAAGTGGTAAGTTGAACTGCTTTGACCCATTAAAAAAAAAAAGATATAGATTTGCCATATTTAGGGATATTAAGACAAGCACTGATGTGTTCCATCACAATTAGGTTATCTAAAAAACCTGTTTTATTGTGCAGAGCCTCTTTAAGCTGCCGACCTGGACTTCCTGCTCCATGGACATTTGCCGTGGGTCTGGGTTCCCGTCCATTATCCAGTCCCGCACCTCCGCCCCTTAGACAGCTCCAGGTTCATAGTAGTTTAGTTTCCCCATCTGCAAAAGCTTCAATAAAATCTACTCTAAACCTTATTCTGTCTTCTGTGTATTACAATAGAGTCCTGAGCAATACCCATTTGAATCTAAAATAACTCTCCCACTTACTTTTTATTTCTCTGTATTATGTTGTAATTGTATGTGTACATTATTAGTCTATGCTTATTCATTTTGTTAACTTCTTATTTCTGGCCAGCAACGGCAGTAGAAAATTAGTCTTTTAGACAAACTCTGGTGCACTTACTCTTTTTCTGTTTCTCTGATCAATGAGCATAGTCCCCGTCCAATGAATAAAATAACTGAATGCAGGGAATTTATTTCCACAGATAAAAATAGCTAACCATCTGCTAATCTAATTCACAACATTCAGTGAATTAACCTTTTTTTTTTTTTTTTTTTTTTTTTTTAGAGCAAGTTTAAGCAACAAGATTACACGAAGGCTGTAAAGGAATATACAGACAGGTAATAAATTAAAGGGAAAAACTTGAAGGGTTCAGGATGACAATGTGCACATCCATGGGACATGAAGTGCTCACTGACAGGTTTGACTATGAAAATGGGCAGCACTTTGCATTACAGTTCAGTAATTACATGGGAATAAATTGGTAATGATCTGGTAATATATGTAACTGCTAAAGTAATAACTCCAGAAATAACCAATGACAATACTGGGAAGTAAAAATGGTAATTGCCATATTATAATGTTGAAATTCGTCTTCCCTGTATAATATAAGTGTATGTATATTGGAGGTTTTTGCCAACAGGTAGGTCAAATATGTCTGTTCTATCTCATATTATGATTTCGGCAGCCCCTCTTCTCCCGTCTCATTTCTGACCGGTCCTGCTGGATGTTCTGTATCTCACAGGGACACAGCAGTGCAGATGTGATTTTTGTCGGTCGGTTTCTAGGAATTGTTTATTCCTCTTCCCTCCTCAGCCAGAGGGCAACGCAACGCCCCCAATACCCCACATCCAGAAACTGATACAAAAACAATTCTGCAAAGCCCAATACATGGTGGGGTGCACTGGTGCCTTAAACTACAAAATAAGCCACCAGCTCATGACAGCATCAAATTGAAATATAAAGCTCGACAGGGAAACTTTTGGAAAGCAATAGTACAACATGAATGTTCACCTGCCATCAAAGAAACAGTTTTTTTTTTCTATTCAAGGAAACCAAAGAGAAGGAAAATTTCAAAATGTGGCAGCTTGATGGGGAAAAAAAAAAACTTTACTTTGGAAGTTAACTGTGTAACCTTAACACCCGGTCTGTCCTTGTGGAGAGATATTTACACCTACGAAGACGCCTCTGAATGAATTTGTGCGCTTATGCGTTATGTAGGCACACGCAGACACGCGACATTTGTGCAGTGCTTCGGCAGAAAGCTGATTAAAGACTGAATGAGGAAGTTGATTTCCACCCCACAGTGGACCAACAACGCGCAGGATTAATCAAGCCCGGCTCCTATCCGTGCAGGTTAATTAGGGTTAAATGATAATTAGGACACTATTAAAAAGGCAAACAACCACAGAGGACCCTTAATCCGCACAATGTGTGCTGTCGCTGGTAGGTTTGTTTGTGGACAAGTGTACGAAGGCAAGTGAGGTGTTTTTGTGTATCTCGTGTGTATGGATTGCCATAATCATGAATGACTTTCTTAATACGCTATTATAATATACAGGTGATTTGTTCAATCATGTGCATATGTGTGGGGTTATTTTGTCCTTTGCTGAGGTACGACCTGGATGTAAATGACTTGACATTTTGTGCCACACAGTACGACTTAGTCTGGTGACTTTGCAGAGATGATGTGCACAACATGTAGTGTAATTCTTGCAATTACACCCTTTTGATATTCGAAAATGTCTCCTGGTGAAAGTTTCTGAGTAGTGGCCCAAAATAGTGGAGGAAAAAAAAAAATCCTGTAATTTTTTTTTTTTTTTCTATATGTAAAATACAAAGCCACATCACACTGTACTGAAATGCCCCTGAAAAGTTCACTATAGTGGAAACAGAATTATGGCTAATACCCAGAATGCCTTGCAACCAATGCTTTGTAACCAATGGGATGTAAATGTGTCAGGTTTGACCTGTAACATCCTTTTTGTCCCCTCTCAAAATGCAACAATTTGCTCCCATTTCGTGCCTGCAAACGTGACGCCGGGATGTAGAAGTGACAAATTGGAATTGATTGGAGCCTTGGCTAAAATGTCTCAGGTTGTGACCCCTGAAGCTCAAAAGCATTTTTACCATATTAGTATTCTGCACCTCACCGCTCCTACCTGCAGGGAAGATTTTAGAGCATGAAAAGAATGAATATGCATCGCTAGATTTTTATTTATTTTTTTAATTTTTTTTGAGCAGGACTGATATTATCATATCATATGATGACCTCACTAGGAAATTTGCATTAAAGAAGTTGAGAAAATTACAATTAAAAGCAACCTTCATGTTCATGTTTTTGATGGCTTAGCCCTCCATTTCTATTCTAATAGCTTTCTTTCAGCAAGTTACCCTTAATGATGGATATCACCACCATACAGCCTGTGGCCCCAACAGTGGTGGTGGTAGTAGTGGTGGTGGTGGTGGTGGTGGATTGTAATCCTCTTTAGGGTCCCTGAATCTCTAGGGATGGTGCTGAACTCCTTCCCTCGGCAGCACCCAGATGTACACTAGGTAAATTTATCAGCACAAAACACCCTCAGCATGTCTGAGTGAAAGCAGAAGCTAGCATAGACACTGATAGTAAAGGCTGTAAAGTAGCAGTGGGCATTTTATTCCGTTTTATTTTTATTTTATTTCTTTCTTAGAAGGCTATATCTGGGGGCCTCCTGTGATCTGACTGAGTAATTCCTGAGCTGCGATAAGGGCTTGGATAAGCATAATGACGTTTGGAGGTGTGAAGTTTTTGCTCCTTTTTAAAGGGAGACGGTGATTCTCTTCTTATACCTCTGTGCTTATTTAGAGTCCAGACCATGGCCAGGAATTTCAATGGAGGTTCTTACTCACAGATAGGTCTCTCCGGTGTATGTTAAGTGTGTGAGTACCTGTGTGTGTGTGTGTGTGTGTGTGTGTGTGTGTGACCTGCATTCTTTCCCAGTGTTACCGCCCAACAACTCCAGCTCCCTCCTGACGAGTGTCCAATAGGCAGCGTGCGAGTCCTTGCTGGAGTTGAGAGGTCAGTCTTTTTTTGTTGTTGTTGTTGGTGTTGTTTTTGTTGTTTGAGCACTGGCATGTTTACATTATGTGGCTAACATACGTCTATGCGCATGTGCAAAGTGGTGACTTGTCGTGGTGTGGGTTATTTTCCAGGAGATGCTGTATTTCTCAGACAGCATGCGTCTCACTATAAATTAAGTCCATTTCTATGGAAATTCTGCAATCAGTGGATTTAGTGGTGCAGGGAAAGCTATCTTCAAACAATTACTTAATTCTGTGAATTTTTATATGAACACGCTCTTCAGTGTCTAATTCTAAATCATCTTTATAGTAATGGCTTTTGAGGAAATGGATAAAACCGGATGTTTCAGTTGCACAAATGAGTTTTTCATTGACACTTCTTGATATTACAACCACCACAAAAGCCAAAGATACAGTAGCTATTAATATCAGACTGTCTCATATCAGAAGACCCCATTTTGCAAACTGGCTTCTTTTGGAATATATGCATGTATGTAGTACTGAATTACTTAGTTTATTACTGTTGTGTTAACTGATTGTTCTGTTGCATAGTTTAATATATAATAAACTAGTCACACTGTATAAAATATTTAATAATAAAATCTTAATCTGAAACGTAAGACTATAACTAACAGTTATTTCACTGAAGTTTAAGCAAGAGGTGCATAGTCAGTAGATTAGTCAAAACATGTATAATAATAATAATAATAATAATATAAACGATAATAAATAGAATAGAAAGATATCTCACACATAACTAAGAGAAACATCAAGCTATATAGTATATTTTTGGTCATAAACTTTAATTTATCACTTTAGCTCTGCAGAAAAAAACCCAGAAAAAATCAGAGAAATGTAGTACAGTAAAAAGTATAATATTTCCATCTGAATTATAGAAGAGTAGAAGAAAAAATACATACATATTGTACTGTACTTGATTAAATGTGACTTTCCAGCACTGGTTTATACCTTTAGTTTGTATTCTATAAAAAAGTAATTTCTACATAAACTGAGATGGTGTGGTGGTTAGCGCTGTCAACTCACATCACTCAAGTTTGCATATTGTCCTTGTTCCTGCGTGGGTTTTCTCAAGGTACTCTGGCTTTTTCCTCAGACCAAAGACATGCGGTGAGTAGATGTGTGAATGGTTGCTTGTGCGTCGGTCTTGTGATAGACTTGGCAAGCAGACCAGGGTTTTCCCTGCCTCCTGCGCAGAATTAGCAGAAATATAGAGGGTTGAATGGATGTGCATGAATTTCGCCGCTTGTGAAGCCACCAAAAGGAATATACCGTCAGCTTCAGAAGCTACAGATGGATGCTGGGATTTTTATCAGGCTGATCAAGAGCTAAGACGGTGAGCAGGACATGCCATCAGTTGAAATCTGAGCAGTAACGTCTGAGGCAGTGAGAGAGAGAACCTGCACTGAACATAAAATGAATTACAGAGAGAGGTCTATTTCATAGTGTTCAGTGTATTGAGTACTGACATGACTCATTGTCTGCTTAAATGGCTCTACCCTCACATGCCTTTCTAAGCCACTATAAGTGAAATCAGTCACATCTCCGGAAAAGCGGAGACATTAGCATCCTATGATGTTCTTTGAGAAAGTACAGTACAGTACAGTACAGTACTGAGACTTTCAGTTGTGAATTGTGCCGTTTGAAACAGTCCTTTTGCAGGTTTTAAACCCTGGAATTGCATGGCTTTTATAGGGGGGGGGGGGAATCACTTGACATTGATAAAACATCTGGAGCAAACGGGTACTGGAAAAGGTGGGGCCTGAGAGCCTGAGAGGGAAAAGAAGCAATTTTATAAGCGAAGCGCAAAGAAAAACACAATTACTGAGGGAGGAGTGTTGGAGAACAGCTGAGTGATGTGCATGAGCAAGGATGTCTGGCCCCTCCGCATTGACTGAGGTGGAGGTCGAACCACACAGGACTGATTACTGCTACAGAAAACATATTGAACGCCTCTTTCAAAGCAAAGTAACTGTGAGTTCCTGGTATTTCACAGATATTGTAATTGTCAGTTGTTATTTAGACGTACAGTCGCGCTAAATGGTCCCGAAGTCAAGATGGAATTTGACTGTACCGTCATTCCTATACCCAGGTGGTATGCAATACAACGACAAGGTAAAATGGTATACGTTCAAGGTAAATGATGAACATATGAGAAATAAAATCATCGTAATTATTATGTACATTATGTAAATACAAAGCAGCAGGAGGAAAATGTGGACCTGGAAATGTGAGTGAATGCAGGTGTTGAATAAATTAGACACGTGAAAACAATCCATAGAAAAAAACATAGTGACACTAAAACAGAATGCAGAAATTCATAAATTGGCATACTGTTATTTCAAGGTATTCGTATAAGACGCTTATGGCCTCACTAACTACATATTATGTATATTAAGTTGATTGTGCATACAGTGCCATTTAACCATATATTAAAGGCATAATGTGCCCAAAGGCCTTGGATGGACCTTTTGGTCAGTCGTCATTCGTCGCTGTCACCATTTTGTGTTACATGGCTTGGCAAGTTAATTGGAGTCAGACGAGGGTCAAGAGGTTACAGAGAAACAGTGTAGCAGCTGACATTAGCTGCCCTCAGCGGGGTGTGTTCTGCGGGATTCTAAGGAAGGAGATATAAAAATTCTCCTTCGTCTGAATTATCAAACCGCGAGGCATCAATATTTTCTGAAAACGGCGTCGTCCAAAGCACATTTGTGTTTATTTGTGAACAGATTGTCCTTGCTTAAACGTTCCAGCGTTTTCTGCCTTTTCACTTAACCAGACCTCGGGTCGAACTGGCTGCGTCTACACCGCCTTGCAGTGAATCGCCTCAGAGCGCACCGAATGCTCTGAAGTTTTGATTGCATCAGACGAAGAACCTTCATGAGGAGACAAAAAAAAAAGAAAAAAAAAAAAAAGATAATGCAATCATATTCCCATTAGCGCCAGGCTGGATGATTGCTGGCCTTTTCTTCTAACTGTCCATATTCAACATTAATCATTGTTCATTTCACACATCGTGTTCGGTGACTCTCCCCACTCTCGCATGCTGCACACTATTTTGAGCCCGTGCCCATCAGGTTGGAGTCCCCCAACTCCTTTTGAATTGAACAGAGAATGAGGTATCAGTCAATGGTCAAAAGATTATTAGGGTTTTTGAACCACCCACTTTAATTCTGAGAGGAAGTCAGAAATGAAATTCATAAGGTTGAGATTAATTTGATGTCTGCCGCGCACATTAATCATACGCTGCATTGTAAGAGTGGTTTCAAAGAACCACTGAAGAAGACCGGGTGAGGAAAAACTCTGTATTACACGAGTGCTCGCAGAGGGACAGAGAGAATTGTGTCCTTTTATTCTGCCAATGGCACCTTAAGCTTTTTGTCTCTGAGCAATTGTCGGGCTGTGTTTCCATCACTGTCATATGCTGTGCAGATTTCATTCTTCACATGCGTGAGTCATATTCCAAATGTTGCAGCAACAACAACAACTCTTCAACCTGTCGGAGTTGCTGACTTCAAATGAGAATAATACACGGAAAATAATGAACGTGAAATTCCCTCCAATATGCAAACCAGTTTTCAGTGTCGGTAATAGGAGTTGGAATATTATGACACATCTTCTGCACGGTCCAGTCTCCCTTTCAAGGGATCGTCTGTTCTGTGCGTTATTGTCCCATCCATTTAGGCTGAAATGACGCCTTTGATAATTCCCCTCAAATGGTTTAAAACTGAAGTAATAAGCCTGTTTCTGAAAATGTAAAGAGCAGAAAATGGAGATATGTGCGTTCGAATGTAGGGAGCGAAGGTAAAAAGCTATCGGGAAATGAAATGCGCAGCATATATTTTCAGTCACTTGGCGTCCCTCAATCAAAACAAGAG
This sequence comes from Coranthus polyacanthus, assembly GCA_037367275.1. Taxonomy (NCBI): domain Eukaryota; kingdom Metazoa; phylum Chordata; class Actinopteri; order Kurtiformes; family Apogonidae; genus Coranthus; species Coranthus polyacanthus. Next base: position 24,347,332 of record JAPQRN010000005.1, read on the forward strand.
CAGACGATGTCAGTTGCCGCACATTGCGGATCCATCTCTTCTGTTATTACCGTCTGCAATAAAGGCTCTAAAAGTACACGCTGTGTGACTGAACTTAGTCACCCAGAGCGTTTCACTGAGACGTAACTCAATAAAATATCTTACAGTTTCACACCACGTTTTGTGATGTACATTCAAGTCATATCACTTCATTCTGGTGAAAAATCTGCAAGTAGCACACAGTAATGTTAGCTATAGGGGATATGATTTGACAGACCAAATTAAATGTACCATTACACTGAATAAATTATGGACTTCTCTGAATCTTATATTGACATACGATATCTGACATTTTAACGTGGAAACGCTGCATACTCTTTGCACCTCTGCAGCTGAGGGCGCATCAAGGGTTTTCTTTCATGCTGGACTCCAGTAAGTATCACTAATAAGCAATAAAAAATACATACGTGTATATGCTCTTATCATCAGGATCATCTAATGTGCATATGATGGGTCTGTGCTTTTGATGACTAAATGTTGGACTGTCACCCCCTGCGTGAGGCTGGAGATATTACGCATTTTTATCACTTTAAAATACCGAAACAACAATGAATTGATTTTATTGACAAGTATTGTCTGTCGAGCCTGAAATGCCTAAAACTGCTTATTCCTACGTGCCACCGCTTTGTATAAAAACTATTCCCACTACTGCACTATGTGACACGTCCCTCCATTATTATGAATATTGGCATTTTGGTGTATTTTGAGTCTTGTACTTGTACTTTTTAACAAGTCACTAATCCATCCGTTCACTCATCCGTCCATTGTCGGAAAAGAAGCATGAGCTCTCTAGATGGTACAATGCCGTATCTACAGTTTGATGCCTAACAGACACTTTTGTTTGTTCTCTTTTAAATTCCTATCATACAGTAGGATTAGGGCAAAAGTGGCGTTATGCGACGCACGCAGTATGAAACCTGCTTAACACGTATGAAGCAAAAAGCACAGGCACACGTAGACGCCGTTCCACTAAATGCTTTTGCAAACAAGAGTATAAAGACCGCAGTCATGGGTATGACCGTGACGGCTGACGTTAATGGCATCTTTAGTTACTAAAAACCTCCTTCCTGGCTTTTTGCAAACACCTGTCTCCTGATTCATCTGCTGTGGAAGTAATTTACCAAACACTAACAGGGAAGACCACAAAATCTAAGCTAAGCACCTTGAGAACAGATTTAGTGTGTGTGTGTGTTTTTTTGGGTTATTTTTTCTATGTTTACCTTCATTATCGTTGCCATGAGGCTTTCTATCGCGGGACTGAAGCATCTGCTGTTTGGACTTTTTTGTTCAACTGAAAATTATCCAGGCAAAGATGTTGTGTGCAAACATTTTTCATACTAATCCTTTTCCCCATCATCGACCATTTATCATTCCTGAGAGCCTATTGGTGCAACATTTCAAGACGATGCCAAAAACGTCAGTAATGTAATGCATGGGTGAGGTTAATTGTCCTTTTTTTGTTTTCTTTTAAATGAATTAAATATGAATCTAAATGTCCTCGATGCATAGTCTGTCTTGGATGTCTTGTTTTATTTGATTGAGGCTTTGACTGGGAGATTTGATGACTCAGAGCTCCATAATATGCGACTGTCAAAGCAAAAGGAGAACAGGATATAATTATTTCATTAATGTCTGCATTGCGTTACAATATTTTCACTTCCTTTTTCATATTTGTGTGAAAGGAGATGAAAATAGTGCTCTCAAGGCTCAACGCGTCTCCGTTTATTGCAGTGTAAGGGGGAGATTTCAGAAATCAAGACTCCTCCTTGGAAAAGAGGAAGAAAAGTACCGCTTCAACTGTTTAGTAAGACCCGTTACTGTTCTTTTGTCAATTTGTCAGTGCTTCTGAGAAGTCTGCGACTTTTCTTAATGAACGCGGCTCAAGCCCAGCACAGCGGGACGGCACCACGCAAGACGCTCTTTGAAGAGGTTTTTATTTAGCAGCTTGCATCACTGTCTCGCCTAAAGGGATGGGTAGTAACTGGTAACCTGGACCGACATGTCCCAGGGTTTTTTTGCTGAAGAAAAAATAAGGCAAAAGGATTACTCTTCGGTCCAATTCAAAGTGAAGTCCTGCATAAATGTGCGGCGGGTGACAGAGAAAACATCTGTGGTTTTATACAGCATGTTTTTTTTATTCTTTGTCAATTTTCTTACATAAATAAGCATACACTAAGTAATCTGACATTGCAGTGCATAGGTTTGTGCAATCATCTCTTACAAAGTCAAGGTATACTATATAAGGTCAACACATCTTTTACGTGGCAGGTAACCTTCCATAATGTGTGAAACCACTTTGACTTCATTTTGTCGATTCCTGAGCCAGATGCACCAAAACAATGACTTGTGGATATTCGCTCAGTCAAGTTTCATCAGTATCGATGCAGTCGTCACATAACTCGCAAGATTTATACTGGTCTCACACACACAGTGTTCATCAAAGTAACGGTTTTCAATGGAATCATCTCAAAATCAATAAGCTTTGATGTTGTGTGTGAAAATGAAAAGAATAGGTATAGAAATGGGACCGATGATAAGTGTCTGCGGAACCGTATTATCTCCCTATAACTATGCAGTGAACAATATGATGATATAGCATGACGAGATGTCAAACCAGTGCATTAATAATACAGCGGTTAATGTAGTCTGGAGTTCCTACAGACAATCAATGACTACATTTACAAGCACGCAATTTTTTTTTTTTTGCCCCTATTCTGAAAAAGACAAAATTCCTAATAAGCTGTTTGCTTGGTTAATGAAAATGAACATTCCACTAATGTTCCTGTTTACATGCATGATTAAAAATAGTGTTTTTTCAAAGTTTTCCACCGGTGGCAGACGGTGTTTCTTCGCTTTGCTCATATCCATAAACCTGTTGACGTTAAAGTAGTGTTTAACAATGGGTGTGTTTCTCGTTCAGACCAGAAATGTGAATTTTAATGTGGAAAATCCATCTCTACCAGAGAGGATCTTTGTCTTTACTCCAGCTGATCGTAAACAGGGGCCGTGTGTCGCATCCACGCGAATTAGATTCATTTTCCAAATACGCTGTATGTCCAAAGAATCCTCATTAAACCAGAATAATATCAGCATATCCCACATGTCTTAATTGCAAAATACTCCCTTCAGGAAAAAGTCCTAATTCTGAATATCCAAACAGAATATGCTGTTTACGTGACACCTTATTCTCAAATTATAATAGTGTTACAATAGTGTGCATGTAAATGTACACTACAGTCACGAAGCCACATGAAAACAAACACACACATTGAAGTTCCACATTGGTTTAGTAGATAAACGCGAAACAAGTTCAGCGTTCATGCTCTTCTATTACGACCAAAGCGAAACCTGACTCTAGACTCGTCACTAGGTGGCAGTATTGGATGCAAACCCTGTGCTCAGACCCATCTCTGATAAATGTTACAAAGACACGTGAACACAAATGCAAACCTTCAAGCTCCCGGCTGTTTTAACAGACTCCCCATATAACTGCAAAGTTCAAATGTTTAGCTGAACGGTGCTTTCAGCACATGGGGTAATCTGTTTGTAATGTTACCAATTACCTGCGACTTTCAGACTTTCCTTCTGTGTCGAAAGCATGTCTGTCATGAAAACTATGTACAGCATCCTGTGTCAGTCTGGATCTGATTGCCTCTAAATTGTTTCAAACTGTCTTTTTAGGCCTTTTCAGTGGCAGACATTTTGACATATTGTAGCATGAAGCACTTCAGTTTGATTAATGACATAATAATGTAAAAGCGTGATAATGGATAGAGTCTGCTGAGGTGAGCCGTGGACACCCTGGTTTTGTGTATACTGGCTCAGTGGCACCTGACACTTCAGTGGAACGGAGCCATGATCAATGTCATCAGTTACACCTGAGCTATATGACAAATCTGCTGTGAAAAAGGTAGATAAATACAAAGGCTGGAGGACAGAGCGGCAAGAGGGCGACACTGCGGTCCACAGGCGCCTGCAACAAACTGCTTTTTTAAAAATGTTTTCATTAAATGCAGGTGTTTTACTTATTTTCCTAAGTTTCCTGATCAGAATTCTTCTTGAGTCTGCGTGGGTGTTTTCAGACCATCCTCGATTGACACGTGTATCATATTCCTTTTACTTTTTCATGCGTTTTCTTTTGAAGTTTAGTGACATCTTGCACTTTCCCTTTCAAATTAGCAGACGAGCTTCTAGTTTATTTTTTAATGTAATGACCCTAAGAAGAAGAAGAAGAAGAAGAAGGAGAAAGGCACAAGGTGCAACACATTAAGGTTTGGACTTTGCCATTCCATTTTAATATTGCATTTTATGATGGCGGGTTTGTGATTTTAGTGTCTAACAAAAACTGTACTCATCTCATTAAAAACTCTTAATCTTAATGTACCTGTAAAAAGCAGGCGACTTGACTTTTTTTTTGCTTCACAATTAACTACGATGGAACATTTTGAATATTACACAGACATGGATATTACTGAGTAGAATTTGCTTTAAAGATACCTCAAGCAAAAAGTGTCTCATGTGACTGCACCCCTAACCTCCTACCTACCTACCTTTGCTGCAGACATCGTGTCTGAAGAGCTCAATAATGTAGTTTCTAACAGGGTTAAAGCTCATAATGGATCTTCTTGTTCGCTGAGGTTAGGGATGGTTTTCATTTGCAGCCATCTCCATTCACTGCACATTATGAGGCCACATCAGTTTAAATGTGGTCACTTTATTTAGTCAAAATGCAGCTTCATGTTATAAAAGGCCTATTTTAAAGTGTGTACACTGCTGGAACAGTGTAATGTTTTATATAACGTAGCCTTCATCTACCCACCTACTGTATACCAGCACGTATTCATAAATATTCTCAGAAATAAACAAAACCCATACCCCCCCGTTTGTTGTCAGAAGCCTTCGGGACTCGTTGTGAAAATACTGCATTTTCTTATTGGACAAAAAAGAAGCCTAGAGGTCGATGCGACGACATGTCAGTTATCAGCTCCTTATGTGGAGATGATTCTTTCAACGGAAAAAAAAAAAAATCCTTGTTCAGAACCTGAAAATGCTCAATAAAAATAAATAGCAGGTCAAGTGTAAGGGTTTAATGACAAGAACAGCCTTCAAAACATCCACATAAAAATTTACATTTATAGGACACGAGGGGTCAAATAATTCCTCTAGGTCTACGCTGTGTTTACGGGGGCGCGCGGCTACGTTTTCATGCTGTTGTTTTCTATCATCTGCCTCGGGTATTATCCTGCGACAGTGACGGCTGGCAGTGATGGATTGACATGGACAGATGAAACACTGGCTGTCAGACGGTGCCTTTCCTCTGCAGAGCAGCGTCGATCCGTTGTTTCTGCTTTTCTGACTCGGTTGATTCCGCAGGTTAGAAAGAATCAAACTTCTAATTGACTTCAGTTAGTGCGCGAACATGCCCAGACCGTGTTTGATCATTAGAAGGCAGACAGAGCTCTGACACAAAGACTTACAGTGCTGTTAAATGTGTTCGTGCGGAGTTCAGGAAGGGGTCATTCTCAAGCCCCCGTTGGTAACTAACAGCTGGCCGACTGTGACTAGAAGAGTCAACCCTCCCTTCGTCTCTCCCGCCGTGCTACCCTAGCGCTAACGATGCTGCCTTTTCATTAGACAGCCCCTGCTAATTAA
>JAPQRN010000005.1:24365131-24377299 GCA_037367275.1 Coranthus polyacanthus
GTTGCAATCTGCAACTTCACCACCAGATGTCACTAAATTTCACACACTGAACCTTTAAATGATGACACGACATGAATGTATCCACGATAGCAGGGATTTGTTTTGTGCTGCCATTACAATACACCAGACTTCTCTAACATTAAAATGTACAGAAGAGTCATGTGTTTGTTGTATGTTTCTTTTTTATTATTGTGTGACTTCAGGACATACACAGACCATATGTTTTTACATTCCGAGTGTCACACTAATATGACAGTAGGAATACTGATTAGCTCAATTCAGGGATATAAGCTTGACATTGATGTTATGCTAATGCAGTGCCACTCCACTGACTGTGTCCACACACACTGAGCACCTCCTAGCATTAGCCGTGAATTTTCATCCGATCCGCCGATAATGGAATCTCATTTTATTCAGAGGGAGCGGTGAAGGACACCAAGCATAATCATGGCAATGTAAATATTAAGATTACACCTCTTTGTGTCTTCTAACTCATCCACGTGAACCTGTAAGGGCGCCCCTGAAATACATTACATGTTGTTTTACAAAAGACAATACAGGCTACCTTTGATTCTGCAGACCAAACACAACATAATGCGTTATGAAATGTAGCACAGGGATATGAAATATAAATCGTCAGCGTGTGTTGTAATTTTTAGAGCAAAAAGACAAGATTAACCCAGTCCTCGCTGCGGATGGCTCAGACGGGTCAATATCGGAGAGACAAACAATTGTAATCAGTGTGACAGAAGCCTCACAGGGGTGAGCAGAGTGAGCAACACTGTGATTTTTATTTTAAAAATCAATTTATCTTGCATGCATGAGGCTTTCGCTACACAAACCCTGTATTTTAGTTCAAGTGACAGCCCTGCTGTTTGGGACATGCTGTGGCTTACATATCCCGACCGAAGACTGTGTACAGTATGTGTTTGTGTGTTTAATAAGCCTGCATGCATCTGTAAACGAGGTACAGGATGCTGTTTCATAACTTAACACTACGTTCACATATGTTTTGCTGTAGGGATGCATTCTGATATTGATTTTCACAAATTGCATTAACTCATCATTCTAATCTCGCCTGTTCTCTCTTGTGTACTGCAGCTTTCTTTAGTGTTTAAGTCTATAGGGCATTGAGTTTAGGCGCTACGGATTGGACTTTTAACGTTTTGTTTAATCACCTTATGCCTTTCTACTGCAGCAAAGTGCATCAAGAACACTAATTACACAAATACATAAATCAACCCTATGAGAGAAAACATTGTTAACAGTGAGGGGGAAAAATCTGACACTGCAGATGAGTAAATAATTCAGTATTTGAGTAAATATGTAAATTCAGGTTATCTTGGGAGTATTTTCTGTATTGTGCCCAAACAGCAAGTCTGTCTGATTTTAACTTTGCTCTAAGATAAACCATCAGAGTCCTCTCCTTTGGCCATTTCCAGCTTAGTAATACGCTGAACTAAGCAGGAGATGTGAAAATCTTAATTACAGCACACTCCGAGATAATGATAACATTTGCATTAGCCTGCGCATGGAGGGATAAAGAAATGAAAACACACACACGCGCGCACACACACATAAAAGAATAGCTGAAGAATGGTGAATGTTACACCAAGGTGGAGACATAATTTGGAGTAAACACTTCTTTATCCTTCCCTGCTGTTTTCTTCGTGAATTAACACTGACAAGGCACTTTAATAACTGTAGGTTCAACACTTTCATTGTGTTAAATTAAACTAAACAAATTAGGAGCGAGGTCAAGCTTAACCTTCGTTGGCACCGGCACAGGTTATCGTGCCGTGGATGTTAATCCAGCCATCCACAGGTGGATTAACATATTAGACCGCCCAGGGCAAATATTTCCTGTTTGGCCTCCCGCTGACCCACGTAGAGGTCCTCGCATTATTATTACATGAAAAAGAAAACAACACATTGTTGAGCGAGCAAGACATTTGGCACTTTCCATGGTGATGGATGTGGCCAATTTATGGCGCACAGTGGCATCGTATTCCACACTTTACCTGTTTATATACACATTGCCCTTAAGGTGGAGAGCGCTTCACGGTTTTGAGGTGGAAGTAGAGGATGACAATTTTTTCAGGAATCCTGCGGGTCACAAGATTCCCGTGGGATTCCTGCAGGATGGGAACTAATTTCACTATTTCTCATGCGACTGGGACAGGACGGGGGGAAAAAAAGTCGATGGAAGCGCGCGGGGGCGGGAATTGTAATAACGACGAGATCTTTTTTTTTTTTATATGAACACACATTTTGTAATATGAATAATAAGTTAGGAATATGTGAGATGCAGCCGAAAATCATCTCTCTTGCGAAATATAAAGTGTCAAAGGTGCCAGAAAAGCAATGCATTGCCTAACGACTACTGGCCCTGTTTAAAAAAAATACAACATAACACGGGAACTGGACGGGACAGGAGCCATTTTCGTGGGATTGGGACGGGACAGGAGTATTTTTGTGGGAGTGGGATGGGACAGGAGTGCAAATCAATCCACTCCCATGACACCTTCTGTTGTGAAGCACTAGTGAAGAGGGATTAGCTTGGAAAGGCGGCCTTTGTCGATGTATGTTCCATTCGTCCCAAAAAATCTTGAATAATAATTGGAATTGCTATAATCGTGAAGGCGTGCCAACGAGCTTTAAAAGACACCCAGTTAGCTTAAATATATTCTAGCTTTATCTTCATTTGATCGATTGATTGAGATCGAAATCTGTTGACGTGAGAGAATGATATGCAGCAGCTACAAAAAGAACGAGTAAAAAAAAACTGGTGGAAATGTGTTGAGGTGTGGCAGGAGCTCTTTTTTTTCTCCTCCTATGGGAGGGATCCTTAGGAGACGGCTAAAAGCTGATGCACAGTCACTGACATGCATTTGTTGTTGGACCACACAGCCTACCTCGAGATAATCTTATAATAGCTTCACTATGGGAAAACAAAGAGATATTCTGGAGAAACTGGCAGGGACCTTTCACGTCCAACATGTGCTCCTTCGCCAGGCCTTGGCAGAGTGCCTGGGAACCCTCATCCTGGTGGTGAGTACAGAGTGTTTTTGAGTCATTCCTGCAGGGTGGATCTTCATGTTTCAGTAGAAGGAGATAACTGAGCTGAACGGAACTGAAATGAAATGAAATGAAATGGTCGATGTTTTACTACATCCAGTAAAAAAGGATGTTTTTCTAATCGTTGCGTCTAGTTTAATTCATTTCAATTCAAATAAAAGGTGAACAGTATCTTCCTGTGATTTAGGAAATGATGGAAATGAAAGGTTACACAAATACATATTATGCGTTTCTTTAAAAATCTGTTAAATGTTAGGAAAATGACACAGTTACATATGCAGCAACTTAAATAGAATCTGTTTTAATTATCATCTCATAGGACTTTACAACTGACAACTTCAGCCTTGAGTCCTTTGGTTCCTGCCGACTAATGAAGGCCATATGGATCTTCAAAAGCAGGTTGCAAATGTACTCTGGGATTTCTCAGAACAAGCTGGGCAATCGGTTTTTAGCAAATGCACATGTCATCTAGGACAACAACGTGGGCGCGTGATATGTGATTAATAGTTTTCGGGCAAAATATGAGCAGAAAGACACAACTGAGTAATAAGGTGTTGTACGAGTGGCGAACGTGGGAGCAGGAACGTTTTATTGTTTTGAAATTGGTTGGTATTAAAAACGTCTTTAAAGATGGCAAACATATTATTTATAAAGGTTCACCAAATTTCAAACAGATTCCTCCCTTCCACCAGCTTTTCAGAGAAGAAAGTAAAAAAGATCTGTTAAATATGCCCCAGGGGAACCTGCATCCTTCTTGTCCAACATGTTTGTGTTGAGCTTGTAATCTTGTCCTGCAAGTCTTTATTTTTTTTTTGAAGACAACATAGTAAAAAAAAAATTGTTTGGTCTCATCTATAATATGGATGCGGTGTTTATAACTTCTGCATTAATGCCTCAAGGTAAGAAAACAAGCTGCTGATCTCTTCTTTTTAAATTGCTGGTCCTTTTTAGATGTCTAAAAACAACATTTCTCGTTACGTGCTTTGGAGTGTTTAAGTTGAAGCACTTGAAGTTGTGATCAATGATTTCCTTTTACCGCCGTCCTTCTTGGTGCTTACTATACACAGACTGATCACTTTGAATCCACATTGCTTCCTAATGAAGAATATCACGCAGCCTTTTTGTGTGGTCTCATTTAAAACCTATCATTAGGGATCCATTACGCTATTTTAAATCCAAACAGAGGGCTTTTTGCACGTGCAAAACAACCGGGTAGCCTTCTGTTTCTCATGGTACCCTACAGACGACAAGCGCATCAGGAGAGGGCGCCAACAGCGAAACGCCAGGGCATTTGTTATTCCAGGCTCCAGCTGTGGCTGAGCTGTTAATTCCGTGAGACCTTTCGCTCCGCCGGCAGTCACGTCCCCTCAGTGGTCAGAGCTAGCCGTCCATTGATGAAAGCTCCGCAGGAGGAGTCACAGTGTTGTCAGCATCAATAGTCCATCTCAAAGCCCACCCATAACATACACATAACCTCCGAGGTCAGAGAGACACACCCTGGATAAGACGAAAAGCAAGGCTCAGCTAGACACCTGACTTGAGGTCAAGCCACCGCGGGGCATTATTATTCTCTTTGAAGTATTTCTACTCCTGTCTGTCGAAAAAAGAAAAAAAAAACTTCATCTCAGGATTTTCTTTTCACACGTCTGCCTTTTCCTAGCTGAACCTTCTAAACATTTTGCATGAAAGCAGACAACGTTAAATAACCGAGTGTTCCCTCCTCTATCCAGATGTTTGGTTGTGGTGCGGTGGCACAGCTGGTGCTGAGCAGAGGCTCCCACGGCACATTCCTCACTGTCAACTTTGCTTTTGGTTTTGCTGTGACACTGGGCATCCTCGTGAGCGGACAAGTCTCAGGTGAGAAGACGTTAGTACATGACATTTATGTTGAACCGTACCATTTTTACTGCATTTTCGCTTTTTTGTTTTAAGGATCTAGGAGGCGAGAAGAAGATGTCACTGTCATCAAGAAAGCGAAAGACAGTCACGATAAAAGGCAGGGTTCAGTTACAAGAGGGATTAAATCATATCTTATAAGGATACTTGTAGCCTTGCAGAGAAATGCTAGACTGTGAGACTGTTCACCTTCACCCACACCTCCCTCAGCTGTGTTGATGATAGGAAGGAGGATGACTCAGTTCATAAATTACTCCTCAGTGACATTCTTTTTGTAAATCTACAACATTTCTAAAAACTTTAAGATTCAGTGTGTAAGAGTTAGGGGCTTCTAATCACAGAAAACGATTAGAATATCCATAATTATGGTTTCGTTAGTGTACAGTCGCTTTAAAATAAGAACTGTCGTGTTTTTGTTACCTTAGAAATAACCATTTATATCTACAGAAGGAGAGGGTCACCTTTTATGGAGTCCACCATACCTCAAAACACACTTCCTTCTTTTCTTTTTTTATGTTTTACGGTGGCTGCATGGCTTTCAGTGTTAAGACGCATTACGTCTGAGTTAAAATCCCCTTAAACAAAAAGTATTCATCCGGTTGCAATCCTCATCATCACTAGATACCACTAAATATTACACACTGAGCTATTAACTACTGTTTAAGTTTTTACCAGCTGAAATTCACACAAGCTAACGGTGAGTGGCGGTATCATGTGATAGGTGTCACCAGAGTCACACTGGATGGGACACGCGACTGTTCCTGAGTTCAACAGGAGTCATCACAAGTTGCATTTTAAAGAAGACGAGAGAGAGTAATTAAAAGACGTTACTAATACAGGCGCGCAAAATACGCGGTACCAATCAGCTCAGATTTAAAAATGAGTTGTAAAATGAGTTAATAAAATCGAAATTTAATATGCAACATTAGCATCAGTTCCCATTCTTTCCAGTCATGTTATTTCAGCACATATTGAATTGAAGTGATTCTGCCCCATGGAAAATACCAGAAAGGGATGCGCTGTAAGTAAAGACAAATAAATGACACTTGTTTTGGTTATTGCACTTTTGACCTCATTAAAAGTATATCATGTCAAAGCGTCACCACGGACACTTCTTATTTTTAAGCCAAATAAATATAATAATACATGTTCACTTGAACTTTGAAGTCATTTGCAATGCTGTCATGAAGTTCCTGTCACTTCCGCGAGACTGCCTTTTTTTTTTCTTGATTCCCATCAGAGTCATTATTACTGATGGCTTGGCAGTCACAATATCAGCAAAAAGGCAAACGGATGCTGTATCCCAACGATGTGTTATGGTGGGTGACTGACGGTTAGAGGCAGAAAGTGTAGCGACGCACTGGACAGAAGAGTTTAAAAGAGACCCAGGCAGAGGGAGGAGGCACTCACCGCAAGCGATGTGATCCCTAATTGAAAGGAAAGTGAGCAAGTCGATCCAAGTATATTCTGTCAAAAGCAACGACACTACAAAGGGTTCCGCAGTTCACTTATGCTTACTTCTTCAATGCCTTTATAATAAGACTGTCCCCCCTCTAATACACACTGCAGCTGAGAAAAGAAAATAAGCCCTTATAATTAGATATCTCTTTCCCTGCCATGATTAAGGTGTGAATACGAGCGAGGCACCCACATGAGTGTGCCATCAGAGCACTTCTTTTCCCCTTCAAGGTTAGAAAAAAAAAACCTACTTTCTGAATCTTTTCATCCCACCAATTTAATTTGTGTCACACAGACCTTCCATCCTAACAGGACTTTACTGAGACCACAATTACTGGATGTACTGCAGTTGGAAATGTCTTCTTTTCTTTTTTCCTCACAGAGAGAACGGGGAAGTGGGGGGGGGGGTTTATGCAGTAGCGATAAAGCATCCTCCATTTTCTCATTATAAATCATCATAGATAAACAGTACAAATACACAAGTGTTTCTATGTTTTTTTCTCTCTTGTAGGAGGCCATCTGAACCCAGCTGTGACTTTCACCTTGTGTTTACTTGGGAGAGAACCGTGGAGGAAGTTCCCTTTGTTCTTTTTCTTCCAGACGCTCGGAGCCTTCCTGGGTGCAGCGATCGTATTTGGCATGTATTTTGGTACGCGAGAATCCTGCCATTCACCACTAATCATCAGAAATCTCAAGCTTGTTGCTATTGTAGAAGGGGGACGAAAATACAAATGTCCTTTCAGACAGTACAGTACGCTCACTTCAATGGACGATGGCTCTGACAAAATACACTCGTGCAGAAGTTAGTCTTGGGTAAAGATACAGCTACGGTAAATGACAAGAAACTCCCCCCCTATAAAGCATTACCTTTAGGAGTTTGGGTGTATTTGATCTGAGCAACTTTGTGATGCATTGAAGGTTCAACGTGTAAGATGTATGTAAGGGCATCTAGCAGTAATTAAATACCCCTTGGCAAAAACCTGAAATAACTCTGGGCCACGCTCCAATGTCTTAGTTGAAAGTAATGCACCTGAACGCTGAATGCCACCCACTAAAAGAAAAGAAAGTCCACTCTGAGCTACTGCAGAAATGGCAGCGCACCATGACAGACTCCTTGCTCCTTCCGTGGATATAAATGGCTCATTTTAAGGTAGCGTAAAAACAGCAATTCTTATTTTCAGGTGATTGCACACTAATGACAACATAATTATGAACATTATAATCCATTTCTGCAATTAGATGCCCTTGAATCCCACACACTCAACCTCAATCAGTTAGGGTAGTGTATATACAAATAAAAACGACATAACCTGAATGAAAACATACAACAAGTTGCTGCAACTTGAACTTTCACTGTTATGAGCTACCATTTTTTTTTCTTTCAAACATATAATCTGGAGTCACTGGAGGACTGCCAGCCACAGTGAAACATTTCCAAACAAAGCAAAAACGTTGAAAAAAAAATAAGCACATTGCGATTTGTTTCATCAACGTGTCACTCGAACTAAAACCAACGTCTGTTAGCCCAGGAGCACATCACGTATTCATGAATTCATTGATTTGTGAGTGTTTATATATGTAGTGAGTGTACTTTGCGCAATTGCATGTTTGCACGATTCCCTCATTTCACAGTTTGTTGATTCTTGTTGTTTGATCGCATGTATATCTTTGCACGCCCACCATAGCATGATAATTTCATTTAACTTAAAAAGTGTAGTTTATTCAATGATATAACGTGACTTACGTTCATGTCAGCTGTTTATTTAATTTGATTAGATTTTTTTTTTTTAATTCCAAACATGCAATACAGAACAAAAGAAATACCAAATCTGGAATATACCCCCGAATTCATGCATCCATACGTACACGCATATTTACATACAAAAATCCACTTATACATAGTACATACGTAAGACATACGCCACATACGCACACATACGACCCTCCACGGACGGTATATAATACCTGTAAACGTACACATGAACGTTCAAAAATATACTTATTCATACATACATAATATAATACACACTCTCCACATAAATACATACATACACCGTCATATGCCCAACTATTTTTACCTATATACACACACACATACATGCATCTACACATACATAGACATGTAACACCACATCACCCCTGCCCCCGTGTCCATTGAGAAGTAAATAGGTGTGATAGCATTGTATATTTGAGTCCCTATGTGTTTTGCGAATGCTCTCGCCAGATGCATTGTGGGATTTCGGCCGGGGGGAGCTCATCGTGGCGGGGACAAATGCCACAGCTGGGATTTTTGCCACATATCCATCCAAACATCTCACACTGCTTAACGGATTCTTTGATCAGGTAACTGATGTGTGTGTGAGGATGTGAGAAGAGAATGCAGTGATAATGCAAACAACACTTCCTGTAACCTTTTCAAATTAAAGGTCTTCTAGTAGCTAATTAGAAAGAACTTCATTTCTTAATAAGGCTTTTATTGTGAAACAGGAACGTGTTGAGGAAAACTCACTGACTCTCCAAGTCGTTTTAAGTGTCCTCTCTGAATATCTACAATCAATGCTGATTTTAATCATCTTTTAAGTTTTTCTAGTTGGTCTACAGTTCGGCATTACCCTTGAACTCTTGAATTTCTGTCGGTTTGAGCCCCTGACTGTCAGGAGATTCAGGAGTTTTTGTAAACGAACAATATTTGCACATTTAGCGATTGTGGATATTCCAGCGTAGGCGGTGGAGGTGGTTAAGTGATCCTGTTAACCAAAATGGCTGATGTTTTTGTTTGCCAACCAGGAAAGCATGTGCAAATGCGTATGCAATTTTACAGTATCTCACGTCGACATCACAGCCAAATTGTGCCTGTGATCTCAAGGGAATGTGGCCAGTTATCATGCTGGTATTCATGAACAATCATCCACAAATTCTATAATGCGACATAATAGAGTAGATAGTGATGCAGCTACACAAAGCTGTATTCACTCTGTTTCCGCCATCCGGTGATTTTCTCAGAGGACTGCAGAGGTTAATATGTTCTCATGAAAATGTTGACATTGTTGCCCGGTTTGTGTTGACATTATTGTGTATTTGATTAGCACTGCTCACTCTACCTTTAATTTAGTTTTATTCTCGTTAGGGCGATTAAACACACTTGACAGCAATAACTGTCATATATTTTTAAAACTGAGGTTCGTATGGTTCAAAGAGTTTCTACATATTTAGGGACAATCAACACTGTTAAATGGCTGTTTTGATGAACAATTTTGACTCTGGAATTAAAAGAATTTAGGATTTTATAACATTTAAAAACAATAATAACTTTGATAACAATTACATTTTTTCCTCCATATGTCAGATTATTGGATCGGCTGCACTGATTGTGTGCATCTTGGCCATCGTTGACCCGAAAAACAATCCAGTCCCTCAGGGTCTGGAGGCCTTCACTGTTGGCTTGGTGGTGTTAGTCATCGGCTTGTCTATGGGCTTCAACTGTGGCTATGCCGTTAACCCAGCCAGGGACCTGGGACCACGCCTCTTTACGGCTCTTGCAGGCTGGGGTGGCGAGGTTTTCAGGTAAGTACGCTGAAGCAAAACAGAACGGATTGAAGCCTGTGATTGGCTGAGACACCTGTCAATGAAGTGAACTTTGAATTGACACCGTTCTTTATTTATTACATCACACCGACTGGATTGTGTACAAAGTTTATAGATGTAACGCATCTAATTGCATTTTTATTAATAAACCAAGCAATGCCATGCTACTTTATGGTCAAGAATCAGATTTAAGAAATGACCCCACATAATAATATAAAGGGTCAGAGAAGTATGTATTAGATGTTGATCCTAACAGTGCGCGTTTGTGAATTGTTACGTGTTTATACTTTATTTAGGACGCTAGATTAATTGAATAGAAATGCTAAACGAATGCAATAGAAGTTGTCCATGTTTTTCCTCTTACAGTGCAAACACCTACTGGTTTTTTGTGCCCATCTGCGCCCCCTTCCTGGGAGCGGTTGTGGGTGCGATGATGTACCAGCTAATGATCGGATACCATTTGGAAGAAGACATGCAAAAGAAGCAGATGAAGGACGAAGAGGAGGAAAGGTTTAAACTCTCCAGTGTCACAACCAGTGAAGATGCATGAGCTCTTGGGAATATTTGTCTGCAATTGCATCGCATTAGATAACAGTTTTTTTTTTTTTTTACTTACACCTCCCCTGCTTTTGTTCTTTAGAAGTCCTTTTCACGTTCCTATGTCGTTCTGACTAACACAGTGAGCCATCAGTCAGTGTTGGCGTCTACTCACACACAGGAGCTGATTCCCTTGAATGGTGTCACATTTCAGAAAATATAATCACTCAAGAGTTTCTTCTGCCTTTTCTTCTGTTTCTTCTTAATGTCACATTTGTGGAATTCCTGACTTGGAGGCCTGTTTTTGCCTTTAATATGCAAACAAGGGTCTGCTTTTATTCATAACAATTGTTGTTTTCATGTTAACCATGTTCCTTTTTCCCAACACCTTGTAAGTGTTGCCTCAAGTTTAAATAATTAAAATATATTCTGTAAAAAGTCAAACCCAGAGTCTGAATAAAGCACACTCAAAGCAGAGAATAATATTTTCATTAGTTAACTGATCTCATTAGTAGGTAATACATTAAAAGCAGTTCTGATTTTTTTTTTTTTTTTTTGGTGAGTTTTCTTGAATGCGCTTGATGTCTTGTTATTAATTTGCGGCTCCATTCAAAAAGTGATTCTAGTCCAGTACACTTTTGTACATATTCAGCAAACATCTCTTCCACTAGCTAATCCACATGACACACAACAGTATGGGCACTGGGGGAAGTTAGCCTTTCATTCTGGTAGAAAAGCTTGAAGTCAGGTGAGGCAGCATAAAGAGTGACCGCAGGTGGAGCGGGTTGTTGTAGATGAATGGTTCGAACACAGGACTGTCATGCACGAGTCCAGGGTTCGTGTCCTGGGGGAATCTACGAGTTTTACGCTTTGACCTTGTTTCAGTTTTTTTTCCCTTTCCATTTGGCTGTTGAGTTCAAATATCCAGAGTCTTGGGATTCACTCACTCCACCTTCAATAGAATGACCATATCAATTGCCTTCTGCAGTAGCCATTAGCCACAGCAGTTACTGCGCCAACAGTTACAGTACACTTGGGGTTTATTGAGGATTTGAGATGAGAGAAAAGGATGGGGTGGTTAATGGTGTCAAAGGCAGTTTTTGCGTCTGTACTGTGTTTGGCACAGAATCCAGATTATAATTGCGTAGACCTGTGTTTCCCAAACTTCGGGTCAGGACCCAAAATGGGTTGTGGAGACTTTTTTATTGGGTTGCCAATTGGCAGAGAAAAATATACAGTGATCAGCCATAACATCATGACCACTGATAGGTGAAGTGGAAGTAATGTTGATTATCTCATCACAATGGGAATATTTGGCAGCAAATGAAACGTTTAGTCCTCAATGTAGGTGTGTTGGAAGCAGCAAAAAGAGGCAGTGTAAGGATCTGAGTAACTTTGACAAGGGCCAAACCATTATGGTAGACGACCGGGTCAGAGCATCTCCAGAACTGCAGGTCTCTGGGTGTTCCTGGTCTGCAGTGGTATCTCAACCCGGTCGAGCATCTGGAACATAACATATTTAACCCCGTTTTTGCCACCAAAACATCTCTGACCCGAGGCCTGGGCTTCATAAGACGTCTGAAGGCGTGCTGCGGTATCTGGTACCAAGACGTT
>JAPQRN010000005.1:24381135-24392999 GCA_037367275.1 Coranthus polyacanthus
AGTGCATTCGTTTTCAGTTGAAAATCTGCACCACATTTTGTGACACAAACAAAAACATATTTGGGATTCAGCCACACAGCTCGAGGAAGACTCACTATTTTTTTGGCAAAATGTTGAAAAGTAAAGTGAAAAAAAAGCAAAAAAAACCCAGCAAAACTTTTGATTATATCTCAATGCAGTTTCTGATGACTTACGTCATTAGCTTATAACGTAGCAATGCAACTGCCTAATGCAAGCGTTACCTATTTCATGGAATAGCGATCCTTGCTTCACCGTGATGGGTTTTCTGGGTCTCTGCAGTTCAATCTTCATGAGCTCATTGCAACACTGCTGCCATTGGCCTGTCGCAAAGCAGTACAAGCGGTGTTTTAAAAACAGGGTTCAGGGTTCTGTTAGCTATTGTCTCTGTAATTAATCTGACATGCTGTTTAGAGTACTTCACATTATCTGACATGTTGTCAGTCTGAGCTTTGCTGTTAATATTTCATAGAGATAATATACCTGTTCTACCACATACCTGCACTAGGTATAGATGTAGAAGAGCAGAGTCTAAATGGTGCCGTTGACTTTCAAAGATATGCAACATTCACACATATTAGTTAAGAAATTAAATAGGCACGGCTAACCTAAATGAAAGCAATGCTATAGTGAAATATTTAGAGCAATATGGGTAAACAAAAGACTGCAACACACAGTGACACCATCTGTAACACACATAACAGTCACCTCAGACATAAACAGTTGCTCAGAAAACAGGTTTCATATTTTCATACTGAGGTAAACTATAATAATTATAATAATGAACAGCTAAAGGGAAAATACATAGTTTATAATGACTTACTTCCCTTCACACACTCATGCTTACGCAGCCAAGTTTTTTCTTTTTTAGCTTTTACAATAAAAACTCCCCAGTTGTGGATTCACAAACGTTTTGTTCTGACCACAGTGTCTGTCACGCTCTAATTTTCATCTGCCCCCCCCCCCCCCGTTCAGCCAGCACGTCATTTCATAACGCTAATACATACGACATATGACACAATTTAAAAAACTATTTATGGCATTTTGGTACAGGATGAAACATGCCTCCACGTTGTGACTAATATAACTCACATCTTAATCACTGCATTTGAGGCTGAATATCTGCTGACATCTTGAAAAAATGATGACGAGACAAAACAGGGGGGCCGACGTGGGGGCCTGATAATGTAATAAAACTGGGAATGGCAGTAAACATAAGTCAGCTTAAATGTAAAACAGAGGAAAAAGTGTGACAAACGAAACATAGGTGAGCTTCTTGTTGCAGTACCCCAGTGACATCTTTTTCCCCAAGTAGAGATTTGCCACTTTTTCACTAAATTTGCTGCCCCTGCACGAGGCATTTAGAATACTTCCGCTGTGCATCAGTGTCAATCACTTACAGCGGACAAATTCTTTAAATGTGTTGCTTGCAGCTTGAAAATTGCCGCATCTCATGGAAGATGACTGACGATGTACATTCCAGTCATAACTACCACAGAGTCAAAGTGTTCAGGCTTCTGTAAAATAGGAGTAGGAGAATAGACAGACACCGTCTACATAGCGTCGGTATCGGATCCCAACAAACCAAATGTGGGACAAAGAGTATGTTTGTGTGGGTCAATGCTGTCACGTACTCTTACATTTTGATATAATGTCTGTCTAACAGTGAACAGACAATGGGCTTTCAGCACGTGGAGGACTTAACAAATGCATTCATGAAAAGCTTTGGATCTCGTCATCGGTCGTTGTTATCATGCATTAAAGACATGTACATTTTGGCTCTTCGGGTCTACTTCGCACCGTATCTTCTCCTCCTGCCGCTGAAAATAAAAATAAGAAAGAATTCAGATTGTATATCGGAGCAACTAATAATCTTTGACCTGTTACATTTCAACAGGAACCTTCACAACACTTCTCCCAGTACTCACACAACGGTAAGTGGACGGGTGCGCGTTTCAATTCACATTTTGGGATACACTTGGACCCCATTTGAATCCAAATGTGATTTCTGTCTCAATAAGCCGGATGTGGGACAAATAATCCGAATGCTGTGTCCAGGTGTCCCCCTCATAACGCGGGGACACCTGGTCACCCTAGTTGTGGGTGGTTTTGCTCGGAATTATCATAAAACGTGTTCATTTAGACGGAGACTGCGCTGTGGTCGGTCTTACAGCTCCCACAGCGTGTAGACGCGTCACTTCACTCATTTTGTCAATAATTTTTCAACTGTCTGTAGAGAAGATCATCCGCATTTCGAGTGATGAGGAAGTAAAGAGCATTAATCTGCACATGATCTCACTGAGACACCAGACAAATATTTTCTCAGTGACATCCTATTTTCAAACTGGCATGTCGGTTTCACTGACACTAAAGAATGGAGTCTGGCAGGTATCGGGGGGTGTATTTCACACACATTAATTACAAACACAAAACCTGCTAAACATTTCCTCCACACATTTCAGAGAAAAAAGATGCCTGATTTATGCAAAGGCTGTCAGTTGCAGTTGATCTCTTGTTACAACTCTGCTCTTCCTGCTTTTTTGCTGCAAAATACACTGTATATTGTATATGTCAGATACAGACGAGCTCAGATTTCACGACCGCTGTCTGTCAAGTTCAGAAGTGTGTTGTATGATTAAAATTAGACCGTTCTGAGGTGTCTTCGTCTAAATGCTTTCTAAGTTCTGCCTCAGTCAACTAAATAACTTCTTAAAATATGTAAGTTAATATATGAAACAATATTGAGAGAAATATTGGATTTATTCTGAGGTATGGATCACTAATAAAGAGATAGAAACTCTTTAGATCCCTAATAGAAACCACAACAGTCTCTTAGATCACCTGCTACTGGTGTCCCCTCAGCTCTGATTTTATGTTTTGACAAAAAAAAAAACATAAGCTTTAATCTTTTATATTTCTGTCGTATGTTTTGGAAGGGCTCCTTCATACATTACGTAAGGATGTCTTCAAAACCTCAAAATAAATTATCATGAATTTCAGTGGACAGTCAGACCATAAAACACAGAACAAGTTGTATTTAAGTAAAAAAAAAAAACCAAAAAAAAAAAAACCCAATCTTTCCCATCTACTCTCACACCAATTAGTGATCCATATCAAATGAAAAGTTGACAATAATGTGTTTAGAAAACTGAGCAGCCTGGGAGGAAGTATGAGCTCTCTGTTAACTATTTAAAAGGTGTTGCTTGTGTTGAGTCCGCGCCCTGTTTGTGTCACTCTAATTAATTAAATAGGACAGATCACACATTATCCAACAACACAACAAAACAAATCACTTGTCTCGGCCCATGGCCAAAAAGTCACACATAATTTCATTATAAAGCGTGCTTTCACTTTTGCTAAAGAGAGAGAAAACAAAACCCAGTTGGTGGAGAACATTACCACAGTTCAGTCTTCTTCTCAGAAATGTTAATGTGTTTTTGACTTTAGTTTGAATATCATTGCTGGTAGTTACTGCTAGAGACAGGATTATGCAAGTTCTTCCCAGGGTTAGAGTGAACATTTTGTTATCCAGGTCTTACTCATGTTGTAGACGTGCTGCCAGAGAGCTTCGGTCCAGTGCTGCGCGTCATCCGCCGTGTGCATGGTCAGTGTGAAGGTTACATCCTCTCCTTGACTTTGTGTCATGATGAATATACTCTGGACACGGGCAGGGTCTCTCTCTGACACGCAGATGAGTGTATCCTGACAAAAACTCAAGTTATTTAACACTTGAACGCACAATGGTAAGGTACAGGCAGCGCTTCCTTGAAATGCATACCTAAGACGTTACAATTAGGCACAGATGACATTCACATACCAAGTTAATGCCTTACTTTGATGTTGTTAATTCAGACAAATTAGACAAAGTGCTACAAATCGGTCTATGCACTATTATTATTTTTTTTGTATGTTTTAAGATGAATGGATTGTTTTACTCAAGACTACATAGTATGTCGAAAGAGGGTGTGACAGAAATACTTACAACCCCAAACCAGAAAAAGTTGGGATGGCTAAATTCAAAGTGAAAACAGTGATTGTCTTTGACCTTTGTTACACTGACAAAAAAAATACTTCTCCCTCAGCCAGGCCTTTGTAATGTGGGCAGAATCTGGTTTTGCATTGTGTTGTTGAAATATGAGTGGGCGTCACTTGAAAAGTTGGCATCCTGAAGCAAGTCAGTGCCCTTTGCACTGACACAACTCCAGACCGAAACTGGCTTCTGGATTTGTCGTGGATGGTACTTTTTGTCTTTCGTGTCCGTTTCTTCATGTCCGGTGATGGTTCATCCCAGACGCCTCTGAGCCCAGACAAATCCACAGCGTTTCTGGACACAGTCAACACAAGGCTTCCCTTTGGCCTCAGTAAAGTTCGGTTCTTGATGCGGTGTCATCTGAGGCATCAGAGATCTCGGTGTTCAGCTTGGACTTGAACTCTGGCCCTTTCCGTACTGAAATACATTCAGACTCTTGACTCGTTTAACTCTGTTCTGCATCGTAGAGGGTGAAATATCCAAATCCTTTCCTATCTTTCTTTGAGGAACATTGTTTCAACTGTTTCAACAATTTTCTCCCACATTTGTTGGCAGGCTGGTGGTCCTTGGCCCATCTTTACTCCTAAAAGACTAGCCTTTTCCTGGATGCTGCTTTTGTACCAAATCATGATTACAGTCAGCTGTTCACATCACCTGTTTCAAATTGTTTTTTTCATTATTTTAACTCATCATTAGTCCCAAATTACCCCTTCCTCAACTTTTTCTTGAATGTGTTGCAGCCTAAATGCGAGGAATGGAATGTTGTGTTCAATGAAATACAAGTCAAATTTTAATTTACATTTTCCATACTGTCCCAACCTTTCCTGATTTGGGGTTGTATCTTCTATATTCAGCTTGTCACCATAACAGGTTTACTCTTCTAGGAATTGGTATCAGTTCACTAGTGCACTCTGGTGGCCTCAGCATGTTATTGTAGTCAACACAGACAAAATAAATGAGACTATCTTGTTATTCCTGAGGCTCAGCTGACTTAGCACCAACCTTTTTGATGGGGATTACAAGTACCGGCTTGTCCTCAGACCCGTGGTCTTCTTCATTCTGATAGCAGAGAAGACTTTTCCCCTTGAGGATGCCATATATATTTTCCCAGCAACTGAGGTCCTCTCCAAGCTGAACGGGGGCAGGGAGCGAAGTAACAGTGTGAACGACGATGCGATTGACAAATGCCTCGAGGTAGGAGGAAAATATAAAAATCTAGTCACCTTAATCTTGAGTTGGCCTCTTATGGGTGGCTGTAACATGCACAGAGGCTGAGCGACTAAGCGACAGCACATGTTTCCGTACAGAGGCAACCAGAACGGACTGTCCTCTGGGGGAAAAAAAAAAAAGAGAATGAAAGAATCATTTTCAGGTTGAAGAGAGAAGGGGGAAAGAATGGAAGGACTGTCACTCACCTGCTGCTATTAGTGCCAAATCATGCGTCTTGAAACCTTCCTGGACATGATTGATTTTCAGCGTAGTGTGAGCCAACAGGTTGAATTTAGGCCCCCTTTTAGACAAAAAAAAAACAAAGCAAAAACAAAAGGAAAAAAAAAAAAAATCACACCTTGTTTCTCTGAGCGATACTCCACTATAACATAGTTTTCCTACTGTATGTGTTAGGGGAAAAAGCCATGTTAAGTGTTACGTCATCCTCACAGCGTGGACAGGTCAGGGCACAAAGGCGGTGACGCGCTCCCAGGTCCTGCATCTCCTCCGCTGGAAATGGATCCACACACCGCAGCAGACTCGAACACAGCGCGGATCTTTTTCCCTGAGAAGCTTCCCATTGCTGAGCCTCCGAGAAGAAGGCTCCCTCTCCTGGATCCTACGGCCCCCGGGAAGAAATCCTCAACCGCACAACTGCTGTACAGCTCAACGCGAAGCTGAAAGCCAGGACCTACGTCACTGCTGCTCACACACATAAATTAGCACAAATGAAAACACTTGAAAGTGGAAGAAAAAGACAGAAAAAAGTCAATGCACAATATCCCTCTAGCTATGTAACTTACAGTCTCATGTACATTACAGTAATCAAAAAGTATTAGAGTTTTAATCCAAATTGTAATGTCACTGACTTATTAGCATATTATATTTAAGGTTATTTAACATGTCGCTAACACATTTAGACACAGTGATGTTGGAGCTAACGTTCCTAGCTAATAAGATATTAATCAAATTATGATCTGCCCACACAGTCTTGAGTAACGGCCTAAACAACAGAAGGAGCTGTTTTTTGGACTAGGTTTTGTAAATCATTTTCATTCCATTTCTTCTTTTTCTTTTTTTTTTTGCTTCACCCAAATTTGCTATGCATTTTTACTATTTGAAGACAGATTTTCCAGAGGCTTTAACCCCCCCCCTCCCTAGCTGTTAGTAAAGGTGACCTACAATATTACGGTGTCTTCAAAACAGATGTCAGTTAAGGTCCTGTCCACCATCTGCAGATCAGTGTCATAGATCTGAGTGCCACATTGAAGGAGGCAGAACACAGCACAGCGATGCAGCTCTGTGGGCAAAGACGAGAGAGCAGAAAAACCTTACTATAACTTTCTTCTGGATTTTTTTCCCCCTCTTTAATATACACTCAGGTGCTTTAGGTAAGCAAAAGTATAGAAATGATGTTTAAATCCTTTCAGTTGCATGAACTTTCGCATTGCAGTGACTTACCTCCTTTGTTTTTGAAGTACTCAGAGTCCTTCCACATAAGTGGTATTCGCAGGTCTACAAAGTGCAAAGTGTACAGTTGTAATCCACGAAAGCAAAGCTCGGGGGCTTATGTAAATTTTATGTAAAAGTTGCGTCAACGCTCACCTGAAAGGGCTACTTTTCCTGTACATGGCACAATATTGTCAGCTGGCCTGCAGTTTGAAACACAGATCATCTAACCAAGCATTCGTGCATAAAGGCGGTCGTATGTGTTAACGTTACACACTCATATCAACATCTAATCTATCAGGGAACTATTAAGACACTCCTGTGATCCAGAAAGGTAGTGTGTCTGACCCCTGGTGGCTGTTTGGAGACATGCAGGTGTCATCAAAGTACAGCTTTTCCACCAATCTGCCTTCGGTCTATGTATGTGACTCGTTAATTCTACCCAAACACACAATATCTCATCATACTATTAGCTTGTGTTGTTCTTTTGTGGGTTTTGTGTTATTTAAATTGCATTGATGTGCATTATAACGTGTTGTGTTGGTGTATTTTGATGAGTATTAATGTGTATTTTGTATTGTCACCATGTAAATTGCATGGACCACAGGAAGAATAGCTGCCGGTCTACAAAAGCTAACGGGGGTCTAAATGAACAAACCGTTCACCTGACCTGCTTCCCATTCTCTGCAGGATTTCAGCCTTCCTCATCTTCTGGAGTTGGCTGAGCAGGGCCAATATACGGGCGTTGCAGGTTAGCAGGTTCTTGGAGGCCTCCAGAGCCTGCTCCCTCTGGGAACAAGCCGCTAGTAGTTTACTGGCTCCGTCCCGCATTCGCACTTCCCTCTCAATCTGCTTTAGCACCTCTTCATCCTGGGGAAAAAAAAAAAATCTATGAATATAAAAACAACATGTCTCCTGGAGGTTCATACTGAGCATGATGAATCAAAGAGTCAGAAAAGCAGAGCAGAGGTAAACTTCATTTTTATTTGATACATCATAATGTGAGTAAGTGTGATGAGTAATTCCATTTTCCAGTTGAAAAGGGATCGAATGCAGTAATAAACAAGATGCTTGCAGGAAGTCACGTGGCAGTCACTATTAACTTCATACACCCTGCTAATCATCCTGGCAGCGGTCAAGTACACCCACCCAGACCTGTTACGTAAGAGCCCAGGAACCACTGGGTGACGTAACTACTGATGCATCAGATTGTCCTCGGATACAGTCCTGCTGTCTGAAGACTTCAGGTTTTTGACTTGGAAACATTGTTGTGCAACAAATTAAGTGGATTATTAATATCGAACTTTATCAAATTCCATCCACTGCACATAAGAAGTTCCTCCTATTTATCCCTGCAGTGTGAGGCCACAATGTCTAACATCTGGAAGTGGTGATTAATGGCTTGTGTTTTTACACAGTGAGTAAACTGTTAATTATATATAAAACTAAAGTAAGTCATACACGGAGACATGCACTTGAATGCACCATGCTCCTCTAAATAAACCTTTACCTGTTGGTTCAAGTTCAAATTTCTAAAAACTACCACCATCACTGATTTTCCCATTAGTTTTCAAACCTGCTTCATGAACGCATTACCTGCTGCTTCGTACTACGCTCTTTGAAGTTCGCCATGCTTTAGGGATCAGAAGGTTCTTGCATAACCAGTCGTGTTTTCTGAAACTAAGCCCTGTTGGTATGTTGCGATTTTTGTTCCCATTAGGTCCCCAAATAAATCCGTAACTTAATTAGATGATTCAGCTAAAACTTGTTCTTGTTCGTCGGTGCTATATGTAGCATTATAGGAGTTAAAGATACAGCTTATGTCGCTACAAATTAATCTGACGTTCCTGGTTATTTATCAGTCATTACAGTCTTACGAGTTAATGGACCATGGAATCTTAAAATACTTCAAACCTTTTGATCGCCAGGAACGTTCAGTGACTCAAGATAACAATTACATGCCATCGAGAAAACGATGAAATATTAGTAGTCCTATATCTGTGTAAAAACCCAGTGTGCACAGTTTTACTTACCTGAGTGTGATCACTCATGGTCCTGTTTGCGGTGCAGTGCCTTGTCTGCTTCAGCGCCAGCCTGCCAGCAGTACGATGTGTGAACTAACTGATTTTACAAGCTGATGAAAAGAGTGTTAGAGTCGACCTGCAGGCAGAACGGTTACTCAACAGACGTCAAATCGGTTCTAATCCTCACAACAGGGTACAGCTTCTCTATCACATGCACCACTGAATACCTAAAATGAGCAGTCATTCCAATGCTGCACTAATACTTTCCTATTTAGACTAAACTATGATTACAAGTGCATTTGCTCCAAAATAACATATGTGTATTATTAGGCTTTGTACCATCTATCTGGTTGCTATAATCTTTTAATTAGTGCCTGAATTAAAGAGGTTTCTATTACTTTCCAGTGTTGTTTTTGGTTTCCTTTCTCTGCTCCAGAACATTCTCATTAGTACTGTCAAATATTGGTAAATCTCATAGAAACAGATGGATTTAATGGCACAAGTCTTCACGTTAGCAGGTAAAATGGAGGCAAATATTTGACTCGTAATACCCAAAGGTGATCTAATAGGATTTTCTAGCATATGTACACTGTAAATATATGGCAGGATGAAAAAGTATGTGGATAATAATTTAGCAAAAGAAGAAAATCATTGTTAGCAGCCAAACCTGGCAGCGCGGCTTCATGTGAAACCATTTGGCCAGTTTTTGAAAAAAACTCACAAAAAAACCAAAAAAAACATCACAAGTGAATTTTGAAAATTTCGCACATGAAACTGTAAAAATGGCTCAATAGCGCCCCATACAGACCACTGCTCCAGGCTACTTTCACTGATCGGTACAAAATTTAAGTACACGTGTATCTCACGAGATCTACATAAATGGTTGGGGGTCCGAAACGCCAAACCAACAGGAAATCGGCCGTTTCGCATATTATGGCAGTTTTTGGTGATTTACACATGTTGTATTTTAACGAAGTCCTCCAAGAGGTTTTATTTAATTGACTCCAAATTTGGTCAGTCCAGTCTTAACAAGTTGAGGATGAAAAGTTATCAAAACAGTGCGTTTTCGTGACAGGTTTCACCATGAAAAACAAAATTGTTATAACTCAACAGTACATTGTCCAATCTGCACCAAACTTCACGTGTCGGATAAAAAATATAACATGACAATATTAAATCTAAGTACACCACCTACTGGCAACAGGAAGTTATAGCCCCAATGCTTTTACTCGCTACTCCAGACAGGATGGATCCATGCTTTCATGTTGTTTACACCAAATTCTGACACCACCATCTGAATGTCAGAGCAGAAATAGAGACTGATCAGATCATCTTCTGTTGTCCAGTTTTGGTGAAGCTGTGTGAATTGTAGCTTCAGTTTCCTGTTCTTAGCTGACAGCAGTGGCACCCGTTGTGGTCTTCGAACGCTGTAGCCCATCTGCTCCAAGGTTGAACATGTGTGTTCAGAAATGCTCTTCTACATACCTCCATTGTAAAGAGTGGTTATTTGAGTTACTGATCCCTTTCCATCAGCTTGAATCAGTCTGACCATTCTCCTCTGACCTCTGGCATCAACAAGGCATTTTCTCCCAGAGAACTGCTGCCCACTGGACATTTTCTCTTTTTCAGACCATTCTCTGTAAACCCTAGAGATGGTTGTGGCAGTTTCTGAAATACTCAGACCAGCCTGTCTGGCACCATCAACCATGTCACATTAAAAGTCACTTAAATCCCTTTTCTTCCCCATTCTGATGCTCAGTTTGAACTTCTAGATGTCGCCTACGTCTACATGCCTGAATGCATTAAGTTGCTGCCATGGTATTAGCCTATTAGATATTTGTGTTAACAAGCGTATACCCAGTGTATACCCAAATGTCAAATGTATCACTTTGCGCACAGTGACAACTGGGTAAAATTAAGGCTTATTCATTCGCCTTCACGTTGACACTGTTTAATACGTAGATTGAGATGGTCACACTGTTCATGAATGACCTTCATATTTTTAATGTTTAATCCTGAGGTTATTGGAGCCACACTGTTAAAATTTGAGCTTTCTATCCCATGCCATTGAGGAGATCTTGACTGTGACACTTGGTAACACTGACATATAATAGAATTGTATACCCAAATGTCAAACTTAGATGTTTGTGTACAGTGAAGGGATTCCAAAATTAAAACTTGTTTTATCAACTTTATATTAATTTTGTTAAATCCTGACATTAAAAAAGGCCACACTGTTAAAATCTGAGCCTTCTAACCCATGGCGTTGTGGAGAAATTGACCGTGACACTTGGGAACCCTGGCATATAATGCAATTGTATAGCCAAGTGTCAAACTTAGATGTTTGTGTAGAGTGATGAGATTCCAAAAGTAAAACTTCTTGAATCATCTTAATATGAATTACTTTGAATCCTGAGGTTTATAGGGCCACACTGTTCAAATTCGAGCCTTCTAGCCCATGGCACTGCGGACATATTGACAATGACATTTGGGAACCCTGACGCCCAAGACAAAGTTATCCCCAGATGTCAAATGTATCAGTTTGTGCAAAGGGAAAAACCGGCTAAAATGACAGCTTTTCCCATTGTCTTCATGTTGAAACCGTTTAAGACATAGATCGGGATGGTCACAACCTCACACGTTCCTGGTCCTGAGATCAACACTGGGAACAGCCACAGACTTACCAAATCAAACAGGAGGCTCAACAAGACTTCCAAGTATTTTCCCGTGCTTTCCCGACAGTGTTTCCTCTTGGTCTGTGTTCCCATTTCCAAAGAGAAACACATGCGTAAAACCTACACTTGTGTTTGTCACATGACTATACAAGCTGTGTCTGTGTTGTTAGTAGAATCCCCGTGATCTCGTCAGGTGTGTTTATGTGTAATCTAGCCGTGCAATAAATTGCACTGGTTTTGGTGGAGCAGCCCAGGTCATCATTGAAATGAACCGACTGCATCTGTGTTCATAATTTTATGAATTGTTTGTAGATCACCCGCAGAAATTGGCCACTCCCTTCGCTGCTTTTTCTGAATTGGGCCCTCACTAATTTGCGCTGCCTTAGTCAATCTGCCCCTATATGTTCAGGGCGGGCGGTGAATTTTGATGTTTCGCTATGAAAAATTGTTCTAACTCAA
>JAPQRN010000005.1:24398238-24428422 GCA_037367275.1 Coranthus polyacanthus
GGTCCATGCCTGTCTGGTTGGCAAGCTGATAAAAGGCAGGCACTAACCTCTCTTGTTGTGCTGGCACATCTGTTACAGGAAGATAAGGCTCAGACCTAGTGTCCAGCACCTCCCCTGATGGACAAACTGGGATCTCAGTCAGAGAGAGGATGAAAAATGTTTCATCTGGATCCGAGGGAACCTGCTCTGTAAGGACTGAGAGTGACAAAGAAAGAGAAAGCAAAAGGTGTCTAAATAAACACGCAGAACATACACAGCACATCGTCAGCTGAGTGAAGAGTATTATTAACTCACTGTCTGGAAATATGGACAGACTTGGGTAATTTAGGGTCTCTTCTGTACTCGATGTAGTTGCATCCTGGGAAGACGAAGAGAATCAGCAAAAATAATTTGTTAAAAGATAGCAAGATGCAATGTGACTTTTTCAGACAATTTTGGTCTTAACATGGAGTTTGGCTTGTGACAGAAAGACCGATAATCCCCCATCTTTGGTCAAAGTTGTCAGAAATTGAAGTAATATACTAACTACACACACAAAACTTTAATTTCTGACAACTTTGACCAAAGATGGGGGATTATCGGTCTTTCTGTCACAAGCCAAAGGATAAAGAGAAAATTCTTCTGTCCGCTACTTATTAATTTTACCTGGGTGTAACTGTCATGTACTTGGGTCAAGCTGCCCAAAGAGGACCCTTCATCAGCGGGAGGAACATCTCTGTCACCAGGTTGTTGTTTAGCTCCCTCTACTGGTTCCTGAATGTCAGAGCTGAGTTCAGAGACTGATTTCTGGGAACCAGAAGCATCCTCACCTTCTGTGCAAATGCCAGAGTTTGTGGGAAGAATTAATTAATTAATAAGAATGAATTAAAACATTAATGAAGAGCAAAAGCGCTACAGGCACAGCACTCATGAAAGCAGCATCTGTAAAAAAAAAAAGAAAAAAAAAAAGCCAGACCTGTCATCTTTTGAGCTGTGCTTTGAGGTCGTGGAGGTCGACTGCTGCGTCCCAGGTTGGGTTTGGGTTTAATAAAGCGTCCCCTCTGAGTTTGAGGAGCTTTTCTTGAGGATTTGGAAGAGTCAGCCGGTGCCTGAGTTTCACTGAGGCTTTATGTGAAGAAAAAAGAAATGTTTACAAGAAGCAACTACACTCAATATCTTTTAAACTCAAATCTGTAAATAAAACATGACAGCCGTATTTAGACAGTATATTGCCCTTTTAAGACAACATTTGGTAATTAAATAATCATGGCTTCCCAAGTCTTACCATTCGTGTGGTTGGCATTTTTCCTTGGTTGCTTGATTTGTTTCACTTGCTTCAGAACTTTGATGGTGGTGGTTCTTTGGTTTGGACTCTGCATTAGTAGTCAGTACAGAGACACTATGTGAAGACCGCACATGGGAGACTGTGCTTGGATCTTCTTCTGGTTGTGTATTTGATTCTGCAGTCCTACCGGTTACATCATGCTCAGAGTCACATCGTGAAGCTGCTCCAGTGTCCGCTCTATCATGAATTGAGACACTGCGCCCTGTGGATTCTTCAACAGGGGGCATTACATTAGTTATATTTTCAGGAACTGACTCTGCGAACATCGTTTCGCTCTCAGCAACCCAAGGCGTTGCCATGGTGATGCTGTCACAGTGTGCGTCCTTATTTGTGCTGCCTAATGATTTGTCTGACTTTGTAGTTCCAGAGTTTGTTGAGCTGAGTTCTATATTTAAAGAACAACGTGGTGATGTGAAGGGTTTGGAGTCTTTCTCCGCAGAGTCTACATCAACAGTTTGTTCTTCTGAGGTTACATTTGAAGAATAGTCTTTACAGAGCTTTTCTGAGCGTTTGCTGAGGCATTTAAGTTGCACGATTGACTGGGTAGATCTGGGGGGTGATCCAAAATTGGGTTTGGGTTTCACATTACGAAAGAGCTGCCTTCTTTGAGGTACATTTTGTTCTGAGCTTTCTGAACTTGAATCTATCCGACCGACAAATCCAACATCTGTCTTTTTCTCCTCAGCGGTCGACAGTTCCTCTGTGGGTTCATGAGTAGACTCCACATTCAGTGATGGTACAGAAATCAAATCAGGACCACTGTTTTGACTTGCTTTTTCAGGAAGGGCGGTGTTGCCAGTTGGTTCTGCTTCTGCCTCCTCTACTGGTTTCTCAGTGGATTGGGAGTTTGCAGTTGGGATGGAGGGTTTCTCTGCAGGCTCTTGTGTGGTTTGAGCTTTAGGCAGTACCGTTCTTGATGTCTGTGGTAGATTGGCTTTAGATTTTGCTTTCTGGAATCGTCCCCTCCTCGTATCAGAAGTACTTGTGACTTCCCTCTCTTCTTTCTGATTTACAGGTGAGACACAAGTAAGGTCACTGCCCTCACAGACTGGGGTTGAACCTGTGATTGACCTCTGTCCAATCTGCAATTGTGTAACTGCTGTGTTGGATGTCAGTGGATTACTATAACTAATGTCACGCGTCCCATCAGGAGACAGCAGCTGCTCATCTGTGGACTCGCGCATTAGCTGGTTTTCTCTGCTGGATTCAAACTCAGTCTCAGGAAAGCAGCTGCTCTGGTTTTCTGAGGTACTTTGACCTGATGTTACTGAGCCTGCTGCCTCCTGACGGCCAGATGGCTCTTCTGTAAGTCTGACAACAGTACAGGAAATTCCTTCTGTTATGGATGCTGCACCAGAGTTTTCTATTTTAGAAATTGTTTCAGTAACTTGTTGTGAGTGGCTGACTTGACAAAGGTCAGAAGCAACAGACTGATGTTCATCAACTGTCCTTAAGGTTAATTTGTTGTTATTTGTTGTAACTGTTTGGGAATTTGAGTGTGCAGTCCTTGAGGCTCGGCCAATGTTAGGTTTCGGTTTTACTTTGGAAAAGCGCCCTTTCTTGGTCTGTGAAGAACTTTTCTTGGAGCTCTCTGGACTTGATTGTAATTGAGGGTCAGAAACAGTCTTCTGCTCACATGTCTCTTCGCTGGGTTTAGTGATGGATGTGTCAGCAATCTGAGATATTGATTCTGTTGTGCCGTTTTCTGGTTCCGCGGTCTCCGACGGTTCTGTGATTTCGTGAGCAGAAGCTACAGACATAGAACAGGTGCTTATTTCTTCTTGCACAGCAGGCTTCGATGCAATGTCTTCCTCTAGATGTTGACTGATTTCATTTGCGATGACTGACAGATCTGAAAATAAAGAAAGTTGCACATTTTATATTTAACACAATTTGGCATATGTCATTACAGTATAGACAATTTTATGTGTCTGTTTTTTACTTGGTGTGAGATCTTGCATGGATGCTTGAGTGTGTGATGAGTGGGAAAGATGGGCTACGTTTCCGATGGTCAACAGGGTTTGAGCAGCCTCATTGTAGCTCTCATCCTCAGACACTGAAACATAAAGAACCCAAAAATGTCGTGAAAAATCTAAAATATACACGTGTCGTTTAGAGCTTCTTACAATCCCTATTTAACATACCTTCTGTCTGTTCTGAAGAAAGGAAGTCTATGACATCCTGAAAGGCAAAAAAATATATAACACCGTCATCAATTTATCTATTCAAAATTGCTCATTCTGTAGCTATTCTTTACTTAAACGAAATGAAGTTGAGAATGATTCTAAGTCACGTTATGTATAGCTCAAACAAAAGGCAAATATATGAACAAAACTGAAAAGTAGTTTAGAAAGAAATGTATGAATAAGGAAACAGAAAATCTGCTCTTTAAGACTTTAAGACAAGGTTAATGATTTCACTACATTACATGCATGAAAAACTTACAACGAGCAGGTCCAATTGATGCTCACAGGGTTCAGCTGTGCCTGCCTCATTTTGTGCTTGCTCGCATGAGGCATCAGGGCACAGTGCATCTTGGGAGATGCCCAACACATCAGGCATATTGGCCAAGATATCAAGCTAAGTGTGGAATGAGGGGAGCCGGAGGGGAGGGTGTGAATGATGGAATGTAGAACCATGCACAAAGAAAAACAAATGCAAATGATACAATGTTTGTTAGAAGAACTGCGTACAAAAAAGGTGCACGATGCAGGAAGAAATAAAAATGGATGGATGGCGTATCTGCGAATGACGCGCTAGGAAAGTGATTGTCATACCTCCTCCATTGTCTCTTCCACCTCTGTAACCAAAGGATGAGGTAAGCACAGGCTGGCAGGCACAAACACAGTCGCAGTGCTATCTTTACTGCCGTAAGATGCAGGAGACTGCTGCGCCATGATCTCTTCTGCCTCTCTTTGCTCGTCGTCGTCTTCATCACTGTCTTCTGACTGAGAGGCCCTGAGGGTGATTAGTTTGGGCTTTTTGGACTCTTTGGCTGATTGCTGCTTTGCTGATCTTCCCCTCTTGGTTGCGCCTTTGGGTTTAGCCTTGGCAAGCGAAGCAGAGTGCCCTGCTGGTGAGGCTGGAGTGGTTTCAGATGCAGAGGAGTGTGCCTCCTCCTTGGCAGGGTAATTTAAGTGCTGAGTGAGTTTCGGCACTCGCCCATACCTGCAAAATACAACCCAACACTGATGAACGATGGATTTCTAAGGGATTAGGGATTGTTTTTCAATAATGGGAATGTATCAGGATGCCTTAAGATACCTAGTTGGTCTTGGTGGCTTAGCAGTAGACTCTTCATCCGAGTTAATGTTATCATCAGCTGACTCTCTTTCATTTGCTTGTCTTGATGGTGAAGCATCTTTACTAACCTAAAAGGATGACATAATTCTCAGTAACACAAAGAAACAGGACAGGCAAAGATCTAATAAGTCTATAAGGAAAACTCAACAATAACCTGCTCTGCTGTTGCTTCTTCGCTCATGTTCTCTCCTTCTTTATCTGATGTGTTTTCTTTGGACTTCGTGGACGGTGGCAGAGGTTTTTTACTCTTTTTCCGCCCCACTGGAAGTGGGAGTTTTGGTGCTCTTCCCCGTGAAAGCTTTGCTGCCTTAATTGTGGCATCTTTAGGAGGACCAGCAGTATTTTCAGACCTGAATATCAAGACAAAAAAAAAAATTGGATTTTCACAACAAATCAAAATGCACACAAAGATTTTTACATTAAAAGTTTGAAGAATTGAGTTACTGGTCTGAATCTGTATGGTCTTCAGGAAGAGCTGCTTCCGTATCTGCTGGTACACTGGCTTCATCTGAACATCAGAAGAAACATCACAATTACAAGTGTGGAAAATAAAAATATACTCAAGGCCATGTTTTGAATTTCAAACACTGCTTTCCCAAGGCTCGTGTGTATCTTTTGTTTTAAAAATGTAAATATTTTTATGCAACTATGCTGAGAAAATGTAGCACATTGTGGAGACATTTTATGCAGAAACTGAGCTCTGGGCTGAGGTCTCTCATACCTTGCTCATTTTTCTTTTTACCCCTCTTGTTTTTCTTGTTGTCTGGTTGCTCTGGTGACGCGTCCCCATTATTATTGCTTTTGCGTTTCCTCTTAGGCTTCGAAACAGGGGATCCTCCTTCATTACAGAGGTCCTCATTCTCTTTCTCTCCCTCTTCCTCCTCATCTGCTTCATTTCCCTCCTCCACATCACTCAGCTTCTTTGCAGCTTTTTTGCCTGTAAAGGGAGCGACAAAATAAAAAGCCAACGCAATAAGAGCAGGTGTTTAATATGCAACACAGAATAATACTAAAATAATAAAGCAATGAAGTACAATTCACAAAGTATACAATGTGAGAAAAAAAACTGACAGACCTTTTGGCTTTCTGGTACGCTTCTTTGGGGACTTATTCTTCTCAGAGAGTGACTTTAGTTTCTTCTTATTTTTCTGAACTTCCAGAATCTTCTCCAGCAGCTTACTAAAATACTCTATGTCCAGTTTGCGCCTCTCTCCTGCAGAAAAATGTTGGATTTAAATAAACTGAAAAGTAAACATCTGACATTTAATATTTGGGAGGGGCTGAACACTTACTGAACGCTTTGTCAATTCTCCAAGCGTTGTCCCGCTCCTCTTTTTTGAACTTGTTCTGAAAAATTAAACAAAGGTTTTTAGTGTTTGTACGTTTAGTAACGCTGCCTCATCATTAAACTATGTTGTATAGACATACGTGCATCTGTATGTGTTACAGACCTTTATCTCTGACCGAGCTCTGTGAGGAAATAGTTGACAAATCATAGTGAAGTCGGTTCCCACCATGCTAATGGCCAAGAAGAACATGTCGGTCTCTGGCGGAAAACAGTAGGAAATCATGAAATTGTGTGTTCCATGTGAGAGAAAAAAAAACCATTATTACAAATCAAAATATATTATCCATATCAATTTCACCTTCACTGGACCAGGGTTTCGCATAGGTCCCCTTCCTGAAGCTTGAGTAAGTGGTTGTGGAACCTCGCTCAAAAATAGGGTCTCGATCTTGAACCAGGTTTGGCCCTTTCGCTCTCTGGACCTCCACTGTCAAGCTAAGACACGGGGGAAAAAGGACTTGAATTATGAGGACTGGCTTATTTTCTTGTGTCATGTCCTGGTGTTTATAGATGTTGAAGTAATGACATTATCTCATTATACATAATGAAAAGAGCTGGACCGCTGAAGACCACTGACCTTTCCTCATCAATTATAAGCGAGCCATCCTCTGCCACTTTGACCTGAGGTACCATGAGTGCTTCTTCCTGCTCATCCTCATCTTCGGCCTCGGCCTCCTTCTCTTTCTCCTTCTCCTTCTCCTCCTCCGGCTCCGGCTCCGGCTCCTCCTCCTCCGGCTCCTCCTGTTGCCTCGGGCTCACAATTTTGGGTTGGATTTGTGGTTCCTGTGCTCTCTCTGGCGATCTGTGGAGAATAGTTTTCATGTCAAACAGAGGGTGTTATTGTCTAAGAAGCTGGTACATTTTAATAAAGAGTTAATGATTTCATGGATTATGATTATTGTAACATTTGGATGTATTACTGCTGTAGTGTAAAATGATCTTCACAGTTCTATTTTGAAGAAAACAAAAGTTAGCTTACTATTTTTTCCACAAAAATATAATTCTTATCTTTATACATAATTATTATGGATACAAAGAACATCAAACAGACATCAAAGAATGTATTAACTAAAGAAAGGATATTAAAAAAAGACAAGATTGGATAAACTTACTCTTCTCTTCCTGGAGACTGTGGAACTACAGTCTCGTTTTCCTGCACCGAGTCTTGCAAACTAGAGCTGGAGAAATTTAAATAAAGATAAAGAATATTTCTAAAGGAAAATATTAAATGTCACACAAGCTTGACAAAATTGCAGAGGAGGCACTTACGTCATGGGGTTAGACACAGGCAGATAACGGATAAGGTCCCTCATGGTCATTTTGGCGGGATCTAAAGTGTACTCCTTTACACGTGCTTTAGCTCGTTTGATTTTCTGTACCAAGGGACAAAGAAAACACATTTTAATTCAATTAATCACTATATAACAGTGTAAACTTATCTGTAATAGATTTATATTTAAATGTACAAGGTGACAAGACAAGAGAGTCTACATTTTTCTGCGCTGACCTTTTCTTTGTGCATCTCTTGTCTGAGCAACTCTCGGAGCTTACGGGCCTTTTCCAGTCTCTGTAAATCAGACGGGTCGTTCAGGAGTCTACTTAAGGAGAACTTTGATGGTGAGCGTGAATGTCCACTCTTAGAAGACACTAGAGTCTTGGCTTTCTCTGATATTTCAATAGCTTCTTTTTCTGGTAGTGAGGGGGGAACTTTATCCGGTGGTCTGGGAGACACTTCTTTTACTTGACTGCCTGACGTGCTCTCTTTCTTGCCACTGTCTGCTTCAATCGAGGCCTCATCCGGAGAAACAGATAAAGGTTCTGAACCGCCACAGGAGGTGAGTGTAGGTTTAGGTTGTGTTCTGGGCTGCCTGCTCTCTTCGGAGGCCCTGCGAAGCCGCGGGGATGGGAGTGCTTGTGGAGCTGCTGTAGTGCCAGCTTGGCTAGACGTTGTTGGTTTCTCGAGATCTGAACCGGCAATTTCAACATGAGTTTGCAAGACTGGTTTGATGGGAGACTTTGGCACACGAGCAAGGGCAGCGGGGCGGCCCGGAGCCACTTTGGGCTTGATAGAAAACCTCTTCCTTCTCTGGACTGCTGCTGCTGCTGAGGAGCTGGTGCCTTCCCCATTTTGGTCATTACTATCCCTACACAGCAGAGGCAACAGATATTTTTGTTATACATTATCCTGTTGTTTGCCCATTATATTAAAACGGACAGTCAGCGACGCTTGCTCACCTTGCAGTTGGAGTTTGTTCTGATGGGGCCTCAACAGATGTGTTGTCTGTCGCGGCAGGATCAGCGTTGCTCTCACTGATGTCTTTTGGAGCCTCACTACTAGTCTCCTGATTCGATGAAGGGCCTTCCTGAGGTGTTGCAGCAGTTCTTCCTACAATACCTACATTAGGCCGAATACTGAGTCTCGATCGACGAAACATTTTCACCTGCAAACGCGTACAAAGTCAAAGCTGCATCAGTATTCCAACAGTTCAGAGGTCACACTTTAGCACCTAAACTTAACACGAATAATATAATTCAGCCATTTACAATTGTGTTTTTTTTTTTTTTAATTGTTATACATTTGTATATTACATTACAAACAATCTAAAGCCTTGCACATCTAACTGCATCAACATTTGTATAATTTTCCCCTCA
Source organism: Coranthus polyacanthus (assembly GCA_037367275.1). NCBI lineage: Eukaryota > Metazoa > Chordata > Actinopteri > Kurtiformes > Apogonidae > Coranthus > Coranthus polyacanthus. Next base: position 24,406,863 of record JAPQRN010000005.1, read on the forward strand.
ATACAAATCTTTGCAGATAGTAACAACAGTATACTCGGGTTTTCTGAGTGCAGATTACAGTCACCACCGCAAGAACATATTTTAGAAGAGTAAATCCTTTCCTCTCTATTCGTTACCATGATGTACAGAGCCAAACGTCAATAAACACTTTGTTACCGTAGCTTTAACATAGTTTAGACACAAGTGCAAACCTGTTATTCGCATGACTGGCAGGACTAGGGACGGAGCAGAGGACCAGAAACCTCGAAGACATACAGGTAAAGGTTTCATACGTACACAACGCCTTAAGTAACGCCTATATAAATGACTTGAGAGGCGCAGATACATTATACAACATCCCAGTGATGACCAGACTACGTCGGAGAGCTTCAACTCACTTGACAACACTAGTAGTGGGAGACTCTCGCTGAACTGGGTCGACTTGTGCTGTTTCGCGGACGCCGAGACGCCTACATTTGTAACCACGCTGGTTTTAAACGCGTTACTATTCTCGCAGCAACCTACCTGTTCGTGAATCTGTCAGTTGGGAAAAGAAAAAGAGCTCTCATTACTCGACGACAAGAAGCGAATAGCGGATCCCATACACACGTTATTCCGCCATGTTTTTCGTGACGCGATATTTTTGTCGGCGAAGTGCCTTGTGGGAAATGTAGTGTGGTCTGATTGTCGCAAAGCGCTGGATGAGGCAACGCCGGCGTTCTCGCCATTGATTACAATGGGACTTTTGGAACGCGTTATTAATATTATTTACATTAGAAGTATTTTTTTATAGACTCTTTTCTCATTTCATTTCTCGTTGATGCATAAATACATCGTACACTAATTTGTTTGTATTTCCTTTTCGAAAATAAGAGCATAGTCTTATTTCTATCTACACAGTTTTAATGTAATGGATCTGACGTCTTCGGTTGTCCTTAGTTATTCCAATAATGTCAAGTTTTAATCATTCAGACTTATTCCAACTAAGGTTTTTCAAGTTATGATGCAATTCCAATTTAAAGCTTCTCAATATCAGCTCGTCTTTTCTAAGCAGCTGATCAGGACACAAGAATATTTCATTTAAACATTCACCTATCTAAATCTGACCTTTTGAATCATAAAGTGTTTTACTGTTAAACCCTATGGACTGCGAAATGGTGGTTTATGAACAGATTCAAAAGGTGAACAACAAGGTGAACAACATTTGACAGCGTGCAGATGTGATTTAATTATTTTATTTCTTTAGTACAGACAGCATCAGCAGTTAACTTCTTTGGACATTCCCTCTATCACACACATTGTTCTTTCCTTCAGCAGATCATGACTTCATCTTCTAGATCAGTGGTCTTCAGAAATAAGGAAACTACTGATTAGATGCAAAAACAAAAACATCAGGCGTGGAAGTGTAGGACAATTATGAAAAAGAGTTCATTATTTGGATTGTCTTGAGCACTTTGTAGCAACTTGTCCAACAGATGTTATTTCATGTGAAGATCTCCGTTTGCTCCATTTCGACTGTGAACAAGAGAAGAAAGTGTGACATTAGCGTTCATTCTCTACAGTTAAGTCAGTTAGGAATAAACACACACAGAACACTCACTCGTGTACAAGTTCATGGTCAAGCAAAGGGGTTTCCAAAAGGATCCCCAAAGGCAGCTGTTGAACCAGAGCTCTGACCAACTGCAGCATTCTGTTGTAATATGAGAAAGAAAAAAAACCACAGAATTACACATCACGACTGTGACCTGCTTCATAGACTTTGAATGATGAGTGTATGAGTGACTCTCTGTACCACAGCTACAGGCGGTGGTCCAAATGGACTTGAATCTGGAGCCCCAAACGCTTCATCAAACATGTCCTGACCGACGCCTAGCCCCTGGGCTGGTGCTGAATTGTTTGCCACGGGAGCAGGAGAGAAGGCAGCATCCAGAAGGCCCGCGTTAAGGCTCGGAGCTGGGGCTGCGGCTGGCGCTGGTTTGGGAATGTCTAAACGGGTATGCGAGACAAAAGTCACAATCAGTGGCAAAATCTAACGGCATACAAATTATTCAGAAAAACCGTTCCTATATTAAGTATGCTGCTGGTTTACCATTAACAACTGATGAGATTTGATTGATGTCAAAGTCATCGTGATCTACAACATCCTGAGCCACCCCCACTTTACTGGAAAAATACTGATCAAATGCACCCCCTTCTTTGGTGCTGGGGCCTGGAGCAGAGTTGGACGCTTGTTCCCCTTTCCTCGCTGGGATGGCAGGGGGCTTGGCTAGCTGGAAGTCCTTGAACATATCCTTTCCAGTCTTCTTCTCTTTATCTCCAAGGGGGTCCAAAGCTGTGAAGGCACTGTTGTGTACCTTTGGAGGAGCCTCCTTACCAGGAGGCCTAGGAGCAGAGCGCGATGGACCTTGCTGGTCCCCCATTGCAGAGAATGGGCCAGAGTGGAAAGGATTAGTGGAGGGCTGACCCCAACCTGGAGCACCAGGTGGCGCACCTGCTGCAGGATGACCCCAGTCTAGGTGGGGAGGGGAAAGAGGTGCGACAAACTGAGATGGCATTTGCTGGCCCCAAGCTGTGGGTGGTATGGGTAGACCGCCAAAGGCAGACGGCTGTGGGTAGGCGGGCCTAGGACCTGGAGGCATCATTCCTGGCATGGGGAACATGGAGGGTGCAACAGTGGATGCTCCCCACATGCCTGCAGCAGGGACACACGTGGTAGCCGGAGGGCCTAACTGTAGATTTCCTGAATATGAAAGTGGTATATGAAAGTTTAAAAAAGGCAGGAAATTAAGAACCTACCAATCAAATTCCTGCGTGTGTAAGTTTGTCTCTTGTGTAATTACCCAGAGCAGCTATGGAGGATGGAGTGGAGTTAGCAGGTGTATTGTTGAAAAGGTCACCTGGAGCAGATGACCCTTCAGAATGAGCAGGAGCAGCAAACAGGTCTGCCCCAAATAGGTCACTTGCTGTAGACTATTCAGAAAATAAAACAATATAATAAAAGTAATGCTGCAGCCAAAAAAAAAAACAAAACAAAAATTTAAATTAACATTTACCAACAACATACGATTTATTGTACTATACTTTTATATGAGTCAGAATGAAATACTCGTGAACATGCATGGATGCATCCCAACTTACCAGTGTTTTATTCTCTGAAGCATGAATGTTAGAAAATAGATTGTGAGCAGAGATGACAAAGGTTACAGTTAATTGTTCAGCAGCACAGTCAAGTGTCTTTTATTCAAGCCAGTTAGAGAAGCACGTGTACGCCAATGCATGCACAGACCCAAACAAACAACAAGCCTGCAATTGTAAATTACCAGCCTCATCTAAAACCCAGTGCATCTTCTGACATATACACGTCAGACACCAAAGAACAACCCAAATTTCCCGTAAAGGAGATGTTAGCATACTAACTTCAATTCTAAAATTGTGTGCAAAACCCATTTTAGGCATAACGCATGCAACATAACTATCATTCATCTAGCTATGGACTTTCACCTTTGCACTCCTTCGGCCTCGTCCAGCCTTAGAGCTCTGTGGAGGTGGGTTTAGGACAACTGAATCCTTGCTATGAGTCACTGGGGGTTGTGGGTCATGAGTTATGCCATTACTGACAGGGGACGTTTTCAAAGATGTGCCAAAAAATGGGTTTCTGGTTGAGAGAGCCGGTCCAGAATCATTTCCATCCATCATGGTAATGGTGTTGCTCTGAGTTATCTTGCCTCCTAACGGCCAGTGGCCATTACTGAGAGCGAGGATCATTGTCTTACTGGATAACCCATTTATTTGCTGACTGAGATGTTCAGAGTCTACATTTAAAACGCTGTTAATAATTGTATTATTAATGCTGTCAGCAGCGTTGTTTAGGTGATTGGTAGTGTTTAAGGACATCTGTGAGCTGTTATGTGCGGACTGAGCGGGTGACTTAGAAAGAGGGTCATCTCTAAAAGGGTCACTGTCTGGAGTTGGAAAATAGCCAAATGTCGTGGAAAAGGGATTCTCTGTCTGGGGAGACGCCCTTTGGTTAGGGGCACAGGAAGTAACAAAGGACTGTCCCTTTATACAGTTCTGATTACTGTCAACTTCAACAGAAAAGTCCAGCAAGAGAATATCATTAGCGTCCTGGTTAACACGAGGAGGGCAGTGGGAGAGAGAAAAGACAGATTTATAAATCAGTTCTGCGGTAGAAAATAAAAATTTATGAACAAAATGAAACATGAATCACATGGTGTGAAATGGTGTGACAATTTAAAGCTGCTAGTTGTAGAATGAAAACACGTTTTGAAGGTAAAATGTTTAATAAGTGTTGACTTCTCGCGTTGGCGCATTGACCTAGAAACAGTGGTGTAAATCACTACCAATATGATACACCAGGTGGCACCAAAGTCAACAAAACTTATCCTTCAAATATTCTACTTGTAGCAGCATTAAAGGTTCGATGACCAACACAGAGATTAACACGAAGCATAAAGTCAGTTCTTTAAAGACTTTTTTGATTCAAGACCACAATTAAATCTACACTTTATAAGAGACTGTGGTCTTTAGAGAACTGACTTCACACACACACACACACATGGAATGATATGAGAGGAGCTGAGGTTATTTTAATAAAAGTTATTATAGAATTTAAAAACATGATTAAAGATGCTCTAAAGCCTAGTGAAATTGTCAAGAGGTGATATTTCTGCATGTGACAAAACTAAGGCGCACAATGTATTAGACATACAGTAAAACATAAATGCCAACTACATCCCAGTGAGTGTAATTCCTCTATGTGGCCCACATAAAGGGAACATTTTACACCATGGCACCACACTTACATTTGGAGCCTGGATGTCTGGAGGGGTCGTAATGTCTCCAAAAAGGTCAAGCTGCTCCACTGGCTGGATGTCAAAAGAAACAAAAACATACTGTATTTATCCTAATACTGTGGATATGTGGTCTTTAATTTAATGTTAAAGTTACAAAAACAAAAGAGCAGTAATTCCTACTTGGGCAGTTTTGGCGTCATCCATACTTAGCAAGGCATCGCCTCCATTCTGAAAAAAAAAAAAACAGAAAAAGAGGGTTATAGTAAGAGTCGGAGAAAGTATTAGATTGAAAGGAGTTCTTATAAGTGCTTACCTCAACTACTGTAGTGCCATTTTCACCCTGCGAACACATGCAGACTGTTAATGATTATACTTATGTGTTATTTCACATCATTTCAATGGAATGTCTGAAGATGTGATTCATTGAAGGAACACAGAGAGGCAGTGTTGACATTCAGGAGGTACATACGGCGTACCCTGTCGACTGTGCCAGATGGCTACACTTAATGCTTTATATTTTCTTTTAGAAAGAAAATGTTCTCACACTCCAACTTCTACTGGAAAAAAAAAAAAAAATCAACTCTATGCCAAAGTCTTTACTTTTGTTACTTTCTGCGAGGCCTGTGTCTCTTTCTTCCTCATGTTAAAGATGACCTGGAAGAGATCTTTCAGGTCGATGACCAGGGGCTCTGCCTGTATGGAGAGAGAAAGACAAACTATTCTAGGTGTCCTTGTGTTGTCTTTACAGATTACTGTATTTACATTGCGTTTGTGTGTGGTATGGGGGGGGAGTGTGCCTCCCTCTTTGTGAAACAGTACCTGTTGAGCAGTCTTTATGGCAAAGAACTGATGCTGTCCTTCGGCTCCACACACATATCCAAATGCCCTGTTATCGGTTACATCTCTGGCAATGAAGGAGATCTTATTCACCACATGTTCGTGCTCAATTACCTGGATGACAGGACAAATAATACAACTTATACACTTGAAAAGTAAAACGTCTATAACCTGTAGTGCTGTTGATCTGCAGTTTTGCGTTGTCATTATTGTCAAATGACAACGCAAAACTGAAAAGGAAAGAGGAAAAATGGCAAAACTTACTCCAGATTTCTCATCAATGATCTTAATGCCTGACATGGAAATGTTGACCCAGATCCTCTGTTTGTGTTTACCTTGGGACCGAGCGGCAACTGCCATGCCCTGGAGACAGAGACAACGTGACATTTTACATACTCTGCATTTTAATATCTGCTCGTTTTAAAGGCCGCTGATGCTCACATAGACTCAACCATTCGGGATCACTCTACATCATGAAATGTATGAAGTCATTATTAACACCCTCTAATCAGAGGTGGGCAGCCCATCGGAGTCTGCGAAACTACGCTTTATTTCTGACGGGGAACTGAAGCTGTTATATTGCTGTATTCAGAGCCACTGGACTTCCTCAAGGGCAGTGGTCTTGCCTCAAAACCGCTAAAACACTGTCTCAATCAGTTAGTATTAAAGCACCAAAGTCACACAATAAAGCACGGGGTAGAATTGTTGTTTTTGTCACGGGAATGTAGTTGGTTTGAAAGGTACTTCAGAGCTTCAGTCCCCCCGTCCGCAAGGGCCGTCTGAGTGGTGAAAATGTTCTCTTAAAATGATATTCTCTTTACCAAACCCATACCAACCCATTCAAACCCTCGTGTGATTCTGTTTAGGTGTTTGGGATTCTCTGTCCTGGGGATGACCCTGCACAACGACTGTCTCAAACATCCACACCTCCCCCCTTGGTCAATCCTTGCTCCCCTCTCTGCCTCTTGCTGACTTTTTAGCACTTTACAGAACCATGGGGGAGAGGTTACACTTGTGAGGAGTTGTAAAGTTTCTGCACACTGTGGCTCTCGTCTGCATCGAGGACACATTCGTAGCAAACACAGCGGTGATGCTGTGATGTGAAACAGCCGCTACGACTCTGGGGAAGCAAAGGGACTGGCGAGCTTTAACGCACTGTTCTCCAGTTGCGGCTTACATCTCCGATTCCCGTCAGAAATTTCAGGATTCTTTCAGCTTATTCTAATTTCTTACTTTCAGTTTCATCATAGAGTCCTGACACATCTTGTCTCCTCTGGCCTCTGGGACATCATCAATGCCGATAAGCTTGGCCTTGTATCTCACACCATCTCCTTGAAACCTGGCCAGCAGGTACTCGTCTGTCTTCTCCGGAACTGTAAATATATATATATATATATTTTTTTAATTAAAATTAAGCTCAAATGGTCTGCTGAAGTTATGTTCATGTCATTCTGTCTTCCCTGGCTCACCTTTCTTTTTCTCTTTCTTGAAAGGGGTCCTGGATGTGCCTGTTGAAGGTGAGGTGGGAGGGGTGTCGGACGACGAGGCTGCAGTTGGCGAGGCGATGCTGGGATCAGCGGGGACAGGCGCACTGCTCTCCACCTCTGCGGACATGGTGTGTGAGTGAGCCTCGACTGGACAAGTGGACACTCAGGGGTCAAAAAGACAGCGGCTCCGCGTGCGGGGGCAGTGAGGTCAACAGAGCAGATGACTCTCAGCACCCACACATGCTTTTCTTGTTATTTGTCTGGAGCAGGAAAAAGAGAAGTGGGACAGTCAGTATAAAGGAGAAGAAGTTAAAAGATTAACCCTTCTCTGTCAGAAACCAGAAACAAGACACTGGATTGTAAAATACTACAATTAAAAGTACCTTGTGATGACTTTTGTGAGTGCATTTTGGAAGGTTTTGTGCACATCAGCGATAATGTTCTTTTAACGGTCCACAGTAAACATTTACAACCTCAGAAACACACTTCAGAGAGAGAAGCACAGGAATCCATATGACTCATAAAAATACTGTGTCCTCGTAGGGCACAGAAACACACACTTTAAACCTGCTTCACACATGATAAGTCAGTTATTTAACACTGGAAAAGATTTGGGAGTGAGTCACCCCGAAGATACTAGCTTTTAACAAATCTATTATTCTCCTGCCATTAAATGTACATATTGTGGAGGTTTGTGATAAATAGACGTGCGCCGTACCTGTGCACGTAGGTAGGAAAAAAAAAAAACAATGATGTAATTCTGTCACGCCATGTGACTTTTTTAGACCGGTAATTACATGAAAACTGAGAGTTGTGCTATCTTGCATATGAACATCATCACAATATGTTTCTCAGCCAATATAAAGAGCATATTTTAAGAGTAAATAACCAGTAAAAACAACAAAAAAGTCCATCATAGAAAGCGATGCAACCACACAGAATATGAGATGCCACTGGAGGTGAGATTCACTTATATCTCCACATCAACGATAGGGCGCAACACATAAAAACATTCGATTTGAGTCAAACAAGCATAAAACACACATGCACGCACAAAGACATATAGGAGCCGTGTTCTGCAGAGCCACACAACACCAGCCATGAACGCAACATACCTTTAGCACCAGCTCCAGAGGCTACACTGTCTGAATTAGTCGTGTAAAGAGGCTGTGAGTACCGGAGGATAGGCCAAAGGTTGAAAGTGGGCAAAGGTTGAGCAATTACCTGAAGTTAATCTTACGCTAGCGAAGCAGATGATCTCGTGATGTCCAGCTAAGCAATTACGAACGGAAGTTACAGCCTTCAGAACGATCATTTACCTACGGAGTCATTCGCCAAACAATGTTAAATGTACTGATAATGTGGAATCAGAGCGTAGGCCGGTCCTTAAAGGAGGAAAATCTGAATCCACTTGTGTAACGGTGCAAATTCTGAGTGTTCTTATCTAAGGAAAAGCACAGAAAGACGGTCAAAAACACATTCAGGTCTGGTGTTAGTGTTTATCATTAAATCAGCCAGGCACATCATTTGTTTGATTCATGAAGGAAATGACAGCTATTCAGGATGAGATAACGGATGGTCAATGAGTGTGTTCCAGCTTCTCTGTGAACACCAGAGCCGTATCACTACATCACCACAACTACTGTACAGCTGTAAAACAATAAAAAAACAACAACTTTGCTTTATGCACCAGTATGAATTTGGAAGTCAAGGCTACAAGCAAGTGTGTTTGGTCCCCTGTGACTTCTTTTATATTTCTAAAATGTGCAGACAAACAGGGCATAAGCCCAAGCGTAACATATGATTTTACTAGTCCAGTAACCACAGTGGTGTCAGAGTCCGAATTCATTACTACTAGCTGGCAGAAAAGGCTGGTAAAAAGGGTAAAATGTCAGCTGTTCGTAGCAGATTTGAGTTAAAGGATTGCATTTTAACAACTACCACAACCGACAAAATTCTGAACGACGACAAGTGTAAGGTATTCTACTCTGAGGAACTGAACAGAAATTCACTCCGAGCCTTTCATAACGTACCTTACATAAGTAATCCACGGCTTTATAGGGCATCCACTATTGTCACGACACAAAATAACAGTAGAGCGCAGAACTCGAGCCTGAATTCATATTTGTCAGCAAAATAACTGCAGTGCAAGGACAGAAATGTCACAATCCTGGGCCGTCAGGAAACGTAAACTACTGCACATCTGGAGGAAATCAGGGAATGACTCAGTCTGCAAGTGAATGAGATGGTGAAATACCACAGGCCCACTGTGAACACAGAGGGCATGCAGACACTTTCATACAAAATGAAAAAGGTTTGCACTAAACTAAGACAGAGGTGAAAAGGAGATGCGGCACAATAAGTTCATAATCAACAGTGATGAATTGTAGCAGTATTTGAAGTGAATAGGGCTGATCTAAAAAGAAACTCTGTCTCCAGAGGGAGAAAAGTGAATTATATGGTCTATAACCCCTGAAGCTGAGGCCATAAAATGAACAAAACACATCATTTGGTTTCAGCTCCCAAAGTGATGCCACAACAACTTTTTTTTTGTTTTTTTTTGTTTTGTTTTTTTTTTCCTCCAGACAAACAACGAATCTGACAAACTTTTTGTGTTGTTGTTATGACCGTAGCTGTCCCAGGCTACCTCCCAAACCCCAATCACCGTAACCCCTCCGCTACCTGGAGTCTCTCGGTAAAGCCGTCGCCTAATTAACGCACGGATGGAAACAGAACGCAATGATCTACCTGTTTTAGAAAGCGTACGGAGATGTTGAAATCCCGCAGAACAAACAGTGATTGTTGCTCCCGCGATGCCTCCGCGGCTCTGTTGAAATTGAGTCAAAAAAAAAAAAAAAAAAAAAAAAAAAAAAATAAAAAACAGCGTCGGGGAAAAACGCGCAGGAGTCAGATGTTTTCCCCTAAATGCCGTGGACAGAGAAAGGAGAGACTGCTGCAAACTCCCAGTTTAACCCTTCGGTGACGGACGGAGCCAACTTTAAACTGCAGGGTTCAGCGGAGAAGGGGCGGTCTCTACACGTGAAAGAAAAGACATCTGCATACTACATGAGGATCCCCTGTAAGTGGGTCATGAAACGTGTGCATCACGGCGCGTCCGAGGCTGAAAAATGGACTGGATTTGACCGAGCTTTCAAGAAATGCGCGTCGACGGTCTGTTCGCCCACAGATTTGAATGCTTGCAACGTTAATGTCCATTAAAGCCGTATGGTCCAACTAATCCTGCCAAAGACAGATGAGATTTTCCCCTCAGTAATGTCTAAGTAGGCGCGTCACTGTTTAGGAAGAGCAGAATGAAATGAAACACGAGGATTTTATATATATTTGATCTCTTTCGTTTGTTTTGCGCAACAGTGGCCAGAACAAGTGTCAAGTTGGGCTCCTTCAGATAAGATGAAGCAAGAATTCCTTCTTGCACAACATGTGCGGCAGAAGTAGGCTTTATGTTACTAGAAGTGAGAAGAAAAAGACCAAAAAAAAAACAACCAAAAAACATCTAAAAGAAGTCCCACCTTTCCTCTGCCAGAACTGTATGATGGCTTTCAAACTGCAGAGCTCCTACCTATTATTTAAGCACCATAAAGCAATGTGACAGAGAAGAAGAGGATTGGTTTCACTGTTGCTAACACAGCACAATTTTTTTTTTTTTGAAAGTCTGGGCAATGTATTTCCTCTATGCCCGAGTATTCTTGCAATTACAGAAAGCCGTTGGAGTAATCAGCTTCCTCGGTATAAACGTCTCGTTTCACTGCCATTTGATGCCTTTCAGTGATTCCTCCGTATAATGACAGTTTTGGCTGTTTTGCACAGGGTGCCGGCGATGATATTCCCAGGAAGTAAAACACACAGGAAATGTTTTTTTTGTTTCGTGTTTGTAGGAAGCTTTAAAAAGGCTTTACATGTGTTTGGGATAATTAAGCGAAGAACTGGGTTGTTGGTACAAAGCAAGGACGGGGATGATAATTAAAAAGGAGAGAAAACGCATTCATCTTTGAAAGCAAATAAACACAGATTATTGGGAAAGGAAGTCAAACTTTTGTAATATCAATCTAGAGTAAGCGTCAACACTGAGGTCCGCGTCAACATGAGTAATGATGTCAGTGTGGTTCGTTTTTCCTCTGCACTGGTTGCTTTCACTTCTCTAAATCTGTCACAATAAACACTGGTGGGTTGTAATTAACACGTCTTTTGTACATGTACCTTTCAAGCGACTTAGGGACGTTTAATCACAAGATCTGTGTCAGAAATGTAGGTAAACCTCACCTAAAGGCTTTGAGGCACCAATAAGTTGCGATGATATTCATTTCGCCTGTACGCTAATGCCTATTGGTCACACGGCCAAAAAGCTTTTGTCATAAACTGAGGGTTTGTTTTTTTTTTTTTGCCTTTTGCTGTATCTGCTAAACGTGAATCTATTAGTTTCTAAGGGCCGTGCCAATCAGTCAGTCACAAACAGTCATTATCAACCGTCCAGTGTCTTTACTTTAACATTCCAGGAACTACAAACTGATGATTTACTAGCAAATAAAAAATATACGTGAGGACATGTAGCCTACTGTATACTGAGAGCTGAGTAATAAAAGAGAAAAGGACAGAGGAAGGACGTACTTCCTGGCTTTGTATCTCTTGTTCTGCTGACAGAAGCTGGTTTTTAGGTGATGAGCCCCTCAGCAGCCAGATTCTCGACTATCTGAAAGTCTGTTTTGTCCTTCAATCGCAAACCACTGACATGTACCGATTATATACTTTACAGCTGCGCTCTTTAAACATTTAATACCATCAAAGATTTCACTTGCAGAGACATTTGTGATTCTGAGAGCGTAAAAAGAATCCATTCACGGTGCTTAATTACTTTCCTTGATGCAGCAATAGTCAAAGGACATATATAGACATAGATATACAAAACTGAACTGCATAAAACTGCATTCACGTCCAACATCCAATGACGCATGGTTAAATATACGTTTCTCTTTTCTTCTGAATGTGATTCATTCTCCGCGTAGATCATTGTCGCACTCAACACAACCGAACACTTGCATCATACAGGAAGACGCACAGGTTGCTAGAGACCCACGCAGGATTATAGGCTTACGTGAGCAATATGGATTCTGGTAAGAGAAGCAAAAGTATGGGACACCCCTTTTCCAGAGAAAGATGGCATAAGTCAGCACGGAATATAGCATATTAAGGCATTTATCTTTATGATAGAATGCTGACTGAGGCGATCCAATGGGAAGTGTCTTTTCCTCGGTTTGTGACAGGAAGGCCACAATCCAAACATCAAGCGTTTAGGGCGTGAATCCTGGAACCGGCAGCCACCGCAGCCAGAACCTAAGATAGCCACTTATCTCAACTCCATAATTGAGGTAGTCTCTGATTTTTATCCTCTCTGTCTCACTCCGTTCTTTTAACTCTCGGCTGTCATCGCCGTTCCTGTCCATTTCAGTCGAAAAAAACATAAACCAGTAGGGCAACTGGGAAAGCAGGAAATAACAATATCATCATATGCTATATTATTTTACGGGACGTAGTGTGTAAATTACAGTTAAACTGAGCAATAGGGTGTCCCAGTTTTAACTCCCCCACCACCACCACCCCCCCACCCTCCCACAAACAGGAAGTCTTTTTAGTCAAGAGAAACATTGGCCAAGCACCTTACCTACCCTCTGGTTTCCTGAGAAAGCTGTGGGGAAACTGCCGGACCTCATAAAAGTGGTGACTTCAGCACATATTTGTGCCTCTCCAGCGGGCCATGACCACATAGCCCCTAGACTACCCTACCTCTGCTTGCAGGAGATTATCAGTGTTGGGGTAAGAAGCAGGACAGGACAGGGCAGCCCCCACCGTGACTTTGGAATAGTCGGACTGTGTTTGGTTAAGTCAGCAGAAAATACTTGTCAGCATGTTGGAAAAACTTAGACATTTGTCTGTTTATTTGTCCATAAATATGTGTCGGTATGAATAACTCCCTGCCTATTGAGAATGACTGGATAAATAGCTCTCCCTGTAATTAATAAATAACGTGAGAATGCAAATGTGTTTTATGTCTAACTTTAAATTCAATTCGGTATTGCGTGTCTCTACATTGAAGAGTGTTCTGTTTTCCCTTTTTTTTTGTGATTTAGACACACTGCACTCCCTCCTTTTGAAGAACAAAGTTCTGCAGACTCAGCAAAAGCCTGTCAGATCACATGACAGATCATTAGGTGCAACGGTTTAAAACTTCCTGTGCATCGTGCAAGGCTTGTTTTAATAAAGGAAGGAGTATGTGACATGCTAAAAGCGAAGCTGCTTTAAAGTGCAAGCAGTATATATTCTTATTAAAGTCTCTACGTTCGTGTTTTCTTCTACAGCAGATACATTACAGTACATATAAACAGACATGGGAATGCAGAATACTAGTACTCCCTGATGGATGTTGCCACCTTGTGGACAAAAGGTTAAACATCAGCACACGCTGCAAGAAAGCACAACAAGAGCTATATCACTGGCAAGTTTTCCAAACTTTTCTCACTCCTAAATGCCTCAGTGGTGTGTGAATTGCAATCGGAAAATGAGAGTTTTTATAGTTTCATTATTGAGTTTCCCACTGTCATATAATGACCTAAATGTACCATTGATGTGATGTGTTTCAGGTTTCAAAACTACCTCTTTAAATATTTGCTTTACTGACGTGTTGCATAACCCTGGAATCACCAAAATGAAAGCCTCAGCTGTAATAAACAGAGCTATTGGTAGGTTAAAAACTCAAATAATTGACCCAGGATTTCTCTACAAAACAGTTCTGAAGTGATCTAACTAATTGGCCGCTCGTTCACCGTTTGTTTTGCATTAAAGAATGAGTGAAGCTTCGTGCCGTGTGGTTCTTGGACCCTAAAACACTTTTTTTCTGCAGTTTTAATAAGTTGCTTGGATGTTCGTAAATCACTGTGTGTGCATGTGTGGATTCATTTGCATGTGACCAATAGAGCAGTATTTGAGTTAGACGACACACGACTCAAATTGGGTTTTTGTTTTAGGAGGCTTTACTGACATTGTGAAGATCAAAATGTTTGCGTTTTAATTCAAACAAACAATGTAGGAACCTTTAGCTCGGACTTTCCAGTCCTGAATCAATATGAGTGCAGCTGAAATCGTATTGATTCGATGACGACAACATCATGTTCCTTTTGCAGTTGGATAATCATTGACACAGAGTTTGGTGGAAAAGACTAAATACAGAGACAGACACTATTTGCCTCTTCAGATTTCAATATGAGGACTAAGGTTGCTCTCCAGCTTGCCTTCTGTGGCCTGTGTCTTACTGTGGCACTTCTTGGAGAAGGAATGTATGTATTTCCTGTTTCATTTAAACATAAGTATACGCATGTTGGATTTGGGTATAGTGGCCAAAGTTTATTGCATTTCCTAAACTATGCATTTCAGGGGAGTGGAACTTCCTGATCCACCAGCAGTGGACTGTGTTTGGAGCAACTGGTCAGAGTGGAGTCCTTGTGATCCTTGTTCAAAAACACGAGTAAGCCCAAAGATGTAGTCAAGACAATTAGAAACCCCACACTGCTATGATCACAATACCTTGGAAGCTGTTAAACAACAGTCTGGAAAATATTAACAAAGTGTGATATGATTTGTGATCCTCAGAGGCGTTCTCGAACTGTGGAGGTTTTTGGCCAGTTCGGAGGCGAGTCCTGCCAGGGATCTTTAGGGGACAGAGCGTTCTGTGCAACAGATGTTGCATGTGACCGTCAACCTCCCGTTTGCTCCGACGCGGAGTTCCAGTGCGAGTCAGGTAGAGCAGCTTCTTTTAAGCCACATACAGTATAATTACAGCATTTTAGGCTGCTTTTCGTTCAGCCCCTCTTTGCACGTGCAGGTTCTTGCATCGACAAGAGGTTCTTGTGCAACGGGGACTATGATTGTGAGGATGGATCGGATGAGGACTGTGATCCCGTGCGTCCCCCTTGCGGCTCAAGAGTCCTGGATACCAATGAGCAAAGCAGGACAGCAGGATACGGGTGAGTCCAAGTCAAGAGCTCATTTAATTGCAATCAATGAGACGATCGAAAGGAGACTATTAGCACCACAGCGATAGCTCTTACAACAGGATGTACCACTGATCCATTTATGTGACAATAAAACAAAACTCTAAATCTATGAAGTAGCCCATATAATATATATTCAGGAAGATAATCTCTTATCGTTGATTGTTTACAACACAGTTTATCACATTTCTGTTTATGTAAATAACTCAAATTAAGATTCAAGTCCAAGTAATCAAACATTATGAAATTGGTTGCACAGAAATGACTGCCAGACTTAGTTCCTCTTCCTCTCTCGTACTCAACATATTGTGGCGGTGCTACGGAAGGACTGTTCACAGCTGTTCATTCACAGGGAAGCTCATCATGAAAAACATGTAAAAACACACTTTTGCATGACTTACTTATCACCAAGCATGAGTTCTGTCAGATGCGTCCACCGTCCTGTTCTTGCAGATCTCTCAGCTAATAATAAAAATGTGTTTTGTGAGGTCACGACGACCTTGACCTTTGACCTTTGGCCACCAAACCCTAATCAGTTCGTCCTTGAGTCGAAGTGAACGTTTGCGCCAAATTAGAAAAAATAAATCAAGGCGTTCACATTCATAAGAACGTACAGACACGAGGTCACAGCACTCTTGACCTTTGACCACTGGTCGCCAAAATCTTGTCGGTTTATGTTTGTGTCAAAGTGAACATTCTGTCAAACCGTTCCTGAGGCATCACATTTTGAATGTAATGGGGACGGACAAAACAGATGGTCTTATAGAGGTGCTCTGTGGAGAGTTTCAGTCAGATATTTACCTGGACGTTGGTGGTGAATGAACTAGAGCTAAAGAAAATGTATTTAAAAACAGATGATAGGCTGATTTAGATGCTCATTTGCCTGTATTTCGTCATTTATTTGTGCCAAATGAACGCTAATGTTGCGCCGTTTCTGCTAAATTCAAATGGACAAACGTAATTAATGCAGGAATCTCGTCACCCCTGGCTTTCTGCCTAACAGACCTTACACTGTATCTTTATACCAGAATCAACCTCTTGGGCGCAGATCCTCGAATGAACCCCTTCAACAATGACTTCTTCAAGGGGAGATGTGAAACAAAACTGAATCCAAACACTAGGAGCACTGAGAGGATTCCCTGGAATATTGGGGTTTTCAACTATGAGGTTAGAAAGAACTTTTCTGCAGCTTACTGCATGTGATTCTGTGCGCGTTTGTGTAAAATTGTGATAAATAGAAACAGAAACGGCTCTGAAAACTCTGTCCTCCTTTAACACGATGGTTCTCGTTCTTTCAAGACTCGAGTGGATGAAACCATTTCCAGAGAAATCTATGATAGTACGCACAGCCTTCTGAAGGAAATGTTGAGTGAGAAGACCGTTACCGCCAGCATTGGACTTTCCTTCAAATTGAACCCAACTGAGCCGTCCATGTCCAATTATTCTAAAGTGAGCGTAGGCCAAGAACATGAGAAGAAATCCATGATTAAGGTGATCTCAGAGTACAGCAGTGTTCAGGTAAATGTACAAATATGCATCAGAATAAGTAGTCTATGGAGAGGAAATTGTGTCACCAATTAAATATTAAAGGTAAATATACTATAATACTTATGTCTTTCACTCTCAGAACAAAAGCTTTATGCGAGTAAAGGGAAGAGTACAGCTGAGCACGTACAGGCTGCGTTCCCATGAGCTCCAAGTGGCCGATGAATTCCTTCAGCACGTCAGGTCGTTGCCTTCGCAGTATGAGAAGGGTGTTTATTTTGCCTTTCTTGAGGACTACGGAACCCACTACACCAAAAACGGGAAGACTGGCGGCGAATATGACTTGATCTATGTTCTCAACCAGGACACCATCAACTCAAGAAGTACGTGTGCATCAGCGTGGCTCTTCACATTTGGAAATGTTTCCATTCGAGAGTCTTGTCACGAGGGATGCATCGACCGCGGAATCGGCCGATTCCAATACTGACCTTTAAAATAACAATTTGGCCCGCGTTATGCTGTTTGTTTGTTGTGCTTTTGTTGCTATTTATTCTCCCTTTTTTGCCAATCAAACAAAGAAATCTTTATCTTTATTTATCATAAAAAATAACTGAACTGATCATTCGTCCCTTTAATCCCCCTGTCTTTGAATGAGCACAAATTTAACCATAAAATGTATGAAACAGATTAGAAACATTGGCCACTGCCATCGGTGAGCGTCATCTTATTTGTAGACAAGGCCGATACCAATATCAGTGCATCCCTACTTGACTGAACAAAAGGTGATATGAACAGTGGTCTCATTTCACAGTTTCTTGATTCTTTTAGAGATTACAGAGAGAAAAATCCAAGAATGCGTCAAATTAGGCATCTCATTAAACCTCGGTGGCATGAGTGGGCAATTCACAAATGCCCACATCAAACATGATGACTGCGATTCACTGTTCGCAAATAACAAAGGTTTGTTTTTCCTCTTTTATCTGGTCACACTGCTTGGCAAAGTGTATAGCGAGTGCTGTTCTTTAATGCAAATGTGCTAGAATATTTGTTGCTATACTGAGTATGAGAATGTTTCGTATCATTAATTAGGAAGTCACTGAAATAGTCCATCATTACTGCACAGATGAGACTGCAGGAAAGGCACTGGTGGACAAGGTGATGACATCAGTCAAAGGAGGTACGCTCGAAAGTGCTGTTACCATGAGAGCTAAATTGAACAAGGACGGAGTGATGGACCTTGCTACGTATCAGAACTGGGCCCGGTCAATCGCCGACGCCCCTGCACTGCTTCAAAGCGAGGTAAGAGTAGTACCAAATGCACCGAATTTCTGTCTCGCTTTTGTTTTCAAATGAGGAGCGAACCTCTAAATACAGGTCGTAAGTTAGAAAGCAGGTGAAAGATAAGAATTCTGTCTGGTTGCGTTCCACGGATTGAAATGGCGCACGTATTCTGATGTGTTTGACAGACGGAGCCCATCTATATGCTAATTCCACTGGAAATGCCTGATGCCAACTCCAGGATAACAAACCTAAAGCAAGCCACAGCAGACTACGTTGCAGAGTACAGCGTGTGCAAGTGTAAGCCATGTCAAAACGGAGGCACTCTTGCTCTGCTGGATGGAAAGTGTATATGCCTGTGCCCTCACCTGTTTGAAGGCATGGCCTGCCAGAATTACAAAGGTGATAGAGCTCAAAACCCAGGTAAGTGAACAATGGGGTTTAAAAATACACAAACGTGCATCACAAAAACAATAAGTATATAGGCCGCCTTTCTTTGCTGCGTTAACTGGGATAACATCTTGCAGGTACAAGGCCTGCTACAACCCAGGAAGGTAACTGGTCATGCTGGTCCAGCTGGTCCAGCTGTAGCGATGGGAAACGCACCAGGACGCGTGGCTGCAACACAGACGGCCTCCTTGAAGCTTCTTGCAGAGGAGACACCGGAAGTGAAGAGCACTGCTACGCAAATACGTCAGCTGTTATTGAACACAGGTGAGAGAAAGGGGGGGGCCCTTTCTCTCACACACACACACACACACACACGAAAACAACCACACACAGTCCATCAAAAACCTCAGTTTGATTAACAAGGGAAACAGAGCCATCTTGAGGTTTGTTGTGGATATTGCAATTCATTAAAATGCAATTTTTAAAAAACTTTTGTTGGTGTTTTTTTGAGCACATAAGGTTAAAGTATAATAAAAATATAAATCACTGAAAAATGAATCATTTTTCTGCATTAGACGCTTCCTTTTGTGTTCTTTTACATATGATAGTGCTTCAATACAACTAAAAAACAAAATCCATCTCCTTAATCTCAATTAAAAAGACTGGTGTCTACACACTAACATTTGCGTTATATCAATAGAAGCCTTTTGATTTTGGCATCTGTACCGCAATGAACTGAAAAACCACAACATACAATCAGACAATATTTATAAACCGTTCCCTCTTTTACCGCTGAGGAACCCTGGACAGAAGGAGAACATGTATTATTTAAAAATGAACCACACTCGCATTTAAATCCAAAAGAACATTGGCTTTTTGTCAACAAACAACGCTGTGCCTTTCAACTTCAGTTCACATAAAATAGAGTTTGCTAAGGTACGTACTTACGGGCTAATAATTGAAATGTACATTCCAGCTGGTTTTGCAGCGAAAATGAGAACCAGATGAGCAGAAGTCGTCAGTGAGGATTAAAAAGACTTGGGAGACTAAAGACAGCAGAGTGTCAAAGGTCAGAGATTAAAGTGTTGGCTATAAACACTACATAAAGGAAGTCATTCTTTTTGTCTTAGTTTTATGTACCAGAAGGCCTCTCAATATGTTCGTTAACACTGCATGTACACAACAATTTTCACAATTGTGCTTTTTTTGTGGGACTTTTGGACGTAAGAGACGGCTGAACAAAGAATGCACTTAGGTACAGTACACAACCATTCAACGTATGACTCTTAAAATCGACCATTTTGTCTGGCTGTAGAAATGTGTCCGATGTTCTTTTTACAATCCAGCTGTTTGCATATAGTCCCGACACACTTGTGCAGGTCAAATCTTTCACACGTGTGAATGCGATAACAGTTATTTATCTGAGCTACAGAAATGTCAGTAACCACAAGCGACCACACCTGCTGCCACGTGCAGCCCGTCTCCTGGAAATAGAAGCATGTATATTTTTAGATTTGTGCAGAGACAAACGGCAAATAACTGCGTACAGGAGCCCCGTTGTTCCTGCTGCAGTCTTTTGTTTCGCGAAACAAAACTGCTTCATATTCAGGGCTTTTGTTGCGTGATTTCTGTTCTCTTTTCAAAAAAAAAAAAAAAAAAAAGAAATCATCACCATTAGGTTTTGCTTGAGGATTTGCTCTCACAATAGGCAAAAAGGATGACTGTCTTATTTGCTTAGCTTAACAGCCTTTGATTTCTGTGTTTGCTCATGGATTTACACTCAGTCATTTAGCGCCAAGACATCAGGCACGAGTGGAGATCCTCGTGCCAGAGGCGGCCTTGTTAAGCAAACAGTGAGAGAGTGAGACGGCGGAGAGCACACCCATACAGACTTGCACAATATTTAGGAATGTGCATCGACCTGCGCGGGGGGGGGGGGGGAACAGAAGCGCTGTTTCCGCTATGCTTATTTTAAACGACTTCTTCTGAAATAAATTCCTCGGAGTTCTCTTGACGCGAGTGTAATATTAACAACAGGCACGGTTTGGGCTCAGCTTCAAATTATGTATTTCTTCTTCTCCCTCTTTCAGAAAGCATATTTGTGTGTGTCTGTGCGTTGTGGGGGGGGGGGTGATGAATGCATACTTGAGAAGCAACCACTGGGGGTGGCGGCCCCTGGCCTTCAGGATGTCAGCATAATGGAGTAAAACTTTGAGACCTTATTGAGCTCCAGGGAGACCCCATTCACTCCGGACAGCAACAAAGCCTCGGGCCATTATCTTAGACTAAAATGTTTTGTTCTTTCTTCAGTCTTTAGCAGAGCCGTTAGCCCAAAATAATGAACCTCTCGTCACCAATAGACTGCCCAGTTCTCTTTTTACTCATATTTACTCATAAACCATTGTCACTGTAAAATAATTCTACACATGAAAACTTTTTTTCAAAAAAAACTTTAGATTTAGATGTGTATTTATTTCATATTTTAAGATATGAAATCAGAGCTGAAATATAAAGTAAAAACAGAAGAAACTGAGTAACAATAATAGTAAATCAAGACGCACAGTACACAAATAAGCCTAGTATATAATGCAGTCTATAATACAGACACATACACATATATACTGAAACTGATGACAAAAAGTCACAATATGCTTTTAAAATGGAAAAATAAATAGATAATAAATAGATGACTTTCTTTTTTTTTTTTTTTTACAACAAACTGTTTTAATTTGCAATGCCCCACTAGCATAAAATATATAGATCCTTCACGAAGCTCTTTAAGTTCCCTGAAAAAAACTTGTGGAAAGCTAAGACAAGGTAGGTCATTCTGAGAAAACTTGCTGAAAATGTATTTAAATCTGCTTTCGAAACGCAAACTATTGTTGTCTCATCTCATAAACATAAAGTCCGTGCTTTCAGCGAAGAAAAGGTAAGGGATATTTTTGAACAAAAGCCCTCGGGAGGGTGTGAAAGGAGCCCCCTCTCACTCCTAAATGCCTCGACACAGTTGGAGTTGCCCCCTCCCCGCCTTCCTGGGTCACTCGAGGCATTGAAGTTTTAGAGAGTTGCTACGGCAGATTACTCCACACAGCTGTCCCAGCACCGTGCAAATGAAGTTATGCCCCTTGTCAGCTATGTTTTGTGTCTCCCCAACACCCCCGACCCCCCCCTCTTCCTCTTCCTCCTCCTCCTCTTCCTCCTCCTCCCTCCTCCCTCCTTGAAAACTTTTG
>JAPQRN010000005.1:24438141-24453671 GCA_037367275.1 Coranthus polyacanthus
TGAGTGTGTTCCCAGCATTGGGACCCCACAAGTACAGGAAAAAAGAATAGGCAGACACACACACACACACACACACACACACACACAACAATAAAGACATGGTAGTTTGAAGGCTTAAGATTTCCTGATATGGAGGAAAGTCGAGGAGTAAAGAAAAACACCTATTTCTGCTTTGCATTCGACTGAGCTGTGCCGATGAGAGCGAGCTGCAGGGAGAAGAGTAGTTTACCTTTTGGTAAGGCTTCTTTCCGATTTCCTTAATAATAACACCCTCCATTGAACAACTGCAGTCACACAAACAGTAAGACAGTAAGACAGAGTCGATCTGTGTTTACTCCGTCCTCATCGTCAAGTCAGAAAGAAAAACCACTCAGTCGCTCTTCTGACCCCATCACATCACAGCAATATGCCCACAAAGATCTGGCAGCTCTCAGGGGACCCTTGGACCCCCGGTTCCAATTAGAGAGATTAGAGAGGAGTCAAGACAAGTGCAGAAGAGTTCTTAGCCAAACAACCCAAATGCCCCCCTTCACCTCGTCCAGCTGGCATACCAGAGCAAGAGGCCGGCTGCACACTCAATTTAAAGCAACTTCAAAGTGAAAGCCCAAATGGTGAGCTGCTCAAGGGTCCCCATTAACTACAAAGAACTTGACATACGCCTTAGACCGCTAGGGGCCGAATCCTGCGCTAAACAGAGATAGATATGGGGCGCTGTGTCACCGCCGAGGAAGCTCCCATTCTACATGTTGTTTACTTTTAAGTGAAGTCGAGTAACTCTTCGCCCTTTCGTAGAAGTACAGGGCTCGCAGAAAAGGTGTGTTTTCAACGGCGTAGAACAAGCTAAAGAACATATCCTGCTACTCCTATTTTCACTACACCCTTGAGAAGGAGTCCATATTTCATAGCAGAATAAAAAGTGTTGGATGACTGCCAAACGAGAACAAGCGCCAGATTCAGTTGAGCCAGCAGCTCAGTATGATGGAGCAGGCAGCTGCTCTCCCCCAGACTGTACCTCTTGAATTACTCTAATACATCACTTACTTTTATACCACGTCTTCAAGTGTTTTAGGGGAAATATAACACAGTTTTGCTTTATTGTCTCAGTGCAACGTCCTCCATTTATTTCAAAGAAACACCTTCAGCTCTGCATCGCGTACAAGCAGTTGTTTGCGCCGGATTGCATATAATAGTGTTTCCAGAAATGGAATGCAGTTCCAGAGAGTAAATTCACAAATACTCATGCAGAGACAGACACGCTCTTCAGTTTGTCTCCACTGCTGTCAGAAGTCATTACACACAAGCTGGTGTGCCAGAACAATTCACTGAACTCTGTATTCAAGTGCTTCCAAGCTCAGAGAGAGAGAGAGAGTTGGAGACAGAGGAGAGAGGGGAGGGAGGAAAAGGAGTCAATATTACAAAGCTGCCAAGTGTTTTTCTCCCCGCTTTGTTCATTTTTTTTTTTTTTTTTGTGTGTGGCTCATGGAAACTTCTCAGATGCCTGTCTCAAATAAACTGATATTTTCTTCATTGTTTTCACATGAAAGCAGAGAGCTGAGATGCTTTTGGTGAAAACAACGAAAGCCGAACTTCAAGTTTTGTTTTTTTAGCCCGTGCCATTGCAAATCAAGCCACCGGGGTTTTCTGTTATGCCTCTGAACGTTTAGATGAATTAAACAGATTTTTTTTTTTTGACGCTGACACGTTGCCTTCGTTCTCACCAGTATCATTCCCCCCCCCCTCCTTCCGCTGTTTTTCCAGCTCGATCACACCAGAGATGTTCGAGGATCGTACCACGTGCTCTGAGACTAAATGAATCCCCTGGGAGAAGCTAAGCACCAGGAAAAGGATTTGACTTTGAACTCGCTGTAAAGCCACAGGTTCAAACAAAGGTTATTCTGGCTGAGATGTAATCTAGATTTCTCCGAAAACTCCAGTTGTTGAAGTAGAGGTTTAGAAAGTGGTGAGGATGTGTGAGCTGTCTGGTTCTGTGAAGATGAGCAGACAACGGATCCAAAATAGTGAAAAAGGAAAGCAGATGAAGCTGTTAAATATATTAAACCAGGCAGTTAAACTCCAGACAGAAATGTAAAGTCTGGTTTCTCATCACAAAGCACAGTGATTCGTAGACGGTGCTTTAGTAGATTAATGACACCCACAGTAAAATGTTTTTCAAGGAACAGTGGAAAATTTACAGGGCCGCTTAAAGCTGCAGTACACAGGCATTCTGTGACACTCATTCAGGTAATGATAAGATAACAGGCTTTATTGCAAGAGCTCTTTCTTTTACGTACAATGAAGTGAAGATAATGAAGCCACATGAGTTCCCCCTGAGGTAAAACTACCGAGGGTATCTCAGTCCAAAGTAGGAGACTTTTCGGAAGAAAAAGAGAGTCCGGGGCAGAGAGAGGTTTCAGTTTTTGTTTGAAATGTGACCTCTACTCTCCAAACTCTGATCACGTATCTTTCGGAGAGGAAATAGCTGCTCAGGGACAGATACGCGACCACAGCCTCGCCACAGAGGAGTCATTGTTCACTGCATCAAGGCCTTAACAAGAAACTGGCAAGGACGAAAATGACTCGGCAGCATCTACTTTACAAGAGCCGAACAGAAAAAGAGGATGTACGGCTGTCTCATGGTCACTGAGGAACAAATATAATACTCAAGAGGTTTGGTATTGTAATGGAGGCTTGTGAACCCTCTGAAGAACTCAGGAGCAGTAGTAGTTCAGACCTTTAATCACTGAGCTTGAATACATGCAGCCTGAATTCAGCCTCAGTATTTATTGCTGAGGCCCAATGACTTTCCCTGTGATGGCATAATGACTATTTATACCGACCACAATGTTTAGTGTTGGATTGCTGAGGGTGTAGCCAAAGGAAATTGATTTCGGTGTCAAAAGCACACAGTGGCCTCAAAATTGTAGTCAGAGAGGCAGGATACGCAGATTCCAGTTTTACATTTCCATGGTTCAATCTGTCATTCTGTGCCTCTGGCGTCACGCCAGTGGGGCACAGTTTGAGCCTGATCTTAAAGCCCGTTTCACTGTTTCAGAAGACAGAAAATGACATGTCGCCCAGGGCTTCCCTGACATTTGCCTCAGTAATCACAATGTGGCAGATGTATGAATGACATGGTCCATTGTACCCAGATGGGCTATTTTTATAACCGCAGAATGGGCAAAAGAAAGCATCTTTGAGGGCCAATTTATGACATTTGTTTAGTGGCATTGCTACACTTCTCTACTGGTGGCAGACATCTCTATAGCATCTTGTGAGTGTTAACGCAGTATAAAATAGATAATGACTCCAGGGCAGAAACATCCCTTAACCGTTATTGTTCTTACGCATTACTAAAACACACATTCAGCAAAAAGAAATACTAGCTGCAAAGCCCATGACCATTCTGGTATCATCCCTCAGATGCGGCGGTCTGCAGTGACAGTAACCACATGCATGCTTTAAATCCAAACACACCACCCCCTCCGTGGCCCAACACCAGCGGTGGTCTGTCCTCATGCCTGACACAATATAATAAAAATAAGATAATCTGACTGGGCTTTTTCCCACTACTACTTAGAAATCCCTCAAAATGCCACGTTTACTAATGCATTTGCGCAATCCAAATAGTATATGTGGTATTTACGTAATATATAAGGTCAAAATTCTTGAATGGTATAGAAATGATTAAAATGTCACATATGTTTGCATGAGACTATACTTTTGAGGTTTATTTTTTTGCAGAGCTGTAAACATTCCACAAAACCCTCCTGCACCGGCTCGGTAAATGATGAAGCTATAACTTTGGAAAAACATTTCCCTTTGTTGCCTCCGAACTGCAGCAACAGTTTCTTCTCTCCAACACGGCCGTAATAGCTTTAAATTACAGATTTCTATAAAGCGAAAAGGAAAGGTTTGACTGGGTAACCAGAGAGTGAGGAGACAGTGCTGAAGTAACCGAAATGTCAGAGTGAATTTGAGATTTCCATTGTTGGCATATGAACTGTGGTTTAGGTACCGAGGAAACTTCAGACGGCCACCTCCAAAATAAGAGTGGGACGGGGGTGGATGGGTTTGAGGATGCATGAACAACGGTACAAATATGGCTCCTTTCTGGATAGCCGAGGCGGTATTTAGATTAGCAGTCCGCTCCTGTCAGGGTGGTCTGGGATACAGAGTTTATATTTTAATTTAAACATTGGCTCTCTCTGGGTCTGCACATTGTCACCGCGCTGAGAAAAGCCACACTAATCTGTTATAAAAGGTGACGTGTTAGGGCCAATATGCGGCATGATGAATGAAATGGCAAAGGCTTTTTATGGTATACAAAATGGATTCTCGTTGAGAAGTCAACTGTAGGAAATATAGTTTTCACCTTTTGACTGTGCATGTTCATTCCTCTATGTGTGGGGCACACAGTCAGCTGGTTTCAGGGTTTGTGGAGCATTTTGGATTGTTCTGATTACCTGAACGCGTCGTGTTGTTCTTCTAGCCTGATTTATGACAAGATACCCCTGAGGTTATGTTTGATTTGCTAAAAAATTCTTAATAAATATTTATCAGAGGATCTGTAAGCACCGGCGGGGGGGGGGGGTCGGCTGCAGACTAAGTGAGATGTCTGCACCTCAGTCGCACCACTATAACACACTTCATCAGAGGGTAAAGTAAACAGAGCCTGTCTGGACACGGGCTGGATATCAGTCAGACAGTGAGCAGGTACTGACCTGTCACGGTTACACAGGAAAAAGGACAAAACAGCGTTGTATCAACCAATTTAAAGAGAAAAAAGGTGAATATCTGACTGGTAAAAAAAAAAGAAAAAGAAAGTTAAAAGCGGCTCTGACGGCATGATTTAACTAAAATAATCTTGCACGTCAACTAGCCTGTTGTTTCAACATACTGGGACATATCTCAATCTGACACTGCGCCGTTTTAGTCGAACATTTATAGTCCCACAGTGATGCAGCTACATGTCACAAATAGCGCTGCTGGGGAAGAAAAGGAAATGCCTCTCTTGTAAAGCGTGGCATTGGCAATGCAGCCAAACATACTCAACAGCGATCCTCAGGTTTTTGTTTATCCAGATACTTAATTCAGTAGTACGATCCGTTTCTCAAAAACCAAGACATGTCATCTCGTCTTGTCTACATGCACACACACCACACACAGTAGCAAGAGAAAAACAAACACCCTGGCTTTTTCTTTTCCTGCAAAATCTAAATATTGACTCAGTAACCTATAATCATACACAGTCTGAACAAAATGGAAATAAACAAGTGTGTCTGTGGAGTGTAAGTGTTTGTGTGTCTCATGGGCAGGGAAGGACTTGAACGCTGACGCTGACTAAATAAAACGCAGAGAAGGAAGTGGTTCGGTTTTTTTTAAGAGGATGCCAGACAATATGGATTCGATCCAACTCTGGAGCTTCATAAATTATTTGGTATTCTCTCCATACAAAGAAGGTCTTCTGAAAGTACTTAGCCCATCCATTTCCAATCAAACATCTGCTATGAATTCATATAATTTAGCTCTCACATAGATTTCAAATAGCAGGGCTTAAGTTAAAAAAAAAAAAGCAATAGAAATTCCATTATGCTCTCAAAAGACGTCCTGCTTCAATGCCAAGTATCCCAGTAAAATCAGACAATAATCCAGACAATTGTGTTACTGTGTTGTGTTTTTAAAGTTTCATACCAGACGTAGAGTCTTTAAGTTGACGGCGCTGGTGTTCTGCAGGCCGTAACAACCCGCCTACATAACGTGTGTTTGGTTGAATGACGGTTTCGTTTAAGCGCCCTTTTGGTTCTTTTTGATGGTCACACAGGTAGTCTTTATTTATCATTTATACAGAGGCAGAAGTAAAACATTTCTGGCTGCCTTTCGGGATTTCTTACCGATGCCATTTCAATACGTTCTCACGTGGAAACTCGCCAGTTGCCAGTGGACATGGAGAAAGATGTGATATAGGTCAAATGTTTTAACGTTCAACTGAATTAAGAAGATGCCATTATAAGGCAGCCTGCATCAAATGACTGTATTTAAGATAAGACTGTTTTTCTGTGCCGCTTTCTGTAACTCTTTAGTCCAAAGTGCTCTGTTGGACTGGTTCCTTTTAAAGAGCGTTTGAGCAGACGGGAAATGAAATGATACAGCATCAATCACAACTAATTGTTTGCTTCTTTTTTTCTTTTTTTTTAGCAGATGTGCAGTGATCAAATAAAATAGCAAAATTACATATTTGGATGGAAAAAGTTTCATCCACACAGAGATTTAAACATTGTTTAAGTTTGGTAGATTCCTTGGTTCTTAAATTAGACCTTTTGCAAGTAAGTAAAGAACACTGACATCTTTTCATTTGCCTTTATTTAAAAAACAGAGGGAAAGACGTATAACACACACACACACTAATACGCTGGAATTAGCATGGTGTGAGGCAGACTTAATAGGTCCATTGAAGTCCCTGGTTCTTTTATTTTTTTTCAGATGAAGGAATGGGAAGAAAGCCCCGCACGATGAATGTCCCGACTGAGCGTCTTAGTCGTGCTGTTAGCCTGCTTTATGTTGCTCACCACCAGACTCAACCTTCTAGATTCAAAGAAATTCAAGACAAAACATCATGTTAGGCCGTTTGTTGTTTCCTGTTTTGACTCGTGTAACATGTCTAAGTAAATACCTCATTTGAAATGCTTCTTATAGATGGAAATATACTCCTGGACGTCATCCGGGGAGCCCAGGACCACAGGGACTCGCTGGTGGATAGTGGTGGGCTGGATGTCCAAAACATTCATTGATCCCGTTGTGGCCATGCCTCCTGCCTGCTCCATGATGTAGGCCATGGGGTTGCATTCATACAGCAGCCTCAGCTGAAAGTCAAGAAGCTCAATGAGGACTGACGTTTCAACTCAAAGGTTTAAATGGAACCTGATGCACGTTATCTGTTTGTTTACACAAGCTCTGCCTGCTCACCTTGCCTTTGGGACTCTTTACATTGGCAGGATACAAGAAGATCCCTCCATACACCAAGGTACGATGAACATCGGCGACCATAGAACCTACATATCGTCCGCCGTAAGGAGCAGAGCCATCCTGGAAACACAAACATTAATGTGGCATATATATTATAATATTTACAGTCCAGTAAGTAAGTGTGGAAACCGATTTCTTGTATTTTACCTGTGGGTATTTCTTCTTCTGTAGGTACTCTGTCACATCTGGATAAAAATGTTGTGCATATCCCTCATTCAAGCTGTAGATTTTCCCCTTTTTCTTGATCTTTACGTCTCGATCTACCAGGATGAACTCGCCAATGGCCTGAAAAGACACACAACCAACTGATGTGAAACATATCAGGAGTGACAGTAAAAGAAAAAAAGCGACAAATATGAGAGATGCGGTTGCACTCGATGCAGTTCTTCCACAGTAAATCGCTGTCTTACAGGGTCAAGCATGAAGCAGTTGACTCCTTGACCAGTGGACAGAACCATCATGGTGGCGCTGCCATACAGAGCATAACCAGCCGCAACGATGTTTCTTCCAGGCTGCAGAGCATCCTTCTCAGATGGCTCATTGTCTGTGGTCTAAGTACAGCACATGAAATAATATTACATAATCATCAATAGGGGACATAGTGTGAGTGTTGTAGCTGCTATAACATGCTGTGGGTTAGGTTGTTGTTGAATAGAATATACCCTCTGAAGCAGATACCAGGGTCATTTTTTCACATTCATACACAGCACAACCAAACGCATCGCCGATGCGCTGTGGTAATAACTTCTCTTCTGGAGTATTAGAATTACTCACTTTTTTGTAGATGGCGAAGATTGTTCCAATCGAGACAAGACAGTCAATGTTTGACGAACCGTCCAGTGGATCAAAACACACAATGTACTTTCCCTGTCAGTTAAGAGCAAATTATTTGATCTTTGTTACACTATTACCAATAAAACACGTGAAAACCTCTGACATCAATGAAGAAGGTATTTGAACAGAAACTCGTATGAACCGTCCAGTTGCACGTACGCGCTCGTCTGGATCCACAATGATGGCCTTCTCGTCCTCCTCTGACACCAGCACACAGGAGGAAAAAGAGGACTTGATCATGTTGATGACCAGGTCGTTGGACAGGACGTCCAGCTTCTTCACTTGATCCCCTGTCACATTGGTGCTTCCAGCAATGCCATATCTTTGAAGAGGAGGAGAGGGATCAAAAAAAAAGAAAGAAAAAAAAAACATACAGTTTTCATGTTAACTGTGATTTTTCCGTCTTTCTAAAAGTTCGTCTTAACACCAGTGGGGAGGGTTGGAAAAGTCCAACATTTTCTTGACCTCTGCCGTGGGGGGTTCAAACAACATGTCTAGAGTGTACCTTTGGCCTGGGTCTACACGTTAGAACTGCTTACTGGTTGTTTTTTCATACAGCATGTACTAAACACAGATAGAACATGTTCATGCACATTAAACTAAAGCAAGAAAAAAACACCGAAACGTTAAACAAAGACTATACATACTGTGTACTGTACATTATTTTGTTTGTTAGTAGGATACATACTGTATTTCTGCTCCTTAATAATCCCAAATTAATAGTTACTCTTTTATTCAGATGCTTCCTTCTGTTATTCCCACTTTGGAATGAAACATTCTAATCGGTGAAATACTCACAGGTTAGCGATCCCGGCCTTCCTGACAGCAGTGGAGATGGCTTTGACAGCCGTGCAGATGGAGTTTAGCAGGTTCGTCAGCTCACCTGTTCCATGGGCCCTCCTGCCCTCCTCCAGAACAAACCTGGTGAGGGTCACCACGTTGGTATCGAAGGCTCCTCTGTCGGACATGTTGCTGTCAGGTGTGGAACTGGCACTAGCTCCTGCTGCCTGAAGTGAAATAGGTGAGAGAAGGCCCAAAGTTTAAAAAGTGAACTCTAGAACCGAGATATGGGAAAATGACGGGGGTGTGCGACTCTTCCAGCCAATCGCAAGTGCCCTTTACCTCAGGTGGAGGAGGGTGGTTTAACTACATCTGGGTTTAAAAGAGCAAAGTTCAGAGATAGTGAACTTTTAAGTTTGCTTTAAAAGAATAATGGCTCGGACTAGATTCAGTTCCTTTTCCTTTAAATTGTGCGTGCTTTGTTCTTTGTCTTTGTCAGCGCTTAAAAGACCTGCTACATACACAGATTGCAATACGTTGTGAGCTACATACTGAACAAATGTAATCACTTCAACAGTCGCAGCAGGGTGACGTCACACATGAAATACATGTGGCTTAATGCTGCTGGTGCTGAAGTGCACAATCTTTACAAAGGGTTTAAACAGAGACAATGTTTCTACAGCTCAACACCAATCACTGAATTTTATTTATTTTTTTACATCAACAAAGGTACACCAAAATGTTAGCTCTTTCAACTACGAGCATCGAGCTAATGATTGCAATTAGGAATTCGAAATGTTTTTTTTCCTGCAACAATTGGCACACAGCGACATCCTTGAAAAAAAAGCAGCAGTCAGGAATTAAACTGCCTAAACATGCATTCACTGCGTGATCTTAAAGAAGTGTAAAGTCCAAATTATGGGACCCGCTGTCCTCGTCAACCCCGCCTGTGTTTAGATAACACTGTTAATTCTACATGCGCTGATAATCAGTACTTCCAGGCTAATAGGAAGATAGAAAGCGGGGCTGCCTGCTGTCACTCTGCTACTGTGTCTGCATTCGTGGGAATATTTTATCACCGTCTCTGTCTGCACATCGGACTTGAAAAGATTACAAGACTTCACACAACAACATAATCTGTGTGCAGCCTTTTGTGTGACAGGAGGCTGAAGTTCAACTTGGAACTCAACAAGACACCAGTATGAGTTGATGGTTAATCACACACAATCGTGACTCTTTCTGGATGTTTAAAAATAGGATGCATGTGGGATTTTTTTTAAAACCAGTGTGTAAGAGTTATAATATTCAACAAAAAAAAAACAGTGCACACTGTAAGCTAATACAATTCGTAAAAGCTTAATGGATCACTTGATAAATATCATAATTAACACTTAAAACCATGTATGTAGCCTATTTTGTTCCCTTCACATTCCAGTTAGTAATAAACGCTGGTTTCGGTGAAGCCTGAAGTATTTATTATCCAGTATGTCCACATGATGTCGCTGTAATTTAACTGTTGATCATAAATTAAGACTGAATGAAAAAGAGCATGTCCCTATTACTGCTGACTTTGGCGTTTGTGTGTTCAACAGAGGAACAGTGTAGAGGTTAATTATAGTTAGAATTAAGAACAGATCATGCACTAACCAAATGGAAATGATAATGTCATTAGACAAGCATTATGTCTAACAGTAAATGTGGATGTTTTGTTTTTTTTGTTGACAAGGTTGTTAAGAAATACAATAAGATGAAATTAAATGTTTGATAAAAGAAAAAAAAAAAAAGAAAAAAAAGGATTCGTTCGCGGGTCTTCGGTCGAAACGTGACCTTCCGTGACTTGCATAAAGTTAGAACTAAAGGCATTACAGTGTAGTCCAAATTGCCAAGTAATAGATTGATTAAATGAATAGACCTTAGATCATTAATATTTTAGGGAGGACTACCTGACTCCGAGCAGGAGCACACCTGCTGTGCACGCTGACAGCTCCGTGCGCATGCGCGGCCATGGTCCCGGTCCCGCAGAGAGAAACTTCTCTGACAGGAACCGCGTTTTACAACCTAAAACAAAACAGGGGGGGGGGGGGAGGTCTGTCTCTTATCGACAGAAACACCGTTCGACCTCCCCCGTACGACAGCTCCCGTGTGACATTACTTTTTTTTTTTTTTTTCTTCTTTTCTGCATCAACGGAGCGCATTGTAGGCGTTCACGTACTTCTCCAGCACAGGTGAGTTGACCCACTGCTGACGTGGGCTAACAGGTAGGTTACATGCGCACTTCACCGCCGTCCGTCACGGTACATTCAAACGTGGCACCGCAGGATTCTGTCAAGACCACGAGGCGTCAGGCTTCCATCACCGCTCGGTCGAAACATCACATATTATACTCTGAGTTGTTGATGTGTGTACCTAGGTTGAGTACACTAACACTCAGCTGGATAACATAGTGTGTGTGTTTTGGACCCCCCCCCCCTCCCAAAAACAAAAAAAAAAAAGAAAAAGTAAACTAAATGCATGGAATGATGGAACATTAGGGGCTAATTTTAAATGACTTCACATCTGTATTTATTTGGTTTCTGTGCTCTCTTCCTTTGTTGTTTTTTTTTGTTGTTGCATGTTTTCTGCATTTGTTCACACTGTAGTTTCTTTACTGCAGACTTGACTCTGCTCTCCTACAAATCCCAAACTGCTCTGCACCATCCACCTGAGGGCAACAGAAATTGTACTTTTGCATCAATCTGGACAACTCTAAGTGAAGTCGGTGGATTTGTCTTCTTGTCATTTCTGAAAAGCTAAATGCCTTTATCCATCGTTGTTGCAACTGGGTATCCCACTTTTTTCTTTTTTTTTTTTTTTAAGTAAAATCTCTCTGATTGGCATAAAGTACTACTCATAAACATATTGCCTAAACCTGTTGTTATAAGTAAGAACTCTACCTGAAAGTAGCTGTAGTATTTAATCCAAGTGCTCACTTATGTGCACTCTTAGTAGGAACGTCTCCTCAAGACCTTCACATGCTGAGAACAGAAGGTGCTTACTGGTGAAAAAATGATACGGCAGTGCAATGCAGTGAGGCTCAGCCTTTTGCTAACGGTGCTTTGCAGAATTAACTGTAATATGTCCTGGTATTGCATTTCCTTTGTGTAAGCATTGTAAGGTTAGCTGCTATCGACTGCTGGACCTGAGTCGGGAAAGACAAAGGGACTGAACAAACGCGCTAGAACAAGATGTGACTCTTTTTTTTTTTTCTAACTTGCTGCTTTTTTATTTACAGATTTATTTTACGCTCCAACTGGATATAAAGGATGACTGCGTTACTGATAGGTTGAGAAACATATTCGTGGCTCAAGGCAGTTTCGTCTTGAGAAATATGCCAGGTAACTGTTATTACTAATTATAATTTCAATTTCTACAACTACAGCTGTGTGAGAATGTGTCCTTTGTTTTGTTAAGGAGGTAATTGTGACTTAAATACCAAAACTTTACATCAATAAGAAATATTCTGTATATTTACGCCAACTTTGATAATAATAATAATTTAATTTAAATAAATTAAAATGTGTCTATCACTGGAAAAATGAAAATGTTTTCTGGTGTTTTGATTTGTTTTGGGTTTTTTTTTTACTCATGGCTAAAATACCAAGAAGATGTCTGTGGTTGAGAAAACTTGCCAAGACTATGGTTGGGCATTTAGAGGGAAAGTTGAAGAGTAATTATAGAGTGGGACCAGTCTATGTAGAGAGACATACCATTTGGAGAGAAGCAGCTTCTGAAAACAGTGTCTACACGATTGGTAAATCCGCCTCTGTCCCTCCTCTCATTGTGGGACGGGCTCAGGGAGATTAAAGTCAAAAACATTTTGAGCAGAGAGAAGCAGTGACTTAGACTCGACTAGAAATTGTCTCTGACGGGCACATAACACTGAGGTAAGGCAGAGCTATAGGGGGAAAGGGCCTTACAGATTTGTTTTCTGTTGCGTATTGTAGATGTTTTACATTACGTATTTACATATTTTATTACATATTTTAAAATAAGTTTTGGCTAGGTTAACTATGTTTTGGTGTGTTTCAGGTTGCAATCTCTAGATTTTACCTTTCACAACTGAGCTTTTTGTGTGACACTTAAAGACAGTACATCGCAGTACACCCAGTTATTTTTAAGATTTTTAGACTTTCTACCCTCTATCCCAATATTGAAATTTTTCTTTTTTTTTTTTTAATCTGCAAGAGTAATAACCTGTGTTTCTGCCAATATTGGTCCAACAGGTCAAAGTGCTGAGGACGGTCTTCCTAACTACTTGGACTCTGACTACAGTTATAAGTCAAACTTGGACTATCTCAAGTGTGTGGACAATTTACAAAACAGCACCACCATTAAGCGGTTAAGCCTTAAGAGGAGGCCGAGAGTGGCCTTGACCAATGTTGAACCAGCGCTCAGTGATGTTTCATCGAGCCAGTGGCATTCTGCAGAATCCCTTGTATCTAGCAGTGATGATACAAGATTACTGGCCATGTCCTGTACAACACGAGGCCGACCGCCTCTTCCTCCATCCCACAGTTCCTCCTTGGATAACAAAGCCTCCAGGAATGAAGGTCCCACCACCTCTCATACAGAGTTGAAGCCTCAGCCTCCTGCAAGATCTCATATTTTACAAAAACAAAGTTCTCTGGAAGAAAAAACCATTGTAGAGACCCACAAACATTTACAACAGGAGGTGGTCAGCCAGAGTCCACCTCAGCCCCTTCCTAGGCGACGACTGGCCAGTTTTGGAGGGGTAAGTTCTCCCGGATCACTCTCCCCCTTCACTGGCCTGGGTGCATATAATCACAACAACAACGGGAACAAGCCTGCTGGCTCCACTGGTGATATTCATGCCCACCTCAGCTCCTCACTGGGCAGTAGAGGCAGCACAGGCTGCCTGAAGCTAAGCCCGCAGAGCTCAGGTAGATCAACCCCAGTTACAAGTCTCGGCTCCACGCACCTGCAGCATGTTCGTGACCAAATGGTTGTAGCTCTGCAGAGACTGAAGGAGCTGGAGGAGCAAGTTAAAATCATCCCTGTCTTACAGGTAAAGATTTCTGTACTGCAGGAGGAAAAGAGACAATTGCTTTATGAGCTCAAGAACCATAACGACAAGGGGGATATAAATGTCAAGGTCAGTACTGAAGGACTTGAGGACAAAGCGCAGAGTGACTGCACTGACTTCAAGGAGTTCAGGCAACTGACCGAAGAGATGCAGGCACTGGAAAGAACCATCAAGGGTGGACATTTGCAAGCATGGCATGAAAAAAGCTCTTTGCGTAGCAGGCCTACCAAGTCAATTGCAGTTGGGACCGATAACGATATAAATATGATGTCTCAAGCCAAAAAAGAAGACAAATATGTGTATACTGAACAGAAAGAGATGAGGTCCATTGCAACAGAGGTTTCTGAAGATAATCTTGGAATTTACACAGAGCGGGACGCAGAGCTTGATGCCCAACAACTAATAATTGGTTCCTTAAAGGAGAGAATTTGTTATTTAGAAGCAGAGTTGAAAGAATCAACTCTCCAGACAGAGATGAGCCGGCTGAAATTGGAGCTTCAAGCTGCAGGAGCAAGAAACCGAGCAGATAAAGCTTCCACTGCTACACCGTCTACTGCAAGCATAAGCACTGAGGCCAGACCTCACACCAAAAGCCAGGGAGTGGGTAATCACATCGAGCTCCGTGACGCCAGCACAGGCATAGCAACAGAAGTGAAGACTGTGGGAGTATCTTGTTGTAGGCCTGAGCTCAAAAATGCTAGCATTGGACCAGATGTATTCATGAGCCACTGGGTGGTCAGAGAGCAAGTGGAAACCCGGGAAAAGAGTGTGGGAGTCCAGGTTTTAACAACATCACAAGGAGTTGGGCCACATATAAAGGTATGTGACGCAGAAACCAACACAGAGGTACCGGTGGAGAATCTGGGGTCTAAGAAAGCAGAGGCTGAGTGTCACTCAGTGGCTTGTGGAGACTGTTCTGTCGATGTGATTGTCACTGAGAAAAAGGAAGTTGTCTCTCATGGTATGGCCACAGATCCGGTCAAAGGCATTGACCTGGGAATCATGGCATCACCCCAGACAGCTTCTCAGCGTACCAACACCGTATGCAGTTCAGTGTCTCGCTTTACTAACACCAGACAAGCCTTTAACATGGACTCCAGCACAAATACTATCCTCAGCACCCAGGACAAGCATACCAATACTCCTCAGACTGTTACTAGGACGGTGTCTGTTGGAAACAGGGTCAGAGATGTTAAATGTACTCCACAGACCCGCACAATTGGTGTAGGAACCGCCACTTTTGTAGGAAGTCCTTTGAAGCAGTCGCCAAAAACACTAGGTGCGGCAACCCGAGACACTGGTGTTGGATTCACAAACATTTATGAGAATTACCTGGTTGGACTGAAAACGCGAAACATGGCCTCTGGACCGTCACATTTACCTGACCCCATAAAGACAAGGAGTGTTGGTGTAGGGGAGGGGAGGATATGGGATTTGTCAAATACAGCCAGTACACCAAGCCACATGACACAGCAGTCGACGCAGTCACAGTGGGACCCTGAGCTGAACCATTACATTGAAAAGCTGCAGAAGTTCCTCAGGGAGCATCAGGATCTGCTCACAGAGGACTGCGCGGAGCAGAGGGAGGGTTTTGTCCAGCAGCAAAGCAGCCAAGAAAAAAACACCTCCACCCAGTCCTCCAATAACAGAGTTGGGGCACATGGAGGAACAGAAGTCCATCCTTTGGATTCTTACCCATCAGGTACCAAATACATCTGTGGTTTCTAATCAAAACATTTTTTGTGCATCCTGGAGGTCATTGCATAACTGCATTTGGCAGGAATAATTAGTGCATCATCGCTATTCTCAG
>JAPQRN010000005.1:24453771-24476315 GCA_037367275.1 Coranthus polyacanthus
ACAGACTGACATTAGTGGACAGACAGTCCACAGGACGCCTTGAATACTAACTTTTTATCATGCATTACATTTAATATGCATTGCATATTTTTGGTGCTTTTTAAAAACTAATATCCTCTTTGTCTGCAGCAGCCAACAGAGACGTTCAGGCCACGTCTCAGCGTTCAGCTGACCCTTCTAGGTGTGACAAATCAAATCAAGGCATCTGTCAGCAGAGTGGCAGTAATTCAGAGGTGAAAAGAATGATACAAATGTTAGAACAACAGACATCTACGGCTCTGCAAGGTAAACATGAGCATGTAAGTTTATGATGATATGTTTTAATCCCAAACAGGGATGAAGAATTTGGATTGAGTCCTCAATCGCAGTATATGTCATTTTATGTTGTAATATCAAGATATACATCAGTACGAAGTAGAAAGTGGACAAAGTGGCACTCATGTCACCTCCCTGTTTTTATTTTCACGTACCCAAGTTCCTTTCCAAACAGTGATATGCCAAGTTTATCTTCATGAGGAATCCACTAAACATTAGGAGAGTAAGATTACTGTCTGTGCAAGCAGTTTAGTTTAAAAATATTCTATTTTCAGACCACTCCCAAGGCCCAGTTTAAACCGGCACTGGGTTTAGAGGAAGTGGTTGCCTTTGGCTTGGCAAGTTCACTTATTGAGGGATACACTTGCAATGTTTGGAATGATATTTGGTTTTTGGAAGGTGTCTCATACCACAGAGCAGTTTGTGGCAGCGGGTCTAAAATTGTATAGCTCTGGAGAGGAGACTGCTGTCAGATACTGTTCCTTTTTAAAACGAAGACAAACGTGTCCTCGTGACTTTCAATCCAAATCGAGTGGGCTACAGCCATCATATGTTGTTGGTAATAAAATAAACAGATCATAACGTTAAAGTACTGTAATTAAGTGTGGTGTCAGATGCCTGTACCTTATTTTCTAGATAGGTCAGCGAATGGCAGTGTCCCGCGGGCTGTAATAAAGAAAAAGAACAGCAATCACGGCTGCAGCAACAACAGAAAGAGCATGAGATTTATGAGGGTCACCACAGGGTAAGAGTCTAAGTTTATGTGTTAGAGAATAGAGCTCAAATTAACATATCTTACTGTATTAAACCTGTGAATTTCCATAGATTGGAGCCTGTTAAGTCTCAGGAGCTCTCCGTTAGTATCTCTGAGGAAGTGCAAAGAAAAGGAGCCAGCAGTTCAAGTGAATTTCCTCAAGAAGGAACACAAGCGAGAAAGGGCAGAAGTGGCACCAACAAAGGCCCAAAGGGATCTGTAACGTCACATGCAGCGCAGAGGTACAGGAGTCAAAGGATTAAAGACAATTCCTCTTTAAGTTGAATGATATTTCTGTAAAAGGCACACTTAAGAGTTGTGTTTCTGTTACGTAGAGACCTGCACCATTGTGTTCATTTCAGGTTTAAGTTAAGTGAAAAGCTGCTTTCTGCTTGCCAAGCCTTAAGGATGCACCTAGAGGATGACACAAGTTTATCCAGCAGAGACTTGGTACGTTTTGTTCACTGTATTCACTGTTCGAGGTGTTCAAGCTTACAGTGCGTACATGTACACTTCCGTGCATGGATGCAGATGTGTACTGAATTTGTGTGTATATGCATGTTTAATGACATGCCACTGGATGGGTGTGGAGAGACGCTGAGACAGGGTGTGTTCCAGTATGCCATTTAAAAAGAAAAGACTTGGCATCGGACACAAAAAGCTCAGGAATGTGTCGCCTCTGTAATCTGCCATGGTTATTTAAACTTAAATTGAGAAGCATTGTTATTTTTTAGTGACAGAGAATTTCGTACTGTAATTAGAGTAAGTTAGAAGATTTTATCATCAGAATTAAATAAAAGTAGCAATAAAACAATCGGTCTTTTTAGTTGATAAAATGAAGATAGATTCTTGAGCCCATCTTTTTATTGTTGCTTTGGACATTTTTACAGGGAGCTTTTGCTTTATTGTGTTTTGTTGTCTGCCCTTTTTCAGTCACATCCTTGTAAATAGAAGCTGTTCCTAGGTATTCAAAGTCAAAATTGCCCTGCGCAGTGTGAATTGTGGCACCTTGCATAAATAGGGCATTTGTGACGATAGATAATATATATATGTATGTCTTTTAATCTGGGTTTTTGTGTTTTTCTTCCCCTCGGCAGCATGATTCTCTTCAAACACTCCAACAAGAGTGGTTCTTTGTGTCCAGCCAAAAGGCAGCTGTTCCTGACAATGTGGAGGACTACTTATCTACTTTTCAAGTAATTTCACCCTCGGTATTACAACATATAGCCAATATGGCAGACGGCAACGGAAACACAGCCCTGCACTACAGTGTGTCACACTCCAACTTCGGCGTCGTCAAGAAACTGCTCGATGCAGGTATTCTACCGTACCCACATTCTTTCCTCCTCGTGTTAAAAAACAATTAATTTCATGGTGATTACAGATTATGCATGGTCGAAGGATAATGACGCAGGATTGCATTCTTCAATTTGAAATAGAGGAAGAAGAAAACGCAACCCGTTTTGTCAACATGAGGTATCCTGTACATTTTAGTAGCACTGCACACATGCCAGTGAATGATGTTCACTGTGTTGTGGGTGTGTTGCTATGCTTCCTAAAAGCCACCAGGGGGCAAACAGACAAACACTGAGAGGGAATATGTTCAAGATCATAATGTTTTGTGTCTAAAAAAAAAATTTATATTTTCTACAATTGGTTTAAAAGAAAATGCAGTGGTTACGCTTGACTGGTGCTTGACCTAAAATGTATTTAAAATATCCAGGGAAATACCAGGGGTAGATAAATATAAACAGATGACCTGTAGTTCAACAGTACATGACAATAATAATATTAGTAATATTGTGAACCGAAGACCTTGTTTTCACATATATTTGTAGAATGAATTATAACTGTTGTAGAACAAGACAACCGAGATATTTCCAGGAATAAGTTCAATGAAAAAAAAAAAAAATGATAATTCGAGTTCAATCCTCTTGATCACTGACAATATTATATAGTTAAAAGATTTCTGTGCCCAACTGTTTTCCACTAGTATTTCTTTTAGCATGAAAGGTCAGGGAAAAACGTCTGCATTACTAAATAATGTTCACCTCATTCTTCCACCTTTTCCACATCCCTGTTCTCTTTTTCTTTCTATGTGGGCCAATGGACCACCCTCACTACAGAGGTGTGTAATGTGAATCATCAGAACAAGGCGGGTTACACACCCATCATGCTGGCTGCACTCGCAGCTGTGGAATCTCCAGAGGACATGAGAGTGGTGAAGGAGCTCTTCACAAAGGGAGACGTTAATGCCAAAGCCAGCCAGGTCAGTCAGATATGGATGTGATGACCTCCTGCAGATTCTGTCTGTGTTGGTGTTTTTTTTTTTTGTACATACTGCTGCTGCTGCTGCTGCTGCTGCTGGTACAACTAAAATAGGTTTAATACCCATACTGAATGTAGAGCAAAAACCAAACTCTTAATGAGAGACATTTATCAGAGATGAGAGCAGAGAAGTTAGTACAAACAAAATAAATGTAGGTTGCAGACTGCATACCTACAGACAGCACTGCGACATAAATAGGTTAGCAATGAATAAAAATAAATGATAATAAATATGCAATAAAAGTTAGTAGAAATA
The DNA here is from genome assembly GCA_037367275.1 of Coranthus polyacanthus. Lineage (NCBI taxonomy): Eukaryota > Metazoa > Chordata > Actinopteri > Kurtiformes > Apogonidae > Coranthus > Coranthus polyacanthus. Next base: position 24,457,425 of record JAPQRN010000005.1, read on the forward strand.
ACACAATTACACGAACCATCAGTTACCTGAAGTCCAGTTATTAGTTAGCGCAGAATGGGCTGGATACGCCTGCATTAAAACAACATTTCCCTGATTAGTTGTATGTTTGCACTATATAGTCTACTTCTATTTTAAACCTCCCCGTCACTCATTCACCTACTCGCATCAGTTACAAAACCGCCATATACTGCATGTGTTATCACATTATACACATTAGTGCATTGTGTGTAGGTGCATTTCTTTCATGAGTGAAGAATGCAGACGCTTGATTCAGCAAAAAAGTTCAAAATCTATATTTGGTGTGTGCAGACCCAGCTTCATTAACCTTATGCGTGTTTGACCCCTGCCATCTGTCGACCAGGCTGGACAGACCGCTCTGATGCTGGCCGTGAGTCATGGCAGGATGGACATGGTGCAGGCGCTCCTGGCACAGGGGGCGGAGGTCAACCTCCAGGACGACGAAGGCTCCACGGCACTGATGTGTGCTAGCGAGCATGGCCATGTGGACATAGTTAAACTTCTGCTGGTCCAGCCGGACTGTGATGCCACCCTCACCGACAGTGTACGTGAATCACTGCTGACAGCTTGCGTTGTCCTGCTGACTTGTCTGCCTTAGTGTATTCAGTAGACGATAATCATTTGTCAAAGAATTCACCAGATATGCCAAGAAAACACAGGGGAGTTGTACATAATGTAATTTGTATGAATATTCTCACTCATAATGTTTCTGTGTGCTTGCGTTTGATCGTAGGATGAAAGCACAGCCCTGTCCATTGCATTAGAGGCAGGACATAATGAGATTGCGATGCTCCTTTATGCACATGCCAACTTCTCCAAAGGACAAACTGGGGTAAGTGGGTCATCTTCACATTAGCACAATAACAAAGTAGAAAACCGGGTTGGTTTTTAACCTTTCTCGTGTGTGTGTGTGTGTGTCTGAACAGGCGTCCGCTCGTCTTTGCGGCAAGTCACTGCCTTCCTCCGGTGGAAAAAACGTCTTTGAATGAAACGATTCCCCAACAACAGAACCTGTTCCTCCTGAAGGCGATAAAGCATCAAAGCTCCCATTGCCATTGTTATTAATATTTTGAAAAGGTTACTGTCAAACTCAGTTTGATGCCCAGTTAGTCCGGCTGTTATTCATGCATTCGCATGTGCACTGCATAGGATAGTGTTACACTGTAACTGGACCAAGCATGTCAGAGTAATGTATGTTCATAATGGACAAATAATTCAATCGAAATATATGCTAACACTTCAAATTGAGCTTTTCTTGTAGTCGTTTTTTATAAGTTTTGTGTAAACAACGATGTTATTGCAATATTTTATAGCTGCAGAGGGCTATTAACTTAGTTAACCAATAGACAAGTATGTAAGTAAACATGTAAATGAAGAGAAAACAAAATAATTAGCCTCAAATAAAAGAATATGTTAAAACACTTCTTTTTTTTTTCCTACAAAAAAGCTTTGTAGAGCCCTATTTTCGTTATAATATCATTATATATTGGTTTATTTCTATTTGGAAGCTGTCTTCCGTATACATTTGTTATGTCTGCACTGTTGGACTGGAAGCATCACGAAGCACCATGTTTAAATTTGTCATTTTACCACAGATAAAAAGCCTGGGTGTTTTGCATCAGTGGCTTCGACTTTATTCCTAGCTTTTCGACTGTAGGAGGCTCGTTAGCTGAATGTTTCATTGTCTGTGAATAAAGTCACTTCTGATGACTGGCTGCTGCGATCTTCTGTCATTAGAGGAATTCATAGTTGCATGTTACTTTCTGTTTAAGACAAAAGAATCTTTTACAGTTTTCCCAATAATCGGTCTTATATCATTCTTCCTCGGGCAACGGCACCTGAGAATTGTTCTCGAGAATTGATTTCTGCACCACATCTCTCTCTACCACAGGTTACTTATGAAAAGAAGCAAAAACACCTCCATACAAAGGTACACACAGTGACTAAAAGCTTTTATGGAACACTTTTTCTTTCTACAATTCACAGGATACAATTCAACCAGGTTTCAGTAGGTGTCTTGAACGGACGTTTTGTCACATTTGGTTTGACTAAATCAGTCAGATGAAAGAAGTACCTTCTGAGGCGTCGGTGGGTCATGAACTGTGAGTGAAAGCGCTGACCTCCCTCACCACCTCTCCACCTCGCCGGGTGCTTTTTCTCTGTGTCCGTCTTGTCCCTACATGCTGGACAAGAGCATCGACAGTGTTTCCTTTCAGCGACCTGTCCCTTACTCATTGTCAGCGCGTTACTGACTGTTTCATCAGCGTAGAACAGCAAGATGCTTTAAAGTTTAAACATCTTTTCAGAAGACGCGGCGTATCAAGGACTGGCTCGTTGTTGGCTTCGTGATCTGACACTCCAGATCAGTCTGAATAGCTGATCAAACTCTGTTGAGCTCAAGTTTGTGCCGCTGCAAATTAAACCTGAAAGCCTGCTTTAAAACCGTTATGAATAGTTAATCAAACATTCTGAATGACCTATAGTCAGTACAGTTCAGTATTGTAATAAATATCCCCTAGGGGCTTGAGAGGAGTTTCTGAAGAAGACAAGAATGGGGTGATCTTGGCTTTAAATGTAGGACTATATTTTAAAGCTGCATAAGCCCTGAAACAGAATGTCGTCATTTAATATTACATAAGAACAATGATGGCAAACAGGCACGTAAAAGGTACCAAGTATAAGAAATCACCGAGCAAGACGAAGCCCGTTTTGGGGATTAATTAAATGTACACATCATCTCTAGGTGATCATCCATTATTGCTAAAAACAGAAGTTGGAAGGAAACTTAAGATTAATGAAGGATGTACTGAGGCTGTAAACCAGGGATGGCTAAAGAAAAATCTGTCCCTGCGCTTTTGTTGTCTGAGTCCATCCAGATCATTTATACTGTGTCTATTTGTAAAGCTCCTGAAATTGGTACTTGGAAGCAGAAGATAGAAAGCTTCTATGAAAAGACGGGGTAGATGTATAAAATTATGTTGTCATTCTGCTCGGTGGCCCGCCGCCGCCGCCGCCGCCGCCCTCCACCAGTGTGTCACTGTGTCCCATTACTGAGAGCTTGTGCATGTGTGACGGAGAGCACTCTGAGTCATTTCCCAGCAACGGCAATAAAATACAATAATATACAAGGTCCACCATCAAAATTTGCTGTTGCCATGGTAACAGCCGGCGGTTTCTAGCAAGTGCTTCCTGGGAACATGATATTGAAATGATATCTCTGTTTAACAGGGGGTGGGGGGGTACGCTCCATCCATTCTCTTCACCTCAGCCTACTATTTGAGGGAAAAACCTCCACCCTAAAAATAAAAAAAGATTTACTCGAGTCCAAAGTAAGATCAAATGAGAGATTCTTATTTCGCGCCTGTATGTAATCGAGCAGCACTGTACGCTGAACCAAAACATGCTGTGCAGTAAATGGTGTTTCATTGTGCACAGTAACTCTGCTGGTGGAGGGTCATTTGCTGCCCTAATAATGTATTATTATTATTATTATCCTGAAAGTGCTGCGGCTTGTAGGGGTTAAAGGATTACCCCATCAGTTTTACAGAGGAAATGTAAACTTTCACTGGGGCTGGGAGTATTCACCCTTGGAAAACCTGTTGCCAACGAGACAGTCGGAGATCGCAGACCCTCACCACCTTAGATCACATCCGTCATGCTGAGTATTTCCACAAAGTTGTGAATACACCAAAAGAAACACGTGTTATGTGTTATAAAACATTTTTTTTTTTCAGAGCAATAGCTGCCTTCATTTTTGAGAAAATAACAGAAATGTCTGAGAGTGCCTTATTTCCCAGTGGTGAAGAATCCTTTAAAAAAAAAAGATTCTAGAGTCCAGATCCAGATCCAGATCCGGATCATCTTCAAGGAGACCTACCTTGTGTAAAAACATGTTTCAAGTGGAAACGTGTGGTCTATTTTGAGTTACAGGTGCAGACATCACCCTGACAACTCCATCGCGGCTGCGTTTAAAACACTTACGGAGCCCTGACATTAAAAAAAAAAAAAACGTGTAAGGTTTTAAAGATACGGGTGTTTTTAAAGGAGACATGTTGTTCTCCGTAGAACAAGTAACTCTCACGTGTCCTCAGAATGCTTTCGGCTCTGCGTCAAATGGGCTGTGACGCTGTCCGCTGCTGGCCACGCCCCTTTCCTGTTGGTACCATGGAAACCCCTTTCCTGTCGGTACCATGGAAACTCTCATGTAGACATGGATTTGTTGCGCCGTGCTCTGATTGGCCGCGGGCGGTGACTGTATAGTTTCGACATCCAGATTTCCAGAAGGTCCACTTACCTGAAAAGTGTTGTATTTGTGTTGTTTTTCCCCACAATATGTCCCCTTTAACCAAGACGGTATTAAGTTGTTGGAGGGTTTTTTGTTTTTTTTTTGCAGCTTGTGCAAGAAACGCACTCTAAAAAGTTTGACGAATGGCCTTGGCTGTGTGTGCTACAAATTGCTGTTCAACTTTGCATCATGATTTTTCTCTGGTGCCACTGAAATTCCAGTCCAAGTAGCTCAGGTCCCAGATCTGCCACGTTCCCGCTTTAAACACGGGGACAATGCTCGGTCACTACGAGTTTAACCCGTACCACAACAAGATCTGTTACTTCCATCCTGTTTTTCTTGTGGTGTGAATTCAAACATGGTGTAGTGTTTTCCTGCTCCACATATTTAAATAAAAATCATTCATTTACACAAACCAGATGTGTCTGAGTATCAGCCCAAAGCAGAGAAAGTCCAGAGTTTTACTGCAATTGTTACAGCCTCGAGTTGCAAAGATATTTTCTTTGCTGTCTTGGCAGAGGAATCAAAGTGTAATCTGAGTCAGTATTTATGCATTAATCACTCTGTTGGAATGCTGGGGCTGTTTTTACGCACACGGATCACACAATGGTGCTTACATTTGTATTTATAAACCTGGAATGTCTGTATCACCGCAGACTCAACTGTTGTCCTATATTCCTGTCCCTGCATTGTTGTGGCACTCTCCCTCCGACACGCAACGCAAAACAAAAAAAACAAAAAAAAAAAACACACGCGCAAAAAAAAAAAAAAAAAAAAAAAAATGGACCCGATAAATTTAACAGCAGGGTAGGAAGGAAAAAAAACCGTCTGGCAACTGCTAGTCGATATTAAAAACATGCAGAGGGAGACAAGCTTGGGGCCTTCCAGAGTCAGGAAAAAGACTTCGGAGAGCTGCAGACAGGAGATGGGTATGGCATTTATATTTTTCCCCAGCCCATTGATTTGTATATGAAAACATAGCGCTTTTATTCTCCCCCCTTCTGGGCTCTGCTTCTGAGTGATCAGCTGATGAAGAGACTAGCAGCTCGCCGCTATGCTGGCTTGCTAATTCTCTCCCCCACAGCTGCAGCCGATCCCGATAGCCAGCCCGCAGATTGCAGTCAGGTAAATATCCTCCTCCATGTCTTTCTTCTCAGGCACAGGATTCAGCCAGGCTACATCGCATGGGAAGAGAGGAAGAGATGGATAAAATGAGTGTGCGTTCGTGTGTGTGTGTGTGTGTCTGTGTGTAGGTGTGTGCGCGCCCGCGCGTGCCAGGGAAAGAGAGCGGCGGTGTCTGTGAGTTTATCCGCGCGTGTGCGTGCGTGTGCGTGTGTGAGAGTGAACAGGGTGAGAGAGAGGGACTGTGTAGGTGTGTGTGTGTGTGTGTGTGTGTGTGTTGTAACAGATGAGAGGGAATCTTTGCCAGATTAGTCAGGGAAGAGGCAGGCTTGTTAGGAGATAGCACAGGCATGGAGCATCACATGCACACACTAACACCCATTCACTCCCATACGCACAGTCAACCAGGCTGCTCTCAGCTGTGTTATACATCTTTGAGGATTACCCTCTATCCCTCCAGTATTCCGCCGGAACGATTGCAGCCCCTTAGAGAGTACAGCGGGGCTTTCAAAGCCTACATTAGAGCCGAGCGATGATGAGCAGGATTTCTTTTGTTACCTCTGTAGTAGTGTTGTTGTCTCATCTAAGTCATTTTCTGCCGTGTCTTTTCAGTTGGACGGTGCAGCCACGCGTTTTTTTTTTTTTTTTTTGTTTTTTTTTTTTTTTTGTTTTGTTTTTTTTTTTTTTTTGCTCCACCGTGTCATTAAGAGCTGCCATGCTTGACATCATTTCTTCTTCAGATCATTATCACTGTTGTTTTGTTTCTGTTTGTCTTGTATTCTGCATTGTTGTGTAGCCTACTGCTCCTGTGGCCGTTGTGTGCATGTGCAAAATATAACAGTTCGGTGTGCATTCATATCTGTCCTTGACACAGAGTACATTTCCACAAGTGCATGTATATGATACGAGTGCCTTTGAACGCTTTGTGTGACTGATGCATCAATATTCTGTTTGGATTACAAAGCCCTGTGTTGCCATCTCTATTTCTTCTCTGTTCTTTCAAGCCGGATTGCTGCTGCTGCTGCTGCTGCTGCTGCTGCTGCTGTTGCCACTGCTGTAGCTGCTCTTGCTGCATGCATACTCATGTTTCTGGCCTCTAATTGCCTTTGTGGAAAATACAGTGGTTGCAGCACATATTCAAAATGAGTGATGAAACCGATGAAAATAACTGTGGATGCAGTAAACACCCCTGTCAAACACCACAAACGTGAAATTACATTTGTGTTAACAAAGGCAAGTACCAAACCGTTGAAAATACGTATTAATACTAATGGTGTTATTTGCATTTCTCTGCACTGGTATAACATTTGGCGTTCTTTTCTGCCTCCCTTCGGTAATCATCTAACATCAAAGCAAAGCCTCATGATAGAATAATCTGCTAAATTTGCAGAGACAGCACAGCGGTCGCTCCAGTCCGTGCAAATCTAGATGCTATTATAATAAATAAATAAGCTCTCTGTCTGTTTGAGTATAAGCCATATTCTGATTGAAATACAAGGGTTTTTACAGGGTGACTCTATATTGTGCTTCCTGAAGTGCATCACGGTTGTGTCTGTGCGGCATCTTTTATCATAGTACGAGTACGTGGTGTGATCAATGCATGTGGCGGTCGAACTGTCTCATGAAGTCAAAGCAAGAGTTCAAATAAATGGAAGTGGAAGAGTCACAACTAGAAATCAATCAAGTTCTTCTCCTCTCCCCCTGTTGCACACTGAGGTTGGACAGACATGGCAGGCTTGCGTGCGTGCGATTCGTATACCGCATAGGTTTTTACACTGAATGTTTCATCCCTCTTACTGCAACAGCCCGGTCTCCTGACTTTGTTTTCCGATGTTCTCGGCCACTTTCTTCCTTCTCCGCGCAGCCTGAAGCAGGAGAGAAGAACGGTTCCTTGGAGCAGATGGAGGAGGACATCAGTCTGAAGAAACGTAAAGGTGATCAACATGCAGAGAAAGAAAAGGAGGTCCAGACCGGCCAGGAAACCGGCGAAAAGGTCAAAAGGAAGCGAGGACGCCCACCTGTGGAGAAAATGCCTCCAAATCCGCCTGAGCTCACCAGACAGCTGAACACGCTGGTGGATATGGTCATCAACTACAAGGACGGGTGAGGACACTGAGCATTTGTTTGTCTGTTTTGAAACGACAGTGGAAAAAAAAAAGGACAGTTTTGTCTTCAGTGCTGTTAAGGGAAGCCGAGGGCAGACCTTACTCTCATAATGTGAAGATATCTATAACTTCTTATCGTCATTATTTGTCACATTTATTTTTAGGCCCATAATCCCATTCTATAAATATTCACTCGACCACTGTTATGTCTATACTGCTTAAACCTAACGTATATATTGCTTTGTGCGATGTGATGTGATGTGATGTCGATGCTTTTCATCGTCAACTACATTTTATCTAAATATGCTGCGTTCAGGGCGACACTTCACCAGCTGTCACAATCATGTTAAGAACGTAGAAACCTGTCATCTAGAGATATGGAGAAGTATTTCTGATGTTTGGCAGATAAGCCAATAGCTGATACTGGAGATAATGCGATTGAGTCGCTATCTCATCCTTGAGATACTAAAATGAGAAACTGAGCGCTCAACCAAGATCAGATACTGAGATAAGTCACGTCGATGTCCTAGAAGACGCTATGAGCAATAACAGCTGTTCTGGGTTCCTGTAGGTGTCACTGATATACCGATAGGATGATCAGATAGGCTCTTCAGAAAATGAGAACCTGTACTTTGTGCTTCCAGATTGGGTCGACAGATCAGTAAAGGCTTTGTGCAGCTTCCCTCTAAGAAGGAGGTACCCGAGTACTACGAGCTGATCCGAAAGCCTGTGGACTTCAGAAGGATCAGGGTACGTGTCATTAAAAACCTCCAGGACACACACGCAGATGATGTGATCTTCTTCTGCAGTAAGAACGTTTAAAAAAAAAAAAAAAGGCGAGCGATATTCCAACAGATACGTGACACATCGAAAGTCGCACTTGAGTCTGCGTTCGATCGCATCGACTTAAGAAGTAACTGAAGCTCTGATACGTTTTTAATACACTGCGCGTCACTGCTTTGAGTGATTCACTTAAAATGAGCTTATTGGTATCGGCTGAGATTAAGATTTACAGCTTTTAAACAGCAAAAAAAAAATAATCCAGTCACATGACTTGACCTGGAAACGGAGACAATACGGCACTTAATACGCACGTGACGTGACACCGGTAAATATCATAAAATATGACGCGTATATCAAGCCACGAGTTATAAAACTATGTCCAGTTGTAAATAGGTGATACAAAAATGAAAATATTCTGTTGTTGATAAGATAGTTAAGTAGGAAAACCTTTACCGTGAGTGGATGGCTCTCCATTATTATAACATAATAATAAAGATTTCAGTAAGACATGTATATTCTTCTACAATGGAGAAAGCAGAGGAAAGCTGAAACCGAGTCAATACAAACCGTAGTTTGAAAAGGTTACAACAATTTCAAGTATTTCTTTGAGTTCCATAACAAACCGTCACCCTCGCTGAGCGTTAGAACACATATAACTTTTTGAGCAAAGCTGTAAAAGCAAAGTGAAATTTGACCATTTATGGTGTTGTTTACTGATTTCTACGCAATAAGTAAATGTGATGATTATAGCTCAGTAAAATGACAGCAGGTGAGACGAGTGTGTCTATGTGTTTGTGTGAAACTAAATCTAGCAGTAAAATTACCAGGTTTCTTGTAAATGTTCACTTCGAATGTTCAGCTAGTGTAAAAAAAAACAACAAATGGTTTGAGTAAACGGTTTTAACTCAGGGTTCATTCAGTACGTTTAGCTCGAGCCGTCAGCCCCATCTTAAGGTCTTTCTTTGCGAATCCTCGGATGGAAAATGTTTCTTAAATGATTTAAAAATGTTGTCAGAGTCATCAAAGCGTACCGTGAGTCAAGTCGAAGCGGAAAGCAACACTTTTGGACTGAACAATGCGCATTTTGCAATAAATGTCAATAAATGGCTTAGGTTCTGTCTGGATTCCAGCAGTTTTACTAAGTTTGTGGACAATTTAGACTCACAAGAAAACCTGTTTTTCAATAACAAATATATCATTTGACATAATTTTGGACCATTATTGCCATATCTTTGTAGAAAACACTGGAAAAGCTTGAACAGATGATGAATAAACGCTGATTTTACTTTTTTTTGTACGTCTTTAGAACGGTAGGAAATCCCTGAATGTGAATTATACATCTTGGAAACTGTGGGCAAAAAATATTAGACATCAAATGATATTACTTGTAAATAGCCTGAGCACTGTCTGACATGACTTTAAACACTGGTTTGCTGCTTTTTCAACACCTGCCTCCGGAGTTCAGACTGATAACTTGCGGGGTAACCCCGTCCACGTCAGATTGTTCTCTGCAAAGTGACTATGCCGACCCTTTCCTTTGACAGGAGCGTGTGCGTAATCACAAGTACAGAAGTGTGGGCGATTTGGAAAAGGATATTTTCCTCCTGTGTCACAACGCTCAGACTTACAACTTGGAGGGCTCTCAGGTGAACCCCGGGGATTCTTTCTTTCATTTTTCACTGTCTCCAGTCTAGTCACTCCTTTGCACAGTCTTGATCTGTTACTGTAGCCGTAGATGGGTTTGGATCTTTAACGTGGCGAAGAACAACCCACGCTTTGATTATCTTTGTCTGTCTATGTGTGTGTGTGTGTGTGTGTCCGCGTGTGAATGTCTTCATTTGTGCGTATGCGCATGTGTCTCCTGTTTATCACTGCAGATCTATGAGGATTCAATTGTCATTAAGTCTGTTTTTGAGAGCGCGAGGCAGAGAATTGTCACAGACGAGGAGCAGAAAGAGACGGTGAGCGCCGGCCACAGCGATAATGGCGGCAGAGCTGAAGACCAATTTGTCCCTTCGGCAGGTGAGAACGTCAGGACGGCCGGGTTTTACAAGTGACCATGACAGTGCATTAAAACAAAGGCAAAGGCATGAAATATTGTCCCCTTTTTAACGACATAAAACCTAACTAAACAGTGGCAAGCTATTTGAGGACTAGAAATAAAACAGCCTCTTCGTGAGAATAATTCCAATTGTCTCTTTTTGTAACCAGTGAAATCATTACCGGTCCAGCTAAAGAAGGCCAACAAGGAGGAGAGAAGCAGAACTACAATGACCAAGAGGCTCCACAGTGATCTGGACAGTGATGAGGATGTAGAGGATAACACCACAAAAGACGAGGGCTGAACTGAAGGGCCGTCCGTTTTTTTATATTCCTGTACATGTCTGTTCTCTGCTATGTCCCCCTTTCATCGGTTTCTTAATTTTCTAAGCAAAAGAAAGGTCTTTGAAAATAAATGGGAAGCACCACTCAAAGCGAAAGCGCTTGTGAAGGAGTGCTCTTTCATTCAGATGACTCATACACCACCCAAACACGTCTTGCATTGTGCTGTTCTTTTTATTTAGCTGGTCTTCTACAAGAATTATAATTTACGATTTACATGCCTTAGTCCCTGTGATTGCTTCTGCAGATATTATGTCCAAACCAGTTTCGCTGACTGTTTTTAATCAATATATTTGATTGTATGAAATGCCTTCATATGTCTTGGAGCATGATACGTATAGTATATCTCTCCTGAAGCTGGCTCCTTCAGAGCAGCACCCGCTGGTGACGATGTTGACGTGTTCAGGGCTAAAGAATCGAAGCACACGGGAAGGTCTTTTCTTTGCTTTTTTTTTTTTTCTTTGCTTTTTTTTTTTTCTTTGCTTTTTTTTTTTTAAGAAAATGAGATATAACGAGCAGTGCTGGGAGGTTGTTTAAAATCTGCGAATGTGTGTTTCGGGATGATACATCTACGTCTTTGATTAAAAACACAGCGGGAGGTCGAAGAGACATGACAAATACTGACAGTATGCCTTTTTCTGGTACTTAATGGGATAAGTTTGGGTCTACTCAAGGGTACTCAAGTTGAATATTTGTATCCCTTGTGCTAAAGTATATTCACATATTGTACTGTTTGTGTGGAAAACTAAAAAAGAAAAAGTAAAACTGCTTTTCATTTACACTCCCAGATGTTGGGGAAATTTAAACACATCATTGTTAAGACAATCCCTATAAACACGTGTCACTTAAACACTTGAGAAATAAATTTTACCAAAAATTTCCACTTTTTGGTGATTTGTATTATTATTGTAGGACACGATACTACTTTGTAAGCATAAAGAGATATCACATACTGCACATGAGGTGTAATTCTTCCTACGTTCCAAAGGGTGGTGCAACAGAGCTGCTTTCTGGAAGCCACAAGTGTTTTAAGGTCATGCATAAGGAACAGTTTCACACTGAATTCATGTCTTGACCCAGGTGTTTGTTGTGTCATTTTTCTCTTCGTGATCTGTAAAATTCAGTCCGTGAAACAACTTGTTTGGAAATTACTCCCGGAAAGAAGATGTGGGTGCAGACATGGATGTTAGATTGTTCTAAATTCTCATGCTGTACGACAGTTACCTCCAGTCGACGGCGTCCTGTGTGTTGTCGTTCAGTCGCTCTGTGGACGATGTGATATTTCCATCTCGATCGTGCCCCTCATCTGCCTACACTTCACTGCTACAGACGTCACATCTCTCAGAGCCATCTGCGATAATGTCTCAGCCAGTTCGCACCGCCCAGTCATCCACCCTGTTGAAGGTTTCTGATGCATGTCACTACGTTAATGACACAAACGAGAACGTACATGACTGACCTGGTCTGATGTCGCTTGTAAATATAGTTGAAGTTAAGTTGTGTCTTTAGGTTTTCTGCTCTGGTTATTCCATCGAATAGACAGAGAAAGGGTCTAATCTGCCGTTTATCTGTTTGTAAGGACTGACTGCTGACCGTGGAGGGTGAATTTGCCTATATTTGTTTCTGTAGTATCTTGCGATTGCGTTCTTGTCATCAATCACTCATAAAACCCAACATATAATGAAATCTTCAAGGCGTCTGCACTCGTCACGTGAAGAACCAGGCTCAGCATTTATGTTGTAGTTGACAAAGTATTTTTCACCGATAGGACACAGTAATTTGGGACCTTTGCGTTCAACCTAGGTTCAACCCGAGGCCGTATTTCAAAGAAAATTTTAAACTTATGTCTTAGTTTAATTTTTAACTACAGTATATTCATCTAAGATTAACCTACTTGATATTATGATGATGATGAACAGATAAGCTATTGATTCAAGTGATTAAAGAATTCAACTTGTTTCCAAAAATATGTAATTCATTTAAATTATTTTGTAGAATTCAATCCTTTCTTTCCATCAAGTCATCTACAGCTGCATTAATTCATCATCAACAAACCAAAGGTCAGTTTGTTTTTGAAATGGTGCGTTCATGTAACCTACAGCAAAGTGCAGGACGTTGTCCCAGATTACTTGATGTCCTAAATATACCTGAGTTCACCCCACACTTTAAGTCTGTGGTTTGTTTTTTTGTTCAGTAAGTGACTATTAAAGAGGTCAACTTTTATTTTTTTCATTTATTTAACCGGGAAAAATCTCTTTTTCAAGAGCGTCCTGGACGAGACCAGCAGCTTAGTTGACAGGGTTTGAGAGAAATTAGATGGCAATAAATACGTTTAGACAATCATGAAACAGCATTTTCATCAGGTGATCATGATCAACGAGCGCAGACCTTTTTAAAGTTCCCTTAAGTTTTTCTAACACTAGGGGGCAGAAAACGTCCCAAACAATAAAACATTAAAAAAAAAAAACGACAGAAGAGTGGCTCCTCACAGTTTGGGCCCGTTTAGTGTGTCAGCGACGGCCGACGGGATTCAAACCTGAGGAAAAACAATAAAGTGAAAGCTGTGATGAGCTGAAACACGGGTGATGCTCAGTGGGATTGTCCAGCTATAGAAAAAAACACAGAGCGTGTGTTGAGAGAAAAAAAAAAAAAATCTAAAGAAACAGCAAAAGGAGACAAGAACCAAGGGCGTCTTTGAGCAGAGGTCCATGGCATTAAATAGGATGCAAAGTTGATGTCATTGCTAATGTATACTCACTTTTTTTCTTTTTTTCTGACAATTATATTTATTGATTCTTTAAAACATTTAAACGAAACAACAAAATACAACACGTGCATCACAACAGCACACCTCAGACGACAGCATCGTAGTCAGCAAAACAAAAATAGTCCTGACAGTCATGTCCTAATTATCTGTACAGACAAAAACGCAGAAAAGACGCCCAGATCTCTTCCCTGTCTCCAGATAAGTCAGTTTTCCATATTCCACGCTTCGAGACATTAGAGGCCGGTCCTTGAATGTCCGTCCATTTTAAAGCAATAACGTGCTTGGCCTGCAACAAGCAAACATTTATCACTTTTCTTTTCTTTTACTGGAAAATCTGCAGGAAAAAATCTTTCAAATGCACAGTCCCACGTACAGTGAAACAAGGTGCCTGTTTCTCTGTTTTAATACACTTTTCAGGAGTGTTGGGCTTAAAACGGTGTCGTTTTACAGGAGTAACGTAGGTGGTGAATAACCCTTTGTATCGTATCAGCCTAAACCTGCTGTTAGTAGTTTGGGTTTGGGCTCGAGGCCCAGTCCCAGTCCTCTACTGACATGTCTGCTTGAACATCGCCAATTGTCAAAGAGAATGCGGAGAACAATGAGAATGTGAGACTGTGATAACTGACCTATTTTATGAAGATGGTTTATGCTGAGACCTTTCAACAGTGGACAGTGGGGGTTCCAAAACTAAAATGGAACCTTTTTTTATTTTACTTAATCCTTAAATCGTCCAAAATTTAAATCCCAAATCAACTCTCCGTGGTTTGAGACTATTATTACCCCCAGTGGGTGAGAAACATGAAAGCTTGAAGGACTCATTCAAAAAGGTGTGATATAGTATTTCTGAGGAAAGGATTTTCAGTGTTTTTTTTATTTGTTTTTTTTTTTTAAGTGTTTGGGCTTGTGGTAAATTGAATGAATTGTTTCCTACGTTTATCCAGGATGGGGCAGCGGAGGCAGAGGATGGAAGGTACAGCACAGGCAGACGTAGCTCTGGCTGTTTACTTGCATGTCCACCGAGCACAAATCCATTGTGATCATCAGTAATCGGTGTGGGGATGTGCAGCTCAGTCTACTGTACGTCTGCGCAGCCAAAAGGCTTTACAAAGTATTTTGGTGTCGCACGACATTAGAGAAATAGGACGGCATATGAACACATTTCGGAGGGAGATTTACCTGGTTTTAACAGAAGGGAAATCGCTGCTGATCTCAAAGATTGTGGGAGAATTCCTTTCACATGAGATATCATTAAACATATTGGTAGGCCATCTGGCCTCACCGCTGCTCATACGGTTAAGTGCTTCTGCAAGTTCGGCAATACTCAGGTTTCTATCAAGACTAATTTAATTTCTTCTGCTAATGTTGGCAACTGGAGTCGGTTCAGAAATCAGCTTAGTTTGTCTATATTATCTGGGTGCTCTGATTCATATAGATCCTAATAGTATTTTCTCAATACGTTGTCAACAAGGTTCTCCCCACTCTCTCCACTGTAACTGAGTTAACGACTCTGTCTGCTTCTTCTTAATACTCCATCGCCAGAAGCTTTCCAGCCTCCTCTCCCCCTGTTTCAACCATGACAAAGTGGTAGTTAGTTAGTTCACTGTATTTGTATTTATTTCAGTAGAAGCAGCTTTCGTTGTTTTTCCGTTATCATTACTTGACGTGTGAAGTCTCGGCTGCAGACACAGGACAGTGACGTACAGCTCCGAGCAGACGGTTCGTCTCTGTGAGTAACCCCACTGCCAATGAGAAGACACAGAAGGACGAGATGGGACACCATTTAAGTAGAATCAAGCCTCCCTCTTGAAGTGAGCCATGATTTACAAAGAAACGTAAGTAGTAAGTATTAATGCCAGCTCTTCCTTTCACACGCCTCTCTCCGTTCATATAACCAAGCTTTTGAGAAAGGAAAACATTTCATTTGCTTTGTTGGCAGCAGTTTTATGATGAATAATAATATGATAATATTAGCTTTCTGTGTACAACGCCTTTCGCCCTGTAATACTATGATAGTAATACTAGTGGTACTTATTATACTCATAAAAGCACCATTTACCTGATGAAATGGGCTAAAGTTTTGGCAAACTTTAAGTTGAATCAAACAGATTTAAATCATTTATTACATTTTAAGCAATTTCACACACGTGATGTGATCCCAAATGATTTGGGTCAATCTAACCCCAATCTAACCCTCTCTAAGAGAGGTGTAGTAAAAAGTACAAATATCCAGGGATAGGGCACTGTTGTGAAATGGAATAATTTTTGAGAGCATGTTTGATTAACTTTGTCGTAGAACTTTAAATCTACTCAATAATATTAGATGCCGCTTTGTCAGTAACAAGCGATCGCTTTTTTTTCGCAGTGCAAACAGAAATGAAGCCCAGTGCGGTTAAAACAAGTTAAAAACAAGCAATAATAGCAAAAAGGTGAGAGAAAAACAAAAGTCAAATTTAAAAACTTGGTCTGTAATCTATTTTTTTAGTTGTTCTAAGATTCAAGGTTCAGGCTGTTCCTAAAATAAAATGATTATAATTATACTACGGGCCCAGTGAAGAGCACTCGACGTTCAGTGCAAATCGATCAGTGCAAATATTACCCATCAACACTTTCAGCTTCTGTCCAAGTATATTTTCTTCAATGTTCCCCAGAAAGATGATTACAAACCAAATAAACGCATTCACAGTACTGTGGTAGTGCCCTAACATTTAATGAAATGTGGAGCGTTTAGAGAGTTTAGAGATTAACAGTGTGCTTAATGTTGGGCAGCTGAAAGGCGTGGGCGCTTACAGTAAATAGCTCTGGGAAACAAAGCGGCACGTATGTCTTCCTGATGAAAATCTCACTTAGGATGGCACGAAGACCTAATGGACAAGGAAGGATAGAGATATGGCTGTAGCTAGTAGCACTAATGGCTTTTGGAGATTAGTGTGTCCAAAAGGTGACTTTAATCTGTCGAGAAGACAGTCCATTTTCCTCTTTTCTCGCGGGATACAGATTTAATAGATAGTTAGTGTGGTCCACATTCATCACAGCCTTCACTAATCACCTGTAATAACAGCTGATCTCCTTTTGATCTCATTATTCTGTCACTGTAGATGGGGACTTTTCAACATCATCATCTTTAAATTCACCCTCCGTTTGCCAGACAAGTCGAACATGCAGTATGTTTTGAATCATTGCGTTTTTAAAGTATATGGTTCTTTTATTCAGTAATACCCGCCTGGGGATTCGAGACAGCTACCTGTATTCATATGTGTTGATGATATGCTTGATATTTTTTTTTTGCACTAAAAATGGTCCACAATCCATCTCAAGACTATTTTTGGGGTTTGAAAAGAGACGTGTATGTAACTACCCAACATGCTTTGTCAAGTGGACGTACCTCCTTCTCTCCATTGAAGCGTCAGACTTTGATGAGTGATTTTACATCAGTATCTACTTCTGTACAACAGTCGTACACAATCACTGTAGATTTTAAACCTTTAAATCATTTTAGCTATTAGTATCTGCAGACTGTAATTAAAAATACACCTGAAAGCACGTTGAACAGTGAATCACAAGTGTTAGATATTTGGCCCAGGTTATTTAGAAAAGACAGTTCAGTATTTGGAATTGATATTTGTGACAAATACATTTTTCAGTCAAGAGTGTGACTGTTATGTGGTTTGTTTGGTTGTTAGAATCCATATGCCAGGAGTATCACCCACCTATATCATAGAATGACGTTACCTCCATTTAACTCTTTTGTACTACTATTGCTTTTCATCAACAGTATCAACTTTCATCAGCACCTCTGCTCATCTCAAAGTGTTTCTCTTCCCATCTCTCTCATTAACCTGTACCTCTGTGCAATCATAGAGCTGCTGGTACTTCACCCAGTAGGGAACCAACACAAATTGCTGCTCAGTAACTAGTGGACTCTGTTAGTTCTAAGTTCAATCAGCCACCTGCAGGGCTGGTATATATCTCCGTATCTGCCTGCTTTTGCAACTTCTTCTTCTTTTTTGTTTTCTTCTCCTCCCCCTTGAACTGCTACCTTATCGTGGTGGGGGTTTGAGTGCCTGAATTATGTTGTCCAGGGCTTTATGCCCCTGGTAGGGTCTCCCAAGGCAAACAGGTCCTTGGTGACGGGTCAGACCAAAAGCAGTTCATGACCCCCTATGGCTAACAATTTAACAAGGACCGAGACGTCGCCCAGCATGGCGCAGCCGGGGCCCCACCCTGGCGCTAGGCCCGGGGTTGGGGCTCGCAAGCGAGCGCCTGGTGGCCGGGCCTTTGCCCACGGGGCCCGAAGCGGCGACGTGGGCCCACCCTCCTGTAGGCCCACCACCTGCAGAGGGATCCATAGGGGCCGGGTGTGATGCGGATTGGGTCCATTGTTCTCCTGGGGGACTTCAACGCTCACGTGGGCAATGACAGTGAAACCTGGAGGGGGGGATTGGGATGAATGGCCTCCCCGATCTAAACCTGACTCCCACCTCCGGGAGAGCTTCTCTCGGATCCCGGGGGAGGTTGGAGACATTGAGTCCGAGTGGACAATGTTCTCTGCCTCCATTGTCGAAGCTGCCGCACGGAGCTGCGGTCACAGGGTCTCCGGCGCCTCAGGAGGGGGAAGCAGTGCTTCACCAACACTGTTTACAGTGGAGGTGGGGAACTGTTGACCTCAACTGGGGATGTTGTCGGGCGGTGGAAGGAATACTTCAAGGATCTCCTCAACCCTGCCGTCTTCCGCGTCTTCCGCCAAGGAAGCAGAGGCTGGGTTCTTAGAGGCGGACTCATCCATCACCCAAGCTGAAGTCACTGAGGTAGTTGGAAAGCTCCTTGGTGGCAGGGCGTCGGGGGTGGATGAGGTCCGCCCTGAGTACCTAAAGTCTCTGGATGTGCAGGGATTGTCGTGGCTGATGCATCTCTGTAACATCGCGTGGCGGTTGGGGACAGTGCCTCTGGACTGGCAGACCGGGGTGGTGGTCCCTCTTTTCTAGAAGGGGGACTGGAGGGTGTGTATAGGGGGATCACACTCCTCAGCCCCCCCAGGGTACTGGAGAGGAGGATCCAGCCGATACTCGAACCTCGGATCCAAGAGGAACAATGCGTTTTTCGTCCCGGTCATGGAACACTGGACCAGCTCTATACCCTCCGCCGGGTGCTCGAGGGTTCATGGGAGTTCACCCAACCAGTCCACATGTACTTTGTGGATTTGGAGAAGGCGTTCGATCGTGTCCCTCATGGCATCCTGTGGGGGGGTGCTCTGGGAGTATGGGGTCCGGGGCCCTTTGCTAAGGGCAGTCTGGTCCCTGTACGACCGGAACAGGAGTTTGGTTCGTATTGCCGGCAATAAGTCAGACCTGTTCCAGGTGCACGTTGGACTCCGGCAGGGCTGCCCTTTGTCACCGGTTCTGTTCATAACTTTTATGGACAGAATTTCTAGG
>JAPQRN010000005.1:24490922-24501821 GCA_037367275.1 Coranthus polyacanthus
TTTCCTTGATGCTGCTTTTGTACCAAATCATGGTGACAATCACCTGTTCACGTCACCCGTTTCAAATCACATTGTTATTTCATTACTTTAACTCATTATTTGTCCTAAATTGCTCCTGTTCCAACTTGTTCTTGAACGTGTTTCATCCTGAACGTGATGAATGGATGAATATTTACAAATGAAATGAAGTCGACCGGACGAAACATGAAACATGTCGCGTTCATACTGTCTACAGTGACATTCCAGTCAAAGTACGTTTTAATATCACTGCATTAGTTTTTAATTTGCGTTTTTCATACCGTCCCAACTCCTTATTTGGTGTTGTGTTTGTTTAACCTGTAAAGTAGCTGCAGCTTCAGTAAAATGTCAAATATATTTCTCTCTTCTCATAATGTTATGGGGTGAAAATAAGTGAGATTTCAGTGTGAATACAAACGTACAAATGCATATTTAGAAGTTCTTGCACAATATAAAGTCTGTGTGACAGGTGTGTAGGATCAACACGTCACAACATCCAAATAAAAGGCAGGAATCCTGCAAAATTCTTTTATATTTCTTGCAATAAACTAATTCTGAAGATTTTGCATGTGCCAACTTCTGACTAATTGTTTTTTTTTTTTATATTACAAGTGAATGAAATGGCTTCAACTAGAAGATCTTGCAAAAATAACGTATTCTGCTACATCTGCGGTGAATACACCATTGTTCCTAACAGGAATCCAGTCACAAGTTTCATAAAGTGTGCTTACCACGCTTATTTTGGTGTTAAACTTGACCAGGATAAAGCTTGGTGCAAGTCATGCACCGAGTATCTGCATCAGTGGACCAAAGGCAAGAAGAGTTGTCTGAAGTTGAAAGCTGGCATCTTTGATGGTCCTCAAATCCGTCAGCTCATCAGAGATCCTGAGTTTGAAAACTCAATGAACGAAGTGGAAGTGGAAGCACGGAAGGCTTTTGTTCTGGTCGTGAAGAGCTTTCTTGGCAACAACAAGGCCAGGAACTATACAGAACTTGTCACCAATATGCTGACGATGCAACATGAGAATCAAAATGCTTTACTTATTCTCACGTATGGATCGGTTTCCTGAGAATCTGGGATCATTGAGTGATGAGCAGGGGGAGAGATCCCATCAGGACGTAAAAGAGATGGAGACCAGGTATCAGGGAGGCTGGGACGCAGTCATGATGGCCGATTACTGTTGGACTCTGAAGAGAGACATCCCTGCTGCCGAGCATTCGAGGGGTTCGAGGAAACGGAAGTTCATGCCCTGAATTTTGCACAATGATGACGTAATGTTCAATTTACATGTACTTACCTTTATCAGTGTCTATTATTCAATTTACAGAAATTGAAGTTTGTAACATTTAATTAATACATTTTGTTAGAAAACTTTTTTTTTTTGGATGAGAAATATTAACGGAAATCAGCTGATAATGTCACAAAAATGTGATCAATTTAGGCAGAAGATCGGATTTTTCAAAATCAAATTAGCATAAAAACCTGACCTGATTGAGAAAAATGGATGTCATTTTTGGATTCGGCGGTGCAAAACGGTCCTAACTCAGTTGAAAAAAACATAGACAACTTACAAAAGGTTTTTTTTTGTAACCCAGTGTAATAATAGTAGGTTTCAGGAGTCAAAAAGCTCATCTATTTCAGAAGGGGCTGCTTGTTTTTTCCTGCATTATTAAATTGCCTAATACCTCTTCCTGAGATCTGATTGCAGTATGCATTTTCACAACACACAATCTGCGGTTACATTGAATCCTTGCTGCAGTTAAATCACACTGTGTGACAATAACAGCCTGAAGGAGACCGGGACATGACACAAGACAGGTTTCTGTGTCGACCACCACGGGGGACAGAAAAAAAAATATATATATATATATATACGGACAAATATCGTGACAAAAGTCAACAGAAAGCCAGCAAATGAAATTATAAATTGGATAGATCCATGACACCCAGGCTGGCTAGGTGAAAGACATTTAATTTAGAAAAAAAAAAAAAAAAGACAAAGACAAAGACGGGTCTTGTTTACACCTGTGGGAAAAACACTAATGGCTCCTTTCAAATGGGAACTGACACAGCAAGCAGTGTGCGAAGTCTCAGGACATTGTTATGAACCCTGGAGAACATGTCATGGGAGGGATGTGCAGTGTTTTTATTAAGACCATTATTAAAGCTCCTGTGCAGAACTTCCCTCTCGCTGCTTGAAAATTAAACCGAACCGTCGCATCTTCCGCTTTCTGAAGGATCTGACTGTACCAATCTGCGTTGTTTTAGAGGAAAATCTATGTTTTATTTTTATTTACATCCAACAAGATCTGGATTGAGAGAACGTGCATATCCTAGACGTCTGTCTTATTTCTGTGAACATAACTAATGCTTTGCAATTTCCTGCAGAACATTTGTGCATGTCAGGGCATTAATAACACTGCAACTGCCCTGCAGACATACGAGCATACATATGCAGAGAGTGAAAGGGGTATTTGTTTACAGCAAAGATGTTCCTCTGGCAATCAACCCATTAATGCATTTACATAAACACGTTTTCTAAATATAATTTCATCAGGTCAGTTGCTCATATCATTGTCCTTTGTGTACAATTACATGTGTAAGAAAAGATGCCAATTAGAGTGAAGGCACTTCACTTTGGTTTTTGCATGTCACTGCACACGAACACGGGTAATATGAAGTCAGAAACAGTCGGCTCTAGTCTCTCCGTCTTCCCTCGGCCTCAGGCTACACTTACAGCAAATATTAAGAAGCAGCAGAAACACTAGGAAACCACCTGCAATGTCAACACGTCGCCGCGGCGGAGAAAGGAGCGCTTTGATCACTGTGCCACTCACCGTCGCATCGGTGACAACCTGCACTACGGCATCAGGTGTTTTACAAACCAGATGGATGGTGTGTGTGTGTGTGTCTGTGTGTGTGTGTGTGTGGGGGGGGTTCCTGTTTGTCTGGACCGTGCCTCGGTGAGGAGAGCACTGCTGCCCCCTTGAGTCAGCACGCCGTCATGTACAGTTGAGGATCCGTGCAGACGCGTTGGATTCATTGAGATGTTTTGGGGTGATTCTCCTGGGAGACCCCTGGGACACGGGAATGAGCCACAGACGGTTTCTCCAACAAAGAGGAAGGACTTAATTATTAGGTTTTTTTTCTTCTTCTTCTTCTTCTTCTTCTCTCAGGTCCTGTGATCGTGGAAACTATGCGACCCTGGTTTTCTCCTCTCGAACAGCTCCGAGCTTCATCTTCAACCGGGCGCACTGAAAAAAACCATCACACCGTGCTCATATCACGTGCCTTTTCCCGTATAAATATCAACCTAAATGTATGCGGACACTCGAGTTATTCCTCCTCAACAGCCTCACGGACACTGGTGGGAAAAGACTGTATGCCTTTATGCGTATTCACGAGGCACGGTAGATACTTCGCATGTAGAAAAGCTGGCTTCACTCGACTCGCTGCACACATTTTTTTTTTTTTTTTTTTTTTTGTCGAGTGCACGTTCAATGTTTCACACGGGGTTAAAGAAACACACACCCGCGTCCTTAAGAATCATTTGGACTGTTTAATTGCTCATTCAAAAACACTAGACTCCATAAAAAAAAACAAAAACACCTTCTCAGTAACATATGCTTAATGAGCACGTTATGATTGTAGAAAATGATTTCGACGTCAAAAAACATTACATTAATCGTGGAATCAGAACCAGCAAGAAAAATCATCATATACAGATAAGTGAACAGAAGTGGAAGACTGTGGGGTTTTTTTTTTCTTGGGGGGGGGGGAGGTTTCCCTCATTCGCCCTGAACGGTGCTGATTGTGCACATGCTTTACTTCAAATCACACCAAAGTGAAATGTCCCATTTAAAAAAAAAAAAAAAAAAAGACAGACACGCCTTACATTCAAAGAGACGAGGCTGTCACTGCGTGGAATTCACATGAGGATGATGAGGATGATGAGGATGAGGAGGATGATGAGGAAGATGATGATGAGGATGATGATGATGAGGATGATGATGATGAGGATGTGTTATGGATATTGTCTCAACTAAACGTCCATTCCGAAGTCGATGCTTTTTTTTTTTTTAAGTCTGTACACTACGTTGCGGTAGTTCTTCCAGATCCGGAAGTCATAACGTTACGTTGCCTCACAGTGAGTGTTTGATTTGCATAAAAAAAAAAAAAAAAAAGACATTAAAAAAAACAAAAAAATAATAAAAGACAACAAAAACACACTCAAAGAATAGAAGTTTCTCACAGTAATGGCTGTTAAATATGATCACAGCTTCAAGGAAGATGAGACACAAACAGGTTTATGATCAAAACGTGTGAGAGAATTAAACCGCATTGCACATTAAAACAGACATTAATGTGATTTTCACAATCAGATAATGCAGTCTGAGGTTCATTATTCCTGGATCTGCGGAGAGTTTTTAAAACTAAAACGGCTAAGAATTTCAAAGTATTAGAATTTGGAAGGAAAAACCTTAAATGTCATTTTGGTAGAATTACCCTTTAAAAACACTCCAAAAAAAACTGTACATAATCATTATTTCATATTAACAAACAAAAGATAAAAGTACGATATTTAAGTGTCAGAGATCCTATGCAGCGCTGGTTGGGAAAAAAAAAATAAAAAATCAGTGTTTGATCAAAAATAAAATTGGGCGACGAATCACTTTAATATTTAATGCCTGACAAATACGGAAAATAAGAGGTAGAGCTACAGGTATGATGAGTATATATCTCAACACGAGGAAAAGAGCCGAGTGGATGCACAGAAAGAAAACCTGACAATCTGCACAGATCGGGAGGATAAATCATTACTTAGATTTAAAGAGCGAGATAAACTGCCGAGACTTTAAATAGAATAAATACAGAAAAAAAAAAAGGATTATTGACAAAAAAAAAAAAAAAAAAAAAAAAAAAAAAAAAATAAATATTATAGATACATAAAAAAAAAATGATTATTCAAAAAAAAAAAAAAAAAAAAAAAGAAATCTTGGATTGTCACAGTCCAGTGGCGTTGAGTCATTATTTACTTACTTAGCACAAATGCAGCAGTGACACGTTACGTTTTACGAATATGCAACCGTGGATGGAAGATCGATAAATAATTCACACGCCTGCGTTGGCTCGTGACCTTTCGGAGCCCTTTTTGCGTTCACTACAGGAGGAGGATTTGTCATGGGTATCTGGGCTCACAATCCCCCCCCCCACACTGCAGCGCCTTCACTTCAATTTAAATCCTACGCAGAGCTTCGAGGGGAGCTCCATTAACACGGGACGTTGGGAGGAGAGAGGCTGCTTAGTGTGTGTGTGTCTGGCGTGACTTGTAAAGAAGAAGAAGAAGAAGATAATGACACAAACCTTCAGAAACTACTCGTCAAATACAGATTAATGAAACTGGTGGGAGTCATCTGTATTCTCTAAACTTCTCCTGGACATCTTGCATTAAAGTACATTTTTAATATGCATGAATAAGTTATTATTTCCCCCCATAAAAAATGCAGACAGATGACCTTGAGTAGCTCTTTTGTTTCACTCACGCAGATGAAGAATGACCAAGAAAATCCTCTGCCACCTCTCATTAAAACTCGCACCAACACCGCTTTCTTTTTTAACGTTTCCAGCCGTCTGGATTTAACCCCTTACACGAGGAGCATTTCATGAATTCATTCTGCGTCGGGTGCCGTTTGGTCTTCATGTTTCAGTATATACAGGATCCGTACGTGTATAATGTATGTTTGTACTCTCGATTTTAGATTGTATTTGCATAGTGAATGCGTTATGAAAATCGCAATTCTAAAAAAAAAAAAAAAAAAACTGACCATGAAAAAATAAATAAATATAATTAGCGTCATAAAGCTGTACTACACTAAACCGGTTATGGTCGTCATGTTGTGCTCCGTCTTTGGATAATTCATTCACAGATCTGTTTCAGAGCCCTTCTTCAAGAAGAAACCATTTTCCTCGGAGTCGCGGTCGATTCGAATCTGAGGCAAACCTTTTGTGTACGGACCTCTGTCAAGACTGAAAGAGACGAAACAGAGTTTAATTTTAAAAAGCAAATCAAACATGTGACCTCATATGAAGCCGTGAAGTAAGAATGGACTCATACGTTTGTTTTCATGTTATGAGAATAACAGTTTGTACTCACTTACTCGGCCACTGTGGGAGACTCAAAGTAATGCTCAGCACGCTGAATGCGGCTTAAGGAAAATCTGGGATTGATCTCCTGTAGAGTGAAAACAGCAGCAATGCTTTAAAAAAAAAAAAATGCTTGGCGGACGTTCAGAAATGTCAAAACAAACCAGCCAAAAAGCAGCGAAAGCTACAGCATCGTGACATATCTGGTTCGCGTTTGAGGGTGACGGTATTAGAATCCATTAAGAAAACGTTAACAGTTTTAAGAGGCAGGTTAAAGCAGCTTTCAAGACGAACCTCGAGAGCATGTCAAGTTGTTAACATTGTCAAACAAGTCGTGTAAAAGGAAAAATGTGTCATATTTGCAAAAAAAAAAAAAAAACAGCCACAAACGAGCTCTAGGAGCCATCACAAAGCAAACACATGCTAGTACTCACTATCCAAAGACTTATCCCCCAACATGGGCTCCTGCTCCATCATATCCATAGAGATTTTTATACTGGGGATATTTTCATGGTAGGGATAGTCAGACTGTGGGAGGAGGGAGGGACAACGTTATCACTTCAGTGAGGATCTACTGGAAACTCTACACAATCACGACACCTAAAGACGCATGACAACAACTTCAGGGACCTCGTCATTCTGTTTTATACATGGGACATGTTTGGAGATTGTACTTCAAAACTTACAAATTCCATTTCGCTGTCAATGCTTCCCTTCTTCTTGTTTTTCTTTTTCTTTTCGTCCTCCTTCTTCTTTTTGTCTTTCTCTGGGATGACGTCGTCGAGGTAGCCGAGGTCGTGCTGGGAGAAGATGTAATCCATGGCTTTGCGGACGGCGACCAACGCCAAGATCTGCCGACAGGGAAATTGTTTGATTAACTTTTTTTTTCCTTTTCTTTTTTTTTTTCTTTTTTTTTATTATTAAGCGTTTGGCCACGCTGGGTGACTTCATCTGTCTCTTACCATGACAGGGAAGATGATTGCGGCTACGGTAGACTTGAGGATCCAGAGGAGAGCCAAGCAAAGGCCCTGGATGAAGGTGAAAAGGTGGATGCGTCTCTGGGGGACGTGACGCAGGTAGATCAGGTCTGGCTGGTGCTTGGCTGGCATCAAGAGCAGCTGCAGGCGATCCATGAACTAAAACAAATAGAATTAAAAACAAACAAAGGCACAAGGGATCGGGGTCAAGCTAACGTTTTTAAACTGAATGAAATAATTGCAGAACGTGTTACTCAGCGCTGGTTTGTTCAAACTCACCTGGACACCGTTGAGTGATGCCACACCCATGTAGAGGAACACGCCGTAGAGCACAGGCATGGGGATGAACTGCAAAACAAATGACATAAAAAAGGTTGTCTTCAGCTTTTGTGAACACGGGATGAATTTTTAATCGATTTAACAGATGCTTTGCTCAGCAGGACTCCTCTCAGGGTAAGGAGAATGTTTATTTTTGACACCATCGCACTGGTTAAAAATAGTCCACAAGCAGCTTTGCTAAGAACGTTCCTTTACGAGACACATCAGCGTGACACTTGTGCCACTTAAACCAGGTTGGATAAGTCGCTGCTAAAGACGTATGGACACAGAGTCCTGTGTTACGTTGGTGCTTAACTTTGTGCAACACAAAAGACAGTCTCTTCGACGCCTTAAAAGAAAAAGACTAACAGCGTTGACTGATTTAAATATCTTGATTCGACAAGGTTTTAAAAAAGGAATGAGATTACGTCATTTCAGATTTTAAAAATTCACTGGATTAAAAAAGGAAAATGCATTCAAGGACCAGAAGCTCAGTATTTTAAATGTCCACAAGGGGGAGTACCAAGCCCACCAATCTCAACTCAGTGACTTCACCTTTTTTTTTTTTGGTTAGGCAGCTTAATGAGGGAATGGAAACTTAAGAAGGCACTCAGTTGCAATCGGAGCTTAAACCCTGATGAACATGCTTATTTCACTTCACATTACTTCAGCTGTGGGAGTTTGTAATCGGATGAATCGGAGGTGTAAAATTGTTTTAAATTTACGTGGGCGTGACAGGAGTTTGTCCTAAAAGAGGCAGACAGTAATCCATATTTCCACGGAAGATTTACAAAAAAGTACCTTGAGGATGGGGGCCATGAAGACGGAGAGTCCTGTGAGGAGGAACACAAAGGTCCCAGTGACCCTTTGCTCTCTGGAAAAACAAGAAGAAATGGTTCAATTCAATCAATAATCCTGCTGGAACACATGCATTCTGATATGAATGCGCGTTAGTGCGGATCGAAGGCTGCATTTTGGAGCTGCGGTGACGGGGAAGTGTGGACTTCAAACTATAAAAACAATGAGCACGGGGAATGAGTGTGATTCACATCCCAATCAACACCACAACGGAAATTACTGTCGTCAGCTATACAAATAGGTGACGCCACTGTACGCAACATTAACTTTTGAAGACCACCACCACCACCACCTCGAACACAAATCCGTTTGCGTTTTCCACTGACACCATTCTCTCTAAAGCATTAATGAAGGACTCTGCGTTGACCATACAGGGTTAAAGCTACAGTGCGTGCTATTTTGTTTTTGGCGTCACTGGGCAAAAACTCCATTATCACCTTTATTGTAATTCAAGTGGTCTAAGAAGAAATGAGACTTCTGCAGCTCCTCGTGGCTCTGTTTACAAGGCTGTAGACGTAGACGGTTAATTGCAGGTGTTTTCAGAGAGGTCGGGGGTTAAATACGTGACTGACGGCTGTAACCACCGATCACTGTAAAGATTCTGACGGATGCGGCTGTACTGCGACGCACAAGCCGCGTGACAGCTCCCGTAACCCATGATATTTAGGCTTCACTTTCCCAAAAGTGGCATCAAACGGTGACGTATCGTCCATCTTTATGTTTACTCTGCAGTAGGCTGGGTGTGTATTTTCAAATTATGGCATTTTTTCCCCTTTGTTTTCAGCCTCCTGCAGATTTAATCGTGGAAGTAAAGCCACAGATAAGCAAACTTTCAGCTTCTTAAATTTACTTGTGCTTGTTTCCTAGCCACTAAGGTTAATTTATACCTGGAAAGCCAAAATGAATGCAATTAACGTCTTGGAAAAAAAAAACAGCAGTTTGAGCAGTAGGACAATGAGTAGAAGAAGCCTCTGTGGACCATCATGAAATAATTCATCTATGTAGACGATGTCTACATTGTACAGCAACTACAGTGACGCACCGGACTCCCAGGAACTTAGGCTGCTCCCCGGGGGCTGATGTCTCGGTTTCCATTTTGAGAGAGTCAATGTGGGCGATGGAGATGACAGTGGCAGCCACGTACCAAGGTAGGCCCATGAAAGAGCAGATAATCATCAGGACAGCCACCCAGAACAGGTCCAAGTGATAGCCTGCCCCTTTCTGAGAAGACACAGACAACAGAAGAAATATGAGTCGAGGAAATATGTCGTCAGATGGTGCATTGTCCTAAGAAATTGTAATCCTGTGCTGCACACACATTTTGGGACCAACCTTTAGTTTGTGCTCTTTCCTGTTGACAATCACAGCAGTGATCTGCTGGTCCATAAAAATCAGAATGGTGACCAGCAAAGCGGGGAGCGCGGCGGCCAGGTACACCCACCAAGGGTTTCCTCCAAACGGAGTAACAAACCAGCCCCTCAGAGGACTCGTGGGCTAAACACAAATAAAACATGTTGAACTGAACTGTTGAAGTCAGCCAAAACAGACGCGACCGGCGTGTCGTCATATTTCTAGCGGGTTCAAAGTCCAGATCTCATGGATAACATGGATAAAAATCCTTAATTTGAAGTCGTCCCTCCATTACACCTTTAGTCGGCACAGAGGCTGAAATTACTGGTGCATCATTACATGACAGAAATCTGTGAATAAGACTCTGTGGTCAAACAAAGCTTGCTCTGTACCTGCAACTATGAGGCTGTCTGTGTTCTCACATCACCTATAATCAAGTTGTTATTTGATGCACATTCCCTTCCTCTACATCTAAAGGTGGTCTTAAATTCAGATGAGAAACATTTGAGCTGAGCAATCTCAAAGAAATGACTGTCTTAGTTTCAGGTAATATGCGGTGCTCACTGGGCAAACTACAAAGACAGCATTATAGTGGGATTTTAAAGAATTACAGAGGCTTTCTGCCTGAAACATGGATCATTGCCAGTGTAATCAGAAGAAACTGCACCTGGCTGCCCATTGTCTCTAACTACAACATTTGGGTGCAGCGATTTGAAACTAAATGACGTGGGGACTTTCTTGTGGTTGTACACAAAGCACCTCTCTTCTTTTGGTAGATACCTTGAATTCGCTTGGCACAATGAGCTTTGGAGTGTCCACCCCGACAAAGGCATCCACACCACAGAAGAGAAGGATGGTCAAGATGATTGCGAAGTCACTGAGGAGCTTCCTCACCTAGAGGCAAACATTCAGGTTTTGTGTTTTTGGTTTGGTGTTGATTTTTTTTTTTAAGCTTCTAGCAGTGCCTCCCCCTGCCTTCTCCTTATCTTTAACCAGCAACCTGTTAAACATGTTTATATAAACAGACAGAGGCAGATACTGCTCCGCTGAATGTGTGCTTTGATACTGGAAGTGCAGCTAGTGCGGCGACACCTGTCATTTAATGAAGGGAGGCATAACCATTCAGTAGGACACCAATACAATTATTTGCAACAAGACCCATGGAAGTCATTATGGAGAAACGTTTCAGTTTTGGTTACGGTTAACAAACTTCAGGTCTGTGAGGGGGGGGTC
>JAPQRN010000005.1:24501839-24526186 GCA_037367275.1 Coranthus polyacanthus
GGGTGGGAGAGATTCAATTCTGCAGCAGCACATTTTAATTTGTAATTTTAGTTCATTTGGTTATCTTCAAGACAGCTGCTGTATAAAATTGCAACAGAATGGCTTCAGGTGGTACAGATGTAAGCCGCAGGTACCTGCTCATCCAGCTTAGCAACTCAGAGGCTACTTTCTCTTCCTAAAACACTGTCAACAGCATGAGACTTGACCTTCGAGCACTGACCCTCTTTAAAAAGGTCACTCACTTTGGTGGGGAAGAAGCGGCTTGTCTTGAACTTCTTCAGACCCATGGAGCAGGTGTAGGTCCCGAAGAACAAGATGAAGGACATCAAGGTGATGTCAGGCACGTAGCCACAGGTGTCTCCCACCAGCAGGCCTCCGTAAGTCAGACACTGCTGTCTGGTAAGGGACGCCCAGGTGGCATTCACTGGCTGGAAAACATTTTTTTAAAAACGGGGACAAAGAGGTTCTTTTAACCAACAAGTAACAGTATTTGAATGAATCGGTGATGTGTTTACATGATTTGCGAAGTCTGTAAAAGTCTCAAAAACAGGGGCACCACATACCAGATCAGTACTGTTTGTCCAGGCAGCGAGATCAAGGAGTTCTGATGAGTTGCCTGGTAAAGAAAAACAAAATCATCTAATCACTGGATATATTGCTCACTCGCAGTTTCACACTTACCATTTTGGATCTGTGTCATAGTCTCTTTCCCAAAAAAATCCTGCCAAGTCACTCGCAACACAGAAACCAATAGAGCTGTTGCGAAAGTAAATGGTAATATCTACAGGCAGACACATACTAGTATCATTTGTTATCTCCTGTGTAAACACAGCAAAAGTGAGCTGAAAGTTTTGTTTAACACACAATAGGGACATTATTGCCAAACAGGACAAACACCAAAATTCAGTTTTCACTGTATGCAGTCACTGGTGAAAAAGAGATTCGGTGGCGCCCAAAACAATCAACAATGAGGCGGTGTAAGGCAAAGGTTGGTTCGGGATTATTAAGTGTTATCAGATGCTATCTACATTAAGAGATACAGTGTATCCTGTCCATGTTTCCAGAAACTTTGCTTACGTTGTTTCAATAGTGTGTGAGGGCCACATACCCGGTACACAGCGACAGCTGTACTGAGTGACAAAGTCGTGGTCATAATGGGAATGAATCGGGTTGTGGTGGGCCAGCTTTATCATCTTTTTGAATGAATCGTAGATGAAGATGAAGCTGATGAGGGCAGAGAAGCCTTCCTCAGTGAAACGTGTGAAGTACTGCACCAGGAAGCTGGCATCCGTGGCGACCAGCAACAGACAGAAGAGGCCTGACCACAGGCCGATCCACAGCCGGAACTCAAGGTAGTCGAAGCCGTTGTCTCTGGGGATGCAGACAATAGCAGTAGTCAGTTGTGGAAAAACCTGCATTCTTTTTAAACAAGAGCCATCAGTGGATGGCATATCCCCCCAATCCCCGCAAACTTGAAAAGTGGTACTTGTCAAGTTTGTAGTCGCTAAACTGGATGAGCAGGTACCTGCAGCTTACATCTGTACTACTGATGTCAGCTTAACAGCAGAGGAGTTGAGCAGTTTCAGAAAACGGCACCTTAAATAAGACAACATGTATAGAAAACTACATTTCCATTTGCAGTTGATGTGTACCGTACAGTTTGATATAACACGCAAATGATAAATTGCGTGGTTTTTTTTTGGTTTTTTTTATGTTTCTTTTTCTAAAACAATATTGACTGAATGTATGAAAGCGCTGGAAATGGAAAACAAGCCTCGGTGGTATATGTGTCCACCAGTTGTGGACAGACCAACAGCTGCTACTGACTCAGCAACCACTAACTCTAGGCATGGAAACATTCAGAGGACACAGAAGCCACAACATTCTTCACTCACAGTGTAAAATTAAATGAGGGTGAATTATTGATAATGGAACATAATCAGCGTGGTGTTTGGTAATGCTAGAAGACTCTCTCTGGGAGAGGAAGGGAGTGCGACTGAGGCACGAGGGAGAAATCATTTAATACCTAACATTTAGCCTTGAAATTACATGTTAAATCAGCACAACAACAGCTTCCCCAGGGACATTATTGTTAATAGATTATAGTTGAAGGGTATGCATTTCTTATTCATCCACAAACAGTAGTATTACAGGATGTAATATCTTCTGTAGAACAGAGTTCAGGTTGTACAAGAGGATATGTGGGGTGTTAGCATGATCAAGGTCATGTCCCTGAGTCAATCACGACAGGAAGTTGATGGCAAAAACACATGGGAAATTAACAATCAGCTGGCAACTGTACCCTGGACAATTTGTTACTGCCAAGAGATTTACAGTAAGCACAAAGAGTTCCAGAGATAAGTGGAAATATTGTTCAAATAAGCAAACCTAAAGAAGTTGCAAGACTGTGTTAAATGTGGTTTTATTTTAATTTGCCTTAGAGCTGCTTTTCCCAAACTTAGGGTCAGGATCCAAAATGGGTCGCCGATTGGCAGTAGGAAAAATACATAACGTTGCTATGTGTTTGTTTGTTTGTTTGTTTGTTTGTTTAAAATAGCATCTGAGCTGCTAGTTAACATTAGCTAGCCAGCAACACACTATTCACCGACTGACCTTCACCTCCTTCATTTTGCATGTGCAAAAACACTACTTCTGGTTACCAGTCTTTCAAAATAAACTGCGTTCTAGGTTTAATTAAATGAATGTGAATGAATGAATGTCTTTGCTTTTACCGAAGTAGAAAGCAAAATACACGCTTTCCCTTTGTAAAGACTGTCTAATATATATGTGCTAATGAAATAGAATATTAGCTACATTTTCTTTATTAATTAATAAACTGGATCACCAGCCACAAATGTTTTCTCAAAAGCCCAGAATCTTTTTGGCTTTTAAAAACAACTTTAATTAATTTTTGCAGCTTCCCCTCAGTCTGACTGAAATGCCAAGCTGTGCTTAGCTCACTAGCTAACATTAAGTAAAGTTTAGCTAACCGCTAACGTTGGCTATCAAGCTAAGTTCAACTAGCTGCTAAACTTAGCTTGATAGCCAACGTTAGCTCCAGTTAGCTCGTTAGCTAACATTAGGTTTGAATTGCTGAAAATTATAGGAAAATTTTTTTTTATCTTTCAATATTGCTAAACAAAGAGGTAACATTTATATTTATCTTCTTTAACTTCCAGAAACTGCCATAAATTACTTAGACATACTGGTGACAGGAAGTAGCATTTTTGCACATGAATAGTATGGATGAGGTAGTGACGGCCGCATTTATTCATTCAACATTGTTCTGACAATAAAAGAATCAGAAAAAAAAAAAAAAAAAAAATGTAGATGCTACGACATTTAATGGTATATTTATATATTTTTTTTTAAATATGGGTCGTGGGGAGGAAAGTTTGGGAACCCCTGCCTTAGAGGTGTACAATTTCCACACACGAACAACTTACTTCTGTCTAAAACCTGTACATTTCTCCTAGTTTGCTGCTGTTTTGGAACTTTATCCCCCCCCCTTTGTTGATACAAGAAATGCAGAAAAGGAAAGGAGTAAGCACTCACTTGCTGAAGTTAAAGAGGAGTCTTTCAAAGACGAGCACTGGGCCTGTGCTGCTGAGAATAGTCAGGGGCTGACCAGACAGCAGACAGAACACTGCTCCTGTCAGTGCCGTACCCAGGAAACTTTCCAACACCCCCTACAACACAGCGCACACAGAAACATACAGACCGTTACACAGAGATCACAAGAAGGTTAAACCTAGGAATATATAGGCGAGATGAGAGCGCACATTCATACTGTTAGCACGCTTCCATAATGAGCAAAGTCAAACACAAGTGACTTAAGGGACGCACTGCCTTTAAAAGCGTCTAAACATTAATGACATAATGCTGCATAATCTTCTGGAAGCTCAGGAAAGGCCTTTTTCATCTCCGGTCATATACATTTTTTTTTTAATATTCTGTGTGTTTTACATCCCCAGTGCTACATAAGATATGCCTATTGCCCTCTAAGCTGTATTTCTGAGGCCCGTGCAATGTTAGGTCTTCGGAAAAAGGTCAGGGGAGGGCAGGGATTCCCTCTGCTGCGCTCCCAGTGGAGTAAGGAGTGATGCAGGATTTGAGGAGCACTGGTTGAGGGGCGGGGTAGGAGGAGGAGGAGGAGGTGGTGGTCATGGAAATACAGCCATGACCAGGCTGCAGTGGCTGAGTAATCTGGATCTGCGGTTATTTACAGCCTGGGCAAATCCCTGAGGCCGGTGCTCTGCGGGTCTACTAGGATGCAGCGCTTTGTCAGGAGGGAGTCCAAAAGGAAGCACCTTAGTCACCGGACAAACCTTACACTGCACATTATAGCACATGCAGTCGGACTTGCTGGGGCCCCCGTTCGTGGGCATTGTTTATAAATGATTCCCCTGACGTATCCTGTCAACAGCAGGTACAACAGATGGATCCAGTATGAGCCTTTGAGCTTAAAAATTAGCATGGCTTATCAGCTAAAGTGAACTCTTTTTGTTGTTTATCATTTTCTGACTAAGCATAGGGAGTAGAGGAGAAAGCTGCAAATACACTGTGACAGATTCAGTTAGAAAGGACAGATCTACCTTTAAGTTTGACGCAAAATGTGTCAAGTGTAAGAAGAAAAGACTCCGCAAGAGCTACTGCTATTTTATTTTAGTTTTTTTAGACTGTGTGCAACCAAACTGCAGGCTGCACTGGCAACACACAGCCTACTTTAGCACAAACAAGTAACTGCTTTCAAAGACAGCATGTTATTTTGTAAAGACATGGCGTCCCTTGTCATGCGTCACTTGTCACAGTCATCTGATGAAAGGATGATATTCTGTAGCAGATACTGCATGATTTAAGTTAAGATTCAGGTTAAACCCTGAACGCAGCAGTGAGACAACTGGGAGTGTAAGGAGGGTGATTAACCTTTTTCCATCTCTCTGGAACAATAACTTCACTTACCGTAGATACAATGAACCCAAAAACATTCAAATAGCCTCACCTGCATGTTTTCTGTAGCATCTCCAAGTAGGCCTCCAAACGTAATTGCATTGGTGACTGTGCCCAGGTAGATGAACAAGATGGCCGACAGAGACTGGATATGTAATGCGTCGTAGAAGTCGCTGGCGAAAAATGGCAGCTTGCGCTTGATATCCAAGACAAGTCCTCCACAAAACCTTAAAGGCATCACAACACGAGTGCATCATTAATTCACGCCATGACACGTGGTTCACTTCAGCTATGTCACGGACTCAATCTGCGTGGGAAACGTTTACCGGTTGTCTCCAGGTTTTGAGTAAAAGAAAACCCATTATTCGAAACACAAAGTCACAGGTTTGCTTTCATTCTTCGGCCATATACGGAACATGACCTTATCCAAGCGTACCGTTAGGAACCATCAAAGCTTTTTGATATATTATAACCCGTGTTTACGTACAATCACTTAATAAAATAAAGTGAAGCTGTAGTTACTTGCTTGTGCGCTGCAGCTCCTCTCCGACATGGTGTCCTCCTCCGCCGCCGCTCCCCGCATCATGTGGAGTGTCACCATTCATCTGAGGCGGCTCTAATCCAGCATACATGTTCTTCCTTTGAACAAAACATCATCAAGTCGTGAGTCATCAACAAGCAGAAAATCTGAAGCCTCGTCAACAGATTATGTCAAATCATTTTAGAAACAGGTCTTACAGAATGTTAATTAAAAAAAAATCCCATAATGCATTTAACAACAGACGTCCTTGCGTCGTGTTTCCTTTTGAGACGCTCTGGTCGACCTCGGGTCTTCAACGGGTCGTACTGAGGGTGTTAGGTCGTGTACTGTGATGTAGAGGTATTGATCTCTTTGACGTGCAGGTGCGAGGCGTATAGTGTGAGAAAATGTTTGATGTTTACAATGTCATGAATAACATTTTAAGATTTATTGGGATTAATTGATGTGGATTAGCACAGACCTTTTGTCAGAGGAGGGCAGAGATTTGGGTGGCTCTATCCTGATGTCAGGATCCCACTCGCCAGGAGGCAGGACGATGACCTCATCCAGGAACTCCTCGATACCGGCCAGCAGGTCCTGCCTGTCCTTCGCTTTATAGGCAATGTCGTGGAATACCTGCCAGCAAACGAAGATAACTGGCTTCTTATTAAATCAGTAATGCAGCACGTCTTAACATGTTTACGCAGCCCCTCACAAGTGCCAGATGTACAGTAAAAAAGCACAGAGTGTGCAACTGCTACGACACTTAACTGGGACACAGGGTGCCGCATGTCACAACTAGGACGGCAAGCCTCTCATCGCTGCAATCGTGACAACAGACTCTTTTAAAATGTACACAAATAATGGCTCATTTTCTTCTTGTATCCCAGGGACAAACGGGGACAAACAGGTACAGTGCTACTGGACAGCGGCAGGTTGATGACTCAAAAACACAAACATCTGATAAACCTTTGACACCAGTGTCACAGGAGAGCCAAGAGGGTAAAGTTTAACTTGAGGAAATCCTGGTAAACCACCTCTTATCCTGCAGTGTTGACATACGAGATATACGCAGAAGAGCAGAGGCCTGTGGGAATTTGCATGCCAGGTGCTCTCACGGTTAAGAACATTATGGGCCGTCTGTTAACTTTCCTGACAACAAGGTGAGGTGAAGAGAGGCACAAAGCAGACCTATACCTAAAAACACTGAGGAGAACCTGGACATAATGTATGTCAAAAAGCCTACGGTGCACAGAAACCAATCTTTTTTTTTTTTTTCTGGCACATCAAGACAAATATTTCTCACACAAAGCTTAACAATTAAGCTATAAGCTGGGCACAGGACTGGCAAAACCAACTGCTGTGATGATTAATACAGCAATATTCAGAGAACTGGAGATCTGGCTGCAAATGCAGAGCACGGGGAGGGGTTGTAGGTGGAAAGACCTCTTAGACTAGTTTATTAAGAGCAAAGAGACCCCCTAAACCTGAGGGAATGGAAGAAATTAAATTAACTACGCATACGTTAATGCTTTTTTAATACGTTTTTCAATTTTGTTTTCTTGAACTTCTACCCGGTAATGCAGTTTGTATACCATTTCCATTTTGCCTCAAAGTGGTTGTATATTTGATGTGAAATGTAGATAGATATTCTTCTTAATTTCTGGGCAAGTAAAATACCAGAACCTCGAAAAGCTTGTCTCACTTCACAAAGGATTGGCCACCTCTGGCTCTGGCTGCTCATTATCTCATGTTCTCCAACCTACCAGGGCTCATTAGTACGACCAGAGATTAAGGAGGATGAGAGCTAATGTGTTCGAGCAATGAGGACCGATTTAGAGTTCTGCCTCAGTTCTGTCGATTCACAGTTCACAAAAAACACAAACAATGCTGCCGCGCATCCAAGACCAGGCCAACGTCTCTGCACATTCCTAAGAGGGACTGTTAAAAATCAGAGGACGTAAAGCGGCACATCCCGTAGTCTGAACGTACCTCATCTGACATTAGAGTTGCGATGGCCCTCCCAATCTCATGATAGGACTTTGCTTTTCCTTTGGGGCCCAGCAGGATGAAGAGGAATCTAAGCGACAGCAGGAAATAGAATGTTAGATCAGTCAGAATCTGATAATATTCATGACATCAATAAATTCTTCTTTTACGTCTTTTCTCTTCTTATTTTACAGCTACTGATGCACCCGTTGTCCACTTTACCTTGTGGGCACCGGGACCTCTGTCAGGGCCCCCAGCATGACAGCCTGCTGCAGACGAACAAATGCCACAAAGGGACTTTCCAGGAAATCGACCTCCCCAACCAGCACGTTTGATGCCTCTGCATCGCGGGGAAGTTTTTTCATGAACTTGTTCTTCAGCTGTTATGACAGAGAAAGCGAGGCAGAGAAGGGGCTCAAAATGTCAAGCAGCTTTAAAATAGCAAAGAATACGAATTATTGTTACGGAGCACGCAAAAAAAAAAAAAAATCTAAACATGATGAAAAACAAACTTATTGATTCCAACGTCAATTAAATGTGTCTGTAATGAGGGCGGGGACACGGTGTTTTTACTGCATCTGTAAGTATATTTGAACAGGTAGTACAGTACCGCCCTGTCCTAGTCTTATGTACTATGCCGTAATAAGTCTACGTTGCCTTTAACTGTACAACTGTAATGTAAAGTCTACACTTTTTTTCGCTTTGGGTTACAACAAGCAACGACAGACACCAAAGATGTGGATGCACGAAAAACAAAAGCTGTGGAGATGATTAACCAAGTCCTCAGTGTTATGTCAAAGGCCAGATCATTCTGACAGATCTACACTTTCATTAGCTGCTGCTGGAAGGCAGTTCCATTAGTTACATTTTAACTGGTTCTGTGATCTTTTATTAAATGTACTTGTACAGCACACAGCCGGTTCACATGCAGCTACTCAATCATGAGTCATGACAGTGAGAGAAACTGTGTATAGAGAGTAGAAACTCACAGGACACAGATGGGGGACAGTGAGCTTTTGTTGCTCAAAGCATCAGGCCAAGCCGGGGTCTTATCTATCAGTGCATGAGGCTCACAAGCTCATGATACACAGAGGTCATTGCATGACTGTGCATAGTACCTCTTTGTGAATGGAGACCTTCAGTGTCAGTCAGGCCACAGAATGGCTTACAAACTCAAGGCAAAAAGAAAGACATGCATTACCTGATCCTTCTCTGGTTTGTCAGAAAAGTCACTCAGGCTATTGGAGGTGAGGTTTCGATGGGCGGTCGTTGGACTACCTGCAGGGAAGTTAAGACACAGTTAGAATCAAAGAGGCTGAGCAAATCTGGAATGCTCTGGAAAGGTTTAAATGAGACATCTGTGGACCAGGAATCCCAGAAAAGAAGGGTACCGAGAAAAGTACGTAAAGAGAGCCAGAAACATCAGGACCTAGCTAAATGTGGCAAGGCTTAAGCTTTCGGACTAATGCCAGATGGTCATTCATTCTGTGAGCTCCTGGGAGAGCAGAGCTGTGGTTTGTGGCCGTCTTAGGTCCACTGCTTATGTGTCAGTAGAAACATGCGGCGGCAAATGAGCAAGAGTGTAAACTTTGGAACTGTTCAGTTTAATACAGTCCATTTACAGATCCGTTGTTACTGATCTGAGTGGCAGAACAGTACACAATATGTTAGCTTTTTGCAGCCAAATAAATATTATTGTTATTTAAGAAAGTTGCATTTTAAAGATAACTTATGAACTGACAAAATAATGTTTCAATGCGCAGCGCTTTTAACACAAATCCTTTCTAAAACAGATTGAAGACGAGCTCAACTGTCTTCCTATTTTTGGCTCTACTCATAATTATAAGTTTCCGTCTGGAGACACAATGGACTACTTGGACTGCTAGTAGTAGGAGTGACTGCGACCTCACTTACAGAGGTATCCCATGCTGGAGCTCCTCATGACCTCCTCACATGGCTCCTCTGAGTCTTGTGGGTTTAAACAAGGCACAGGGTGCTCATGGGGGCTGCGAACTGCAAGATGTGCAACGTCCAAGATGCAGGAAGTCAGAAACAGCATGAACCCAAAGAGGAAGAAAAGGGAGAGAGAAAGAGAAGAAAGGAAATGAAGCAAAAGGTTGGATTAAGAAAAGAAAAGAAACCTCAGCGTCAACTGCAAGGATGCATTTAAGAAACAAGAAAGCAGAAGATAAAAAGTATTCCAGTGAAAGTG
The DNA here is from genome assembly GCA_037367275.1 of Coranthus polyacanthus. Classification (NCBI taxonomy): domain Eukaryota; kingdom Metazoa; phylum Chordata; class Actinopteri; order Kurtiformes; family Apogonidae; genus Coranthus; species Coranthus polyacanthus. The sequence goes on from JAPQRN010000005.1 coordinate 24,511,511, forward strand.
TTTGGGTTAAAAGAAGTAAAAAAGGAAAGGGTTGCACCAAACAAGCTTTTGCGATTACCGTTCTCCTGGTTGGAAAACAGCCTACTAGCACTGGAAACACTCTTGCCAATGTCTGCAAGAGAGCGCAAGTTGGACTTCTTGGTCTGATGGCGATGCTTCCGCAGCAGAGTGTACATGATCTTCTCCTTCAGTTCCGCCTTCAGCTGACCGTTCTCAATCTGACTGTCTGTGATCAGCTCTGTTAGAAAGAAATGAAGGAACCCATTGTTGGACAAATCCAAGGTTTATCGCGAGAGGCGGTCGAGACCGAGTCGTCCCCAGAGCAAACCAAGCTTACCGACAACCTGCGGCAGCGAGGAGGCTTCCAGGTCCAGCATGATCGTGCCCTTCTCGATGCATGTTTTGAGTTCCATCAAGCTGTGTAAGGACAGCGTGGCCACATGAGGCTTACTCCAGCGCTCTCCACCTTTCTCTACCTTCTCCTCAAACTTGATCCATCTGGACAGAGAGGACAGAGAGAGATACCGTTAAGATGTATGGTGATTGATTGAGATGATTTACAGTACTGGTTCTGCTGGAGAAACATACGGTCACAGTAAATGTAGTATTCCTGAAAAAGCCCAGACTGCACTTCACTTGCAACTCTGGATTAAGTAAAGTAAGCGTGTGCGTGCAATTTTTTTTTTCCCCCCCTCAAAGTACAGGTCATTGCAGAATAAAAGCACACATGTGCGACTTTATAATTTTATGAACACATAGGGGCTGTAAACAAAAGGCGACAAGATGGGTTCTCTTTTCTTTACAAAACATCCCCACTGTGTTTTGAATTAGCCGCAGTTCACATGGCAAGAATAAGGGATGCAGGACAGCGTAGAAATAAAAAATAAACCATCAGACGTGAAATAATACATGCAGAAATGACAGCAACACACATAACTAGAGCTCGGAAACAAAGTTTAAAAGCACGAACAGAAAGGCCCTGAAGGTAAGACCGGGGATAAGAGTTGTCTTTTTAATAACAATGCCTCACATGTCACCACTACAAAGAGCCATTCTCCTCCGCCTGTGGATGGGGTTTCCTCCGAGGATAAAGTATCCCCCTGGCTATGGTCCACACGCCTGTGACCAGCCATCTTAGTGGGAGGACAGCCGGGCCAAGGAGACACCATCGACCTCAAGGAGTTCATTACCTGCCTTTTCAAGGAACACCCACTTTGCTTTCTCAAAAGAAGATAAACTACCGAGAGAAATGGCGCTTAAAAAAAAAAGAAATTCTTACCATTAACTGGTGTAGTTATTAATGCATTACTCCAAGAAAAGCAGAAAAATAAATTATTTCTAACACTTTGTTATGAACTAAACCACTAGATTAAAAAAAAAGTTGCCTTTTTACTGTGTCAATACAATATCTACTTTTTTTCCCTCCAGCTTTCCATACAGCATGCTTTTTGCATCCCTCGGAGCCAAACAACAATTCACTTTCCACATCTATGTCTTATTTCTGCAATCACACACTTTAGTTTGATTGATTACACACACGCCACGTAAACTGTAGGTATTAAAGAACTACATTGACACTTCGAGACATAATCACAGGAACTGTTAACCCATTTTAACGTTATCTTTGATGGCCAGATTTCATGCATTTCCAGAGCCAATAGTAATCTTAGATCTTGTTCTGACCATGTGGGTGTTTCTGTCTTTTCCTGGTCTCACAGAGCAGGTACTACAGATCACAGTCAGATAAGATCAGACTGGGAGTTCACTGGAGTACAGCCTATTTCCCTGCACATACAAAACCTGATTATTCATAAGGGCTTGTGTTCCGCTGACTGCACCGGGATTGAGAAGCAAGAAACTTGTAACTCCACATAAGCCCTCCCCACTGCTGCTAATAAAAGTAAAAGTTGCAAGTACAGCTACAGAATTTAACCACAGGCATCGTGGCACAGGCACATGATTCGCTGAGCACAAAAACCTTCAGGAGATCAAGAAGAAAGGGGGGTGGGAGTCGACAGATTGTGTGCGTGGTTGGTGTAAGATCTCTGCGGCTCACCTGGCCGTCTCCTTCCACTCCATCTCCTGCCCGTCCACAGACAGCAGTTCGTCCAGTTCGGTGAAGAGCTGCGGGGGCGGGGGCCCATCGTCCTCCTCTCCCAGGATAAACCTGATCCTCTCAGCTGGAGAAACTGAGAGGAGAAAGAGGAATGTTAGGGACCAAAACAAAACACTAATCCAACACCGTTTACAGAAACTGCAGCTACCTGAACTTAATGCTAGATTGAAAGTGATTAGCAATGGTAAGAAGATCCGTAAGTCCAATCAGATGCGCCCACTATCCTTCCATCATAACGTTGCGGTGCGGCCTCAGCGACGTCCTTGAGTCCAAGTGAATGAAATTCCAGGGATATTGTGTTTTAAACGTAATGGGGACTGATCAACGGACGAACCGTCTTACAGAGAGATACACTGACACATCTAAAATGTCTTCAAGGTGACTTTACATACATAAACCTAAAGCAAGAAACAGGCTATGCAAATGAAGAATCCCCACTACTAATTATGTCATCAAGTAAATACTTGTAATAGTTAACCTAAATCCTGACACATCTCTGGCGAGCATGAACAAGCACAGCTGATGTTTTTCCGACACTTGAATCTGGTAGCAAAAACTGAATTTGAGAGATATAACACTCATCTTGCACACCTGGAAGTCAAGTCCAACACTCAACAGCAATTAACTGTTCAGGAAAACAAAAGATCAGTAAATTATATTGAAAACGTGCAATGGCCATCATTAATATTAACTTTACAAACAACTCTGATGAGGTAGCCTCAGCGCAGTTATCTAAATGCAACGCAAATCAAAAATTGCAGCGGCGACGTGAACGCGCACTGATATAGCCGCGAAAAGGCAACTGTAAGACGGCGCTTTGTTTTGCCGACACTGATTTGAATGGAATTTAAAAAAAATACTCCTCAGCTATAAATAAGTATAGGGAGTTGGACCAACCCAGAAAAATAACACAGATGATGGTAAGTCTCTAAGAACACACTGTCATGAGGAAGAACCTTTTAATAGCCCAGCAACTTTTACTTCCTTCTAAGAAAGGTGTGCCGAAATCGACGTCACTAAACTAACAATCGAGTATGGAACCAGCAACGGCTCTTTTGAAGCTATAATGTGGGGGTTTAAGAGGAACCCTGATGAAGTCCCACTAATGAAATAGTGAGGAGAGTCTCAATATTTGACGTTGCGCATATAACGGGTTATCCATTACAAAAGAGCTACTTGTTATCCCTGTTAACACTTCTGGGAAAGTTGTGCTACTCTGAAGCGATGAGGTAAATTGCGAGTTAAGTGTTAAGTCACAAAGAGTCTATTAGTGAAGCTTTCTCTTGATGTACTAGTCAGAATTCCACAGGTCAGCGCCGCGACAACGTAACAGTGCCTTTAACCTTTTAATCCTCAAACAGCGCATCCTAGCTTTATTTAGGACGCTTGTTTTTAAAAATAGTACAGTTGGAACTGGTCTACCGCAGGAGCAACAGTTCTTAAGCCACACAAAAGGTCAAGATGAGTGTCTTGAAAAGACTGGAAACAGTTTCAGGATATGGCTCATTAGGTGTCTCCCAATCTTGTGCATCAGCAAATTTGTGCAGGACAGAGACCAACATCATCAGCGCTGACCCACAACAGAAAAACAAAGAGTTCCTTCAGTTTCCCTCATGGCCGCGGGACCTTTCTGCCGTTCTTTTACTTACAGTTCAACTTGCAGAACCTGACTTTTGACTCGATGCATTGGGACGGCACAGGTGTACACAACACCATTCGCCTCTTAAGTCTCACACTGTTATCAATGAAAACCAGGCTTTTGTTGTGGTTACACACACAACTTTTAAGTGGACAGCTCGCAGAATAAACTGGATTACGCGGATTTAGGTGGAGGGCAAAACAGGGGAAAAAAACCAACAAGTGGACGGCTCTCTATGCATCATCTACAAGTGTGTCTGTTTTGAGTTGGAGCGTTGTCGTCGTCTGCCGCATGTCATCCTGAACGCTACCCACACCTAACCATCAATTTACATTTGTCGTCGTGCTGGTATAGCACGTACGTACTTTCTTACTGCTTTTAGGGATACCTTCACGTAACACATAGACGTATGCGTGTATAGTATAATTCACTTCAAATATTTACTGTGAGGTAATAGCAGAAGCAAAAGAGTTAACAGGGACATTAGGATATGGATAAAGGTAAACTAGCAAGAAGCAACATGCCCTCTCATTAAATAAAGGGCAAAGAGCTAATATGAAAATCTTTGCAGGGGGTTGCTAAAGTGGTTTATTGCTCAACAGGAGAAAAATGTTTATCCCAATAGCAGCTCCGGCTTCATCATACGGAAGGTCTGCCCTCTCCTTCAACCTTTACAAGACTGTTTACACTTCAGATCTTCTACCGAGATAGTAAGATGAGAAAAAAGTCTGGAGCCTATGTCCGACTGGGGGGGGGGCTGGGGGCATTTAAAGAGACCCGTACTTCAGATGAGTTTAAACGCCGCTTCTGCGTTTAGTTTGGTGTCACTTCTGTCCCGACTGTCTGTCGAAGTATCTGGGGACGAGTCACGGTTTGCGTTGACATTAATGCTCGAATGTTGGAAGCGTAGGCACAAATGCCACGGGTTAATAGCTGGAGACAACAAAGATGTGGGAATGACTTTAAGGAAATGATCTGTAATGCTAATTTAAATGACATTTCATCTGCAGGTTATGACGGAATGCGCGGTTGTACCTAATGTGTGTAATGTGTTAATCTAACGGTCTGATGCTCCTCCCTTACCTTGGAAAAGGCAGTAACTGATTAACGTGTGTGTTGAAAGAAAATGTTCATCTACATACATACAGTGGCCCTGAAACCAAACTGTGTTACTCATGCAGTAATCAGATAGGGCCTGCGACATCTACACAGAGATTAATGTGAGCAAAACTCTTATCATATCATGGCACCTTCGAATGACTAAGCACACAGGCTGGTTTACACCAGAGTGTAACAAAGGAGGATTACAGAGTCGGAGGAGCTAGCAGCATGAAGAGGATTACTCAAGTGGTTGTCTGCTAGACGGAGTCCATGAACCGGCAGCTTAACGCAACACCAGCATGACCAGGAAAGGTGTGATCGCACTTCGGTTATTGAATTAAAGTCGCTTTGTTTCCTCATACTTTGCTCCTTACAACATTAACCTAGTGTCCTGACAAATTAAAGCCTGCGCCGGAGTTATTGACTTAAAATAATCTGTACTGATCTGGATCCACACAGAGCCCATAACCGTATGCTTTAACACTATTCTGTAACAGCTGCTGCATATAAATAAAGACTGTCATATGAAGAAACAGATGTAAATTCCTCCCAACACGCCTGATGCCAGATTCTCAGGTCGCTGTCTCTGATCTGGACTAAACCGCGTCATCCTCCGGTCTCTATGCGGTCGATGATACATTCCTCCTAATCTATTTTAAATAGTCAAATATTTGGTTATGCAGCAAGGTGTTTAAATGGGTTACTTTTGCATCTTGCAAGGCTGCAAACCAAGGCTTTCACCTGACAGCTGATTGTGAATCATAAACAGTCATAGTCCTGCTGTTAAGTCCAAAGTCTCATTTCATATTATTATTCTTTCTTTTTTTATTTGTTTTTTTTTTAATCAGCCTCTGTCACAGGTGCGTCTGCTCCACTGCCAATGTTTCTTATCTAGGCGTTATCACTTTATCACCGTAATATGTTTTTTTATGTACTGTACATGCCATTAGCTGCAAATACATATCTGAAAGTTTCGTCTATCTTAATTCTCCTTAGTGTGCTTCTTATCGATTTTTGCTTCAGTAATTTGAAAAAAGGTATACCAAGTACTCGCTCCAGACAACACCGCTTCTAACAAATACTGAAACATTATGCCGCTTAAAGCCATCATTAACAATGGGAGTTTGTTTGAATCTCGGTGCTTGTAGTGGGACCATAAGTCTGGGGCAAAAATACAAAGAAATGGCTGATTTGAGAGTTTAACAGATGTACTGCTGTTATAGTCTACACGTGTTCTGATGAGTTCCAAGGCAAATCCCAGTCTGCCAACTTTTTTCCCCGTCCCAAACCTATTCTGATACCTTAATGGTTACCTCCACCACCAGTAAAGTTGAGAGTAAACACCCTCCCATTATGCCGCCTTGCAGGCAGCACCACTTTGGGGTGAATTCCAGAGTTGTGAGTGATAATTCCATGTCTCGCAAATAGCTTTTAACCTGATTGTAATGTTCATGATTGCCCCCCTGAGAGGTTTATGCGGCGGATACAGAGCCTTTACCAAGGCTCAGAAATACAACATGGAGATTCCCCATACAATTCTAAGGATCGTTTACTGTACACTGACACTAAACCATAATGTTGGGTTGAAAATCTCTTGGTTTGATTCTTTCCCACATTTGAGAAAATGTCTCCGTCCGTATATTCAGGGTTAAGTCTGACCTATATCTAAAGACTCTTTTGGAATTATAATTCATCCGGCTCTAGAAAACAATCAAGGGATTAATGGTGCTATCATGCTACTTCAGGAGGAAGCTTTTATATAAGGAAAGACATCTGGTGTACTTTCCTATAGTAAGACGACTGACGTGGATTCTCATGCGTTTCTTAATGTGCATTTTGCATCTCAATGTACGTTCATAAGCTCAAATCCATTTGGTTTCATGGATATGCTATCGATAGAGATCCTAGATAAAATCCCATCTGAATGCATTAAGTTCAATATTAACCTTGTGTCTTTCAACCACTACTGACTATTTAACAGAGTGGATCCTTTTTGCTCTTTTCCCCTTAAAACTGTTTGAGAATGTGTTGTCTTGATATTTTGCAGCTCCTCTGCTTTACTTTTTTTCCTCGTCTACCTGGCGGTTAGCTGCTGAAACTCCTGCCTCACTAAATCCACAAAGTACTGTGTAAAACATCATCTGGAAAGATAATACAACCCTTTTATTTACTTGAGCCCAAGCCAATCCAGTGTAATTTTCAGATTAGCATTTAACGTGTTCCCATTCCCTTGCTCCATTAAATCTGTTGAGTGTAGGTTTCTGCCTGGTGATTTCTTTTTTTTTTTTTTTTTTAATTTAACTTTCTTGGCTGCTGCTAGCCCACCCACCCCTCCCCGCTCCAGTTGAATACCTACCTCCTTAACTACAGAAGCACTGATATCCTGTAGGATGTGATTTACAGAGTGCTGCTGGACCTCACCCAGACGACTTAAAACGCACATCTCAGAGGTGATTTATCCATTACTAATGTGGGTCTCTCTGAATTGCACCTGGATCTCACGACTGAATTTCATCCAAACTCACTGAGAGGCTTGAGGATGTTCGCGGCAGATTCATCCGCGTTCTCCCCGTCCGACTTGTATCCCTCCGCGCTGTGTTCAACCCGGTCCCTCTTCTCCTTGTGGCTGGACTTGCGTCTGTGGCGTCTCCTCCGGTGGTAGCTCTTGGGAACATGCACGCCAATGTACACAGTGTGGTGACCTGCCGCAACACACAACACAATACAGGGAATGCAGATCAGATTAGATTCACAGTTAAAAAGGAAACTACGTGAATCCTGCATGCCGGTAATCTGCTGAGTCAGCAACAAACACATGCCATACTGTTGTTAGATAATAGGAAAATTTACACAAAACTGTTGAGTGACATAATTTGCTGCTCATTTCACATTAAGGAAGAGATACTGTGCATCATCAGTCAAGCACACGGAGAAATTAAATCAGTGCCAACTACTTCCTACACGGCAGCTTATACAGGAAACGATGAGCAAATGTCTCCAGGAAGTAATTAGAAAGGAGAAAAAAAACAAAAAAAAACGTACAAATACCACGATTAACTCAAGATAGAGTTGAGGCGGCTACGTATTTAACCCGTTCCACAAAGCACTGTGTAAAACATCGCGGGTGCCTCCCTGTCAACCATGCAACGTGTCTGGTGGGTTTAAACGACACCTTTCGTACCTTTCTGAGGTCAGTCCGGCTTCCTAGTGGGAACCAAAAGTACACCTGAAGTGGTCATACAGAGAGGTAAACTGGTCGCGCAGCTACTATTTAATACACAGCTTGACATATCGCCAGAAACTCTGACGTCACTCTCTTTGTGTGCACCCTTAAGTGTTGGTTCGTGAAACATGTGAATGTCCCAGTATAAACCAGTGTGGGCGTCTCCACACAAATTCTTTTGTGGCTATAGTTGACAGGATCAGCACACTTGAAGCAACATCCTCCGGGTTCAAAAAATGTTGCGAGCTTACGTTTCTTACATTTGCCGTCATTAACATCTCAGGACCTTAACTGGCTTGTACCATATGACCAAAACTGTGCTGATACCAGAAGGAAAAACACTAGAAGACGCAGAGAATTTTTGAAGAAAAATGACTCATCTTCTCCATCAACTAGATAATGAACATGGAGATGGTCGTACCTTCCACTTCCTCTTCATCGCAGATATGTTTGACAAAGGATGCTCCCCTGTCCAAGACTGCTTCGTCCTCCATTCTACAAGGAAAACATAGTAAAACAATTAATGTTATATTAAACTGAGCGGTTTGCAATGTTAGCAAGACACGTGCATATTTAGATTTAAATGCAACACAAAATTGCACCAATATCCAACAGCATTCACGGATCAGGCTCAGTCAAATTAGAACTCATTCGTATTTAAATGAATCAATCAAAAACTGGTTCTACAAGTCCACCAGTGTTGTTGTGTTTCAACTGAAAGCCCCATTTTATAGGGACACATATTGGTTCCTATGGAAGGTATGACTCCTGATCAGCTACGTATCTACCGGTGCTGAAAATTACACTGAAAAGCCTTAACCTGTTGACCTATGTGGCAAAATAACAAAAGAGAACAGGCAAGGCCACGTCGCATTAATGCGGTTTGTAATATTTCAAAGAAGGAAAAAAAACAAAAAAAAACGGAGTGAATAAAAACACGATGCATAAGTCAATCACCTGGAAAGCCTTTTTCTTGCTTTTAAAGTGCATTAACATTTTGAATGCTGTGGCACTCACCCACGTACCGTGCCACTATAACGTCACATTCCCTACCACCTACATTTACTGCTACTAAAATGATCGCCTTCTGCAGCCTTTTCTTCAGTACGCGTCTGCATAAATGAGCCGAACCTGCATAAAGGCTCACAATGGAGCGTCTTGTGTGCACGGAAGGCATTATGATGACTTTAAGGGTCAACTAACATCATAGCTACGTCAATGATCAAACTTTAGAGGAAAGCCTTGGTCCGATGGAGGAGTAAAACGGGAATGTGCCTCTTCCGCGTAAACAATCGATGAAGCAATCCCAACGCAAAAATATAAAAAGAGTCTAGCATTTGTTTTCATCTCATCTCCACTGAGGCTTCACCTGAAACTCTCTGCAGTTTAAACCTGCTCATCAATTATTTTCTTTCTATTGTATCGAGGAAACTACACAAGCGTGTCAGTGGCAAATTAGGACTTCATCTGGTCCATCGGGCCAACTCAGAATAGAACAGTTTCTGGTAGACGACAACAAATAAATACCGCATTTAGGGTGCGTATCAAGAATGTCAATAAACTTATGGACGGTTTCCATTTGGCACCAAACAATCCCAGACTGAGGATGACACAGGTCACAAAATGACGGGATGGAAGCAGTGTACACAAACTTCTAAATAAACAAAGTCAGGAAGGATACAACTTGTTCCTCCGATCGCACTGCTCATCTGAATTTCCCAAGTGGATACCATATCAGGGCTGTGAGGGAGATAGCGGAATAACACTGAGAGCAGACGTAATGTTGAACCGCCGGTTCTGAGATCAAACGTGAGGAGTGGAAGTTCACAGGTAATGCGAATACAAGGAGTAGCCTCTGTACACTCCCTTTTTTTGTTGCTCATTGTTGCATACGAAGAAAAAAAAAGAAAAGAAACATTGAATTCCCGCAGAGGGACACTATCATTTAGCTGCAGATTTCCGTGTGTCCTGTGCAGTTTGTGCCTTGTCTTCATTCTCTTCTGGACACAACGTACAGAGAATACAAGCAGCTTCAGGAGATTGCTTTTTGTTCTTTCATAAGGAACGTGAACCAGTTGGGAGTAAAAACTCCTCATATGTGACTAGGGCTGGGCAATCTGACGTTAATTTGCCATAAGATCTGCTTTGCAGGGGAATCGTACAGATAATAATAAAAGCATCGTCCAACCTTTCCTACTCCACCAATATTCATTTTAAAAAAGGACAGAGTACAAGTAGAATTGTTTCTTCTAGTTATTGTCTAAATATTACTATGACATCTTTCCTAAATTAAGCAAAAACGCAGAGTTTTTAGTAAAAAAAAAAAAAAAAAAAAACCCACAGCCTAAGCCCTCCAGAAACCCAGGGAAAACTTGTTATAGTTTCTTTGTAAATCTTTCACGAGAGGTGAGAAAAACGGTGAGTCAGGTTGTGGATCATCATAGGGCTGGGCGATCTGGCCAAAAGATCATATCATTTGACTGAAAACTGTGAATAGAGAATAATTCATTGCCAAGTAGCACTAAGCAAAGCTGAGGACGGAAAAAGTCTTCAGTTTTTCCAAGTATTTAGCCATAAATATGAAGTGTTCTACAACTCCGTACCTATTGACTGCGCTAAATTTCAACAGATCACCGAAATGTCCTTGAGCAAAAGTATTTTGGGAAAATTCTTGCCGAAGCACTGTCTCTTATATTCATGGAAAACATGTGAGAGAGTACATCAGTCCTGTGACGTTTAACTCAGGTACCAGAGTGTCGCCGGTGTTCACGGGGGCAGGTCATGTAACACGCAGTCAGTGGGCTTTCAGAAAACCCGCTAAGGAAAGCTCATGTTGCAGCTTTACTACTGGCTATACCCGGCCAAAGGAGCCACGATAATTACTCCACACAAAGACCTGAGACAGGGAGACCCTTATGAGAAACACAGCACAGGTGGTAAAAGCATATCCAGAATGCAGGAGGAGTAAGATGCATTCCTGTACGGACTGCCAAATCCAAAAAGTAGACTGGTATGTAAAAGTGGAATGTGCAAAGGATGAGGTGATGCTGGGATATTGAAAGCAGAAAGGCGGACGTAATACTCGGCAACGTCTAAATGACTGAAACAAGAATATCTTTTGTACGTGCATCAAAACATAAGGCAGATAAGATCCCACGATTCGTCACCGATGTCACTGGAAATCTTCTTGATCTTCTTTTTCATTTCCTGCCATTGGCCCCGTCTGTCTGATTAATAGAAACATGAAAGCCGGGTGAGGGTCAGAGCACCCAGCTGTAAAACATATCACGCCGGTCAACTTCTCACTTTGGTTCCTGTTGACCTCGTGAAGCTGGATAAACCTGACTGTGCGTGAGGAGCCAGGATCAGCTGCTCGGGATCAGGGATCATCCCCATCTCTTTACAGAATGACGCATCCAATCCCACCAGCCAGGTTCAGCGCGAGGGTAGGTGCCCCCAGCGTGCTCAGAACGACGACGCAGCACAGGGATGAGTTAGGAGCCCTGAGGTGACACTCACAAAAAAAAAAAAAGGCATCAGAGGGATCTTTTGAGTATCAAACATTTTAGCTTAGAAGTCTTGCTAAGTGGCTGCGAACGTTTGCAATCAGAACAGAGTCTCAGTGCGCTTCAGTTCAGTCAGATGCAATGGATTTGACTGCTGACAAGTTTAAGTACGAACATTTCCCGAGACACTCAGTCCACTCCTGCTGTGTATCAAGTTACGCAGAACTACACAATTTTTCACAGCCACGTTTCAAGTCTGCAGGAAGCGAGAGACGCTCAGGGGACAGATCATTTTAAGAGCCAGTGACTGTCATTTAACATCAGTGGTACCTGATGTAGGCAACGGATGTAGGTTTGCAGATCAAAACGACCGATGGTTCAAAAGTATTTAGCAGCGCAGAGAAAGGTGACAAAAAATGCTCGTGCCGGCTGCAGGTCAATAGGCATCTCTTATGAAATGCAGCGGACTGCCGGCGTTTCGGTTCACCTGAACTTTAGGAATTTCCTCTGAATGGACGAGGAAATGGATGTTTTGTACAGAACACTCAGCAGAGCACATAGGAGCTTTCATAAGCAACATGTTTCCAGGTAGTCCGTGTACGAAACAAGAGGAAGATCGACAAGGTTACTGGTGGCACAAAGCGGGGAGGAAAAGCATTTTGGCCGGCAACACCAGATTTCACAACCTCCACAAAAGACAGAGGTATGAGGAATCATCGTGGATTTTTTTTTTTTTTTTTTTTACAGTTTCACCTGCTATTGTGAAGAGGGGGGCAGGGTTCACACCCACGTGAAGGGCCCCAACTCTGGGCTTTTCCCGGGTACTTTGGACATGGTGTTACTGGCAATATGAGACAGTGTGACAAAATGTTCAGAGGGGATCACTGGCTACAGATAGTTACTGAAAGGGTATGAAGTCCAGGTAAAACAGTACGCGTTTCCGTGTTTGTTGTTGCCGGTCTGACAGCTGCGTCATTGCGCAACGCTGACGCACACACTGGCCCACGTAGAAAGGTGGGTTTTTTTGTTGTTTTTTTACTTTTACGCCACATGGTGTGCGTGTGTGTGTGTGGCGCACTCCCAGCACACGGCTTTATTCATAAAGTTGCAGCCGAGAGAGCGACTTCACCTGGGAATCCTCGTGTCTCTCTAATTCACAGTGACAGGTTCTTGGAAAATAGATTACCGGGCCCGTTCATAGCCAGAGCGGCGTTGGCAACAGTAGCTTATCCAGCCAAGGGTGCTGCATGAACTCGGGTGAATGAAACAAAAACATTAGCATGAGTAAAAGATTAATCGACAGTGCGCATAAGTTGTACTAAACGTGTGCCGCTTGGGATCGAATAAACCAAGATGAACCGGCGAAGACGCACATGCGCTCCAGAAGATGCCCGGAAAGTGTTTTCCAGTTGAGAAGTAGTTCTGACTAATAAACTGAAAGCTCTGTGTTACTGTCAAAGGCAGGGAGGCTACAGAAAACTGTTGAGTAAAAAGTTGTTTTTTTTTTTTTTAAAGAAAGACAACTTACTTGGTCTTTTCGGAGCTCATGGTGACAAACTTGGCTCGGTCTCGTCCCGTTCAGCTCAGGTTGCGTTTTGCAGTCGGTGTTTGAAAGTCTTCACCTACCACTACTGAGCTGACGCGCTTTTCTTTTTTTTCTTCTTTTAAGTGGATAAAAGTGGGGAAAGAAGTCGAGGCGCTGGAAGCCTTCTCGCTGGAACGATTTCTCCGACTCTGCAAATCAAAACTTAGCGCGTAACACGCAATCCTCATATCGCGGCGGACTTTATCGGCTCGCGTCTTGGTAACATCTTAAGAGGAAAAAAGGCTCGTTTTGTGTCTCTGGCGGAAAGCGTGTGGAGACTCGGAGCGCAGCGTGTCTTTTTCCATATTTAAAGTGCCATCCCTCCTCCTGCGTGACGCCACGGAGGGGTGGAGGTCACAAAGTTACTCCTGGGTGGGTGGCGCTCGAAACCCGTACTTCTCCAAATGTTTCATCGCGCATGCAGAGGCAAAATAACACCGACATGCCATGCTTTTAGCATTTTGTGTGTTTCGATAACACACAGGGGCTCAGCACCTGGATTAGCTAAATACAGTATCATTTTAATTAGACGCTCACTGTATAGAATTAACTCTAGTTCCAATAATTGTGGAGCCTTTGCATTAAATTGAAATTAACTGGACTGAACTAGTGCTCGTTTTAACGCTGCGTTTTCCTTGTAATTGCGCAAAGTGCAGGAGCGTTTGCTTTTAATCCTTTGTAATTACAATAAATTATTAAGTCAAAAGTGAAGGACATTATTATTACAGGATTCCCCTTGAAAACACCAGGTAGAGGCAAAATGAGGAGAAAACAGAAAGACCGGACGGGATTTATTGGAGCTGGCGACATCTGCTGGAAGAGTCTGACACTGACACGTTATGGGTAAAGCAAAAAATGTAGTTGATGATGAAGGAGTGTTAGGGCCACGCTGAGGTCAACAAACAAACAAACAAACATTTCGAGAATAGTCCTAATATTTAGAGACAAAAAGTCACGATATTGTAAGAATAAAGTTGTCATTTCATCTGTATGAAAGTTCCTCAGAGGATTTAGGAAATAACAGCGTCACATAATGTAAAGAAACAACCTGTTATTAAATAAAAACCTGATGAAAGTCAAAGAGCAGCCGCTGGACTCGCACTGCCGCGTTTGGGTCAGCTGGGATTTTTGACAACTCTAGCAGATTGCTAATATTAAGCCTCAGAAAAATACAACTTTTGCACGTATGACTTTTTTTCTTGATATATTCCGACTTTATCCCCGTAATAATGTGAATTCTTTATAGAAATACTGCTTTATTCTTGCAATACTTGGCTTTTTTAAATATTATAACACTCCTTTGTACTGGATCTATTAAGCGTTAACATAATAAAATGAATAACATTTTTATCTAGATTTCCAGCAGCGTACATCACTAGGGTTAAGAGAAAGATAAAAAACACCCAATGTAAGTATTTCGCATTTATTATCATTTGTTAATACCAACTGACACACATTCACATCTTATCCTCGTTTACACACATAGATAAATAAACAGTATAGTGG
>JAPQRN010000005.1:24536586-24578942 GCA_037367275.1 Coranthus polyacanthus
ACATTGTTTAACAAACATGCTATTGCAGTATAAAGTCACTGAGTAAAACGCCAGATTCTTTATGAAATGACACCCAGCTGCTGGTAGAAAAGCGGGCAGATTACTGTTGAGAAACAAGATCACTTCTACCACGTTCACAGCTGGTCGACATGTTCACTTTGTCATGACATGTGCTGAAGACCTCGTCGCCATGAAACGGTTAAAAGGCCAACACTGACACAGAAGTGTATGCAAAGTACAGCAGCAGAGGCTCTGGTGACACACAATACAACTGCCAATATTGTACAGTCACAATCCAGAGAACTGCTTTTTGTTAGCAAAAATCATGAGGAAAGCAATTTAAACTTGGTGTGGACAGAGGGTTTTGTGTACTGTGTCTTTGCTTGAACTTCCCATTCTGGTGCAATATACCTGTTGCTACACTGAATAAGGTTTTAGGGCTATAATCATGTGTGATAGTCTTTCTCCTTTTCCTTCCATTCAAACCACTACACACCCTTTCCCAACAACCTAAGAACCTGCAGAATAGACCTTCAATAACAGCTTGATTAGCCCATGTTTTGTGCTACAAAGGGGCTCCACGATGCACTAAAACGTTCGGAAAATGTTGCGGGTTTAGGTCACTCAATTCGATTTAAGTGAGCACTATTTTGAAAAATGTAATCGCTTTGCGGAGTTCACGTGAAAGTTTTAATCTCCCTCATTTTACAGTGTGAAGTAGTGAAAGTTATGCGGGGTTTTCACTACCACACCACCAGCCAATTTGGGCACCACATAAGCTTATTAAAAATGAATATTGTGAAGTCAATGTGGAGAGTATCAAAACTAACTAAATGGCTTTTCTCAGATCTAATGCTTGTGGTTGGTCTTCAGCGGGTTTTGTTTGAAGCTTTTTGGGTGTCAGTCATTTATTATCTGCTCTAGCTTTTCAAAATGTTTGGACACAGATATGGTAAATATTAACGGTCTAAAATGATTTGAAGTTGTATAATTTTTATTGAAAAATGTTACATTTTCCCAAATGTAACTGTGTGCTTCTTCCACAAACGTAGGGAAACTTCTGATATGAAGATGAGTAGACTTGACTATAAGTACACAGACATGGTAAGGATAATGGTTCAAGACAACATAAAAAAAACAACTTAAAATAACTAATAATTTCCAACCACCACGCGGAACCTAGACAGCGCCTAAATCCTCTGAAAACGTAGGGGAAACACAGTTCTTAATAAAAACCCTTGTTCAAATGTTAACATGGTGAAACCTCTGAACATCTCAAACCCTAAAGGGACTTTGATGCGAGGGGAAATTAAGCATTTAAGCCATTCCTCTCAATTTAGGAGAAAGCAAACCAGGCTCTCACAGTTCGGACAATAAACTCTATTTAACATTCACAGTGTTTTTCCAGCATGAGTGCACAAGGTCTTTAGAGGCAATGCCAAGATCTTACACCCTGATAATTCACCCTCAATTAAGTCTTGATGTGGACTAATTGAGATTTAAGGCCTACAGAGACGCATGCAAATATGAGAATTAAAAAAGGATGAAAAGGCAAAACAACCAAAGTCCTTTAAAAAGAAAGTCACTTTTCCAGGAATCCAGAAACAAAAAGACTGCATCACAGAAAAGGGAGAAAGGGTAAAACCAGAACTTACTATTGACTGCCACCCACTCATTCAAGTCTTCTCCCTCAGGCAACATGACTGCCATGCGCAGGTTTCCACTTCCCAACGTAGCCTCTGCATGTTTCAACAGCTCGTACTGATGAGAACCCTCCGGGATATTCTTCCTGGGCCTGAATGTCTTGTTTGAACTTTTTCCACTGTGAGTCACGTTTGGAGGAAGAAGAAGGAGAAAAGGGTGTTGTAAATAGGGAGGCAGTCTGATGATATGATGACAAATCTTTAACGCGAATGCTAGGTGAAGGACGCGCGCTACAGGAAAGTCAAGATACTTCCATAAAGCTGGAAAGAGTTCAGATGGCTCGTTGGATTTGGCCAAATCAGAATGGGGGGAGTAGAACAGAGTGTCTCTCTGTTGATAGTGTGTAATGAGGCCATTTGAAGAGGTACTGGATTCAATACTTCTCGCTGCCCCATTTAACAAGAATTTGTGAGTCACCACAACATGTTGTTACACACTAACACAGTTAGTTCTTCCTTTAATTGGAGCACAGTTATCTACCAAGCTCAGTCTGTGTCTGTCTTTATAACTTCAGGATGTATCATTTCATCATATTACTTCTAAAGGGAACCGGGAGGTATTTTTGTTACTTAACAGACACCTACGTAAATGCTGCCCATTGACTATTTATTAAATGTATGTAAATGTCTATGCATTTGACTAATTTTAACATTAAACCAATAGGTTTCAGGTGTATCCACTGAGCCTCTGGGCCCTGGTCGCTGATGAAGATCATACAATTTATATACAGGCCGTATAACGTTATTGAAAGGTTAGCCACTGTAAAATTGTACAGTGTAAGTTAAATTACTTGGCTGGAAGTTTGTTTATGTATCGACTCACAACATCACAAGACGGGGCGTTCAATTCAATTCACTCCGCCCTTTGATTTGTTCCACACACAGGCTATTAATGCAGCGAGATACACATGACCAATCCGATAAAGCTCTCGCTATAGTTATAAAATGTCAAATATGAAACTGATGCGTCTTGTTTAATTGTTAGGCTGCTTTAGCCCCGTAACTAGAAAGTGTTGAAACCAGCAAATACCCGGGTCAGAGTGGGCATTATTTCTATTGCATTTGCTCTGGAGTCGGTGCCGGACATGTTTTCGTTTGAGGAAGTACACAAAACCAAACAGTCTTGATATACACTGATCTGTAACGTATCTAAGACTGATGCTGCCGTTACTTGGCTTCATAGTTATCCACGAAAAGCCTCGGCTGATCAAAACAGACCTTCGGTGGCGAGTCCAGGAAGTAGTCTTAGCCCGAACAAGGCTACTGTTAGCATTAGCTAACTGTGTAGCACTGGCATTTTCAAAACAAAGCCAAATGCCAAGGCCAAATAAGCATCTATTAAACAGATGTTACTCACAAAAGAAAGCTCATGGTTCTTCCGGCCGCAGAAAATAACTATCTTGGCAAAAGCTAACGAGCAGAGTGAAGGCAGACCAGAGGAACCGTTGTCAAAACTCTGAACTCCCACTCGTCCTCGATCCTTCCTGGCTTGTCTCCAACGGGCTCTGTGCGTTGTCCGTACGAAGCGTTAACTAATGTTAGTGTAACATAAATGATCAGACGATAACGTAAATCTAAACAGACGAGTCTTGTGGACTGACCCGGTCCGCTGGATGCTGCTCCGTACGCTGAGAGGCAGCAGCGTACTGAACGCAGCGTTCTCTTCTTCGTCTGACGTTAAGGCACAATTAAGCCCATCTCTGTGACACGCTGCCACCTAGTGGACTGAAAAAGAAAACAAGCCGTAGCTGCAGAAAAACACATACAAAGCGTCCAAATGGTCTCATTGAATAACAAAAGCAAATACCACAGCGCGAAATATTCTGGTACAAGTAAAAGCAATGCATTTCAAGCAAAAGAACAGGTATTAGCATCAAAACCTAAAAGTAAAAGTGCACGTGTTTAATAATGTTGCAGCTGTAATGATAGGTGCTCATTTGAATTACCGTATATGGTGTTGGGGATTTTAATAATCTATTAGAATATACAGCAATTAATTAGTTGATTTTTTAAAATCTATATCAATAATATGAATCTTCAAAGTAACTAAGGTTATTTGTAATGAATGTGATGGATAAGAAGTAGCAGAAAATGAAAATACTCAGTAAGCCTACAAGTACTTCAGATTTGTACTTAAGCACGGCCTACTTGATTAAATGTTTTCCTACTTACTTACGCTACATTCAGCTACTGCATGAGAGACGTGCAATTTTATTGTAAAGGACAAACTTGCAATGTCAGAGGGATAAATGAACGGACTAAGAATTTTTACTTGCTCTCGGTGTTATTTAATTGTACAGATGACTTTGGTTTTATTTGCATTTACAATTATGATTGTGGGTGGTGTCAGCTTTTTTGGGGGGGGGGTATAATGGCCAAAAATGTTATCATGATAAAAATGTTCATATCAGTCAGTATTTATAATTATCACAGTAAATGTCAAATCATAATTTCTTTTCCAGTTCGAAAGCCAGCGTGAATGAAACCAGGTGGTTATTTGTGGTTTTAACTCTTCTTTATGGTCCAAACATGACAAAGACAAACACTTGCCAAACAGCATAATGTTTCATAAATCTAGAGTTAGAACATTCTGAACAACCATGATGATATGTTTGTTCAACATCAAAATATATACGAGTACAATTAAGTAAAACAACAAAATATTCAAACATTTTTTCAAGTGTTTTAGCTGTCATTGTAAGCAAAATAAACCCACAGTTAAACAGTTATATCACAATAATTATCATTATTGTTTTATCGCCCGCCTCAACAGCTGCGTAAGCTGAAAATGAAAATGCACAATATTTTCAGGCTAAAAGTTTATTGAATTTGGTATACTGTGTTCTTCAGTTTCCATGTCTGTTCCCTGTTCACAGGAATGCTCATATGTAGCCTAATACGTATCTAATTAATGTCAGCACACAGTAACCTATAATTAGGGGTTATTATAATAATATTACTAATAATTTTGTTTAATTTTCTGTGTTGTGATAGTGTGTTCTATAATTATACTAATTTCCCTGATTACAGTGAAATAAAATTCAAATATTTAGTCTTTCATCAGATGACTCATGAGCTGACATTTTCTTCTGTAACCAGACGATCGTTTTTATGTTTCATAACAGTTTTGTAAACTAAACTAAACTAAACCAAAGCTTAACATGAGCTATTTTGTAGTTACACAGCCTCTCTTTATCAAAGACGTGTAGAACAAAAGGGCTGACGCTCACAGCCACTAGGTGTCGCTTTTGTACGTTTACTCTATTTATGACAACGGCGACGTCTAAGCGCAATGTTGCCTTTAAGTGCTGTCAGAAAAACCTACATTATTCGGACGCGTTCCCCTTTTCCTTCTAATTCACCTTTCTTTCACTGTATCGCAGCCGTTGCTTTTGCAGCAGAATGAGAGTTCGACCGCCCGCCTTTGTTAAAGGCTCACAGGATGAGTAGCTTTTAAACTAAAATATTCCAACATTTCGACAGCTCTAAACACGTTTGACAAAAAAAAAAAAAAAAAACAGACTCGCAGTAGGACCGCTCAGCCTCGTGTCAGCTGATAAGGCAGCTAGCTAAATGCGACGGGAGTCTGTATGGCCCGCAGCTTTTTCAGCTTGTTGCGAAAACGGATGTTCCTGCTGTAACAGGCCCATGTCTGAAAAGCCAGACATACGGTCACATTTCACCAGAAAGTCACACAGAGTCGCGCACGTCGGCGAAGTCAAAACAGGTACGAGCATCTCTGCGTCTGAAACGAGGTTTTTTTTTTTTTGTTTTTTTTTTGTGCGTCCAGCTAATGTCACGTTCAGGTGTCCTCGCCTCTTTGGAAAACACCAGCGAGTCGTTTGATGACAAATCCTCCGTGTTAGCTAATGTTGTTTCTTTATCCGCAGCAGCAGCAGCAGCAGCAGCAGCAGCAGCAGATCAAGATGGAGTGTGAGTGGAAGCCAGACGAGCAAGGACTTCAACAAATTTTACAGCTGCTAAAAGAGTCCCAGTCGCCAGATACGTCCACACAGAGATCCGTCCAGCAAGTATCCTTTTTCCTCAAACCAGACGAGGACGATAACGCCTGAATGTAGTTTGTCTTAACAATGCCAGCTAGACTCAACAGGCTAGCGGTAGCTAGTAGTAGCCGGGGTGGTTACCGTTATTAGCAGGTATGCAGGTGCAGCTGGTCGCTTTTTGTGTGTGTGTCTCCAAACCCCTCACGTCGTCGGCAGGGCAGCCATTGCCCTTCTTAAAATGTTTTTTTTTTTTTTTTGCTGGGTTATTTAACGCCTGTGTTTTAGCTCTAGCTCGCCCAGTTGAAGAGCGATACCCTCCTCACACACCCCATACCTGTCCTTGTCATAGAAGACCTTGAATATTCTGATTTTACTCGCATGACAGCAGCCTCTAAAGAATGATCACAGTATCACACACGGTCCTGCTGTATATACGTAGGTGGGATTTTGACGGATGCAACTGTAAAAATGTTTTAATTGATCCCAAACGGGCAAGCATAAACACTGGAAAATCCCATTGTGACTGACATCCTGCGATGGATTCTGTATAAGTCACTGTATACTTTATACAATTACAGATGAATTATTATCCACCCATGCTGAGTCTGTTCAGTTGTTTGCACGCTGATGCTAAATGATTTGCTCATGTAAGATTTAATATGTACTGTATCATTAACTCACAGACACACTGCTGCAATAACCCTAAATACACCATCTGGCTGTGTGCGATCAGTCTTTAGTCAGGGGCAGATGACATATTTATGACTTCTCATAAACGTGCACCTACTGTCCTCACTCACACACACAGTTTTACAGTTACATTACACCAGCGCTCGATCACAGTCGCACCTGTTATTTCGACATATGTGCAGGGGGGGGGGAAGAAAAATGAAAAAAAAAAAAATCAGTTTTGCAGTGATTAAAATGCAGCAGATTGCAGTGCTAATTGTGTGGTCAGCGTGGTGTCTTCCTCAACTACCTTCTCCAGAGACTAGAGCAGCTGAACCAGTACCCAGACTTTAACAACTATTTGATATTTGTTTTGACGAAGTTGAAATCGGAAGGTAAGCCGCCTGTCTCGTTCGCCGTCGTTTATTTATCATGTTCCTAGATCATCTGATGCTGCTGGACAGTGTGAACGTTTAGACATGTTATTTTTATGTAAGCGCTCAGTGACAGGTCTGTCTGGCCGTGACTCGTGTGACCCAATGGCATCTTTGCCACAGATGATGTGGCACTCAGAATATGGGTCACTCTAATTTTAAACCTAATTCCTGGCGTCACTCAACTCTTGGCTTCACTGTCGGCACGGTAGACGACCCAAATGTTAAGTGGTTAAGACATTTTAGGATGCTGTTGTACTGTTTCTCTTAGTTAAGCAGCTGAGTTATACATCATTAAAGTCAAAATACGCTCCACCTATTTGTAAAGTAAATAGAGCTTGTGTACAGTATTTATTTTTTTAGATCAATGTCTAGTTTTTCACAGTGTTAAAGCAGGCCTGTGTTGCTGCTTTGCTGCTCGTGTCGACCATGAAATGTGATTGCAGTACGATTCTGTAACGTTCTGCCTAAAAGGGCCACTCTTCCCTACAGTGTTACCTTTTGACAGTGAGTTTGAGCTCAGGTAAACTGCCGTTTGATGATTTGTTCCCCGCTTCTTCTCTTTAAGACGAACCAACGCGGTCCCTGAGTGGGCTCATACTGAAGAACAACGTGAAAGCTCACTATCAGAACTTCCCGAATGGCGTGTCTGATTTCATCAAGAGCGAGTGTCTTCAAAACATTGGAGACTCTTCTCCCCTCATCCGGGCCACTGTGGGTGAGTTGCATCCTCTGGATCTACTGAACCTGCTTTTCAGACACTTGTACGTTTGTCGTGCTGTTGTTACACGTGACATATAACTCAATGCTGCCGCTGTATTTGGCTCTTGCCTGTAGCTGCAGTAGATGTATACGAAGCATGTGAAAGGAAACTGAGCATATCAATAAGTAATAAGTAATAACTTTACGATGATACTGATCATCAAATTAGGGCTGGATAAACAATGATGCTAATTATTGCGATGTCATTTTAGAATATAGCATGATATCATAAATACTTGGATGTCAGCGGCTATGATTATGTCGCAATTATTATCACGATGTAAAACCTTTTGTCTTCAGGGTGTATTTCACTGTCAGATTAAACACATATTTTATTGCTAATTTCATTCGTGCATATTTTGATGTTGAAAAAAAGATTTTATCATTAGAATTGTTCCGAGTGTCCGTCCTCTGGATTTCTGAAATGTCCCGCTGCTCGCCGAGTGTTTGTCACGTCCCGACCATAAAGAAGAGTTTAAAACCACAAATAACCACTTTTTTTTAAATTTGTTGTTAAATAAGAACTCAGACACAAATTAAATATACAGAAAATGAACAAACTAAGAACTAAATCACAAAATCAGAGACTACGGGTGTGTTTTTGTCTTGTCGCATCTTGTAATGTCTTTTACGTCATTTTCATCTTGTTGCGTCTTTTACAAATAATTTAAAACCACCAATAACCGTCTGGCTTCTTCAGCTTTTACTCAGGACCAAATATCAGCCAAAGGAATAATAATAACTTGACATTCATCACGATGATAATCGATATCGACTGACGTGGAAAATTTCATCGTGATAACATTTGTGGCCATATCGTCCAGCCCCACATCAATTCTTGATTATATATAAATGTATCTAAAACTGGAAGCGTTGTCGATGTATTCAGATTATTAAAGCAGGGGTGTTACTTTTGACATTGTACACATCACTTCTCATTAGAGCAGGACATTAAACTCAACACTCAGCAGATAATTCCGCCCCAGCTATAAGTACCGTATACGTATCTAGTTTTCAGTCCTCTCGCAGTCATTCCCTACTTTTTGCTGATAAATGAATGCTGCTTTGACACGCACAGTTATTTGTGAATAATGAGTCGGTCTTGACAGAAATATGTGCACCAAAGCTCTATCTAAATATAGCAGTGTCATTAGAAAGTCTGCATCTGACTGATTTCTTGGTTATGTACTTGGATTCGTTTCATCACACGCAATAGTGTCTGTGCAGTGTTGGTTTCTTCCACATCAGCGTCTTCATTAAGACTGTGACCTGACAGGTATCCTCATCACCACGATTGCCTCTAAAGGAGAGCTACAGAACTGGCCAGAGCTTCTTCCTAAACTCTGTTTGCTGTTGGATTCCGAGGACTACAATACATGTGAGGTGAGGATACACAGTGGAGATGCTGTACATAATGACTGTGGAATTGGATTTTCTTATATGGGCCTATAGGGCAGACTCTTTAATTGTGTGTTGTTTTTTTTTTAAAAACTTATCTTACTTGCGCTTTTTTTTTTTTTTTTTTTTTTTTTTTTTCTGGTGTCTGTGAGAGACTGCGCACACAGTCTATTGTATATTCACGACAGGGTATAAGACGTTTTATGTGTGGAACGCATGCGCCTCTGTTTGTTTGTTTGTTTACTGTGGTTGGAGAGGAGCTGGGTCAGCTGTAAAGCAGCATCTGGATAGCATCCTGCTGGCCAGATAAGCTAAAGGCAGTCTCACAGCTGGAGCTGCAGCCACAACTGCTGCAGATTACTCAAAATGAAGTCATTTATTCTCATTCTATCCTTTTTACCAGAAAATGATTTGACCCCATTTTCAGACTTGGCTCACATCATTACTCGGAATCGCTTGTACAATTTGCATATCAGACAAAACAACACAACAGTGTTCTGTCCTTTTTTCTTTTCTTTTTTTTTTTTTTAAAATTGTTAATGTTGGGATTTTGGTCTGTCTCTTTCCCACCATTCAGTTCAAACATGGCTTCGTTCTGTGATTGCTCTACAGTAAGCTGATATCATCCATTCTAGATTGCAGTAGTTCTAGATATTGTTAAGCACTTCAGTAACTAGACTGTGGATAAATGCTCCATCGCAGCAGCCACTAAAATGTTTGCGGCGTACTAGTAGTAGATGCTGGATCATCTGATCTGTGGTATAATGCTGCTGTATCCGTAGCTCATATGAGCTCATGGGTCATTAATATGCTGCCAGCTGCATGTGTCTCTGACACCTAAAGGGAAGCTGGATACATGACATCGGAGGACAAGGAATGCCCATACGATTTTGAGACCGAGCATTATTTGACATTTCAGAAAGCGCATAAACATAAAAATGACTCTTCACGTAGAGCCACAGCCATCCCCTCTTATAAAGCTCATTCAGAAGCTGAGATTTAGGTCAGCTATTTACCGCAGAGGATTTTGAAGTGTATGTGTGCAGGGCTTAACACTGAACAACGACCAAATGTAGCAACTCTTCATAAGACTCCGTATGTTTTAGAAAAGCAGCTTGGGGGCTGAAAAGCTTCTTAGTTTCTAATGTTGAAGATAGGTTAGATGCTGCTGGATAAAAGAGTGTCTTCTCATATGTGGTATCGAGGGCTCAGAATATATCAAATACAGATTGTGTCCAGAGTAGCAAGGAAAAGGTATTTTGCTCCGCCGAAGATATTTTGTGAAGGTTTCGAGGTGTTTTAAAATGTGCACGGCTCAAATCTAGTTAGATATGATGGATTTACCTAGAATGAAAACTTTAATTTAACCATATATACAGGAGCTATAAAAAAAAAAAAAAGGCACGCTTTGGTTTCTGTCTGTTGAAGTTTTACCTTCTGTATTCATTGTGCCTTTGAATACAGACAACTACAGCTGTTAACAGAGGTGGTTTGTGGAGCTGTTGAAAATATCAGACTCCAGTTCATTGATGGAGCTACTGTCAAATATCAATACAATGCACTGGATACTATGTATCTGCTCTTTTTCATGCCTGTTTCAACCAGAGATTTTAAATTATGTTGCATCTTTTAATGTGGAAATAATTTAGAGCAGACATAACATATGTCATAATAATGCTTTGTGATATTCTTCAGTTGTTGATGTGAGTTGTCTGAATTAAACAAGGTCATAGTTTCAAATCGTGAGCTGACTTTATGTTCAAGTAATTCCTGAGAGTCAAAACCTCAGGCTCAGGTTTCTGTTGTTTATATCAGGGTCTGATTTCAGACTCCCAACACGTGTGGTTTACTTGTAAAGATACTATTTCAAACAAAGAACGAGAAATGGAATGAAAACTTCTTCTACTGCTGTTTGTTCGTGGAGCTGGTGGAAGAACAGGGCAGTGCTCCGCTTGTGCTGCTGCAGACTTTGCGAAACCGAACAGAATGAGCTTTTCAAGAACAAACATGTGGACCTGAAAACATGCTTAATCTTTAATATATGTTTAGCTGTGGCTATGTTCTTGGATTTCATTTTATTATCTGTAATATGTAGAGGCAGTATGCCCAAAAGCATAGTTACAGTGCACACAGTAAACCTACTCCACATATGGATAACATTAGAATGACAAGATTTCATTTCTTTTATTTTGCCACGGTCAGGATTTGCAGCTGCAGTGTTGGTCCTGTCTGGTTTGTGCTCTAAGAGCAGCGGTTGTTGAAATAGCCCCCTGTGCCATCACACTGTGCCCCTCCTCATGTGCTACGAGCTATAAAAAGACACAAGCAGGTGCAATGGATGCCAAGTGTAATGTTGGTGGATGGCTTTATATAGTTTTTGCCTGAGAGCAGTTTTACAGTTTTGATTAATGGCAGTTAAAATGTAGTGGCGATGGCGGTGTGCGGGTCAAGATTAATGTCACTCCAGAGGGCGAATACTATATGATAATGTTTGTCACCATCCGTGCTTCTTTTAGGGTGCCTGCACCCAATGGAAATGAACGGGATTTGATTTTCAGTAGGAAACAATACTGTATGGGGAAAAATAAATGAGCACGGAGCAAAGTGTCTTTCCAGACTTCTGTCCCTATTCTATATGATAGAAAATTCAGAATTTCTCATCATACAGCGTTTTTCATGGTGTCTGAAGCAGGCAGGCAGCGCAGCCAAAATGTTTAAATGTGAGAGCCAAAATGTGAGAGACTGCGGGCCAGAATGAGCACGATGTTGCCGAAAGCGAAGCAAGTGTGACTGAACGCAACCTCCTGCCCAGAGCTGGAACGTTATCCAGGGTTTTGTGTCAACTGATTTGTATTGGCTGCAGTAACTAGCTACAATCTTCTGGCAATTATTAGAACATAAGAACTTAGATAGTCACAATGTCAACTGTTGGGATTTAAACCCATTTACTTATGTAATAAACTATTTGTAGCTATTTGTAGTCAGATGTCGAATATGGAGTCTGATAAAGTGTGGAATTTTGAAACGCAAAATGTGTAGGAACCCTCTTATTTGCACAACAACACATTAATATTCCCACAGCAGCAGAAGCCTGAGGGAGCTTTTTAGTTGACTAAATGCACGCCTCTCTTTGGCCTGCCTGGCTGTCATCTGCATGACTTACATTCTTAAATTTAATGACCTTCCATAGCGCTACTTGGAAGGAGGATTACACTTCAGATGCTTCAGCGTCACTCGAATGCCTGCAGGCCACTCCCATCTCGCTGCCCTTCTCTGTGGACACACAGGCGCACAAACTCATCATATTATGTTTTGAAGTCAGCGGGGGGCATTCCTGTGCCCTCTTCTCTAAATGCTCACATCGACCAAGATATGCTAGAAGCACATCGCCGGCCCGTTAAAACGCCCCAGAGCCCAAATGTGATGGTACGAAACCATCGTAGCTTCTTATTTGATCGTTTGTGTGTTTATCAGTATTTTCAGTGATCTGAGCTTCTTCTCTTGACTCTTTATAAATCCCCCCAACCTCTACAATGAAATCCCTCTGTGCTGGTTATAAAACAATTTCAAGCTCACTGCTCCTCTGCAAGATACCAGGGAGCAATTGGTAGACAGAGGAGGGAAATGGCTTCCTGCACCTTATTTGCACTTTGTCTCAGCCTGTTTGCGACCTTGACTCCATCTCAGCCTCAATACTCGTCATCCAATTTCATTGCTGCAGCTTATATGTGTATGTGTGTATATATATATATATATATATATATATATATATAAAATATAATTTTTAAAAGAGTTCTGTATCTGTCATCTAAAACGAATGCCGACATGGGAACCGTTACCATGGAAACGTGTTCAGACACCATCAGTGCCAGTGTTGTGCTATTTCTTATATTTGCTCCTCAGACTGGATTTTTGAGGTACGCTGACATCTGCAGCATATCGTGACCACGCATACTAACCATCAGTCAAGCAGCTAGCTAGTGTTGAAGAATACTGTACATGTAAGTATGTGTTGAGCGTGCGTGCGTGCATGCATGTGTGTGCGGCGCGTACGTGCAAACAGGAGCCTGAATCCTTTCTACCTTGACAGGCCCTCCTTTAGTCTAACTTGCCTTCAGGTTGAGTGGGGTGGTGAACAAAAGGAAGAACTCCTTTCAGGGACCGCTGTTATTATTTTTGTTCTAAAATGAAATTCTCATCATTTATTTTGTTTCTTGCCCCCAGGGAGCTTTCGGAGCCCTACAGAAGATCTGCGAGGACTCTGCCGAGATCCTAGACAGCGACATGCTGGATCGTCCTCTTAACATCATGATCCCAAAGTTTTTACAGTTTTTCAAGCACAACAGTCCTAAGATTAGGTATTCAGTTTTTTTTTTCCTGTAATGTCTGTTAACTATAACAACTATAAAATCCTTGAATTTCCCTGACTACTGATTTCCAATAATATTAATTGCAAGGTCGTTGTATTAATTTATGACTTAAGTGACTTTCTTTTATTAAAAAAAAGCTCTACTCCATTTAGATATCTTTAACTCATACCTGTGTTAAATATCCTGCATTTATGTCCACACATAGAATATATATGCGACATCAGAAAGCTCTCGAAGTCTATGTTCACGTATACATTGTACCACTGAAGTCTCAGTCTATCCTAATGCAATAGGCTTGCTGACAGAAGAAAAGAGCTCCTCATATTTGAAGATTAAATTAGAGACAGCGAAGGAAAGAAGAAGACAGAGGCTGCATTCATAGTGTGCAGCATGTGAGGATAACATGTTGCTGTGACTCCTCCTTGCAGGTCTCATGCCATTGCCTGCGTCAATCAGTTCATCATCAGCAGGACTCAGGCTCTTATGCTGCATATCGACCCTTTCATTGAGGCAAGTCCGACAAGTATCGTTCTCATGTTTTTTTGGGGTTTTTTTTATGCGTACAAACACTCCAAGACAGAGGAATATGCATTGTCTTAATTTATCGTGTGACCCTCACACAGAGTCAAACACCCCTGTTTCAGCAGACTCCAGCTACTGCTTTCAGACACTTTTTCTTGCCACGCAGTTGTTAAATGTGTATTTAATAGACTCCTCAATAGCTATGTCACAAAACACTAAATATAACTTATTCATCAGGTGTAAGACTGGTGTCAGTTTATTGATAATATATACTGTATATAAAACATGCATTGCTCTTTTGACTGTTAATACATCTGCAGTTTTAGTTCGGAACACACTTCTTCCTACACAAATACAATTATCGTTAGTACTTATAATAGTGTCATACTGTCCAGAGAAGACACCTGACTCCTGCCGTGCTCTCTGTAGAATCTGTTTGCCCTGGCAACGGATGAGGAGCCAGAAGTGAGGAAAAACGTGTGCAGAGCACTCGTCATGCTGCTGGAGGTTCGTCTGGACCGTCTGCTGCCACACATGCATAACATCATTGAGGTGAGTGATGGAGTGAGTCGAAGTCGTGTAATGGTTTTATATATAATTGCATAATGTATAGCTCCAGATGACACCATGTGGGCAGAAGCACTTACTTCTCAGTTAGCAGCGTGGCATATATACTGTATATATATATAGATAGATAGATGGATACGAAGCTCAAAGTATGAAAGCAATGTATATAATTTTATTTCAGTACATGCTACAGAGGACTCAGGACCAAGATGAGAATGTGGCCTTGGAGGCTTGTGAGTTCTGGCTGACGCTGGCAGAGCAGCCGGTGTGTAAAGACGTGCTTTGTGGACACCTCTCTCAGTAAGAAAACATGCACACCTTCAGATACATAAACACACAATACACCAGCTGACCGTGTACATCATTGAAAACTGTTGATTCATAGCAACCTTGGCAGTAAGTCAGTGAAGACCTTGTCCCTGGAGGATATTTTTCTCGCTCACCTCAGGAGATCTGATTAAGAACCCTGGCGGTTGACCTCAGCTGTAACATCTGTCAACACACTGCAACATTAAACTTTGCTCACAGCAGGAACCAGATGTGAGTGATTGCTCGTAGGCTCTGACCCGTCCTTGCTCTTTGTCATAATTGTCGTTCCCTGGCTTCTGCTCCAGGCTCACTCCAGTGCTCGTCAATGGGATGAAGTACTCAGAGATCGACATTATCCTGCTCAAGGTCAGTTTGTACAGCAGAATATTTATACCTGTAGGTAAAGCCATGAATTTGCCCATGACTCTGGGTGGGTTAAGTGGTTTTAGTGACTGTGCGGTGTACAAATACATGAAAGTCACATACAGTTTTATCTTTATTGCACTGCAGCAGTCAAGTCGCTGTTTGTCAGTGTTACAAATTATGTACTTGCAACATATAAATGTACCTTTTTCATCCCGTTCATATGTCATCAGGGGGACATTGAAGAAGATGAGGCCATTCCCGACAACGAGCAAGACATCAGGCCACGCTTCCACCGCTCTCGCACAGTGGCCCAGCAGCACGAGGGCGACGGAATCGAGGAAGAGGACGATGAGGACGACGAACTGGATGACGACGATACTATCTCTGACTGGAATCTGCGTGAGTGCAGCGCCTGTGTAAACTGAGATGTCTGGATCTCTGCTTCTGAGTCTGCTGAGTCAGAATAGAAAGTGTACAGTGTATTGATTACTTGTCTTGTGTTT
This sequence comes from Coranthus polyacanthus, assembly GCA_037367275.1. Taxonomy (NCBI): domain Eukaryota; kingdom Metazoa; phylum Chordata; class Actinopteri; order Kurtiformes; family Apogonidae; genus Coranthus; species Coranthus polyacanthus. Next base: position 24,552,194 of record JAPQRN010000005.1, read on the forward strand.
GTGTACTGTATCTGTGATGTCTGTCTGCACACATCTATGTTTCTGTGCATGTCTCCCTATTTATCTCCAAACGGTAGGTAAATGTTCCGCAGCAGCGTTGGACGTGTTGGCCAACGTGTTCAGGGATGATCTGTTGCTGCACATTCTGCCTCTACTCAAAGAGCTCCTCTTCCATCCAGAGTGGGTAGTTAAAGAGTCCGGCATCTTAGTCCTGGGGGCTATAGCTGAAGGTAAGAAAGGAGAGAAAAATGTCAGGGAGTAGGGTTGGGCAATATGACAGTATATAACATGCAACATGTCCAATGATAGACATTTAGCAATACCGTTTCTACTGCGAGCTGCGTGATCTCGCATGATTTTGTGATTCTCTCATTGCCGTGCTAATCCAGCTGGTTTCTTCATTGAATTTACAGAAGAACTACTCTGTCATGATATATTATACCCTCACCGTGATATCAAATTATATACCAAACATTATGGTCATATCGCCCACCCTCATCGGGGAGTAAAGTTAGTCTCAGAATAAGGAATAAGAGGAGACGTCTGATTGAAACCACCCTGTTTTGTCCCCATCTCCAGGCTGTATGCAGGGAATGATTCCATACTTGCCTGAGTTAATTCCCCATCTCATCCAGTGTTTGTCTGACAAGAAGGCTTTGGTACGCTCTATCACCTGCTGGACGCTGAGCCGCTATGCCCACTGGGTTGTCAGCCAGCCTCCAGATATTTACCTAAAACCTCTCATGACGGAGTTGCTCAAACGTATTCTAGATAGCAACAAGCGTGTGCAGGAGGCTGCCTGCAGGTGAGTGCTGTTTCTTAGATATGGAGGGTCATGGAAAATGGATTTGGACTGATGCCACCAAAGCATTTTGTAATTGTGTTTTCTTCCCTCTTCCCTCTTTTAATCTCTCCCTCTCAGTGCCTTTGCCACTTTGGAGGAGGAGGCTTGTACAGAGCTAGTGCCCTACCTGGCATTCATATTGGACACACTCGTGTTTGCTTTCAGCAAGTACCAACACAAAAATCTGCTCATTCTGTACGATGCCATAGGAACACTAGCAGACTCAGTGGGGCACCATCTCAATAAACCGGTATGCAAATCCAAAATACTGTATGCACTGCATTCCAGGGTTTTTCCTGCATAGAGAATTAAGAGGTGGCCTCTTGTGTCAAATTTGCGCCACCTCCAGCTCTCTGCAAATGTAAAACACCATTTTCTGACAAGCGTCGCATTCAGTGCCTTTCCGATTCTTTTTTTCCCTTTAAGACCTCCATTAAATGTTGCTGTCTGTCTAAACTGTAGGTGATAATCAGTAAATCTAAACCTGTCGTAATAATAGTCATTTTCATCAGATGTTATTATTCGAACTCCTAAAACCCGCTGGTTGAGCAAGTATTGAAGTCACGTGATCTGGGTGGTTGCACCTCTACCTCATTAAGAGTCAGGAAAAACCCTGCATTCCCCATCACATTTCTGTGTTATCAAATGCATAGTAACAATTATGGCCGGTATATCTTAAGATGTTACAGAAAGTAGAGTATAAGAGAAGGTCCGCTCTCATCGACGTCCTTTCTGAACACAATCCTCGAATTCATTCATGTTATCATATGCACTCATCAGTTGCACGTGTGCTCATTTATTCATGTAATTTATTCAGGAGTACATCCAGATGTTGATGCCTCCACTGATCCAGAAATGGAATCAGCTTAAAGATGAAGACAAAGACCTCTTCCCTTTATTAGAAGTGAGTTTCTTCTGTACAGCTGCACAGAGTCTTGTACCTTTTTTTGAAAGTGTTTTTAGTGATTGCAATCCAGCTTCCGTGATAATCACATAGATGCGACTGAGCACTCACTGTAACCACCTGCTCCTGTCTTCCCCAGTGTCTGTCTTCTGTAGCGACTGCCTTGCAGAGTGGCTTTCTGCCCTATTGTGAGCCCGTATACCAACGCTGCGTCAACCTGGTCCAAAAGACACTCGCTCAGGCCATGGTGAGTGCAGAACAATGCGCGCAATCAATCACCCTCTACTTTTTAACACTGCAAATACAAAAGGACGTTTAAGCCCCTTCCTCTAGCTCCTTTAAAATCAGGTTGTGTCAAATCTTTACACGAAGTCCATCTCATTTTCTGCCCTCATTCGTTCCTCCCAGCTTCACCAGTCGCAGCCGGACCAGTACGAGGCTCCTGACAAAGACTTCATGATCGTGGCTTTGGATCTTCTCAGTGGACTGGCTGAGGGTTTGGGAGGCACTATTGAGCAGCTAGTTGCTCGTAGCAACATCCTTACACTCATGTACCAGTGTATGCAGGTGAGCTGAGAAGATGCATAAAATGCCACTGATTTAATGAACTGATTTGTCTCTCCAGTGTTGACTTTTGTCTGTCTTTTCAGGATAAAATGCCAGAAGTGCGTCAGAGTTCTTTTGCTCTGCTGGGGGATCTGACCAAAGCTTGTTTTCAGCACGTCAAACCATGCATTGGTACGTCGTTTGAGTTGACCGTGAAGCACAATTTGCCAAACATTTTCTCATTGTTTAATAAATTGACTCAATTCTTTTGTTGCAGCTGACTTTATGCCCATACTGGGTACTAATTTAAATCCAGAGTTAATATCAGTGTGCAACAATGCAACATGGGCAATTGGAGAGATATCTATACAGATGGGTGAGTTGGTCATTTACAATGCATTTGCACAATAGTTCCCATTTATATATTGTCTTTTCAAAGTACACCCATCAGTGTGAAGAGTCATCAGATTTCTTCCCATCATTTCTTACTCTTGCGACACTCTTCAGGGCCTGAAATGCAGCCGTACATTGCCATGGTGCTGCACCAGCTGGTGGAGATCATAAACAGGCCCAATACTCCAAAGACTCTACTGGAAAACACAGGTACCAGTCGGTGGCAGTGCTGAGCCAGCCAGCCAGGTCACCACACACACAGGGAGGTGCACACACACACACACTCAGGTCCATTCAGCTAGGACTCACCAGTCACCTGGGTGCCTGTCCTGCCCTCTAATCTGTCAGAAGCACCTTTCCAAGCCCTGAGCCTTACAGGTTTTGCTGGTTTCACCAAACAATGGGCTTTTTTTTTTTTTTACTGATTTGCAACCTGTTTGTGTGACCTGTAATCTTACATAAAAGAAAGCCTGGACAGGCTCTAGAGTGAAATTCTTGAATCAGGAAAGCCATGTAAGTGCCCAGTCTTGGAATGAACTAATGTGGATTGAATGTGCAGTGAGTAAGACAGATGCAGGTAGGCGAGTATTTTTCAGCCTCATATAGTCAAACATTCCAATAAATCAAATCAAACATATACTAGCTACTCATAAATGATTGAAAACATCTAAACTGACTAAATTCAAGGCACATATTTAGAGCATTTAATAACTAAATGGTTACACTCTGCTCTTGTTGTTTAACATTAATTTGGGAATTGTGTATTCATGAGCCGAAGTGGCCTTCTCATTAGAATAAAATGGCACGCAAGGGGGGAAGTGTAACCTGCCTAAATATAGGAAAAACTAGGGACTATGTAGATGTGTTCCTGTTTGTTTGCTGTCAGTTTATTTGTTGCTTTTATTTACTGTTCTTTAAATGTGGATGCATATCTGCCAATAGATGTTAAATGTTGTTAAGGATGGCAAATGTTTGATGCAGGATACTTGACTTAATTATAACATGCCAGTAAAGTCCCATGAGTATTGTTAGTAATGTTTGCATCTGACGAGTCAAATTTCTCTCCACATGTTGCATGTTTTCAATGTTGTAATTGAAAGCAAGAAGCCAAAGATGTAAAGTTTTGTAAATGAAATCAGGTTTTGGCCATCTCTCATGCTTGTTACAGAGAGAACCTCCACCATCGGAGCTAAATTTAATTTAAGAGCCATGTAATACCACAGTAAACGGCGTCTGTGGCCGTAAATCCGCGCACAGCGGCACTTTGCCGTTTGTCTCTGATCAACTGATCCTGCACTGAACTTTATTCTAATGAGCATACCATCTGCTTTCTGCATGTGTCATTGGACTGTTCATAAATGCCTGTTTGTTAATGAGAATGTTGCATAGTTTTGTGTCTTTTAAACTTAGGTCCTCCCTCCTCTCTGCCTCATAAGAACCTGCTGTGCTGGATACTAGTCTCCCTCCATGTAGTTGGCTTGGAGTAATCTGTCATTTCTTTTCAAAAGAACAAAAAAAAAAACCCAAAAAACATTTCTGTTTCTTATGGAAAATTAACATTTGTGAGTTTAAGGGAGAATTGTTTAGGTCAGTCACATACTCACTACACCTCTGTTAGCAGGTGTCTTTACATTTTTTATTATAAGCTAATGAGCTTATCGGTTTCCTGCTACACTTGAATAGCCTTTGCTGTTTAAGCCATTATGATTTCTGAAAGCAGATGCCATTGTTTGCCTTTTTCTATGAATGTCCTGTCAAAGTTGTCAATGTTCTCCCTTAAACGTGTTTGTATGTTTTTTTTAGAGTGTCATATTTTACATTCCTCCCCATGACTGAAGGGGCAGTAATAACCAACACTAGTGATTTCTTCTGTTTATTATCATACACAGATTCTGTTGATTTATGTCTCTGAGTTGTTTGTTTTTTCTTTATTTTTTCTCCTCCCCTCCTCATTGCTCATGTCTTGGTTGGCGTTTGGTGGTGTGTAACCGTGATTGCGTTACCTTAGCAATAACAATTGGTCGTCTTGGTTACGTTTGTCCTCAAGAGGTGGCACCCATGCTACAGCAGTTTATAAGACCCTGGTGTGTATTATTCAATCTTTTATTTAATTCATCTCCTCTCTGCTTCCTTCCTCTCTTCTCGTCTGTCTCTTATTGCTCCCTTCTCTCCCCTGTTGCTCTCCTCTCCTTACGCCTCACTTTCCTTCTCAAAAAAAAAAAAAAAAAAGTCTTTTGAGTTGCCTTTTTTTGTTTTTTTTGGTTTGTTTTTTTTCCTATCAGTTTGTAATCATTGCCAACCATGTGACTAACCCTGTCCTCTTTTAGGTCCTACTTGTGATTTTATTTTATTTTTTTTGCCTCAGTAGCACCTTCATGTATTTATACATTAATTTGTTTAAGTTTTAGTTTTTTTTTGTCATTGTTAACTGTTGCTAACAACCAAAAAAAAAAAAAGAAAAAAAAGATGCATGGGATCAGATTTGTCACATGCCTGCTGGTTCAACAACAGAGAAAGGATGCAGTCTTTTTTCTGCAAAAGAGCATTCCTAAACCCCTTTCTCATTTAGTAGCCACCCAGCTGCATGTGCCTGTCCCAGAATTACCCCCGACCTTCTCTAGTCAATCTTTGAAGAAGTTAATGTTTTCCAAGGTGCTATACGAGAGGTTTTGCTCAACACACTGCTCATAGACCAAACCTAAATTAAGCTCAAAGTAGTTGTGTTAAAAGTAAAAGTGTGATTTTTTTTTTTTTTTTTTTAAATTATTTTTTATTTTTCTGTTTTGTGTGCATGCTTGACTTGTTGTGGTTACCTCAGGTCACAATACACAGTTTTCTCCTCACATAGATCTGTGCAGAGGTTATTATATATTTACTGATAAAGAAGACAAGTAGTGATGAGATAAAAAAAAAAAAAAACCTAAACATGAGATTTGCATTAATAAGTTAATTCTTATAGTACTGATCATACGTACTGAGTCATACGTAGGTATTTGACCTAGTCATTTATAGTAGATTTAAGTTGCTAAAATAGTTTCTTTGACTGTTTTATATGTCTGATGTTAAATTTGGTCATCCCTGCTGTCAGGTGCACCTCTCTACGAAACATAAGAGACAATGAGGAGAAAGACTCTGCATTCAGAGGAATTTGCACTATGATCAGTGTAAATCCAGGAGGTGTAGTGCAGGTGAGGACCAGCAAGAGGATGGCAATGAGGTTGTTGTGTTCTTACTCGACTGGTAGCTGAAATGTCGCCTCACCTCTCTTCTCTGGAACAGGATTTTATATTCTTCTGTGACGCTGTGGCTTCCTGGGTAAATCCAAAGGACGATCTCCGAGACATGTTTTACAAGGTAAAAGCTGGATGTTAATGGTGTAAGCGTACTAACAAAATGTACTTCAATTTAAAGATGGTGTCATTCGTTTTGCCGCCCCCCCCCATCCGTCCGTCCATCTAGAAACCTGCTATATACACCATGTATGTCATTATAACTTGGTAAAAACGTCTGCCGGTGTTGAATTTCAGATCCTTCACGGATTTAAGAACCAGGTGGGAGAGGAGAACTGGAGGCGCTTCTCAGATCAGTTCCCCATGCCACTGAAGGAACGCCTGGCAACCTTTTATGGGGTGTAACTGTTTCAGCGTGCTTCATCAGTGGGGTTAGTTTCTCCTGTGCTGTTATTTCACTGAAAAATGCACAGTTTTTACGATTTTGATGGAAAAGAAACACTGCTCTATGTGAACGCCTTACACCTTAATGTCTTTTCTCTTTCTCTTTCCAGCTCATTCACTATGGGAGACAATATAGGGAACCTCTTTTACCCAGGGAACATGTTACCCTTAATAGGGGGGAAGGGTCTGCCTGCTGAGGGGAGGGAAAGGGTGCGGACCCCTCCCCGACATGGTGGACGGGGTGGGAGGGAAGTGGTAGCTGCAGTGCTCGATTACCCCTATGCACAGGCAAGGGGTTAAGGGACTGGCAGAACAACCTTATTGTGGGAGGAAAATTTAGTGTAATCACATCTCTATCCAAAATTCTGAAGTTTATCACCTTTTTTTTTTTTTCTCTCCTTTTTTTTTTCTTTTTTTTTCTCTCGCCGTTTAATCCCAAATGTTTTTATTTCTGTTGAACGAACTACTGAAAAGAAGTGTAAGAAAAGGAGAACGCTCTGTAAAACATTTGCTCTAATATCAGTGAGACGATAGAAAGGTTAGGGCACAAAGTGGTCTTCAGAGCAGACAGAGAATTCTAATCATGTCAGCAAGGTAAATGTAATGAAACTGAATTCTACAAGTGAAGTAGAAGACTGTGTTTTCTTTAAATACAAGGTAAGCTTAAAGCTAAGGAGTAGCAGCTAATTCTGGCGATGCATTATATCGGATATGATTTACAGCGCTGCGTATCACCAAGAATAAGTTGTCATCTATATAGCTATCAGAGAATTGGTATGCGTCAGCAGGGCAGCAGCCGTTTCTGTCACTGGAGAGCACAAGGTTTTGTTTAATTTAAGAGCAGCTTTTCTGAGAATAGGTAGCATGCTTGTATCATTGTGGGAAGCTGTACAACATTAGTGATGTATGTTGAGTTTGACAGCTGTCATTTGCCCTGTGATAAGGTTCTTTAACCCTGTGGTTTATATCGTTTTGTTTCCTCCACCTGAGAATTAAAGCAGTCAGCTGTGATGTAGCATGACTGGGGTCTACACACCGAACGTGGGAAAATGTGTAAAATCTTGGCTGTGATGTGACGTCGGAGTGAATCTCTCGGTTTGGTCTCGTGGCATGAATGTGATGCTGTGTGCACAGGCATTCATAAGCAAAGCATATCGAAGCTCTAGATGCTTAACAGTCCTTTACGTTGTCTGAGCCTCATGACGGTAACATGAAGGAGAAACACGCGGGTTGACATTCTGTGCGTTGGTCATCATCATCATCCTCATCATCCTCGTTTTCTTGACTTGTACCACAATAACACAAATCCCGTCTTAGTGATTTAGTGACTTTGGCTGTCAGAATCACGCGAACCCATCAAATCAATGTTAAATATGTTTATTTCTCAATGTACTTAAGTTTTGTTATTGGTTGTTTGGCTTCTTGTGCTAAAAGCATGACTTTGAGGATGACTGTAATGTTTTGGGTGGTTGTGTTTTGTGGGGTACTTTCATCTCTTGCATGTTGGTGGCCCCTCACACCCCAGCTTATAGTGGGAGGGGGATTATGGGAGGGAGGGAAGCTTCAATTAAAGGTTTGAAAAGTACATAGTAACCATGTTACGTATTACAACACTGGGACTTTTACAACACCACATAAATGTTGCTGGAGTGTTCTCCCTAAACTTTTGCCCCATAGCTGGATGTATAGTTTTTAAATACTGTGAAACTTCATCAATGTTATCGTCTCTGTTTGTTTTTGTGCTGTTATATTTTTTTTAAAAAGTGTTTAAGTTACAAATAGCCTGAATGTATTCCATGATGAGTGGGAGATAGCATAAGATTTGTATTTTTTATTTTTTTCCCAGTCTTATATGCCCAGCCAGTGATTTTCCTCTGCTGGCCAGAGTAATAATTGCAGTATTTTAGCCCTTTGAGATGCACATGATATGCACATTGAAGTATAAATTGTAAGTGCTTGACACTGAAGTTGTAGCCAAACCTATCAGATTATCATCTTAGTATTAACACATTACCAAAATATTGCTGCTAAAATGGACTTACTTAATGCAATAATCATCTGGATGTAATTGGATTACCAGATTGTAGAGGCGGTTAGTGTCTTAGGTGAGCTTTCACAATATGAAATGTATTACTTCTGTCAAATAGTTTTTGATGTAAACAGTGTTGACTTAAGGACGTAATGCATCATGGAATACAGAGGCAAACGTGTATGTGCCACGTCATTTTGTGTTCTGAAGTTGAAGTGATTTTTGTCTGTCACATTCCAGCTGTTTGGCATGCAAACGATGGACAGCTCGATGGGGTGTTTACACAGCCCTGGTATCCTTTTTATCGAAAGAAACGCAGGTCTATAAAACACACGTGAAACAGTCCCCAGCGTTAACTGTGCTGTATTTCTGACTTGATTGCTGCTATACATTGTAGTTGTGTTTCACTACTTGAATATGTGTTTTCTATGTGTTAACCTCAGGTTGTCTGTGTTCAGTGTTTTTATTTGTTTTGACCTTTTCCCCAATGTGTACGCCTTTATGCATCTCCTGTCAACAACTGAGATTAGTACAACTTTTGCCCTTCATATCAGGATATACATATATATATATATATATATATATATATATATTTACACATAAATATATATACCCATGGATGTTAATTGACAAGAGTGTTATGTGTGTGCAACACTGCAGGTTTTCAGATGTAATGGAATGATCATACACCTATAATTACGGCTGCAAGGCTGGGGGTAAGAATAAATTGGGAACGGCAACTTGCACATAATGTACTTTCTGTCAAAAAAGATTATTAGACTCTGGTAAAATATTTAGTCTAATGTGTAAGCAATGCCTTGGAAGCAGATACTTTGAGATTTTGTTGGTGTTTTACAATAGATTTACAGAATGCTGCATCTAAAGATGAGGGTCACACCTAATTTAGAAGTGAATAAATAGGTTGACAACTTGGTATAAACATTGCAATTGCAAATTTAGGTTTGACTTTCTATGAAGCTTTATTGAAAATTAGTATTTTATAACGCACCCACCACTATAAAGGAATGTCTTGTAAAAGAACTCCTGTATGTTTAAGCTCATTTAGCCTTGATTAGATTTACCTGCCTTCATCATTTTTGCTAAGAAAAGCAAAAACATCATTTTGATAGACATTTTTTTTTTTGTTTTTTTTAAATAAGCTGCTGAATTTTAAAAAAAAAGTAATACTTTTGGGGCCACCAAATATTTTGGATCATGCAAAGAATCTATATTGTACTGTAGTAATTTTGTAATATTTGTAAGATGATATAGTGAGTGTGACTGGTTACCATTGCTTGAATCTTTACATTGTTCCAATAAATTGTTTACATTATTACGGATCATTGTCTTGTTTTTTTCCTCAGATTTTATTTAATCCTTCATACTGCACAGACGTCTTCATGATACTTTATGCAGACTGCTGTGTTTACCAGTTTAGATCAGACAGTGGTTGGTATGCCCCATATTCATTCTCTGGGTTTGGGTGTTTTACAGCATATAAACAGTTGACAACTGATGTTAAAAATCATGTTAACATTAGAGGGTTTGCTCAGATAGAATTAACCCTTCCAATGGGAACTTTTCCTCATACCATTATAATACTTAAACTTTTGGTTTTTTTAAGGAAAATCAGAATCAAGGAAGTTTTTTATGCCTGTCAAATGATTTCTGGTCCCCATGCAGTAAAGTAAATATTAGCCTAACATTAGATACAGATCTACAGTGTGTATGTGTATGTCGACATGATTGTTAAATACAGTTTTGTAATTGTTTGGCTATTTTTATGTGTATATGTAGCCTATATGATGTATTTCATTTCCTACTTGCAAAGAGACAAAGATGCCAACATACAGTATTTCAACATGCATTTTAATGCTCTTTGATGCTGCGTTAAAGTATCCCACCAGGTAAATACTTTGTTAAATAAGATCGAATAAAATAGTATCAGCATAAAGACGGCACTGTTGACTACCGTGGACTAGGCTTTGCCATTGTTGTCTGGCGTGTGTTTTTCCAGTTCAATTTCACATGATTTCCCACGACGTTAACAATCTCCACGAGTACCGGAGTTTTCGAAGAGCACTTGAAGGCAGCATTTTGCCTAGCGACGGCCCGTCGTTTCGTCTTGTGTGTGTGTTTTTTTTTTTTTTTACCCGCCACTGGGAGCGCTCTTTCGTCCGCCCGAAGTCTGAAATTCAACGGGAAGAAAGCACTGGGGGAGAGGCGCAGTACAGCCGAGCGGAGGTGGAGTCTGAAGGTGGGGAGGGAGAAGAAAGGGGAGAGGAGGAAAACGGGGAAAGGCAGATCACAGAAACGGGGGGAGGACAGTGGAAGAATTACGCATTTAAAGTTGCATTACAACAAATTTAAGAATTGTGGCGAAGAGGAATAAAACAAGATGATAACGCCCTACTTCCTAGAGAATTTCTGGGTAAGTGGTGCCTTTTTTTCCCGCTACTTACGCCGGTGCTATTCCTTATTATTCTCTTGCTGTGTTCCCTCCCTATTATGTTCATGTCAGCAAGGAATCAAGTATTTTTCACTCCGCAGAAGTAGTCGTCTGGTTCGTAGTCTGGCTCCGGTTGACGCGGTGGCGTACCGGTGCCACAGACCTAATGGTCACTAACCCAACGGCCATCGTTCGTATTCTTCGCCGTTTATTATTTTGCCACCCCGGGGTTTGGGCCTCTTTAAACCCATCTAACTTGAAACCTCGTAGAGTCCACCCCTGCTTCCGTTAATTGGCCGTCGCAGACTCGTCTGGAATGTTTATGGTCTGTTCCGTGTCTGCCATTGGACGCCGTGGCTGTCAGTCACCGCCTTTGGCCGTACGCGTCATTTTCTTCCGTAACAAAGTTTCAGTGAGAGGCCAGATGTTTAGTAAGTTAGAGAACATCTTTTTAAAACAGAAATCTATCGCCGTGCGGTAGTGGACATTCAGCGGCTGCTTTAAAAAGCCGCCGCTTTACCGTGTGTGTGATTGTTACGCTGTGTAGAGTGGTGTCTCTTTACAAACCAAAGGTCATTTCTCCACCGATAGCCTAATTATTTGACGTGGCTATGTTATAGCAGGTTAAAATACAAGTGATTAGTATTGTGGGCATACATTTGGGTTGTTGGGTCTGCTCACAGCCTGTCTGCTATTTATATGACTTGTCAAACACTAAAAACCACAACTGAAGGCTAAAACAACCCAAGCTGTTACTTTTTTTAGCGTTGCTCCCCCGAGCTAAGGCCATACACTGCACTCTTACAAGTGGTTAATGTTTTGTATTTTTGGTGTTATACTAAGTGACCTGAACTCTTCTATATAGTAAGGTTGACTACATTTTTTCCCACTGGGACCAAGGGGACATGGACAGACAGTTAAATAACTGAACAATGGGGATACGTGCTAACAAATGTGTTATTGCTGAGCTTCTCTCTGTTTTGCATACAGTCACCACATGTTGCAACCACAACGTTAACGTGGTGCTTGAGTTAAAATTAATGTTGTCAGTTTGTCCATGGTTCACAGCATGCCTTAGTGTAACATAAGTTCATATATTTATAGTTAGGAAGCTGTGTCTAGTGCCGTCAACCAGTTTATCAGCTTGAAATAGGCACCATTCGTATTATATCCGTGCCCTCACTAACATGGGGAAAACTCTTGATCTATTTTGTAGCCTTAGCTGACCCCTTTTCCAGGTGTCGAAGGCTGCTGGGAATCTGCCTGAAAAGCGGATGAAAGAACTGCGCAATTTTTAAAAAACGACATCAAGCTAAAGGGTGGAGGTAATTCAGAAACGGCCTCCAAGAACCCCTTTCAAAAGGAGATTTTCTCAATACCGAAATGGAAACGAGGAGAGCCAATACACCGATTCTTCAATCTGCCCTTTGTGCCCTGCAGTGAGCCACAAGTGAATCCAGTGATGGCAAAGATCAGCTGTGTGTTTAACATGCAGACCACACACGCACACACACTTGGCATTAGGGGATGCATCCATTTCCCTTTGACTTGACTACAAATCATTGACACAAGCAGAAATGCATATACACCCATTAGACTGTTGGATATGTAGAGTTTGTTCGTCTATTCCTCTTCTACGCAGCGTACAGGAGTCCACACACATTCATGGATTTTCTATAACCCCTGCTATTTCTCTCTGAAGTCTTTTGGAGAGATTTTTCTTGGCACCTTTTCCTTGTATGTAATCTTGTCTTGAATCTTTGATGCAGACATGATTTCCCTTCAGCTGAATAAACAAGTTCTTTAAGAATTTGGGAGCCAGGCACGGCACTGCTTACTCTCTCAAAGTTGCAGCAGTAGTCACATACTGCGACATTTCCGTTCACTAGATTCATTCACGCGTCTCAAATGTCCATTTCCCTTTTTTTCTGAAATGTGCATGAGTAGGATAAGTTCAAAGTGGCTGGTGGATGATTTTTGTCATAGCAAAAGTATAGTACGTGCCACTGTCTCTACAGGTGCTAAAGAGTCTCAGACATAGATGTTGCAGCAGGCAGTAGACCTAAAATTGTGCTACCTCACCATCTATGATGAGCTTATGTTTAATGTGCAGTCTACTGGTTTTTAGCACCTCCTGGGAAAATAAGACGGCAGTGTGATAAGCAAACGGTTTTGAAACAGCCGTCTGACTTAGCTTTCCTCTCCATGATGCAACTTAGAGTTTCACAGACGCCCATAACTTATGGTCAGACAGAAGTTCACAAAAAGTCTCAAGTAGTGAAGAAGAAGAAGAAGAAGAGATTGGACAACAGTGACACATTTCCTGTCAGTTGCCCCATTTTCTCCTGAGATTGTCTGAGTCTCAAATTACACACTAACACAAGCTATAGTTTATCTTTACATTAGAGTTGAGAACATGATGCTGTTTTTTTTTCTCTGCAAAACTGATTTGTGATGTTGCACCAACACGCCATGAGAGGCGGTAAAATCTTTAAAGCCTTCGTAGTACGCAGGGTGAAAAGTTTTTGGTCAACGTTGGCTTTTATGCTGAAACAGAAAACTGGCCTCATGGTGGTTGTGTTTTCCTTTGATGCTTGCATCCCACCTCATATAAACATATGTGCATAAATGGTTCATAAACTGCGCTAAAATAACCTGTTCTGGGATTTTTTCAAACCATATACTTGTCACATCCCTAACCGACAGCAGTGGTCACGTTCATCTACATTGGTGTTTATACCACAAACAAGGCCCAGCCTGTGTGCACTTGCCACATACACTCAGTGTGTTGCTGTTGTTGGTCTGATGAGTTGCGACAGCACATTGCACTGCTTCCCGACCTCTCCGGTCACATGACCGAGGGCAGACACTCTGATGTCATCCTGCTGTCTACCCGCTGTGTGCTCAGGGCTGTGGAGTCTGCAGGCTACACCGGGCCATCGTTTACAGTCTGTCTGGGAGAAGAAAGTCTTGTTTAGCTGAGCTTAAATCCTTGAGCAGAAGTGTTTCTTTCCACTGCTTTCACCTGCACCCTCATTCACAACCTCGTCAGTGAGCACAATTTTTTCCTGGTTTATTCGGGTGCAAGTGGAAATTATATAAACAGAACTTCCTTAAGCGCCTCTGTGTTACATTTGGCGCTGCTGTGTGATAAATGCATGTTCTGCACTGCACACTAAAGTGGAACTTAAACAGCCATGGCCTAGTAGAGTTTTTTTGGTTCCCCTTACAAGTCAACGCATAGTCAAGACATAGTTCTTATTCTGTTTTTTAAGAAAATGTCACGTCTGTCTCCTTTTACCGAATGAAATTTTGCATAATTCTCCACTTAAATGTCAGCCCTAAATAAAACAATATATCAGTGGATTGTAATGAGCTTAGATTTGAACCGCTCTTTGGTTTTTGTTTACTTTGGTTTTATTTTCCGATCAGAACAGGGACAGTATGCTGTGAGAGAATAACATGCCCGCGTCATGTCTTGCATTACTGCCTGTCAGGCAATAAACACTCGATTCCCTACACTACACAGGATATTGAAACTGTTATTGTGTTCTAAAAGAAAGAAAGTGAATTCCTGTGCTCTTCTGCTGGGCAGATGTTACATGATAAACTGCAGCACTGTGGTTTTACTTATCTATCACTTAAGGTGGTGTTTTAGATTAAGAGTGGCTTTCATTTCATTCCTTTTTCCTGTATTAGTTTATTTGCCACAGCCATTGCTCCTTAATCAGTAGAAACAGACTGAAGTAGTGTGTGTGTGTTTAAGCCTTTCTTGTGAACTTCTTCATCTCCTTGTCTTATTTTTTTTGAAGATGCCATAACTTTGCAGTATCAGTTCATACTGCCCAACACTGTAGGAAAAAGAATAGGGGTTAGAGAGGAGAGATATGAAGGCATCTTCAGGAAATAGGTGGAAGAATGAAGTGTCAAAGCTATTTCACAAATGTTCACATGCCGTTTCTAAATATTATTCCAGTTGACACAGTTGGACACTCTGCAGTTCACAGTGAGTGTACAAGGTTCTTACCCTGGTCTCTTCATTCCAGGAAAATACCCGCAGTATATGTTAAAATGTACTTTTGCTGCAATTAAGATTTGCATGTAATAGTAAGCGAGGTTGCTGCTTTGTTCATTTGGACTTCCCTTCTCCGTGTTTTGTGGGAAAACCCTTTTAGCAGCAAAAGCATTAGGACAAGCTCAGCCGTGATATAAGCCGTCTAGTTGCAGGAACATTACCTACTTTTCTTTTCTTTTTTTCCCCCAGTCAAAAGCCTGCAAAGGATCTGATTAGTATTTGCAGTGCAGTAGGTCACAGCCAGGCTCGAAGTTTGGGCTGGAATCAGTTTCTGTTGGTGATAATTTTGGCACAGAGTGAATATTGGACAGCTGACACTGTTCACACTCTTCCTTTTTTGATGAAAGGTCAATCTGTAGGAAGCTGCCTCAGCTGCGTACCCCGCGAGAGCACAAACAAACTGTGATTGGCATGTGTTCTAACCTCTCAGCAGGTTATCCTCTCTTGGGCTGAGACAGAAAGTTGAAAAATCTCTCCGTTTAGATGCGAGCATAATGAGCACTTAAGAATTTCACAATGTGTGGTTGGAATATTAAACACTCCTTACAAGCTTTCATCAATGAGTCTCTAGACAAGGACGTTGAGAAACTGTGTCACCTCTGCTGCTGCACATGTAATCTGCAACTACATGAAACATTAGAGATTTGTGGCTAACTTGTATCTCTCGTCAAGGTATTCGTCTACTACTTTGTAAGCTTTTAGAATCAGTTTCAGTGATGTAGCCTCGTGAAAAGTCAAGAACGCCCCTGAGCCCTTTCCTGTGTTTGTTTTTATTTTTCTTTTGTGTTCATTGGTATCACATTCCACGTGAGCACAGTTATTGCACAGAATGGACGTTCATCCTGTTGCTGTTCTGCTCTGTTTGGGGCCGTTTTTCATCACTTCCCTGTTTTGTAGCCCGTTCAACCTATTGACAATATCTCTGCCACCGCGTATGTCTTTGTGTTTTGCAGCAGTAGTTTGGGTTTTTTTTTTTGTATGGGTCGTGGTGCATCACCTTCCCGTCTTGCCATCTGTATGTATTAGTTTGCATGTCATGCTATTAGCTGCAGGCAGAGCAGCAGCTTAACGTGTATATTTTTATAATTATCTTGTTACCACAGGAAACACACATAAGCGGTCTGCTCATTTTTTCAGAAGGTCGGGCAGTGATCTGTGGCCCTGAGATGGATGCTTTCTCTTTTAACCTCTATTTGCTCTGTAAATACAGTTCTTTTGGAACAACTCTTAGCTTCAATTTGACACAATTTCCCTGACCTTTCATCCTTGTCACTGTGGAAAACTGCTGTGTACTAAACTGCTGACTGTGGATTGCTCCAGGAACCAGGAAATATCTCTGTGACAGTCTTAGGCTGAGATGAAATTAGATTGCTGACCTGTGTCAGACAAGAATGATGATAAACTGCCTGTTAGCAGGGTGGATATGATAAAAGTGCTGCTTATCAACATGACTACACTCTGTTTTAGTGGGAGTTTCCATTTGACTTAGCCACTTGCTTCACTCTTTCACATGCAGATTTTTCAGCACAATTAGTGTCACAAACCGTAATATGTTGGACGTCACTGTTTTTACTTTTACAATCGGAATTTCCCAGATTCAAACCACAATTTGTTTTCTCCTCTTACAGTCACCGTAGCATACGAAGATATAGAGGAAGTAAAGCGATTCTTCTTCGTCTTAAAAGACTGACGCTTTGAAATTAAGCCTCGTCAGCAAACATTTTTTTGAAAGCCGTCACTTAAGCTACAGGAAAGTGTTTCGTACATGAGTAACAAACCTGTCCTCGGTGCTTGATAGAGCTGCGCGATTTGGCAAAAAAGTCAAATTGCGATTATTGTGGACAACGTTGAAGTCGCAATTTGAGCCTGTTTGCATGGAAAATGCACGGCTTACTCATCATTTTGAAAGATGTATTTTTTTACACACACTGGACCTTTAAATTGCAGCCTTCTGTGATTATATATTTGCACAGGCTGACATCAAGATTGCAGTTTGATTCATTGTGCAGCTCTAATACTAGATTAGACCTTTTGCGGTGTGTTCAGGACCCTCATACCTATCTCACCTATCTTCATTCTGTAGAGAGTACCTCTTTTCTGTTTTTGTGATGTTCTTTTATAAGTATTTTCTTAGCCATAGCTTCTATCTAAATGATACGTCATTTGTTGCCCTGTATCTACATATAAACTCTAACTCTAACTCTTTTAGTTACAGATATTTGTGTTATAGTCATACTAACAGTTTATAGTTGTAAAGTGTCATTTATTCTTTGCTGTGAAAATATGTTGATATATTTATACTATAAATGCATATATGACGGTGAAACATTTTCCAAAACATAAACCCTTCCTTTTCCTTTTATATTAATTATTTAGGGAGTTGCTTGCATTTTTAAAGCGTCAGTGCAATTTGAAACCGTTACCAAGTGGTTACAGCAACACAGACAGCTGCCTGGTTAATTCTGAGACTTTCTGATCCGACGTTAAGACAATCTGTAGCAGTCATGGCTAAGATGAGTATGGTTGACCAAAGGCTTCTGCAAATGCAGCTGGAAGCCATGCAGACAATGAGGAAGCTGCTTTTAGAAAAAGCATTTATGGTAATGCAGACAACTTAATCTCTGAGCTATTGTTGTGCTTGTTCCGGTGACTGATCAACCTGCATTCTTTTTTTGTCTCTTCGGAATGGCAGGGTGAAAAAAATAATGGCTTTGACGTGCTCTACCACAACATGAAGCATGGCCAAATTTCCTCCAAGGAGCTGACAGACTTCATCAGAGAAAGGTAAGGCAGCGCAGTCTGATGCTCATCAGCCAGCCTTATTCTAATGAGATGGCCATCTTATGAGAAGAAACAAAGGACACTTTCTGTCAAGGTTTTACTCATTAGCTTCAGGGTTTTCAGCTTGGCTTAGGTGCTGTTTGGATTCCAGCGTTTTAGTGTTTTTTAATTCCACGTTGTTTATTTTTACCAAGTTTGTGGAAGGTTCAGACATACATAGCCACAAGAAAATATTGTGTTATTCAAAATATAGAATTTCACATAATTTACGATGATTATGATACATAAACAGCATCCTAAAAGCTGATTTTACTTTTTGGCTTAGGTGGTGTACAAAATGGCTTGGGTGCTGCACCTAAGCCCTATAATGGTAGGGAAATCCCTGAGCTTGTTGTAAGGGTGTTGTTCCTTGGGTGTCTACCTGTCTTGTGGTTTCCTGGGTATTTAAATGCACTTCCAGTTCTTAGTGCGGTGCTTATAATAGCTCAGACTGTGCCTAGTTTTCACTCTCTGACTTTGCCAGAGTGGTTTATTGAGGTTTATCGACTCTCAAAGAAAACGAAAAGGTCTCTCTATTTAAGAAAATGCACCAGTAAAATAAGTTAAATGTGCAACATTCAGAATGAATCCAGATGAGAGAAACATATGCTCTTTGTCAGAGGAGCTTTAATCTAAACCCACCTGTAAACATGTATGATGTTTCTGTGTCTGCACCTTGATAATCCGATAATAATATCTTCTTTTCAAATTCATCCGATCCACATAATGATTAGCCTCACTGTGTGAGAGGTGCATGTTTATAACCTGTCACATGATGGATGGTCTACCTTAGGAATTCAGCTGTGAATTCCACCGTCTACCTCCCTTCAGCTATGCACTTTGTCATTCAGACAGTTTATCTAGGATATGGTATGCTCCATCTCCAACTGTGCGTAGCCTCCTGTATGTGGAGAGAAGGTTTTAGTCACAATCAGCATCTTTTAATGTCTAGTTTTAATGGCTAGTTTTCCTTCATAGTCACATCTTCGTTTGTGGTGTGTGGCCTGTCTGTCAGACGTTTGATTTCTGGTGATGAATTTTATTTTTTTCTCCTCTGAAAACTGCACTGGGGCTCCCTCTGCTGTCATGATCACCACAGTGCAATTTAGAAATGTACCGTGAGCATCTGTCGGCCACCGAGCCTCCCAGAGGCATTGTGACTATGAGGATTAGACAAAACACCTGCACATGGCTGTGTCCATCTCAGCTCTCTGTTAATCTACGTGGATTTCATTTTGATCAGGTCACCTCTGTAGGCGGAGACATAAGACATGACCCTGATGTTGGGAATTTTAATTTTCAGACCACAAATATAAAGCCCATGTGCATAACGTGGTGGCCCTGCAGCAACTAATGTAAAAATGTGAAATTTTCATTTAGTCTTTCAGTTTGTTTTTTGACTTCAGTTTAGTTTTAGTTAGTTTAATCAGTTTATTTTGAGCAATTGTTTTAGTGTTAGGTTTTCAGGTTGGAAAGCTTTGATTTATAGAAGCTGGAAATGGTAGATTGAAGGAATGCGTGACATTAAATATGATTTGCAAAACCATTGTGTTTTAAGGCATCCATACTGTGCAAAGACTTTTTATTCTTGTGCACCACATAGAGCAAATTGAAGTGGAAACTGGATTTCCACTTTTACCTGCAATGTCATTTTGGTTTATGTTGCATTTTTATTTCATTTTTTTGTGTTTATAAACACTGATATTTTTATTTCAGTTTATTTCAGTTAATTATAATAACCCTGTAAAATGCACAGAATAAAACAGATATTAAAGATATGCACGAGTTTTTTGTCTAAAAAAAAAAAAAGGAAGTTTTGTGAATGGCGTAGAAGATGGTGACGTAAAAGAGTAGATCAGGGTGTGTTTTGTGCAACACATTTTTTTAGCTCCTGGTGTAGAAGTAAAAACACCAAACTGGCTTTTGGCTGCAATTACACCACGATAACGTGTAAAAAAGTGCAGACAAAGTGTGGACACTGTGAATACACGGTGGTCTATGATGCATCTGTAGCTTGTTTCGCCTCCTTTGTTGTCGCTGTGTGTCGTAAGTTGGCGTGTTCCTCCCTTGCATGTTTGTATTGGTGTGTGTGTGTGTGTGTGTGTTTACAATGAGGGTGTGTATCTGTGTGTTCCACGTTCGTCCTGTTTCCCCCTGGCCGACCTTGTTCCTGTGACGTGACAGCACAAAGAGGCTGGCTAAATGAGATATGCATAATTCAGGCTTTTGCTGTAACACTGCTGCAGTTTTATTTTTGTGTTTTCACTCCTGTCACTTTGCTACAGAGTGAAGGACTTACAGGGGAAATCGAGAGGAGCAGTGAACTCAGACACTCGCTCTTGTACTTTGTCATCTTGACCTGAGTTTTATGAACAATGAACAATAGCGAATCAAGCAACACTTACGTATCCACACACAGTGCATGTGGTCAAACATTTATATTGAAAGTGCTAAGTTGGTGCTTTTTGCAGAGCTCCTCTGTTGTTCAGCCAGTTGCCATATTTCACCTTAATTCAGTTGCAAATACTTTGGAAAACTTTCTTACACTATAAAATGGGGCTGGGAAATATTTGGCCACAAAATCAAATCTCGATGTTTGTGTCACCCACAATTCATGTTTTTTATTGATTTTTTTTTCTGTCAACATGAACTCATGAACAAGATTCAAAATGTTTTTTTGTTTTTTTTTTTAACTAAATGCCATGTCCGTTATATACAAACAACAAAAAAGCATCACCTGCGGGGTTGTCAGTGTGCATTATTTGTTTAAAAATAAAAATCATTGAAATTATTCTGATTCTCTTTCTTTTACATTAGACTACCCTTCTTTGGTTTTATTTCATCACTTTCAACTGCAGCTTCAACTGCAGACATTTCAGTGACAGCAGGGGAATCTGGATTTTTGCGATTTAGGTGTTTTTGTATTGTTCAAAAATAAAAAGTCAGATTAATGTAAGTTAATTTGATATATCACCCAGTGCTCCTATAGAGTAAGAAGGTTTTTAAAGGTAGAGTTGCTATTTTGACAAAATTGTCTCTAATAGTGTTAATTATTTTAATGGTTGCGTTTGATGTATTTACTTGCTTTAATAAATAACCCGTCTGTGTGATGTTTGCTCTTTTCTAGGAGTACTATTGAAGAGGCATATGCCAGGTCAATGACCAAACTTGCCAAGTCGGCTGGCAACTTTTCTCAGCTCGGGTGAGTATTAACCACTTTCTGAAGAAAAAAGAGCAACGTCTAAAGTCTAAATATATGTGAAGATGAATGTCTTGCCTTTGCTTAACCTCTGCGGTGTCTGCGTGTGCCACTCAGGACATTTGCTCCAGTTTGGGATGTGTTCAAGAGCTCGACAGAGAAGCTGGCAAGCTGTCACATGGAGCTAGTAAGGAAGCTTCAGGAGCTTATAAAAGAGGTTCAGAAATATGTGGAGGAACAGGCCAAAGCACACAAAAAGGTATGGAGATGTTGGCACCTTGTGCCACCTTGGCCTTCAACTGCGCTAAAGATACTTAGGATGCCTGAGATGCTTACCGTAATATAAAGCTTTGATGCTCAGACATAAGCAAAGTGCTCCCATGTGTGTTGACTCCGCTGAACTGTTTGAACTATTCCTATTGTCGTGAGCGGTTCAGTGTTGCCATACATGGCTGCTGTTGCACTGCAAAAGTGTCTTCATTGGGAAAAAAAAGCGCCCTGCATACATATTCAACTATTCCTACCTTTTTTTCTGTCATCAGTTGTTTCTCACTGTAGTTACAGTGAAAGACGTTGACAGTATGAAGTAAAAGTTAACCCTCCACCCGAAGCAGAAAATACTTTAGAGTAGAGAATGTAGCGTGCAGTGTGATTTTTAAAGCAGTAAAGCATTTCTTACACCTCACTCCTCCATCTCTCTCTCATCCCAGATGAGACACACCATCGGTTCATATCTCATGCATGAAGCCACCGAACACATCACACACAGTGAAGTCGAAGCGTTGAATGAGTGGAGATGTGTTTGTGCTTTCAGCATGACAAAAAGGCTGTCACACTTTCTATGTATCACTTCCCTTTAGTCTCCTCTCCTCTTAGCCTTCTATTTCTTGGCTGACTCAGGTATACTGCATACAGCGCACCCATCTTGGAGCAGGTGCTCAAACTTGTACATAACCTAGTACATTCCCAGTTTTGTTAATCTCTCATCTTTCAACATAATGTCAACAGTGGCAGTGACTAAGTGCAAGTGACACTGTCATTAACATTTTTCCATTTGTCTTTTTACGTTGTTTGTATCTTTAAGTTGACATGAAGTGCGTAGAGTTTCCACTGTAAAACCGTCAAAACAAATGCCTCAGTCATGTACAGTCGCTATATAGCTTTATTATATTATACAACAGCACGATGTCATGTGCTTGGCATTAATTAGAGCAACCACAGTAGTTCTACTAAAGCAATAAAGAAGCTTTGTCCAATGTTTATTTTACTTGCATAATAAGGCAGGCCACTGTAAGAGTGTTTGTTACACAAAAGTGAAACTATACAAAGGCTGTTGCTAGAGAACAGGGTGACGCATATTTTGCATATTTTGTGTCGTTAGACAAAAGAAGAGGTGGCGTCCACCCTGGAAGCTGTCCAGAATATCCAGACCATCTCCCAGGCTCTGCAGAAGTCCAAGGAGAACTACAATGCCAAAACTGTGGAGCAGGAGCGCCTCCGCAAAGAGGGGGCCACCCAGAGAGATGTGGACAAGGTGGGAGGTCACATTCGCACGTACACACACCCACATAATCATGGTATGGTTATAAGGCATGATGAAGTGCCTCAGCGCTCCAGTCTATACAGAAACTTTAACCCTCAAAGCTTCTCCACTTCAGATGTTAAGTGGAGCTCGGTTTCCTTGCTGATTTGTCAGCTGATCCACAAAACAGAGAGTCATTGTCTACAACACCCAAAATGATGATAGCCATTTATGTGCCTGTTTATACTTTGCAGGCTGGAGTGAAAGCCAAAAAAGCCACAGAGACCTACAAGTCATATGTGGAGAAATATGCCACAGCTAAGTCAGAGTTTGAGCAGAAGATGGCAGAAACTGCACAGGTACTGTTGTAATTGACTTTCTGTGTGTGTGTTTGTGTGCGCACCTGAGCTTAAATGAAATATGTGCTCATAACGTCTGTGTCTGTATTGTGTAATTTGTCTGTCCCGTGTGTGTGTGTGTGTGTCTGTGTGTGTCTGTGTGTGTTTCACATTTCGTGCCCTGCATCATCTCCAAATTGTGTTTTTTCCTCTGTAACGGAATCATTGTGCAAAGCTCTGATTGGATCCATCTGAAGGGCTGATTAGATAAACTCCAAATGAAAATCAGATCACCAGAATCTGGCCTCCATATCCTCCTGCACCACAGCAGCTCCGCCACCAGAAATGTTTCCAGTTAGGCCAACATTTTTGTTTTCCCCTAGAGAAAGCGGCATGGCAGCTTTGCTTCCCCAGGATCACAGTCTACGGCTCATCTCAAACCCTGCACATGTGGACATGAGTTATAAACAGTGAACACATGTGCTCTCTGACATCACCCGGGCTGCTACATGTGTGTTCTCTTTGTCTGAGTGTGTCTGTGGGTGGGTGGGTTAGTGGGTGTGTCTCTGTATGAGTACTTGCTAGCTGTAATAGCGCTGAATGACAAAAGTGCAGACTTTATGTACATTTCATCATGTAGTGTAGTTGCAGGAGTGAGTGGCTTTTTATCTGTGTGTGTATGCGGTTGGAAAGGCTCGTCTTCCCACTAATCTCCGCTGTGATTTTCTAGTTTGTGATTATTTATAATGATTCTCTTTGGTTCACCCCAAAAAATGAAGAGTCAAACATTTAAAGTTGTGTTTTTTGCCCATTTGAGGTTTGCTATATTGCTGCTGAAAACCCTGAATGAAGAAAACGTCAGACATTTTTGTACAGTGTTCTGTATGTGTGTGCTTATGCGCCGTAGACCACCCAGAAACACAGGAAGTGGCAGGGACTAAATAAGGAAGTGAAGTTTCCCTGGCTGCATTTTATGCTTTTTTTTTTGTTTTGTTTTATGTTGTCGAGCCTGACAACATAATACAGATTTGTTGGCATTCAGTTAATTTGATTTCACACGATTGCAAGATTTGTTGCACTGACGTGACTTAACTATCTCCACCCTGTGTTTCAGAAATTCCAAGACATTGAAGAAAACCACATTCTCCACATGAAGGAGATCATTCAGTCATACTCACAGTCTGTCGACGAGACGCACATTCAAATAGGAGAGGTAAGAGCTGATATGCACACACACACACACACAGTGAAATACATAATCTAAAACATTCCTGTGTGTGGAAGAGGTGTCTTGTTGGCTCAAGGCTGTGCTCATTGGGTTCACTGTGTGTCATATCAATTAGTGTCATCTTTGATCTTGCTAATCATTTAACTTGGAACCAGGAAATGGCCCATTCATTCTTTTATGCCAAGCAATTAAAAACTGATCAAAACTCCCTCTCAGCCAATATAAAACACCTTCAGAAGGCGAAATACTTGCCAAATTCTGGGTCTGATAGTAATAAGTGCTACAGAGGCCTGTTTGCATCTGGAAGGATGTGTTTAGGTTTTAGAAATGGCAACAAGTCCAAATGTGAAGGCTTTCAAACGACATTCACAGCTATATTAATAGCATTGTTAAGCAGAGATTTCATCCTTTGTTTCTCATTTATTTATTCGGTAATCATACTAACCAGTGCCACAGAATCTATTCAGGCTAAGTACAATCTGCTGTGGTCTTTCATTCATCTATGGCTCCTCTGTTCTGACAGTGCCACAGTTCACTTAATTGTCCATAGGGGGCGACACAGCTCCACTGTCAGTGTCTGGACTCCAGCTCACGCAGCAAGTTGGAAAGAATGTGGAGTGACAGGCTACCGCAGGTTATTCATCCCAACACTTCCTGTGCTTCTGAGCAGGAGATGGGCAGTGCTGCTGCCTGTTGCTGAGCCAAATTTTAAATAACAGCCTGAAGACAAGTGGCTGCTCCTCCTAACCAGAAAATTACAAGCAGTCAAAGACGTGTTGTGACGAGTGTTTTTGTTTTGTTTTGTTTTTTTGGTGATAAATATGCTCAAACGCATTACGCATGAGAATTACGGGAGACCGATATCAGAAAAGGGTAAGACGAGATGGAGGACAGAGCAGGGTGAAGGAGGCTTGGGCCAGTTTTAACTGTGAAACATTGTGCTCAGTCACGAAGACACGAGACACTCGAGCAAAAACAGACAACATCTTAGATTTGCATAAAATCACAATCTAAAATGTCAAATTTTAGGATGTAACACAATGTCTCACATGCAAGCATATTACACCAGAGTAATTTTAAATTACCCTAAAGTTCAGCTTCATCTTTGAGCAAGAAACAGTGTAAATATTAACCTCTAAGTCCATTTAATCTTGCACTCTGTCCTACTGATGCATTTGTTTGATAGTATTCTGCATTACTTCATTCTGAGCCTTTAATGTCAAAGAGTTGAAATCTATAGCCATAGCTTAAAAAGTATCCAACCAATAAGTTCTGTCCCAAACTAGTAACTTTTATAACTATCAAGACCTTTCAGTTTAGGATAAAATAAATTCATCTTCAACCTGGACTCACATTCAGCTTGCACTGCTAACAAAAGTACAAAGGTAAAGAGCTAGTTGAGGTTTGTTGCACCAGAGAGAAAGTAAGGTGAAGGTTTTTTAATGGTCGAATAAATGCACGACACCAACAGTTAAACACAGTTAGAGGAGGTCACTTACTTATTACATGAAAATCTGCGCTGCGCTATGTTTAAATACATTAATAAAGTGAATATACTGCATGTTCCTGCCAGTAATGATTAATTCTAACCCACTGGACAAAAGCAGTAAGTAGCTTTGGTGACTCTAAACACAAAAAAAGATCTCACGCTGTTAAAGAAATCCTCACCAATTTGTATATTTCAGTATGAACTGATCACTAACCCAGGCAGGCGATTAAAATAAAACATGAAATTGTGTGGCTTGTAACTGGTAATAATTTGATGGACTCATTACAAGTGTTGAGGAGTAAGTACAAACACAGTTACATAATTAAATTACGAAACAGAGGAAAAAAATATGCAATTAATTTACTCCTTGGGGTTACATCCGAATATATTCTTTTCAATAAAAACCTTATACGTAGAACGTACTTGTGATTTGTTTTGGTGGTTGTTATTCAGAATCAAAAACTTCCTATTTTAATTTAAGGTATGATAGATATAAAGGTTTATCAGTAATTTGCATTAAAGTTTACACAAAGTTAAATAATAACACGGTTATATTACTTTATATTAATAAGTATTCTGTAACTTAATACTATAACTGAAAAAGTAACCTTTACAACACTCTTCATTACCAACGTTACTACTTGTGTTTTTCAATATACAAGGATGTTTAAATTGCTATAAAGTAAATGAAGATTATGGTGATCCTGAGATAAAAGATGTCACTAACATGTGAACAAAGAAAACGTCAACCTTGCAGGTATTTACATCCAGTATGAGCTCAGTGCGCATGAAGGGTTAGAGGAAGAAGATGCCCTATATATGTGTGGTATACGAAGTCGAATTGTGAGTTGAAAGAAGTGCAGAATGTTGTTCTCTGTGTCGAGAGCCTTGAACTCACATAAGAGCAGGTGTGTCTGTCGGTCAGCGTGCGTGCATGCTGTGTTTGTTTTTGTAAGTGAGCATTTGTGTGTGAGTGAGGATCCCTTAAAGGCAGATGCATGTTCCAAACATGTGGGCAAAAAATCTCCACGGGACGAGGTTCTGTGTGTGTTTCTGTGTGCGAGAGGCGAGCGGGGCACGCAGGTTGATGACATTAGTGCCCTCCATCCTGGCAGCAGCACCTGACAGATCGCGTGTGCTGCGGTGAGCATACCTCCTCACCACAGCAGCGCTCCCTCACCCACATCTCCCACCACCCCCAACATCCTCTCCTGCCAGGGCACAGAAGGCTAATGCACT
>JAPQRN010000005.1:24579042-24601149 GCA_037367275.1 Coranthus polyacanthus
GGGGGGGAGGCACACATGTGAATGTGTATGCGTGCGTGTGTTTGTTTGATAGTGGAGCCACTCTCCGCTTACACTATCGCACATATCTAAATGGTTTGGTGAGATGGCGCAGAGTCAGCTGCTGTTCTTCATCCCCATGCCTATACATCGCTTTCACTTCCCCCTCAGTAAACACACAAGCTCACATGCACATCTAAAACAAACAAGCAAACAAACACAATCCTACCTCTGATACTGCCCAGAGGGCTTCAGAAGACCGCACTGCCAAAAACAATAATGCAGCCTGACACAATACAATGACAGTAAAGTGCGGTATTTCTCCGTGGGCCAAATACAAAATAAATGTTATAAAAGCTAACAAAGCAGCAAAGCAGCTCGAGTTGCAGGGAGAACCAACAGCAGCAGACTCGGCTTGGCTCCCAGCCTGCATGTCATAAACCCCAAGACCTCACCAAACACTCAGACAATAACTGTAATCGTTGTTGTTCTTCATTCTTTAAAATACTCGCCTGTTTTGACATGACTGACAATATGTAAAACAACAGACATACTGTAATACTGCTTTCTAAACTCTGAAAACTGAAAACAACCCTGGTGACATCATAAAGGCTGTTTTCTCAATCTTTTGCCAGAAATTGTATTCACTCCTTATGACGGGTAATGTGAACTTCATGCGTAAGGTTCATGTGTGCGCCCCTTAAAGTCTTCCATAAACACAGAATGTACTGTATACTGCAGACAGGATGCAGTCTGCGAACGCATAATCAATCCAATGCGTCATATCACAGTTAGAAAGTTATTTTTGCTAATTTATTTATTTCTGTATTATTTTTTTTTAGGTCCACAATGAATTCGTGAGAAACGTCGAGAACACCTCAGTGGAGAGTTTAATACAGAAACTGGCAGAGAGCAAAGGCACGGGCAAAGAAAGACCAGGTAAGTTTAATTCCCGATGAGTGTTTGTTGATGTCTGTGTTACGCGTAAATAAAGCGGCGGTCAAGAGAACGGGCCTTCTGCCTGTTCCTGCCTTGTTGGGAGGGTAGGGGTGCATAGAGAGGGGCAATTAGAAGTAGGAGAGGGCCATCAGAGTCAATCATAGTAATCTGCTGTAAAGGTAGGCAGGCTTGGCATTCCAGTAAGCATGTGACACACTGGGGCTTTGCTGTGCTCGCAGACTAAGCAGGCAGAACCAACCTTTTCAGGAGGTCAGAGCTCAACAATGACTCTTGTGTAAACTTTGCCATGCCACAATAATCAAGGGAATACTCCTCAGACTCTACCCCCTCACCTCCCTCTTTTCACACACGCACAGCTCATTTATTGATATTAGGCACAGAAGTTACACTTTAATTCCTTTAAACAGCTCTGAAGCCTGATTTTTTTTTTTCTTTCTTTCTTTCATGTCCTTAACCGTTTCACGTTCATAGATATTAATGAGCCTGTGAAATCGGATGCGTTCTGTAAATATGAAATTGCTTCACCGGTCCCTGTACTTGTACTCCATTACGTCAGGTCACCAGCACAAAGGCTTCACCTCTGCTGTGTTTGTATGTACACAAACGGTGACCCCCGTGTCCAGACGCTGCATCTGAGGAGTGGTGGCCTTCATTTGTTTGGACAGCAGAATTAATTGAGGCTAAAGAAACGGTCAGAAAATTCCTCATGTATCAAGCTGTTCATTAGGGATTGCGCAGCCGCCCCGGCCCTGTCAGAAAAATAACCTGTCTGTCCCCTGATTAAATAGCTGAACGGATGGCCGGTCCAGTGCCTTTAGAGAGAGAGAGAGGTTGAATAAACTTTCTATTGCGGAAACAATCCCAAAGTGACACGCTGCGAGGCAGGGGGGTTCTGAGTGTTCAACGATATCCAGCTGAGCTGTCAACTGGCGGTGGGCCAGACACGCAAACCCCCCTCCACCCCTCTCCCACTCCCAGTGCCATGTGAAGCATATGCAATTTAAAAAACCATTCTCCGCTCATGCGTGACTGCATGCTTCCCTCACAGAGAGTAGAAAGAAAAGAAACATCTTCCCCTGTATAAACAAAGTCGTCTGTCTGTTTAGGAGATGTTTAAACTGTTCCTAATGTCTGCCCAGATTTAGGTAATATTCATGTGTCTGGTGTTTAGACTTTTTCTGCAGTTGGTGTGCATAAATATTGTCAGATGCAATAGTAGGATGCTAGCGGCAAAGAGTTCCTGCTCTGCCTGGGCCTGACGTAGATCCACAGCAGCTTTTGTTAAACATCCCAGAGCTTAAATAAAGAATGCAGTGTGTAATTTTACTGTAAATTCCCCCTCTCTGGTTCTCTTTTATTACTTTTGTTTGACAATATCAGCAACTGATGCAAATAATTAAAGATGTCAGGCTCAAATAAAATAACGATTTTGAGCTTCCTCCCCAGGAAAAGATACACATCCTGAATTCGTATATCCTCACCTGTTTTGTGTCAATAAAGTGACCGGAAAGGGACGATCAAACTACCGTCACTCTCACTTCCTCCCATGAGAGAAAGTTGAGCATGCCAATTTTGTTTTGATTGGCATGAAACGCGCGCACACAAACACAAACAGTCGTTCGTGCTGTCGCTGCTTATTCGCCGGCGGTGAAGAGGCCTGATATTGCACAGTAGAGTAGATCGGTCATTGGTGTACTTTATCCACTTCACTTGGCGTGATGCATGCCTCTCGTGACTCGCCGCTTCCCTGCGCTTCACTCGGCATTGCACACGCCAAACAATGCGTCAATTCTGCTCGCGACTGGCGTCCTCTGGGGAGACTGCATTGGACCACTGTTACTGTATACGTTTTGAGTTAAAATATCATTAGCTTTGTTGTTTTCAGGTCAAGCCATGTATCAGAAATATTGCCAGAGGGTCCTTCCCCATTTCTCTCTTCTCTTCATCGTGCAAGCTATTAAGCTTTCTAGTTACCCGAAGTATGTTTGTGTCTCTCTGCTCAGATAGCAAACACACAGTACATCCAGGTCAAGAAAAAAGGATTAAAAACACTTGACATAGCACTTCAGCAGCATCTTTTGTTGTCTGTTAAGTCGCCTTTTATGTTCAATTGCAGCAACCATTTTTGGAGCATAAGGATAAAAAAAATAAACCCACTGCAGAGTGTGGATCATTGTCAATCAATGTCTAAAAAAAAATCACACTCACAAGCAGCTCAACCTCCACCTTTCAGATTGTGCGTGTGCATGCCTGTTTGTCACTTTGTGTATGTTAAAGCAGCGTCTCTTTTGAAAAGCCTTGGAGGAACAATTAAAGCGTGACAATGGTCTTGCAGGGCCTTGGAGGTAAATATGTATAACTGATGAATATTAAATTAAGTGTGAACACTGTTGTTCTTTGCTGTTTACTTTGATATGAATCATGTCTCTGAATAACCAAAAGCAATGTTTTTTTTTTTTTCCTTTTTTATAATAAATCCATGGCTGATCTCGCGGCAAATGACGTCACGGTCATTGAGATGAATAGATATGATGATTTGTTGTTGTACAGTTCAATCTGTTTTGATTGTGTCTTATTTTATTTTATTTTTTTCTGGCTGTTTTGTGCATGCCAGAAAGAAGGAGAAAATGGCATCTCTTAAGCCTGAGAGCAGATTTGTCCATGTGGCTTTAAACACTTCACTGCATGTAATCTTGGAGTTGTTGGTCTTATTGTAATAGGGTTAAGTGACTTTGCGTGTCCCGTGTGGGCAGGTTTAGTTTCAGCTCAGTTTAGTCTTCATACCTGCTGTTTGGTGTGAGCACCAAGGCGCCTGTGTCGATTTCAGGCAAGTCTATGAGTTATGATTCCTGTGTCCCAGGTGGGGTTTGTGTGTGTGTGTGTGTATATATATATATATATGTGTGTGTGTGTGTGTGTGTGTGAGACGGTATCTCTGTGCTGTGGTAGAGTGCTTTGTGTCCTCGAGAGGGAGTGTCGCATCTCAGTGAGGGCCACCAGACACACAGTTGACTCCGCTATTGACCCTGTCTGCCCTCTGGGACCAGCCCAGCCCTGTTTGTATACACACTCTGTATGGCACGCCAGACTTCATGTTGTGTGCTCTGCCATAGTGTGTTTGTGATGTGTGTATGTGTGTGATTATTGCGTGATGTACTTTCACAGCATTCTCAGCAGTGGGTCATTGACCCTTTCTGTGCCAAATGAACCTAAATGATTTTTTTTGTCTCATTAGGACCCATTGAGTTTGAGGAGTGCAATACTGCTATTGCTACTGAAGGTCAGTTTTTCTTTAATATAAAATCTTAGATGCAATATAATCGATCGTTAAGTTACATTTTAAGTGCGATGGAGAGCACGGAGCATGCTGTGTTTTCATTTCGAGTGAAACAATGCTTTTGTTTTTCCATTAAGGTGCCAAACCCAGAAAGAGAAAACCCTTTGGCATCCCAGGTCGGAGAAAAGACAAGGACACAGACTCTACGTGAGTAAACGTCCACCAACACGGTGTCGTTTTCCTTGCTGTACAAATTTAAAAGCGCTCTCATCATTTTGTACAAAATTCTGTTTTTTTCAGGGAGTCGACAGAGGTTGAAGCTGCTGTGAGTATAATTTTCTGTTGTCTCTGTTTTTTATTTAATCTCCACGTGCACTTTACGTTATTTTGATTTCAAACAACAGGAGGTGGGAAAGATCCTTGAACGTCATGTTATTCTGCTATGTATTTTACTACCTGAACATGTGACTGCCCCTCTCTTTTCCCTCTTGTTTGTTTAGTAGCTTTGCTCATTCATTCATTCATTCGTTTGTCTCTGTTTGTGCTTGTAGAACACTGCCAATGGCGCTCCCCCCGGATACTATGGGGCCATAGACATCCAGAATGCTGTAAGCTAATACACACTGACACACGCATGCACACAAAGTACACATCCATTTTATTTGTCATATGAAGTATATACATTTTAAAATAATTTCTTAATTTCTTTCTTGGAAGAAGTTTTTTTTAAACACTGGATTACAACATAGTTTTTTTTTTACTGTCCAGTATTCTTTTTCCAGGACAGTAAAGTAGTATATAAACAAATTTTAGTGTGATCATGTGTGCCCACTCGTAACTATACTTTTAAATATGCTTCATGCAAGGTTCGATTAAATAAATGGAATTAATTTCATTTCACTTCAACTTGTCACTGTCTCCTTTATGTATTCTGTTGAAGTAACATTACTGCACTCGCATATAGTACAATATACACACAGGTGGGAGATATGATAACACGCTTCATTATCTATATTTGTTGAACTGACTGAACTTTGTTGTGTGGAAACAAACTTTGACCAAGTAGAAAGTTGACCAGAAAAGAGACAGTAATTAGACAATTGTTCAATCTATCTTTACATAAATAAATATTATTCACGGCACATACTCAACCGCATACACGCTGATGTTTAAATGTTTTCATCATTTAAATGTAGCGCTGCGTGAGTTGGTGAAAAAGTCGCATAGCAGTTATTAGTTTATTATATTGTGATTTCAGTTTGAGTCTGTTTGCTCGGTTATCGGGGAAAATGCACATATTAGTCATTTTAACCCTAACCCTTAAAGCAGCATAAAAATACAAAATACTAGAACATGCTGTGACTTTCTTTTTAAAGTACCTCTCTCTGCTCAGTGTCACTAAATCCAAAGTATCACCGCACAACAGAGGCTGTGTTTATGTTTTTCCTTTTTTTTTTTTTTTTTTTTATTTTATTTCTGCAGGTGGATCGCCCTAAATCCTCCTAAATCTGGACCATTAAGTTACAGCGTATCGCGATTCGATTCGTTTGAAAATAAAATAAGAGTTCGTATAGCTCTGCAATGCGAAAAACTGTCAGTTCGTGAATACAATTAGTGTCATTTAGCTGCTTTAAAATTTCAAAATTTAAAATGGATTCAGAAATCATACTTATATTATACAATTACGGGGTTTTAATGTTTTTTGTTTTTCTTTTTCTGCTTCGTTTCAGAACGTCCCCCAAGTTGACGCAGAGGGCTTCTGTATCAGACCGGAAGTAAACGAAAACGATATCCTTTCCATTTTTCTCTACTAGGACTAACAGGCTTTGCTGTTAACTTTTTAGTGTTCATACCCAACTACTCCCTAGATCCTGGACTTTAGCTGCTCTCTCTCTCTCTCTCTCTCTCTCTCGTTATCTACCTGCTGCCTCCTTAACTATTCTGTTCACATGCCAAAGAGAATTCCTTCTATTCGTCCAGCGACTCAGAGGACGAGGACGAGCCCAGGAGGTTCCACGTAGAAATCAAGCCCGTTCAACCAAACAACGGCACGCATCAGAACCGAGCCACCATCGACGAGCTCAAGGCCTCCATCGGAAACATCATCCTGTCGCCCTCAACCTCGGTATGGCCACAAAAACACTCAAAGTCCCAGACACACAAACCTGTTGCCGCTCAGCTCTGCTGCAGAATCCGCCTGCTCTTCTTCTGTAACACTAGAGGGCAACAGGAGAATATCTAACCTCTGACAGACTACATGGGAACACCATTTAACCAGACCGTCCCTCCCCGACATACACGCTATTAGTTCCTCTTTCTTTCAGCTTTTCTTTATTTACATTGGAAAGGCGTATGTGTTATGTCTAATTTATTTCATATGGCAGACTGGCTTCTAATTCAGCCAGGCTTCTATTTACACACATTTCATGTTTTGTTTTTACTTTGTACTTAGTTTCATGTCTAACAATTATTCAGTCATTTTAAAAATACATAATATGTAAAGAAGTCAGAAGCGATCATTTCTAAGTGAGGTGTGTTCTTAGCCTATTATTGGCCTGTATGTTCACACATATGCAGACTTATGCCCCGGCTGCCACTTATGGGAATGTTTTGCGGCACAAACACACACTCGCAGAGCTTGGTCTCACATGTGACCCCAGGCTTGAAGCTCTTCATTCAACTCCTCGTCCTTCGCCATCACTCAAATCTCTGAATCACTCTTCACCGCTCTGTGAAAAATAGCCAAGGTCATTAAAAATTAAAGCCACTATTGCTTGTGTGCAAACATGCACCGTGTGTTCACTGAGCTGTTGTTGTTGTTAATGTTGTTGTGGAGCGGCTGAGAGGGCACGCTCAGTGTCGCGAAGGGGGTCTGGTGGGTTTCACCCGCCTCACTCCCTCACTGCACATTCAACGAATGTCACGGCATCTTCCTCCCTGCCTTCAGCTCTGCTCCGCTTTCACCACCGCTTCTCACTTTTCTTTTCTTTTCTTTTTTTTGCGTTGTACCTCTGTCTTCCCCCCTCTCATACTCTTTGTTTGCTTTCACTCTTCCGCTTTTATTGGAGCCCACTTGTTCTAGCCTGGACTCTGTTGTGGTTATTTATGAATACTTTATGGGCTTAGTTTCCCAGTTTTTACAGATGTTGTCTTTTTCCATTTTAAAGATAAGGATAAGTTACACGTTTATAGGGAATGCTTCTTTCGCTTTTAATCCTTTGACTTTGTTCGCTGCAGTTTGGGTTTTGGTTTTTGCGACTCAAGCCTCACAATTACTTCGTCATCCTAAATGTACAAAAAGCCACTGTTTTGCTGATGAGCATTTAAAATACCAGAATAGTCATTACATAAAATTTCCTCCCCTCCCTGTCTGTTCGCATTTATGGGTTGCACTGTTTTCCTATTTTATATAAACTTTGGTACTAGACTTTCTGAGCCTAAAACATACATCTGAGGTGATGACGAACATTGCATCATCTGGTGTGAATTATTGAAAGACCCCCGCCGCCCCCCTCCCACCTCAGCGCTCATTTTTCTGTCTTTTTCATTTCTCCTCCTGTTTGCTTCCCCCTCCGCGGCGTTCCTTTATTGAAACAGCAATGGAAGTCGTGTGTGTGTGGCCAGCAAGAGCCGTAATTGAACCCATTTGCCGCTTAGCGCCTGTGGGACTAAACCCTGGCCTCACAGCTCTACGGTGGTTAAACGATTTTGCCGTGTTCCTTAAACCCATTTTGTTTCTCTTTCTCCCCTCCTCCCCGACAACACCGCTGCCCACCCACTCACCCCTCTACCCCACGCTAACCTTTCTCCTTGTGTGAATAAATTCTTTATTGAAATGGATGCTCTAAGTTTCCATTGGGGTGGCGGCCCACAAGAGCTATATCTTGCGTATCTTGTGTTAAGCAGCATGACGCGGCAGATTTATGTGCAGAGGCTCCGTGAAAAGAAGCTGGTGAAGTGTTGAGGGCATGCTCTCTGCTGTCCCTGACTGATCATTGCATGGGCTTAGATGCACAGTTTTGCGCTGCTGAATTTTTCACCCTAGGTTTAACGTCTGGTATGTGTGAGGCGAGAGTAGTCCTGTGATTTACTGTCTTCAGCTCTGAAGTGGAAAATTCCCCTTGCCACTGGGAATAATTAATAATATAGTTTTCAACCTTAAGTTTTTTTCTCTATTTTCATTGTGGTATAAAACACTGTTACATAAATACTATTTAAGGCTATGGTTTTAACCAATAGGACATTTAAAAAGTAAAGTTTGGGCTTCCACGTGTTTTACATGTTGCAGGGAAATTGAGACCCTTAAAATACTTCAGAATGTGTCGTTTTACTTTGTAAAGAGCGTTCAGCGCGTCTGCGTCCTATATGACGTTTGATATATATATATATTTATTTATTTTATTTTTTTAAAATGAAATGAACAAGCTCCCGCTGCTTCCAGTTGAAGATTGGAGTCGACTGCGTCTTTGATTAATTAGTGTCTGTTTTTGTTTTCAGGGACAGATGCGGAGGAACCAGTCCAGTGAGTATTTTCTCTGTCTGTCTGACCTCTCTGTATCTGTGTCACGCTGAATGACTGTGAAAGGGGTTGACTGTACAACTTCTCAACTACATTTTTCTTGGCTGGAGTTGTTTTTAAAGATGTTGTCTTAAAAAAGGAAAATCCACAACCCTAGCCAAAACCAACAGATCCCAAGAAAAAGTAAATAACTGTTCTTTTCTAGAGATGTTTGCTCGGGGATTATTTCCCAACTATGGTACAAATGAGATTAATTGCTCAATTACATGTTTATATTTTGACATGTCAGAAATTATCTTTTCCTTCTGCAAACTGGCACAGTTTTTCAAGTTTTCCTGCGTTTGATGTCTTGAGAGTTTTTGACAAATGCTTTAAGCGTAGTATTCATCATTTAGTGTCGCGCTCTGCAAAACTGTTAAAGACGTCGGAGGAGGAGGAACTTGCTTTCACGTGCGGAAATGACATTTACGTTCACAGTCTGCTCATGAAACAGCGAGAAATGCATGTAGGTATTGATAGATGTATACTCTACATACACGTAGGGAACACAGGAGTACCTACATTAAGCTCTAAGGCCGGTCGTGGTGAGTATATTGTTTAGCCTTCTCCGCTGCCTTCCCTCTGTCCCTTACACAGAAACCTTTCACACAGCTGCTGCAGCCAGACGACATCCGCTAACAGCACTGACACTGCGTTATCTCGCTGCAAACTTTCAGTATCTAATTTTTAAGAATGGACTTAAAAGTGCCGGCTTCATATCTGGGTCAAAACAATTGCTCTGACTCACCCCTGGTGCTTAAAAGCCGCTTCAGATTGCTTATGTGGGTCTTTGCACTACATTGTAACACTTTAGAAAGGGGCACAAAGTAACAAAAACAATGCCTGATTATTAGAAAAATACTAATAACTCCCACCCCCTGTTGTAAAGTGTTACCACCACACTGAAAACATAAAAAGATTAATTAACACTGTGCAGTATTTGGGTAAGATTTAAAGG
Organism: Coranthus polyacanthus; assembly: GCA_037367275.1. Lineage (NCBI taxonomy): Eukaryota > Metazoa > Chordata > Actinopteri > Kurtiformes > Apogonidae > Coranthus > Coranthus polyacanthus. The sequence continues at coordinate 24,588,793 of JAPQRN010000005.1, forward strand.
TTTTATTGTTTAGGAAATACACAGAATAAAATACTACATGACCTAAATCTTACCGCAAATATTTCTCTGACTTTTCATGGCAGATGTTGGTTCTCTGTGTTCAGCCATAACCTCAGTTTATGTTTCTGGTTTAAGGTGTGATGTACTTTAAACATGACTTTTGGCAAACAGATTTGAATAGAAGCTGGTGAAAACCTCCGGTATTGGGTTAGGTTCTTATTTTTGTTTCATTTTCTTTTTTCTTTTTTCTTTTTTCACATACTGTGAATGTGTATTTGCTGTCATCACTCTGTGCAGGTCTGTGGGTCTTCATATGCTGTTTGTTTTTCTCACTTTGCAGGTGATGAACTGGCAAAAGCCAGAGTGCCAACATCGTATGAGTAAGTGCTCAAGAATACCGTCATGTTTTTGTTTTTTTTTTGTCTTTTTTTACAGTATCTATGCACTTTACATTGTCTCTTTGATGTTTGTTTGTGCTCGTGCTTTCACTCTGACTCGCATCGTGTTGCTTTGTGCTTGACTCTTGCTCTGTTTCCTGGGGCAGACTGACCAACAACGATCTTCTGTCTCTGGACCCGTTCGGTCCTACTCTGGCGGCCAGCTCCTCCTCGTCGGTGTCCTCGTCAACAGGTAACCTCCGATGTCATATTTTATCCTGAATCGTCTTCTGCATCGTTGTATTATATCTCTCATAGAATGAATATCACCAGTAAGAGGTTACTTATATTTATTTTCTGTGCTTTGGTTGTCTTTCATTTAAAGGGGTAAACCTGCTACAAGTACTCGGTTTACTTCCTTCAGCCTGTTATTATGTATCCACTACACAGTCTCCAATTCCCTTACTTGCTTTTTTCAAGTTGGAAGCTTTTCCTTTTGGAGCCAGATGAAGGAACTGACCCCTGAAGTCAACTGAATATTCAACTTCAGGGAATTAAGATGACAGGCGTTTTTTTTTTTTTTGTTTGTTTGTTTTTTCCCCAGTTTTTTCTTTTCATTCATTTCTAACATTTTACCCTCTAGCGTTTCCTCTATGATTAAATAATACCTGCATATTTCTAAACATTTCTATTTGTGAGCAATCCCTGTTTCATGTTTGGTTTCATCCTCGCCCGGGCGTTAATTTTACTGTACTGTCCAGGCCTTTGAAGTACAAAGTGTTGAGTGTTGTGATTCTCATGGCTTTAAATGCATGACACCAGTGTTTAAACAGAGTGACATTAGCGCTGACCCATTGCCTAGGCTAAGCGTAATCCACAGTTAATTGGCACCTAGTTAAGGTCAGAGGGTCGGCTATAAAGCCCCCTAGCACGTATGTTGTCAAACAATGTCTTGTTACTGTCAAAGGTCACAGCTTAAAAGTCAAAAGAGCATCGAAAAGTGCCCTGATTAAGAAACGGTGATGGGAATTAAGTTCCTGCTTTACAGCGTGTTTAATCTCTCTGTGTACAGTGTGCTGGTATTACCAGCTTCTACTGCACACAAATCTAGTGTGTGAGGCGTTCAAGAGATTAAAGGCTCGATTAAGGCTGAGGTTAAAAAATGTACAGAAACTGTTTTATTTTGTTGACATAAAGTGGTTTGTATTTATTTTATGTTCATTTATTAATGTACTTAAAGACTTTCTGTACATTTTCATTTTTTTCATACATTTTATGCATGTTTTTTTTATTTATTTTTTTTACTTTTGTTGTATTTCAATGCCATTGTTTCAGTTTGAAATACCTGATGTACTTTTGTTTTGATGCTTTCTCGTTTGTTTTTGTTTGTTTTGTTTTGGTTTTTTTTTTTTTTTTTTTTTTTACCTGCTCTTGTCAGACCTTGCCTCTATTTTCCTCTCAATTCCTCCATCTCCATCTTTTCTGACGAATGACTCAGACGTCTTTCTACCAGAGGCATCAGGTAACGTGTGTGTGTGTGAATTCAAAAGACAGCTTCTCAGAAGATCTTGACAAAGTCACCAAGCGTCGTGCATGGCTTCGTATTTAGCTGCATTGCATTGCGATAATCGGTGTCTTAAAGCGTCGCTCTATGCATTCATAGCTGATAACAGTATGACTTTTAGTTGCATGGTATTCTTTTAAGGACAAAGCATCAAGGCTGCAGTTACACGACCTTATGGACCGCAGCAGAAACCCATTGATCAAGTCCTTGAATTGAACTGAATTAAAAGAAAACATGTCCTAATTGTAGATAAATATATATAGTCACCAAGCGTAATGGTGTATATTAGTTTTATTATCTTCCAGCCAAATTCCATCTACTCTAAAACAAGTGGATTTGGTCTAAATCTAGTTGTGTGCCTAAAAACGTCCACAAAAGTCCATCTCTCATAGCGTGTGTGAGAAGAACTACAATATATTGTAAACACCTGCTGTAAAAAGCTAAACACTAATATTATATTACTTCATCATCATTACAAACACTGCAACAAAGGTGTTTCATTTTCAGCAGATTGTCGGTTAGCAAGTCAGGCAATCAGCAATCAGCGTGTGTGTTTTTAAAGCAACATGAGACGAATATGACACGGAATCCTCTTGAGTTTGCTCGTCCAGTTCTGTGAAAACAAAATTAGTCCAAAAATGATTTAATCGGTCAAAGATAACAGTTTGGAAAGTCGTGGCAGCATGTGGCAAACACAAAAGAAAGAAATCATACTTTCAAACAAACACAATGATGAACATTATACAGATTTAACATAATGGTGTGAAATTGTATACAACCCACCTCGATACTAGCGCTCGCCTACAGCTTAATTCATGTACCAACTAATGTCTGTTCGTATGTAACAGGGTTGATTCACTGTTGTTATGACAAATGCTAAACATTCTGATGGTAATTACATTGGTGATCTGTTTGGTTTTACATTACCCGTTGATTTTAGAACTAAAATGTAGCAATAGAAACTTAATTCCTATTAGAAGTCTTTACTGAAAAGAGAGTTTATGAAGCTCTTATACCAGCTTCTGTTTTACTTATCATTATAATTGAGTGCAATGGATGAAATAGCTAGATCTGTTAACCTTTTTCCCATTAAAATCTCACTGTTTACACTTATGTAGTTGAGATAATGAGGTGTCGCTAACTGCTTGCCTCAGTTTTATAACAGAAGTCTGACTAAATGTTTCAGAGGTTTACCTTCCACACTTTGCTTTGCATTTGTCAAACAAATCGCTGCCCTCAGCTGAGACGGTGCTACACCGGGAGTGCTCTCCTCCCCTGGCAGAGAGCCAGCGATCCAAAGATGTCTCCTCTTTCTCTTCGTCCACTTCCTCTCCCTGGGACTCACCAGAAAACCCTTCGCAAGCACTCAAACCTGTACCAGCGAGGGCCCAGAGCGCCCCCCTCACACTGCCAACTGAGCCAGTTGACCCCATCAAGAGCCCCGCCGCTGCCAGCCCTCCAAAGAGTGTCGACGCCTTCTCCTCCGTGTCCTGGTCCCAGAGTCAGTGGATCGCCTTCAATGACAATTTTGCTCCACCTCGGCGTCACGGCTCAGGGTCATCAGTGAAGGAGCTCCAGAGGCCCCAGTCCAGCTCTGGCAGGTCGAGTCGTCTCCTCTCCGATGACTGTGCTGACGCCTTCGGCAGAACGGCGTGCAGCACAGAGGACGACACCCCCTGTTTCTCTGACGTCTTCTCTGGGATTACAGATAGGGCAGTGGCAGCAGCTCCATCAAACAAAATGTTTAATGGTAACCTTTCATCTGGAGACCTGTCTTGTGCCTGCGGTTTGGGAGTTTCATTTTGTGTTTTATTTTAACCAATTTGATCTTATTTTTGTGCTTTTGTTCTATATTTTGATCTTGACATTTACATATGTTTGCTTGTTTTCTGTTAAATGTGCTTTACTAAATAACTGCCTGGTTTGCAACATGTTTCCTTTTTGAAATATCCGTTTTGAACTGTGTTTTCTTTTGCATCCTGTCATAATTTCAATATTTAATGTTCCTTAATGTTTTTTTTTTACACCAGCGCTCTTGATGCATGTTTTTTTTTTTTTTTTGTTTGCAAGCCCGGTCCCTACATGTGTGTACATGTGTTCGTATTGGATGCCTGTTCAACACTCATCGTTACATGTGTCTCTGTGTGTAGTGCCTGTACCAAACAGACCCACAACCCCTCTGACAGCTGGAGCCCTCGTGCCCCCACCACGACCCTCTTCCAGGCCCAAACTCCCCACTGGAAAACTCACAGGAATCAATGAGATTGTGCGTAAATACACCGACCCTCCGTGTGCAACATGTTACTGTTTAACAGATGAAAAAGACTATTGTGCCATTGTGGTATCGTCCGAGTGTAATTACTTTTTTCATATACTCAGGTACGACCATTCAGCCCGCCCAAGACTTCCAATGCCAGCCCACCTCCTACTGCACCACTGGCCCGGGCAGAGAGTTCCTCCTCCTTGTCCTCAAATGCCTCACTCAGCGCTGGCAACACCCCCACCGTTGGTGAGAATCCCTCAGCTTCCCAGTGTTTAGAGACTCTCTTTCCTTGGACTAGTTATTCTCCTTTTCTTCAGCTATTCACCAACCTGCCACTTTCCTTTGTCTTCACACCACAACGTCACCTTCTTTCTCCCCTCACTCACCCGTCCTTCCCTCCTTCCTTCACTCCTTTCCTTACAGGAGCTGAACATACCTTTGCCCTCCCCCTCTCCTCTCCAGAGCCAGAGCTGCTCTCCCTCTCTCCTTTCCCTCTTCTAAGCCAAAGTGAGTGTGCTTTACCCAACTCCTTCGTAGATACTCCTTCCTGTGCTCATCACCTCTGCTGTGAAATACAATTAGCTGATATTTAAAACGTCATTTAGTCCAGTTTGCTCTCCATTCACCTCTCGTATCAACTCTGTCAGCTTACGGCTCACCTGCTGCCATCACACATTGTGTTTAGCATCATCTCTCCTCACATTTGTGCTCTCTGGGTTTGTTTATCTCCTCCTTTCTTCTTTATGCCTTTACTTTGGCATAAAGAGGACGATGTGTTCATAGCGAAGCTGCCTACCTTTGAGAAGCGGTGTGAAACACCAGCAGGTACAGTTGCAGTTCATACAAGAGGACTCTCCTCTATATTTAACTAAAACTAACACCAGTCTGTTGGCTGGGCTGGATGGATAACTGGTTATTTGCTTTGCAGTGATTGCATTCCTCAGAATGTTTCATGTTTGCTTTTCATATTCACTTTTACAGCTTGTTTCTTACATTTCTCTAACTACAGCCAGTACAGCATACAGTAACAGCATCAGTTTCTAACTACGTGTACTGATATGAAGGTAAAACAGCTGCAGCGCAAACTGCTGTAAAAATGTACCTTCGTTAAAATAACAGAATGTACTGATGTATGAATGACTGACATGATGAAATGCGAAAACAGAGTAATACATCTTTGCATGATCAAACTTTTCGAATTCTGATGTGAGCTTTGGACCCCACTGTTACGAAAGTCTGAGCTGCAGCTGCATCAACAAACCTCAAACTCTGTGCGTTTCTCATTCTCAGGGACGTCTCGCGGTCCCAGCCCTGTGACCCTGGCATCCCAAGATGCTTTGCCCATTGCCGTGGCCTTCACAGAGTCGGTTAATGCTTACTTCAAAGGAGCTGATCCCACTAAGTGAGTCTCACATGACCTCTTGCTGCTCAAAAGCCCTGACTTGGACTTTGAGGCATACAGAGTTTTGTCCATATTTGAACTTTAACTACAACACACAGGACATTGTGACCGAATCCTCAGTCAATGTGCACCACACAAACACAACTCTCTCACTTAGCAGACCTTAGGTTGTGCATTTTGCAGAGTGCATCACCCTCTCGCTCTGCATGTGTGGAATGTTTTGCGTTAGTCTGACACCATTCTTTCAGAGTGGATAACCTACATGGGGCAGATTATAGTCTGGGGCAGAGAAAACATACAGCCTTTTATTGGTTAACTGCCGTTAAATTGCTGCTGTGCAAAAGGCTTATTTTTGCAGGGATTAGCAAATGGAACATTTCATAAGCAATGCAGCGGAGACACGGTGCGAGGTTGAGCCTCACTGTGGGACGTTACCACCACAGCTTAAGGCTGGACCTGGACTGAAGCGCGACTCTTTCACACCCCAAAACCGACATTAGACGCATACAGATTTATATTAAGACTGACAAAAGCAGAGAGAGAGACGTGCTTAGCCATTAACCTGAAGCCAATGTAAATACTACTGTATAAAACCTCTATATAAAAAGTAATTAGCGGGTTAAAGTATGATTTATTATATGTCATTGTACAACCGGTCAGAGTAACTGGTGTATGTAAATAAAATAACTAAAAAAGACAATTTGTAGCATCATTTTTGCTTTATTGTGATAGAAATGTGCCACTGTTGTCTACCTAAATGGATGGAGTTATTGAAAATCAACAGATGAATGGGTACCGAAAATAGCCGTATGCTGCGGCCATTGTCAGTCCTGTAATGTGGGGCTTTCTGAATTTTGACGCGCTTCATTCCGCAGGTGCATTGTGAAGATCACAGGAGACATGACGTTGTCGTTCCCCATGGGCATCATCAAGGTGTTTACCACCAACCCGTCCCCAGCTGTACTCACCTTCAAACTGAAGAACACCAGCAGGTTGGAGCAGATCCTGCCCAACCAACAGCTACTATACAGGTGAGATGCTCAGACGCGCGACACCACAAAGCGGCGCGTCCGCGGCTGGTTTTTACGCTGCCCGTCGATAACTTGTCAGAGCGGCGGTTAAGAGAGATTTAGACATGACGACGTGAGTGAGAATCGAGGAAATGTAGACTGCGTCAGTGAGAGGAAATTCAATTAGTAATCTGACATAAACCTATCATTACGCTGTCAGGGAAATATTTTCCACCAGACTTTAACAGCCAGGCTCTCAACAGCCCATGTCTCTTCTGAAGGACTTCACACCCTAAAATAACAAAGACACCAAACTTCATTTAACATCTCATGTATGTTGAAGACATTATTCTGTCTCTCACCTCTTTAGTCCAAGTCTTGGTCACATCTCACATGCTGTAGAAGTTTTAATTACATGTGTTGCTTAAGTTGTTTTTTTTTAAACTGACTCTTCTTCAAATACCTTTACTTGAAAACTACAGAAAAAAATAGGTCATTTTCCATTTGTTTTTCCCTTTTTTTTGCCCTGTTTCCTCCTGGTTATCCCAAGACCACTGGCTGGACTAATTGAATGAAATGGAATTCATGATTTAGTAGCTGGTTGGATATAACAGGGTCATTTTTTCCAAGCTATTGGAGCTTTACACACAAAGCCAAAAAGGGTGATGAATAATTGAGCCTCTGATTATTCTAGTGTGTGCGCATATCTTTGTGACTGTTTTGTCTTTTATCTAGTGATCCTTCCCAAAGCGACTCAGATTCCAAGGACTTTTGGTTCAACATGCAAGCACTGACGTCCTACCTCAGAAAAGCCTCAGATCAGAATCCTTCAGCTTCCTATTATAATGTGGACATCCTAAAATACCAGGTCAGTCACATACGTATCCACGTATCCACATACGTGTACAGTAGAAAAAAGAGGATTATTACGGTCATTTTAAATTATTGCCAGAATCGTTCAGTGTCACGCACAGGATAACTCAGTACAAAGTCATTCTTATTCAAACTCTAAGCAGCTTCATGTCTAAACTGGTGCGTTCAGGTGCTGTCTGATGGGATCCATTCCACTCCTCTCAACCTGGCCGTGTACTGGAAGTGTACAGCGAGTACTACAGACCTGCGGCTGGACTACCGCTACAACCCAGACTCCATGGCCTCCCCCGGGGCCCTCACCAACGTCCAGATATTAGTACCCGTTGATGGAGGAGTCACCAACATGCAGTCTCTGCCCAACTCCATCTGGTGAGGAGTGACTTGAGGAATGAGCAGCAGCAGAGAGTAAACTGCTCCAGAAAACATCTCTCCGATTAACACGAGTGAAAGACGGCTAATGTGTTGTTTTTAATCTTTCCTTTCAGGAATTCAGAGCAGAATAAGTGTTTGTGGAAGCTCAGCGACATCTCAGAAAAGTCTGAAAATGAAGGTAAAGAATCTTTTTTCGTTCATTGTTTCTCAATTTGCCGTGAGAAGCACCGGTAGAGATCTTATATGGCGCAGACAGACGGCTGTCGCTGTGGCTCGCAAAAGGATAAATAATAATAAAATCGTTTATTTGCGTTTGACCCCAGGTTCTGGGTCTCTGAGGGCCAAGTTTGAATTGTCAAATGGTCCGTCAAGCCCCTCCACTCTGGCCGTGCAGTTTATGAATGAGGGGAGCACGCTGTCGGGAGTGGACATGGAGCTGCAGGGGTCTGGATACAGACTGTCTCTGAACAAGAAGAGATTTGCTACAGGTATGTTCGCTCAAGCCGGAGTGCAGAAATATTGCTCTGTTTAACGAATCGGCAACTTAAATTGCATCTCTTTGTGTTTTCTGACTGTTCATTAGGACGCTATATGGCAGATTGCTGAGGTGACCCACCACTCTGGTTCTCAAGAAAAAAAATAAAAATAAAAAAAAATCTCGCTTGAAGCAAAAGTTGGAGACTTTGCAAAGGCCTCTTGAACCTCTGAATCCATCCGAGCACAGATGTACTTTTGCCCTGAAAGTGGGAATCTCACTACAATAAAGCAGCACTGAGTAATGAACACTGTTTAAGAGTAAGAAAAGAAAAATGAAAAGAGATAAAAGAAAACTAAGATGAGCTTCAGGAAATGTGTAGATATGAAGTCTAACGATGCTTTCTGATCGATTCACTTTTGTATAGTCAGAAACAGTTTATGGATTAGATATAAATCTATATTGTATTTGAAATCATAAAAAAGAAAAAAATGTGCACTAACAATCCTGTCCATTTTCAGACGCTCTTTTCCTCATATTCATTCGTCAAGAGCCTCTAAGGAATATAAAAGAAAACCATTTTCGCATGGAAGAAAATAATAATCATGCTGTTTCTCCCTCTCCTCTGAACTGTAAATATTAACGCTCAACACGCCGCTCGACTCATCTCTAAAATCAATTTACCGGTTTTCCTTTTCCTCTGTGATTTTGTTGTTTTTGATCATGTGCAATGAAGCAATGAAGGTAGAATCTGTCTTAAACAATATGAACCGTCTCTTACACACTTACGGCACAAGTTTGATCTTAAAAAAAAAAAAAACAACTTCAAAGTGCTTTCAAACGAATGCAAAAAAAAAAAAATCTGACCTCAGTGCCTCCTCTTATACTGTGCATCAACAGGCAGCAAAACGTGCATCAATGTTTTACCCACAGTTGGGTTTCCAGATTTAAGCTACATTTCTCTGTGGTTAAAAAAAAAAAAAAAAAATGTATGGATTTTTTTTAAACAATCACCCATAACGGGCTCTGTGATCAGTGTGGTCGTTTTAAAATGTCTTTTTTTTTCTCCTTGTAAATTCCCCTTTCATACATTTGCATTTATAAGACCTTGACTTTTTTTTTTTTTTTTTTCTCTCTCTTCATAAAAAAAATCGCTCACTGTGAAACGTGTCAAATGGTAGATGATGCTTTAAAAAAAAAAACAAAAAAAAACAAACAAATCAAGGGACATTACTCCGGACTTCACTTGCAGCCTTTTGTTTTTTAGAATTGGCAGTGTTTTTTATCACACTTTTGTGCCCTGTCAAGAGAGAAACGTGCCTGAGTCTAACTTTTCTCGAGTCGTTTTTTGGTTGTTTTTTTTTTTTGTATTCTGCGACGCAGTTAACGAGAACAGCGCCGACACTGTGCCAGTTTGTGTTTTCTACTCCTTTATTTGGATATCGAAGGGAAAATGCCTCCTCTTTATACGACCCAACTGTCTTCCAGAGATCAGTGAGTCACGTTTGCCTTCTGCGCTTAGTCTAATGGTCGCAGTGTTTTATAACTTTTTTTACATTTTTATTTTTTTATTCCATACTCGTCGACCTCTCGTGCCCTCGCCGCGCAGTACAGGCGACGTCGTACAGCAGTAGCACAACGAGGCCAAATGAATCATTAAAATGCCTTATCACAACTTGCTCGACACTGAGTAATCCGGTGTTGTTGACTGTGGTTAGACATTGTTAGCACGACTGCCATGGCCCCCGTCTAACCCGTCTCTCTCGCTGCAGTGCATGCTGGGATAACGGCGACGACGACGAAAGATAGCACAAACAAATGTAAAAAGACAGAAGTTTAAAACCAGGCGCTTCGTATTGGTCTTTTCTTAACAGAGGGTTGCTGCTGCGGAGGCTGTTGTTGTGTTTTGTTTTGTTTTTGTTAAGGGGTAGGTTTGGTCGTCGAGGATATTTAAATTTTTTTTTTTTATTGACGTCACCTTTTCAATGATCTGTGGATTTACTGCGTGAGGAGGTGCGATTAGTTGCGTGGGAGCTGTGGTTGAAAAGTAGCGAGACCTTTCAAGGCTCCAACAGGAGTTTTCATACACTGTGCATCATGTGGCCAACTGACCTCAATATAAAGACTTAACCTTCTTCACGTTGCCCTCCCCTCCCCTTCTTTTTTTTTTTTTTATTTTTTCTTTCTCCATGCTATTACAAATGGCTCATTTTAGGTGTTCCAAACATGATTCAACTGTTGTTTCACATGGGAAATTCTGAAATCTGTATTTTTTACTGCAGTCTTCATTTCTAGTCGGGATGATTATACAGTATGTAATTTTTAATGTTTTGTATGATTCTTTATGTGGACATAGCTGTACCTGGTTTAAGACTAAAGCCTTTACTAGAACCATAGAAGCAGACACTAATCTTCAGTGGATCGTGGAGATGTTTGTCTGAGTCGTGTCTCGTAAACTTCAATTTGTATCTGACTCTGAAGTTTAATCAGCCAAATTTGGAAGGTGGAACAAGTAAGTTTACATATTAATCCTCATATTGTAGCGCCGGACATTTGTACAGTGAGTACTCTGTGTTATCTCCGAACTAGATCAGCTGAATGCGTGAAAAAAAAAATAAAAATACACAAAATCTGTTATTGTATTCAGTTTTAGCAAGCTGGTTCTTGCTATCCCTCACAAAACGTTCAAACGAAATTCACGAGGCTCCTGTTTTGTTCACTTTTTTCGCTTTTTTTCTTTACTCTTTGTATTAAACAGAGTTTAAAAGAGCAAAATTGTGTAAATGATTCTCATGAATTGTACATTTTTACCAATATCTCAGCCACTTTTTTGTCTTTACTTTATGATTTCTCATTGTGCCTGTATTAAATGTGTAATATATGAATATATACAAATATATGAAAATGACTACTTTAACAGTGTTTTGTGTGATTTGTTTTAGCCTCGATGAGACGATACAGAAGCAACGTCTGTAGTGTCAAATCTTAATAACATTTGGCAGCAATACGACATAAAACTTGGGAAGAAAATAAAAATCAGTTATAGCTGTTTAACAATAACCAAATATAGTAACACGTAAGGCAGTTCTCCAGGGACGCTTTGGCCACGGAGTCTGTAGTACGGTCTTTTATCAGAACATCCATGTTTTTCAAACTTAATCTTAATGGTATCCAAGCCCACAACACAATAACCCTGATGACCTTTTAAAAGCCCTCTTCAGAACAACATAAAATATTCCTAAAGCTGACAACGTGTGAGCTGACGCTATGAGTTTTAGGCAGGTGGAGAACACCTAAAGGTCCAGTGCGTAACATTTAGGAGGATATATTTGCACCGCCATGTCTTTACAGTAGCTCAGAACCTTAGATTGAGCTGCTGACGTCTCCCATTGGTTTTTGAACCTACGTTTTGACCGTTGTCCTGTTGGCTTTCTGGAACCAGAAGTGACCATATCAAAGGTATTCTGACTAAAGACGCGAGATTCCAATCTCCTTGGGGTTGTAGAAGGGAGACCGAAGGCTCTTGTGTTTGAATGGAGTGGATCAGTTCACCGAACAAACGAAAACTGTTGGTTTCGTGACAATCAGACGACTTCTGATGATTTTTAACATCTTATCCATGGTCTAGCAAATCAATACGCCACCTGATGAGATCTCAAATGAACTAAAAAATGGCTTTGTGAGATAAGTCAAAGCTTGAGGTGTTAGGACAGGCATGGTCCGTTTATGGCGGCTCTACAGTCTGTCATGAAGCCGAACCATGGAACGAACCATAGACTGCATACAGGCCCAAACTCACGCATGGGCGTAGGTTTCATTTGAACAATGGGGGGGACATTTTTTTGAGCGTTAAATACATCATTTCCTGCATTCTGGTGAATTTTATTAACCAATTTATGCCATCATTTTATGGTAGAAATGTCTTTGCCTGGTGTCTGAATTTGTGTTTTTCTTTGCAAATTATATACACTGCTTTCATATATTCTATATTGGATTCGAATATATAACTTTTCTCCTGTTC
>JAPQRN010000005.1:24626376-24639520 GCA_037367275.1 Coranthus polyacanthus
ACACCCCCCCACCCCACTCCATTCAGGAGCCGCCATCGAAGTAGAATCATAAAGCAAGGAGCAGGTTGTCATCTCCTGCCTGAAATCGCACCAGTAGCGTCTAATTTTCGAGAAGGGTGTCGCTCACTCGCCGTGCTATCACAAGACCACCCATCTCTTACATGTGTTGTATAAACAGATGAGTTATAGGTGTAATATCTAGCAGATGGAGAGGGCACATCGGAATAGTGGCGTACGTATGATGCTGGTCAACTGGTCATTTCTCCAGGCCCATTAACCACCTGGGATCGGTATGTTTTGTCAGCTTTTCCCCAGTTTAAGGTTTCATCTGACGCGCTTTGAAATCAAACACGCCTGCCCCACACACGCCTTGAAACAAAGCATTCCCTGACAAACATATATAAACACATATGGGCATTTATGCACACTTACGTCTACCCCAACCACCCCACACACACATATACTATACATATATATATATATATATATAAAAGGGCAAACATCATACCTGTTACAAAGCACTTTTTTTTATCATGTTTTACATAGAAACTTTGTTTTGGGTGCTGACGTGAAAGTGGAGTTTGTACAATTTCCTGGTTTGCAGTGAAAAGACAGGAACATAATCTGTAAAGCAGCGATGGAGTCAAAAAAAACCATGGCGTCCTGGGTAAGCATCTCATACGTTTCAGAAGAAGAGGTACTAAATATTCAATGCAATTTCTTTTCTCAAAGCTCGAGGCCAAATTGGAGAGGAAGAGTTCATGAGGTTAACTTGCCCCGCGATACACTGATCATGTTGTAAACCCACATGTGAGGTGTCTCTGGCGCTTTTGTCAGGGAATCAAAGACAGTGAACAGATTAAAGTGCTGAGATCTTTGCGGGGATGAAAGAAGACGCTCGTCACGTTCCCATCCAAAAGCTGTAACGTCTTAAAATCCACCTCTCAGTCTGTCATGGAAATCAACGCTAAAGTATGATAAGACATGAAAAATGCAAAGGAAACTGATACTCTGCTCTGAGTTCACATGGTGCTCAGACAACACATGGAAATGAAGAGTTGTATTCCCAAGTGCTGAATGCCAATTTTGGGAGAAAAAAAAAAAAAAGAAAAAAAGAACTGATCATTATCAGATGTCTGTTAAGTTTTAACACCCCTCGCCCCAAAATGTCCAATTTCTCACTGTTAAGGTCCGTATGAAATCAAAATGGGACACGTTAGAGCAAAAGGATTGTAAATTGTTTTCTATTGTACTGTCAGCGATGACCTGTGGATGTAACTTTCAATCCAAACACTGTGTAACTTTGCCACTAACCATATTGACACAGTCTTTTATAAGCTGAAGATATTCATCATTCTGTCAGCAAGGATGCGGCCTTCGCTCACTTCAGAAGGCCTTTCAACATGTCCTTTTAATTACGCCTCGCTTTGTGATAAACTTTTCAAAGCAGCAGTAGAGATGAGGCTGTAGCAGGAAGACGGAACGACAGTGGAGAAACATCCCCACTTTCTAAATGTGTTGGATTTGACATGTTCCAGCCGCATGTTCAGAGTGTAATTCATTATTTGTGCACGAGTGTCCTGATAAAGCCATCGATGTCATCTGCGTGTGAAGAAAGATCCGACTGACTCTCACTGTGTACGATCCACCGTTTTAGCTGTAAAATGTAATTTATCATCCTTTTCTAATCTGTGATTATTTCTGCCTTGTTCGTTCAGCGTCATCTCGGACAGTTCCTTGTCTTCTGACTGACTGGATGGAAGAACTTTTAGTCCGGTCGCTCCTGCTCGGATTTCGTTCTTACTGTGACACAACAGCCGTCAAGCACCATGTTCCGATTACATCTAGGGTTAAACGCCATTCATTCATAAGATTCATCTCTGGCTGTAAACTCCTTTTTTTTCTCTCACTTCCATTAGATTCATAACAGGAGTAGACTCTTCCTCTCAGTCCTCTTCCCTGGAAACCACACAACAATGTGAGCAACAGCAAATGTCATCATTTTGGCTTTGAATCATCTTCCTCTACATTACATCACTTTTTGCCTGATTAATGGTCTGGAACGTTTGGTTGCACATCTCATCTCAGAAACATGTTGTGCATAAAACACTTGGAAAACAACTTCTGAAGTAGAAGAATTTGTAACCACCCATCCTGTGCAGACACACACACAAGCATCAAATGCAAATATGTGTTTGCCATACAATTTCATCTGGAAATTTTTGCCGCTTTTTAAAACTATAAATTGTGTTGACATTCTTCTCGAGACAGCATGTCACTGTGAACTTTTAGGCATCGACTTAGATGCAAAAATGACCAGAATTGGACAAAAAAAGCAACACACTCGGCAGCATTGGACGGTTCACCTCGCGCTACGTTACAGCAGATCACACTGTACAACACCTGACCTGGACTTGAAGGTTCAGTGAGTGACATTTAGTGACGTATAGCGGTGAAGTTGCAGATTGTGACCAACTGAAATACAACTCTCATTTTCAGGTTATTATACACTAATAAAAACATAATTATGAATACTATATTCTATATCCTAAATCCCCCTAAATGTTGCATACTACTTTTAGGACTAATATGATTACAATGACAACTACCTTATTTTTGTAAATAATGAAGTGATTTTTTTCTTTTCTTTTCTTTACAGCTATAGGTCAATTGAATTTCCCTGAGGGGATCAATAAAGCTCATCTCATCTCATCTCATCTCATTTAATTTAATTTCATCTCATTTCATTTCATTTCATTTCATTTCATTTCATTTCATTTAATCTCATCTCATTTCATTTCATTTCATCTCATCTCATTTCATCTCATCTCATTTCATCTCATCTCATCTCATCTCATTTAATCTCATCTCATTTCATTTCATTCATCATTCATCTCATAAATAAAGTTCCCTGTTTAAAATGACCCATTCAACAACATCATTGTGTATAAATTCAGTATAATCCCTTCATAATTGCTCCATATGTGCATAACCTAAATGAAATACATCATTAAAATGTATACAAAAGTATACAAGTACAACAAATACAACATAAATGTATACAAGTTTTTCTGCAAGTCAAATAGTTGAATAGGACAAATTGACAAAACAATTGAATTCAAATCAGGTAATTGTTGAAAACATTGACTATTAAAGGAAACTTGGCAGCGACACACTTCCCACTGCCACCATAAACCACATATACTATTACTGAGCATAAAATACAAAACTGTGGCAGTATTCATCTTCATGTGTGTGCATGGGTTAAATAATTGCTGCTGGCTTCTCTGCTCTTGGGAAACAAAGTCTCGCTGTCTGTAACACACAGAAGACCACACTTGAAGCCCTCGCCCCAACCTAAATCTCTGCCCCGCTCCATATCGATGATTTCCATAAAATGTTATTATGAAGCTAATTGTGCTCCTGTACTTCAGATCAGATTGCCAGTATGAAAGTCAATAAAATGTGGTATTTGTGGGCTAGAGGATAAATCCACTTCAATGTAAATGATCCAACAGCCCCCTCACTCACTAAGTAACGTTCACGATTGAAATGTCACTCTGTTCACTTTGTGCGAACATTGCAAAACCTTCTGGCTGAGAAATGATCGATTTTACTCCCAAAGAAAAGGCGCGTGAGAGTCTCTTTAAGCCAAATGTGCGCAGAGTAATGGTTATGGTGCAGCACAAGTAGTTAATGCTCACTCAACTGAGCACGATAAAGTAGATAATAGTGTCAATTACTAGAAGCAGTTTTTGAAAAGCAGCATGCAGGCGCGAGCGTATAAATAGAAAAAAAAAGTTCTAATCACTGAGAACCATTATCTATCTGATTATTGGTAAAAGTCCTTCACAAACATAGAAGGATTTTCTAACATCCTTTGATGAGGAGAGGTTAGTGTTGGTGTATGCGAAGCCAGCTGTGCCGTGTGCCGCTCGGATGAAGATATTGCACGGTAAACAGTTCCTGCCTCCTCCTCGAGCTTGAGATTGTTGCAGTAAAATGGCACAGAATGTGAGCTGTGCGCGCTCCAGCTGAGAGCCACTGCTATCAGATGTAGGGCGCAAACCACAAAGTGTGGGACCATGTGGGGCGGACCACCCATGAGCGTGCCTCCCCCATTTTCCCTGGCTGCAGCTGGAAGAGACACAATGCTGGAGCATGGGAACCGAGCGCCAGCCGTCGGACGTAGAGCTGGTTCTTTAACTGGGGATATTTTTGGTTTTACCAAATGAGGACGGCTTCACTTGACTTTCAGTGCACGCACAAGATTTTTAGGCTTTCCTCCGGCCTACTGCTGCTCTCGGGCTTTATTTGTTTAAGAAGAGTCCTCTGAGGGTTTCAGACATGTGCGGTTGAAACTGATGCAGTAGGAGACACAGTCTGTCAGTCTTGAGACAAGGATCAATGTGGAAGTTAAACAAGAGGAGCTGACGGTCACTGTTTTAATGACATTTTAGAAGATCAACTTAATAAACTTAAAAAAAAATGAAAGGTCAAACCACACAGGTTATGACAAACTGTGCCTTACATGTGCAATAGCTACATTTCATAAAGATTTCTATTATTATTATTATGAACATTATTATTAACAACACACCATCAGTCACGACAGCTGACGTTTCCACTTGGCAATTTTTTTTTTAAGTGGATTTTTATAAATTCCATCAGCCTCGGCCACTTTGAACAGTACTGAAAAAGGCTTTTAGTTAAAAACGTTGAAACCCAAAGCTGAAGCATTCAACTGGTATATTTAAGTAGAGTAACCCCCTGGGTTAATAAAGTAAACAAAGGTAAACCGTGCAAAATGGCTGCAATGAAAGCCAGTCTAAGTAAACGAAGCAGAGTTTACAAGATACAAGGGGTTGGGGCTGCATGCGTGAAACTTTAATGTGAAACAGGTGATGAAGTCTCTTTAATAAAGAGGCTCTGAAAGAGAATCCCGGTGAAAAAAAAACGATTATTGAAAATCACATGTTCAAACCCAAATATACCAGTGTTTAGTGCACATGGCTGCAGCAGATCCCGATCGTCTAATGTGTTTTATATCGCAGCAACAGCCTGTAGATGTTATCAGTGCCTTATCATTTGTTCAAATATCAGGGATTTGGCGTAAGTGGGGTGGATTATATTATGTTAGGTCGCCAAATCGTTCGCTAAGTCTTAGCTGGATATTTAAAGCATGGAGTTAAACTGTCCAAACATTAATTCTGGCATCCGCCTCCAATAAAAGCCTGCAGCTCATGGTTTTCCCCCTGCTTGATTTATATCTTATCTGAGAGATTATCCATGAGAGTTTGTCTTCACTTTAGGTGAGTTATTGCATTCAGGTTTTACCCTTTTCATTTTCAGGCAGGGGAACAAACACTGTGCGTGGAGCAACTCCAGAGAAAATATGAACCCCAAGAACAACAAAAGGGTTCTTTTTAACTTCTTCAAACCACATCTCCCAATAAAAGCTGAACAAACATACCCTGCCACTTGCAAGCGGCTGCTGTCCAGCAAGTTTCACAGAAAAAGAGCTTGCTTTCAGAAGGGGGGGTCTTATGGGCCTAATGAAAACTTCACCTTAACTGAAATAATAAAAAGCACACCACCCAAACACTGGCGATTTGTTCCTCCTGGTTGTGTTTTCTCTGGGTCTCTGCTCGTCATTCTAGATGCTTTGAGACACGTCAAAGGTTTTCATGTGTAGCCTGTTGATTCTTCCAGGGATACAATGTGATGTAGATTTAAAGGATGTCAAATGTGCTATGAACTGCAGTAAACCGCATTTGTTGTTGGATGTCTACAACAAAACCTGATGTCTGCGAGGGGGAACAAACTAAAGGCCCGTGACCAAACCGGGGACATTTATCCCCGAGCTCCTCCTGAGGAAGACAAAGCAGGTTTAGCGGTGGTATGAAAAAAAAAAAGAGTGGCCTGTGAATGGTTACTGTTCAATTTGTATTTGGTTCCCCGCTGGTCGCAGAGCTGAGATCAGAGCCGAAAGTGAAAACACATGGCGAGGGTCAGCAGGATCAGAGGACCACCGCACACACACGGGAGAAAGGAGGAAAAAGGCAATGGGAACTTGTGTGAAGAAATGGATTGAATAAACAGAGTCTGCAATCGCCTGCACCCTATTATCCTATAATTTACACTGCATGGGAGCTTGGAGACGCAGGCTTTTAAAAGACAACCACTGGTTTCCAGCGAAAAAGTGCCATTCCACGCCTAACGCCAATCAAAAGGCCAGGCATTATAGTCAGAGACAAGTTTTGAATTCTTTCAAGTCTAATGTGTTTATTTTAAATATCCAAGGGAAATTATTACATCAGCAACAAGCAATGTCTTCAGAAACAGCCGGCCCTTTGAAGTTCGCAGCAGCAAAACACACATTTAATGATATAATAACGTTGAAAATTGTATTTGTACAATCAATAGTGAGGATTAAATGTGGAAGTATGAGATTGGGCTAAGAGAATTGGTCATACCGTGACAAAACAAACTACAGATGAAGAATTAGGCCGTTGGTTTGGCGCAAGGCGCAGCATTAACTTTCCCCCTCAGTCCTGATGAATGTCAGCTCACTTCTTCCACCCCACTTTAATTACTGCTCTGTGCACTCCGTCCCCTCCAATCCAGCACAGAGCAAACGCCAGTGAGCTCAACAGTAGTGAAAACATTTCTCGAATCTCTTGAAAGATGTCCCGGAAGGATCCTGCCGCCAATTACTTGCGCGGATCAAAGCGCTTTTGACTGCAAATGTTCCGACCGGGTTCAACAGCCAGCCGACGGAGGCCGTGCAATCACAGCGCAGGGTGCCGCGCAAACGCAGGTGCAAGGTAAATTACGTGGATATGACATCAGTGTTTGCAAAGAAAACAGTAGATCCACCTTGATTAAGTGTTGTGATTTACGCGAGGAGTTGGAAGGCGCTGCGTTGAGGTTTCTGGACGGCCCAGAGGGCGGCGCGAAGACCAAGACGTGCGGATTCTTTTGATATATATTCCGAATACGTTCGGTGAAATCTAAGACTGATCACGGCAGTCCCTGTCTTTTATTTTGTTTTTAGATCTCCACCACTTCCCCTGTGGATCTGGGACCGTCGGTTAATTGGAGTCAGTGTTGTCCCATTTAGGAACGGAGCACATTACTACGGCCTCTCATCTGTTTGGTTTGATGGGCACTGGCAGAGGTTATCCAGCCTTTGAATCTCTCTGCTTATTTATCCAACAGCTGGGCAAATACCCACAGCCCTTCTGCATTAGGGCTCGTTTTTAAACATTTAGAAAAGACAGGGCCCAGTGTTTATGCCTCCATCTTCCTTCACATCTGCAGTTAATATTATTTTGCAGACTTTACGCAGAACAAGGGCCCGATCCTTTGTTATGACAGCGAGATATTTTGAACTTTTTGAGGATTAATACTGTTTGCTTTCTTGCTCACTCTCTTCAAAACAGCTCCGGGGATCCGATAGGTTAAATGTGAAATCCGTAACTGAATTTGGCAACCCCAGTGGATGGGATATTGTTTTCAGTTCATCTGCCACTTACATTACTCAGCTGGGACACATTGTCTCTTTTATCAGTCCCTCTTTTCCTCATTTTCTCTCCATCACATCTTCTTATTTTCCAGTACACGTCCAGTGGAAATTGCTCCTGGTGTGAGCGCATTTTTTAATCTCCATCCATAACTATAATGTCATCTGCTCAGTTTCCCTTTCATAATCAGATAAATTTATTATTTCAGTCATATTATTGCTAGGTTTTCAGTACTTCATAACAACAGTCTTAGATGTTTAGCTTTCCGTACAAGAACCTAGCGCCAATTTTCTGGGCTAACTCGTCGCCAGAAGAAAAAAAAAGAAGCTCAGTGAAAATATAATTACAGCGATGACAAGCTGTGTGTTTGAACGAATTTGTGTTCTGCAAGAAAATATTTACGGATATGTCAAGAAGTAAAACACTGGAGCAGGATGCCTGCTGCCTGGGCTCGTACAGTCGAGCAAGGTCCTCAAGAAACACAAAAATGCTTACGCGACACTGTCAAGACATCCGTATATTTGCAACAAAGTGCCCGTTGGATCATTTAACGGCTTCTGAAACAAGCCGTCTCTGTGCATCTTCATAACATTGGAGATACACAAACAAATCCAACAAAACGCTCAGCAGTTTCAGGAATTTTAATAAAACCAGAAAACAAAGAATGGTTTCTTCACATCGTGATTACCGAGGTGACAAAGGTCAGAGAATAACCTGTATCTAATTTTTGCATTTTGCATTAAATGTAGTTCATTTCGCTGCTGGTGTATGAACAACTGAAAAACGACTGACATTTTATTCCCCACGTCGTGGATATTCTATGACACACCTACCGGTTTTAAAGGTTTTCCTTTTTTAAGACAGGTGCTTCGAACCACGTCTTCGTCAGGGTTTGGCGTGGCGTCTCCTTCAGCGTACGTCCATTCCTTGGGCTTTGAATGACCCACGTTTATGTTCCTCTTGTGATTAACAGTGACGTAAGCCAGCTCATGTCGTTAAATAGGGACAAACCTTAGAAGGAGGAGGTTTGGGACAGATACGGTGGAACAACAAACTTTATGGACTTAAAATACAGGAAAGAAGTGTCGGTGTCCTGTTTGAAACCAAAGGCAAACGCTGTGTCTATTTTTGTTTCTATGTCTTTTTCTCTTTCTTATTTAGCCTTCGTCTAACCCTAACCATGTTGTCTTTGTGTCTAAATCTAACCAAACTGCAGCCACGACATGCAACAGGTTAAATGCAACAGGTATGTAGGGTGTTTTTACACTATCAGTGCTAGTCTGCGTCGTGCATACATGTTGTTTCGACAGTGAGTGGAAATCGACCCGTGCTGTCGTTCAGGCATGAGGATATGTTGTACCCTCTGTTGTTTAAACTGATGTAACCTATGTTTAACACGCGCCGATCTAGCATATCGAACCTTTAAAAACTCGGTACTATAAATAAGTGGTGTAACTTTTCAGCGGTTGTGTTATTTGGAGTCTGCGTGTGTCCGAGACAAACCCCACAGTAGACCAAAGACGAAGATGAACTTTAAATGTCAGTTCGATGCTAAACTGCCGTTCTGTTCTAGTTTAACTGTGATTTTTTTTTTTTCTAGCTTAAAACTTCATAGAATCTTTTTTCTTTTAAGTGTCGTTTTTGCCTTGACTCGTCTTTTGTATTTTGTAGCAGAAATTGATTTCATTAACCAACTGTGTAGCCATTGTTTTTGAGCATTTATCCCTTTTCCTTTTGTTTTGTTCAGAGAGGCCAAAGACCTGCGGGGACAATCACTTGCATTATAGTGGATTTGTTTGAATGTTTGTTGTGTCTTTTTGTCAGATTAGGTACGTCCCGCGTCAGACCCTAAACTGATTGTTTATTTCTGTTCTATAATTTAACCTAATTGTCCAAAGTACACTTACCTTTTTTTGAATTCTAATGGTAATAAAGCCAGAATAGTTTAGATTTAGATTTGAATGTTACTTCTTGTGAACTTAACTGAATGCACATCTCTCTCTTTGCGTCAGTTGAGTCTTTTCTTTGAGCTGTTTCCATGTGTCCAGGCAGAGTGGTTTCATTTTCTTACACTTATGCTGATCAAGAACACGAAAAGCAGCGTCCGCATCCAAAGCCCGATCAGCTTAATCGAGCTTTTTTTCTCTCCCGGTTCGTTGGACCCCGTGGTTTGGGGTGACTTCTCCTTCCACTTCAGTTCGCAGACTCTCAGTGGTATAGACATACTGTAGATGTTTTGACAGTAATTGAGGTTTCCAGTGCATATTAGCTTGGCTTCCTTTGACATTATGAATGATTTGTCTGCAGTCAGTGCTTCGTATCTTAGCAAAGCGTCAGGCAGAAACCCCAACAGAGCCCAAAATATTCGTCAGTTGCCTCTGGTGCGAGACGTATCTTGATGTAACCTCGTGTTGTCCTGGATTCAGACATGCCTGGTTTTTCTGGCTCAGTAGTCTTGATAGTGTGTTTCAACACATTGCGACAAAGATTTAAATCCCATATTGGTCTGTGGCAGCAGTGGACTTTGACCGTTTCAACGAGGACCAATCAAACCCGAACCTCGAGGAAAAAGTCCGTTTGATATGATTTCTTCATAACATTGTTTTGCTGGAAAATTGCACTAAACAATTATCAATTTTACCCGACTTTTATTCTTTGGTTTAATGAGAGCGGCTGGCTTTTATTTTGAGGTCACACACGCTTAACATAAAAATTTTGAATTATTTTGTGGGGAGGAGGGAATTTTCTCTGGTAAGAACATTGCAGTCTGCCTAAGCTCTTGGCAGGAGAAATTAAAGAAGCTGCAACTATAACTCTGCTTTATATTTGTCGTTTTCCTCTTAGAACTAGACTGATTTAGGTTAGTGTTTTAGAAAACGCAGAAACTACATCAATACGATACATATTGGTGTGTAAGCTTCCTAAATTTGAACGGACCACATGAAAAGTAACGAGCACGGAAAAAAACAAGGAGAAAAAAACAAGGCAGCACTTGATTATCAAGCTTAAAAGACACGCACTTTTACATTTAACACGCAAACTGGCTGAACGGAAATGCTGCTTCAGAATCACAGGGTGTGGGAAGGAGAAATTTTAAAAATCTTGCACTGAACTTCAACAGATTCAACAGTGTGTGACTGAGACTGAATATTGATGACTTGTTTGGCTTCAGTTACGTACAGAGACAAATCGTTTTACCTACTGGGCTTAAATTCTAAGGGGAGTGTACCAGAGTACTAGTAGTGGAAAGTAAATAAGCTCCTGTTTTATCTGCACTCTGAGACAGATTTGAACACCTGGTTCTGTATAAAATAGTTAAAAAATTGCTCCGTAGACCAGTCACATTAAAATCCTGCTTAGATGTTCATGCACCAATAATGTTCTCCAGCGATGAAGTGACAAAAAAAGCACCCGAGAAGGAGTGCGAACCCTGTTTACAGACGAAAGACACATCTCTTACAATGGGCAAAGCTATTTTTAGTACATCATTTCATTAATTCTCAAAATACGTGCACCTACATGTAAATATACTCCTAGATAGTCACTCAGGCAATGAACCTCTGAGGTGTCGTGAAGATCGACGCGGTCAATCGTGAGTTATGTTGCTCACAAACACAGTTCAGTTCTCTGAGCTAACGGCTAACGTTAGCACAAAATAGTCAATGTTACACTTCCAAAGCCACGTGAACACAAAGGCACACCTTCACGTTTCCTAACAGGCTTCCTCGATAAACACAAACGTCAGATGTGAGGCTGACCTGAATGAGGGGTTCCTGCAATATGTTTCACAATAAAGGCCTCGTTAAGAATAAAACAGAGGAGTTATGAGTGTGATTCGTAAGCTGCACGCAGGAAACAATAAAGGGCTGCAGATATTCATTCGGTCAACATGCAAACCGAGTTTCATAAAGATTGATTCATCCATTTATTCAGATGGACATGAGTGAAAACAATACCCTGTTTGCCTTGCGGCGCGAGAGCACGGCGCAGGGAATTCACAGCATACTGTCACTTCTAAAGCAGCCGATGAACAATATTTTGATGATAGATTGGCTTTCTGAGTAGCACAGCATTGACACTGCCTTATGAAAATGATGCAAAAAAAAAACCTGTTAATGAATAGTTAGTGACCACACACAAGATCTGGCATTAGCATTCATTTCAAATGGAGCTCCTGCGTAATTGTTTGGTGATGGGAAACGAGAGCTTCGCTTTGGGCTGAAGGGACGAGACGAGCGAGAGCGAATCAAAACAGCAACGTCGCAGCTAAAAGGTTAAGTTTCCTCCAAACAGGGCAACCCCTTTCACATTGTGTGGAGTCATTCCATCCATACAGCAGCGTATTTTAAGTAGTATTTTGAATGCTGAGGATTTACTTGTAATGAGTGTTCTTACATTATTGTGCTGCTACTTCAGTAAAAGATGTGCGTACTTCATCCGCCACTAGGAAAAAAAAAAAACAAAAAAAAAGTCAGTGCAGTCAATACTTGAATACTTAACTGATTGTGTCTTATATTGGCCACTGCTTATGTATGTGTGTGGTTTTATGTGTGTGTTTATGCATGTGTTTGTGCAAGAGCAGAGTCAGTGAGAGCAGGACAGACACGCAGTGAGGGAAGCATACTGTAAACTTGCCACAAGTGATTTAAAGAGTCGTATTTTTCTTGCCGTTGACCAGCAACATGTGGTGTTCATAGACAGCACATGAGGCAGGACATAATGGATGCTTTTAGAATAGCTTTGTCGAAAGTGGCTCTCCCTGTCCTTTTAAAAGTTAAAAACACACACACGCACAAAACATTCCCTTAACCATAACTCTGTCGGACCACCAGCTAAGTCAAATGAGAGCGTAGGCTATGCTCGGTATTTAGCGTGCACTAATCTTCCTCTCACATTGTGAATTATGGCATCTGTCAAAAAACTGAAAGGAGAGCAATAGAGAAGGCTTCTCCACCCATCGTAATGAGCATCATCCCCTTCTTTTTAACCATAATTGGATGGGACTAATGTCAGATGAGTATTTGCAGCAGTGAGATCGATCATATTAATCATTCGTGTCTGGCTGGCGAAGTACGGTGTGACTGAGAAACAGCAAAAATGTTCAATTTCCTTTTCAAACTGCAAAAAAAAAAAAAAAAAAAAATTCCAAACACTTCATGTTGGTCTGTGGACGTCTTGATTTATTTGTTGTTTGTTCCTACTGATCCAACTGACAAGGACCCGGCTTTGAATGTGGCTGCGCTTCCATTCGCTGCTGCAAAGCTGCAGTCAATTACTTTTGATCATATTTTATAGTATCATATTGTTGCACTTGATTACATTTGATGGATTTTTATTTGCACCAACTCGTGAGGCAAACAACAGGCAGCTGATGAACATTACTGCTGGTTAACTTTGTATTCCACAACATTCATTTCCTATGTTTTCATATTTCTGGTCATGGCATTGGAGCATTAAGCGACATATAATTTACATCTGCACACAGTTCCAACTTCATTTCAAGTCATTTTTCACTCGTGTAGAAGGAACAAAGTCTACAAACCAGGTGTGTGTGTGTGTGTGTGTGTGTGTGTGTGTGTGTGTGTGTGTGTGTGTGTGTGTGTGTGTGTGTGTGTGTG
>JAPQRN010000005.1:24674557-24692763 GCA_037367275.1 Coranthus polyacanthus
GTACCCCCCCCCCCCCCAATTGCTCTCTTTTTTATATTCTTTTGATATATATATATTATATATAATATATATTTCTGCTCCTGTCTTTTCCATACATTTAATTTTAGTAGATGTTTGAATATTTAGAAACAGCATTTTGTCGCTGCTAACTGAAATAAACTAATAATTAAAATATGCATAAAAGCTATTTAAATCCCTCGGTTAAACTTCAGCAGTAGTAACAGCCTATAGTTTTGGGGTTTTTTTGTTTCGTTTATTTGATGCCGATCAAACGTGGAGGGATGAAACGTTTTTGGTTTTTTTTGACTATACTACAACTTTTCTAAAAGTTAAAAACTTCCAAAATACCTACCACCAACTTGTTACTAATAACCTGAGACACGTCAGTATGACATAGAAACACACAGAAACACATTGTCCCCATAATTAGAAATCATTTAAAAGATATTTCATTTCTTATGTGATGTATTTACTGTTTATGAAATTAACTTCCCATTATCATGTATCAGGTAAAATTATTATTCTTCTTCTTATTATTAACTTACTTTTCCTGCAGTCAGTAAGGTACAGGTTAAGCTGTATTTTTGTATTAATTTAATAATAAAATGTATTAAAAAAAAGTGACAGAGCGTTCATTATTTCACCGAGCTTAAAATATTTTCCATTAGAGGGAAAAAAAAAGTTTGCTGCTCGAGGCCATGGGTATGTTTAAATGTTCAGGGTTGTTTTTATTTATTTACACAAACATAACCTGATGCATAACTTAGAGCCAGAAAAAGATCATATAGTAAGATCATAGCTATCATACTTCTTCGAGTTTGTCACATTTAAGGAAAATATTTAGAATCCTATTTATATTATATAATATAATAATATAAATAAAACTATTTCTAATCCTGTTTATAAGCCTCAGATACGGTTTTGTTTTCTCCTTCATTATCTGTATCAGTAAAACAACTCATTACCAGTAGTAGTAGTAGTAGTAGTAGTAGTAGTAGTAGTATTAATCCTCACAGTAGATTTCTTCCAAACACACTCTTATGATAAAGTCTGACCAGAATCACCAGTTTTCTCAAACTGTAGCAGCCAAGCCTCGATGACTGTCTTTGAAATTTAGATTCTCCTCACAGCCTGCAACATTCACCCAAAGCCCGGTGTCTTTTATGGGCTGAGAGTGTTGTGCTTTATCCCCTCTCCTCATGACCTGTGACCCAGCAGGATAAACTGCTAACTGAGCTTCAGTCATGCTCAAGGAGGCTGATGCCCACATGATCCGTGACATTTCATGAAAAGCCTCTTTTTAACGGCAGGAGCACCGAGAAGCTGCGGCCCACAAAAAAAGTCTTAATAGTCTAAATGAGTTACTTAATTATGCCAGACATTTCAATGTGAGCTTTAAAATTTACCCTCTTCTTGAACGGGTTATCCTAATCACTGGAGATTCAACAAAATCAACCAACTTGACTTTCCTGAAATAACGAATGACTGGCATTCTTTATTTATTTATTGAACTTTTAGGAGCTGTGACTGGTGTTTAGAAGCTTCATCTTTTATATTAGCTTTGTTTGCAAAAATAATGATAAAAATAATAATAATAATGGTTAGAAAGAATGATAATAATTTCTAGAATAGATAGATAGATAGATAGATAGATAGATAGATAGATAGATAGATAGATAGATAGATAGATAGATAGATAGATAGATTTTTTTCCTGCCTTGAGTCTCATCTATCAGGAAATCTCATAGGAGTAATAATAATATTTCTAAACGTGTACATATTTAACCGTATTTAAAAATATTTGGCTGTTTAAAACGTACTGTTTTTAGGACATTTAACGGTTTGCAGGTATGAAGCCAGTGTTTGTATTTATTATGGGTCTGTCTGTCTGTCTGTCTGCCTCAGTCTATTTAATAATGAATAAGTTCTATCCTAGACTACCTATATTTAATTTAACAATTACTACAAAGAACTCACGCGTATAGCAAAAGGTTAAGGCTCAACTTGGCTCTGTTTTGAATCATTTAAGATTAGAAAACGAAAAACCAAAGAAGAACAGAGTGTGAGTAACTGGGGGTGAAATGTTGCCGATGCTGAAGGTGTTATTATTAATGTGTCTTATTGCATTTACTACTTTTCT
The DNA here is from genome assembly GCA_037367275.1 of Coranthus polyacanthus. Lineage (NCBI taxonomy): Eukaryota > Metazoa > Chordata > Actinopteri > Kurtiformes > Apogonidae > Coranthus > Coranthus polyacanthus. Next base: position 24,676,698 of record JAPQRN010000005.1, read on the forward strand.
GCTCCTTGTTCAGCCTATTAGTCTATTTGTCAACAAGTCCGTACAGTACGGCTGACCCCGTTCCCTGCTGCTGCCGCGTGTGTGTGTGTGTGTGTGTGTGTGCGTGCGTGCGTGCGTCTGCCTCTTCCTCTCTCTCTCTCTCGTTGCGTGTTACATCATCACGCAATAGCTGTCCTCCCGTGGCCTAGTGAACTGGCTCTAAGTGCTGCACCAATTTAGCCATCTACTACACACACACACACACACACACACACACACGCTGCTTTGAATCAGGCGGAGCAGACGCACGCAGTGAATGGGCGCACGCATCCAGTCACGGAAGCGGCGGGCACGTACAGTAAGCTGCATAAAGAGCTCATGAAAATTTAAAAAAGAAGAGGTCTGCCTGCCCCTGCAGCAGCAGCAGCAGCAGCATGGGGGTACACAGGTGTTTGACACGTACAGTAGGCCTCCTTGAAGCTGGATGTTTGTCAGGAGCGCAGTCTGACACCTTCAGGTTTTTATTAAAGCTCCCTACAGCGTTTAACGACGGGTAAATTGTTTGCACGTTTCTCTGCGTAAAAGTCGCTTCGCTGCATAAGGCCTCGGCGGCTGCTGGCATATTACAAATATCACGCTCGCGCCTCTTGATGGCAAAACACGAATGAGCAAATGTGAAAAACGTTACAAAGATTACAAAGTTGTTGTTTTTTTTGTTGTTTTAAACCCCACCGCAATGCCCGTCCAGGAGGAGAGGAGGCCCTGTGAAACTGCATCAGATAAAAGCAGATAATAAATACTTGGAGCGTTTTTTTTTTTTCTCAAGAGCCGGTCAGCTTTGCACATCAGCAATGGTATAATCACCGCCAAACCTGAAGCTGAAAAATAACATAGTCCATGTCACCCGGCTGACACCTTCCTGTCCGCTGCGCGTAATTACGAGGATGAGTGTGAGAGAGGTCAGATGGACACGCAGGCCACATGTGCGCATGTACAGCTCTGACATTAGAGTGTGCGCCTTCTGAACTGTGTACCGTAGTACATCTATAGCCAAAATACAGAAAATGTAGTGGTTTATGTCCCCCCGAGCTTTTGAAAACGGGTGGAATGCAACATAAAACTATTTTATCCCCCGTTCAATGGTTATGATCCTCTTCTGTCCTATTTATGCTATTTAACGTATAAATGCATCTCCTGTTACTGCAAAAATAAAAAATACACATCACAAAATACAGTGAGAGATATTAAGTCATAAATATTTCCAACTTTAGGTTTTTGGCAATATTTAATCATAAATATATAATATACCTGTACGTTTATTTCTTACTCTAAGCCTTGGGCCCATTTACATTATTTAATAAATTAATTTCCAAATAAATTATCCCTTTTTTTTTTTTTTTTTTGCAAAACGATATTTATTCTTGTTGAAAAACAAACCGTGTAAAAATATCACACTTGAATTACACAAATACTTGCCAAAAAAAAAAAAATGTACAATGTTTTATTACTGAAATAAACACACACTGCATATTATAAATGTATGACTTTGCTCTCTGTGTCTTTAATACAAACTTCAAATCAAAACCGTAAAAAAAAAAAAAAAAAAAGTTTTGATTTGCCAAGCTAATAAAACATGGATGTGTTTGACACAAATACATTATATGCCTATTTTTTTTTTTTTTTTTTAAACATGTGATCACTTATAACCTGTCCATTATTAAGTTGTTGTTATTATCCTGAGACGCCCTAAACAGTGGCTGAAAAGAATCACTTCATGGAAAATACAAGGAAAGAAAGTTCGTGTTTCAAAAAGTCTGATTCACACCGAGAGAAAAAAAAAATGAACATAAATATATCTTTTTAAACAGCATGAATATAGGCACAAATAGTGTAGTTTTATGTCCATCATTCAGCTGAGTGCTATCAAATAAACATACAAAAATAATCCTACCTTCAAAGAGGGGCGTTTTTTTGTTTTTGTCGCTCTTTTCTGTTTTTTTTTTTTTTAGCGTCTTGAAAAGTTTGTAGGTAAGACATTTAACAGCCACTAGTGCCGCTCGCAACTCTATTCGCAAAGTTTTCAACTGGGTGTAAAACAGCTCCGGGGTGGACGCTCTGCGGCTGGCCGGTCGCCGGAGGCCCCAGAGTGGAGGGTAAAACCGGGACAACGACCGGAGAAGTCCTAGAGGGGCTCAGTGACCCGCCGATGATACTCTCTATGGAGAAGGGAGAGCGCTGCGCCGGGGAGCTGGACTTCTGCGCCGGGGCTGCAGCCGGCGCGCTGGCTGACCCCAGACTGGAGCTGAGCTGGGGGTAAAACCTACTCCTGGCTAAGTCCGTTGTGGTGGGCATCAAAGACGGCGCGGGGATAATGGTTCCCGTGTGTGCGTGCGAATGCCTGGGCTGCTGCTGAAAGGCAAAAAGCGCAGAGTGTGCGTGGTAGGACTGGAGCTGGATGCCGTATCCTCCGCAGCCGTATGGTCCGTACCCATACGCGGCGGCGGCGGCGGGGATAAAACTGTTGTGTTCCCGCAGCAAGTCCTGCGCCTGCTGTCGCTTGAAGCGTTTCCTCCGCCGGAGAAAGCTCCCGTTGTCAAACATGTCAGCTGACTCCGGGTCCAGGGTCCAGTAGTTGCCCTTCCCGGGGTTCCCGGGCTCCCTGGGTATCTTGACGAAGCAGTCGTTGAGGGACAAGTTGTGTCTGATAGAGTTCTGCCAGGCCGGGAACTTCTCCCTGTAGTACGGGAAGCGGTTGCTGATGAAGTCGCAGATCTCGCTGAGCGTGAGCCTCTTTTTGGGACTCTGCAGGATGGCCATGGTGATTAAGGCGATGTAGGAGTAAGGGGGCTTCACCAGGGTGTTCTTGCTCGCCGGCTTGTAGGTATCCCTAGAGGAAGTGGAGCTGTCCAGGCACGGAGGAGGAGAGCCGGCCAGGAGGATGCCGTCGTGCATCTGGGCCACCTCGTCCACGTAGGAGCGCGTCTGGTTGTCCCCGTCCTCCCCTTCGCCGACCACGTCTATGTCGGTCTCTTCCGAAAGGATGGAGGCATCGGACATCTCTGAGCTCAGAGTCATGGCTCACACGACCGTGCCCCTCCGACGCCAGATGAGGAAGACGACGAGATGCACAAGCTGCTGCCCTGCCCTCCCTCTTCAACAACTCATATGAGGAGGGGGAGAGGAGAGGAGCACGTGTCGCGTCCGATCAGAGATGTCCCTCTTTCCTCTCGCTGTTTCCATAAGCCTGTGATTTCAGGGTTGTTTGTTTTTTTTTTTGTTTTTTTTTTGTTTTGTTTTTTTTTTTACCTCCGACTATAACGAACGGTTCCCGACGATGCCAGGCTGAGAAATGTGTCGGGAAACCTGCGAAAGGGCCAAACGTGAACACAGAGGGGGCGGTTCTTGTCTCGTTATTTATATCGCTGCTCTGATCACATGGTGAGGAAACGTCACCGGGACAAATCAAAAGAGAGAGAGAGGGAGAGAGAGAGAAAATAAATAACAAAAAGGTCTTTGAAAATTAACTGTGAGTAGTTTTTTTTTTTTTTAAAGTTTGGTGTGGCCTACATCCTTTTTAGTGGTCATTCGGGGTGGCCTATAGTCTGCATATGACTAATCTAGTCTAAAGCTTTTATTCCACCCCAGAGTTTTGCGCAAAAAATAGGTTTAAGAAGATGAAAAGACCTTTAGGAAAGTCTAATTACTGGTATGTTCATTCCTTAGTTCGACGCGGATATTCTGGCAGGCTTTGTATTTGTTTGCGCATTAGATTTTTATAAAAGCGGCGTGTGCACGTTTTAATTATGCAAGGACGTTTCAAAACGCGCACCCTAATAAACATCCAACAGCCCACTCCGCGCGCAATAACAGCCCGAATATAAATGTTTAAGAAGACCTATAAAATGCTGCCTTCTGACCGAGACTTGTGCGGTACATCCAGGCGGCTCAGTTTGCGTGATCTGGTAGTTATCTAGATTATCCGCGAGCCATTTGTAATGGAAAAGAGTCAGCTGTTAACTCGAATCAGTCACGGGTCACGCAGAGCATGCGAGCCCCAGATATAAGGCCTCTGCCGTGCGTCTGGAGCACGGTGCCGTGCTTGTGCGTGGACGACGGCCGTTTACTTTATTTCACTGAGATGGGAAGGGTGATTTTTAAAAGGCCACGATAACAGACTGTCCTTGGATTTAACGGGGACACACGGCGAAATTAGACAAGTTGGAAATTAAATCCAAATCACCTGAAGTGAAGATTACATTTAGGCCTAAAGCGTAATAATGTCTCATAGCACAAATAAACAGACTGGATAGAGTCGGTTCATAGATTTCTGGTTTTACGCGTATTATTTTTACCTGATGTCCATGTTTTGCAGGCATTAAAAACAGCCTTCAAAGTCAAATAAGTAGCAGTGATCAGAGTAAATGTGTTGTAATAAAGAATGGATTATGTTTTTAAACCCTTTAAAGAATCTCTTCGACTTGTACTGATTTTTAAAGGTTCGACATGATCTTGTCACTGCTTTCAGCTTTTTTTGTGTGTGATGTTCCCATCATCCTTAATAATAAATAAATAAATAAAATAGAATAAACAAAGCATATACTTTTACTCTAATATTGTCATTATATTCCCTCGGTGTTCATCATATAATGAAGAAGAAGAAAAAACTTCCACAAACTTTCACATGTTTATCCTCTCCGTGTTTCTATAAGTCAAGAGATGCTGAGCCACGTTTAGATGAAAACCACCGGCCTGAGATCCCATGTAAACGGTCTAATTTCACATATATAGTGTGATTTCAAGTCAGATAGACGGCTGTGTCGAGGTTTACTGGCTCCTCGTCTAACTTTTCAGAGCTCCTCATCTTTAGCAGCGCCATCTAGCGGCCACTCGTCTCACAGTCAACACAACTCCAGGCCCAAGACGGAGGAAAAAGTTAGTCCCACTGCCAGAAGCGACGGATTCACGGGCATAACGCAGCGAACAAATAAACAAATGAAATCCAACTGTAAAGAAAAAAAAAAAATGTAAAATTAAAATCCTGAAATGTTTGCTCCAAATTTTCAGCTCAAACTACCAGAGTGATGCTTTGTAGCTTTATATGAAGAAAAGAAAACGACAGAAGAAGAAGTCTCCAGGCTGTGCGGGAGTTATTTCTTGTAACTATTTTATTTTATTTTTTTTTGGGGGGTGGGATTAAATTACTGTCGTAAATTAAAGTGGGCAAAGAGGCTGCGTGACAACAGCTGAAGACATGATGATGATGATTTGATCTGGTGCCACAGAGTCAAGAAAACTGGTGTCTACGGTGTTTTGTATTTCAGCTTTAATTCTAAATATTTGACGGGAGGCCATTTTTCATTAGAGCTTTGTTTGACTGGTTGGATTCTTCGTCCCCATCTCATTTCCACGCAGAGTTCGACGACTCACTCACTTCACCTAATGTACATTTATGTTTGGGGTTTTTTTTTTTCCCCCACGAAACTCGTCTGTTAATTCGAGTAAACCCATAGGACACAACAATGTGATGGTTGCTTTGCTTTTTCTTTTTCTTTTTTTTTTTAAACCAGTTAAATCAGTCCATCCCAGTGAAAAACATGGACGTGGACATCACCGCGTTATTTATGACGCATACTTTACGCGCTGACTTTTTTTTTTTGAAACTATCAGCAAACCACGAGTGATTTTTCATTCCTATCTTTTTATTTTTGTTTTTTCTCAAGTGTCAAGTCTTAAAAAAAAAAAAAAAAAAAAAAAAAAGCAGCATTCGCCCGTGTGGTGGAGGTGGCGCACCTCTAAAGTGTTACTAAACCCACCCCCCCTGTGCGATCCGAGGCTGTTTCCGTGCCATGGAGTACCAAGAAAGCACTTAGCTGCCTGCCTGCCTCTTGCTCTGACAAAACCCCTGAGTGTCACCGAAACGCTCCGTCTGAGGCTCTGTGCTGTGCATGTGATTAATGTGTATCACATGCAGAAACAGACGGACGGACACTCAGACGCAGGCCCGTGGCTGCGGCCCCCTCTGTGCGTGCGCTGGACTGGAGAACAATGTCGGACTATCAATAAAAACAAAACAAAACAAAAAAAAAGAAGCAAACATTGATTTATTAATTTGACTTAAACGTAACAGTACGTGGCAGGAAAAAACGCCGCATGAGCATCAACGTGAGATGTTTGTTTTTTTTTGTTGCACATTTTCTTCCTGCCTGTGTCACATTATTATTATTTCTATATATTTGTTTTGCTTTCATTTATTTAGCTGAGGATGCAGTGGCATTTCCACTGGTGAAGTTGACATATAGGCTTATAAGATCCTGAACAGTGGATCAGTGGTCATTACGGACCATCGTCTGGTAGTGATTCCGTAATTGTTATCTGTTATTGTGAGTCTGTACAGTTTGTGTGTTTTCGTATTAATTTTGCATATATTGCAGAATATTCCTGCGGTCATTCCTTGGTGTGTTCGTTTTAAAACACGTGCATGTCTTTGCTGAAATAAGGACGTTTTGATGTTTTTTTTTGTTTGTTTTGTTATTTGTGTGTAGTAGATTTTTCCAAATAACTCCAGACTTAATTATAAACTACAACTATAATTTATTTCCGATGGAATGATGTTATTTTTCATGTTTTTTTTTTATGTTAAGCACGTTACACCAATAACTGAAATTAATTAAAGTCATAAAAGTCAGTTTTGTGTGCGTGTGATAATATGACATAAGTTGCAGCTTTCGACGTGACAGAACTGACCAGAGATCAGTCAGTGGGTAGGTTGTCTAAGTCTTTCCCTACAACCTCTGCTCTCTGAAATCCACTCATGAAGAGCAAACAGACCAAACACCCACAGGCTTAAGACGTACATTTTGAATTTACCAGCAGACACTTGTATTTCTTTCTGTTTCACCCAAACATTAAAACTCAGGAAGCAGTTGGTCTAAATGTAAAAGAGGTGAAAGGATCCACAGACACGAAAGTACAGGTTTGTAACTGGCTCGTATCCATCCACTTAAAACATGTCTCATTTAAAAGGTGTGAGGAAATGGTTGTTGACCGCTAAAGCTACTTATTTGGCATCTTCATCATCAAACAGAATGTGTGGATTCATCTGAAGGAAGCGTCTGAGCCTCTCACTGCACTCGTACCAAAAACAAGCAAACAAATGAGCAGAAAACAAAACGTGTCTGTGGTTTGCACTAAAAGTGGTGTTTTGTGTTTTTTGCTCAAACCCATAAAGGCAACCTCTCAGGACAAGTAACCACACTGTAAGGTAGAATTATAGGATCTGGATCTGGATCTGGACCACACTTTATGATGCAGTGATATGCCAGTAAGGTCACAGTCTCTATTTCCAGATACAAATGGTGACAGGTTCAGCCCCAAATGAGTAAGATGAGTTCTGTTTTTTAGTGTATCCCACCTGGTCATGTCCACCAACTGTCCCCCGATAGCTTCTCCATGTCCAGGCTGTAAGTAATAGGAGAGACTGGGTACAGTTTTGGGAGTGGACTAATACATCCTGTCTTTACGTGTGCTGTTCTTCCATTTTCCATTTGTTTTTCTTCTTTTGTTTTGTTTTTTTTGTGTCAGTGATAGCCTTGTGCAACTTCCCTAAAACTGGTCCAAAAGTTCAGCACGCTGTACGTGAACCAAACCATGGTTCAGCGCGGTCTGGACCGAGATCACCTCTTTTGAGGACCAAAAACTGGTTGTGGTCCACACTTTGAGTCCAGGGGAGGTTCAACACCTGAAGATATGTGTTGGATCAAATCGGAAAGTCTAAAAGTCCAGACCAAATGAAGTAGGTGTGAGAACGAGCACATTTGTCAAATACAAATGGCACTAATTCAAACTTTTGCACGAATGTCACAGACTTACATGTTGTCCCTTTGTTACCATGTCTCCCACTGCTAGGGAGGCTGTAACACAGGACGAGTTGTAACAGTTAAAAGAAGCAGGAACAGAGGAAACACCGTGTGAAATGCCTCAAAAAGAGCTTTATTGAGATAAAAGCGCTACTGCAACTAGAGCAGCACGATACGCAAAAACATATTGTGAAAGCGATATGAGTCACAGTTTTAGAGGGAACAGTAATTTAGGCATTTCATTTTCACTTAACAAATTTTAAAAGTTCATCTCTGTCGCTCCGTAATGTTTCATTTCTTTATGGTATGTTGCGACGCATGTTCAGCCCTGCAATGTACCCAAGAATACACAAAAGACAACATCAGTGCGTGTATATGTGTAGCCGTCGTGTAAATGTATTAAAGTGTTCTTAGATGTATGCAACATCGTTACAACCCACCCCACCTGTCAGCCATTGTTTAACCGGCTGCATTAGTCTAGTGGTTTAAAACGAGCAGGGGAAACATACAACACAATTTGGGAAAAACTGCAGTTTCATCTGATATAAGTCATATTTCGTCTGCATGTGTGCTAAACAAAAACCAGTCGTGTCCAGATAATTTACTTTGTTGCCTCAAAATATTTTTTTTCCCTCTGTAAAATCTTCATGTGTCTGTTTCCAGCCTTGGCATCCACCATGTGGGATGAGGGAGGAAGACGGTAAACCCTGAAATGATCATATGACTCCGTCTTATCCCACATTGATGAGATTGGTGGCGTTACAACTTCTTATAACGAATATGTCTACTCTATAATGTTAAGAAAAACTGCCTTCGTTTATACTTTGAAGAACCTGACAAGCCAGTTAGTCCCCTTACATTTTGTATAAAGTTTGAACCTACATGTTCTGTACTAACGTCTTGCCATTATTGCCTCTTAGATGTTCCATCTGAATGGACCTGCTCACTTGGAGAGGCCTTAAAAGCACTGATTCATGATCTCCATCTCTGTGCGTTAAGTACAGTGAACTAAAAGCACTGAAAGGAACTGTCAACACCTAAAGCCAGCGATTCGTCTCAACCATTTGTGTCAGATTCCCTCTTAGTGATGGAAAATCTGACAAAATCATCGAATTGTGTGTGTGTGGGCCTCACTTGTGGCTTTCGTGGTGAACAACAGCCTTCTAAGCTGCTTGATAAATGTTAGTCCAAACAACACTTTTCAACACTTTTTTGCTAGTATGACATTTGTAATTTTCAGTACATTTCAGATATGGAATAGCTTCTCAATTCGACGCATGCCAGCTGCCCTGACTCTTAATAACAGCATTTGATTGGTGAACACGGTTGCCTGCAGAGCCAGACTCCGGGCAGCAAACCCCCCCCCCCCGGCAGTTGAGCGCTCTTCCGTCGTACGTCACTTCCTCCCTCCTCTCTCGCTTCCATCTTGCTCCCCGCATGTGTCTGCTGTTAGTTTACAGGTCAGTGAGGAGCTTTAAATACCTTCTTCCCCGCACTGTTTTCTCCCGATCGACGCCAAGAGGTAAACGAAAGCCTTGTCCGGCTACGGTGGCTGAAGTCTGCCGGGGTTTGGCGCTGTCGCTTGCTGACGGTTCGGTGTGGTAGTCGGGCTGTGTGAGAGGCTACGAGTGACAGGCCGTCCACTTAGCTAGCTAAGAGGCTAGCTGGAGTTAGCTTAAAAGTTCAGCCACTAAAGCCGAACCACACCTTTGTGTCGGTACAATGGCTGGCGGAATTAGTCGGAAAACATGTCCCTAAACCGACCCGGCGCTTCCTACGGTGATTCTGACACCGTGTTTGGTCTTCTTTAGCCCGCCTTAGCTTGTTGTGTACAATACAGATAAGGGTTTTTGTCTGTGTTTAGCTAAACACCCTGTTGGAAATACGCTCACTTTAACATCCCACGATCCGTAGATTAATAGCAACCATGGCCTTTATTTAGGTAATACCTTTTAGCTATTATTAGCCGATCGCTGTCATTTTTTCTGTCATTGCAGACTTTCGTAAGACTTATCTCACCGCCGGCTACCACACCTACACTAAAGCTGCTGCCTGTGTGTTTGTGGACTAACACGTTTCCTCCTCACCTTGTCTATTATCAGGATGTGTTGTTTCCAGTCTTAAAGCATGGTACGTTGTTTTGAGACGCTGATCAACTCGCACACAGTGGTGGAAGAAGTATTCAGATCCTTTACCCTTCACCACGGTGAAAATGAGCTCCACTACGAGTCAAAGTTGTGCATGTCAAAGCCTGACTTAAGCCAAAGACTGGAGACACTACCATCAATAGATAGTCTTTGTGCAGTAAAAATGGTCCCTGTCAGTGTTTTCCTGTTATACGTGATGTGTTTGGATTCATTTTACTGCTTGACACTGAGCTCTTTTGAACTACTTTTCGTGCATCATCTCCTATAAGATCATCACTGGACAGGACGGGGATGAAAAATTGTAATCTGAAAAGTAACTAAAGCTGTCAGACAAATGTAGTGGAGTTAAAAAAGTACAATATCTACCTCTGACGTAGTAAAATCAATGAGTTGCGTGGGGTTGTGTGATGGTGTCTTTTTGAGTTTTCTTCAACCACACGTTCCTTTTTTTCTCTCTCTATTCCTATTGTTTTTATTGTGGTGTCAGTGAGATTCTATACTGCAGTATTATATTTAATTACCAAATGTCTAAAACGTATTAAAAGTGCTGAAGACAGACTGTCTGTGTACATAGATCGGCTGTGATAGAAACACTAACGTTATTTATTTTCTTCTTTTCTTAGATGAAAGAAACAATTATGAATCAGGAAAAACTTGCTAAACTACAGGCACAAGTCCGCATCGGCGGAAAGGTAACCAACCAAATAATTCTGATGAGGTTGTGTGTGTGTTACTGATTATTACTGACGTTATGGACATGTAAATCTGTTTAATCAGTCACATATGGGGATGTGGGTGCCGTAATTACCTTGTTGAATTTTAGGGATAAGACTTGTTTTAAGGACAGGGTTAGGTAGGGCTATTTTCGTCGTCAATTCTTTTCTCTTTGGTCTAAAAAAAAAAAAATGGTGTAAAAATGTTGATGATGATCGCAAATGTCTCGTTTGGTTCCACAACCCAAAGAGAAAGAAACCAGGAAATAATAACATTTAAGAAGCTGAACGAATGAGGCTTTTTACTTCTTTTTTTTTTTTTTTGCTAAAAAAATTTCTCAAGCTGATTATGAAAATTGTTGATTAATTTAGTGTCGACGCGTAATCGATGACTGGATTAATCGTTGCAGCTCTAAGGTTAGGTTAGAGTTTTCTTAAAGTTAAGTTCAGGCTATTAATTTAAATGTGCTTTAAAACAAGTGCGTGAGAAAGAGAAAAAGAGGTTTTACAGAGGATGTCCAGAGAAGATCTGTTCATGCAGCTTTGAATGTGTTTCTGTCACAATCTGTAGTTTTATCTTTAGTTTTGTTACAACAGAGCAGTATTTATTGGTTGAAGTAAAAAGAGTCCCTCAGGACTTGGACACAGTTAAAAAGAGAATTAATTAATATATGTCAGTTCCCTGAGAAAAGCTGTTTTATGTAATCGGTGTTTTTCTGTATGAACGTCCCATAGGGTAGTGCTCGCAGAAAGAAGAAGGTCGTGCACAGAACAGCAACTGCAGATGACAAGAAGCTCCAGTTCTCCTTAAAGAAACTTGGTGTCAACAATATCTCTGGTATTGAGGAGGTAGGACTTGGTTTCAATTCAGTGTTTGTCCCAGTCTGATTTATGGCAAATGCCGTTATCCTCTGTCACCTTGTTCCTAAATGTGTATCAATCTACTTCACAGGTTAACATGTTTACAAATCAAGGAACAGTCATCCACTTCAACAATCCCAAAGTGCAGGCCTCCCTCGCAGCCAACACCTTCACCATCACTGGCCACGCCGAGACCAAGCAGCTGACGGAGATGCTGCCGGGCATCCTGAACCAGCTGGGAGCCGACAGTCTGACGAGCCTCAGGAGACTCGCCGAGGCTCTGCCCAAACAGGGTCCGTGTACACGAACGACTCCACGTACCGCACTCAGCTGTGTCCCTCGGCCTGTTTAGAGAAAGCAGTCCCGTCCTGTGGATTGTGTCTGGCAGCCAGAGGAGTCAAACTGCTCTTCAGGTTTCTCATAGATGCTCTTTCTGTTGTTGTTACAGCTGGAGATGGAAAAGCGCCGATCGCAGCAGTAGAAGAAGAGGACGACGACGTTCCAGGTGAGCGCTATGACAACGTCCATCCCTTTTTTTTTTTTTTCTTTTTAGACGTCTTATCGCCAGTCGTCATTTTTACTAAACCTAATCTCCATGGCAACTTACCCTGTAAACCTAACCTGCTGCTTAACAGGTTTTGTTCCAGATAGTGAATCAAAACGTCTAAAAGCACCACCTACCGACCAACCAACTGCACTGTGAGGACAGGCTGTTAAAACCTTTGACTTTCCTTTGTGACATAGCCTAATATATAATCTTAAAACAGATTAAAGCACTAAAGCGTTTGATTTGTTGACAGTAAAATATTTGACGGAGAGTCCGCTACGCTTTGAATTCTGGTTTTATGTGTGTTCTTTACTTACTCCGTTTAACCGCACCAGGGTTGAACTGAAAAAATAACGAGGCTCAAATGGTCTAAACGTATAAGAACACATTCATTTAACAGAATAAACACTTGTAATTACAGCCAGATGTACTCGCGCTCAATGACGTGATATTGTTCAGAATATTACTTTACACATTCACAAAGTAGTAGACAGTTTGTTGTCACTTTTCCTTCCTGGTGTGACTTTTAATCTGTATTTAAATTCTTTTTAAAGTAGTTTGTTGTTGTTGTGAGATATGCAGCTGGTCAGAGTTGACCTGCTGTCACACCTAGAGTCAGAAACCCTGTGTTGACAGATCCGGTTGATGGCCACCTTTGCGATACCCCTTAGTGTGACTGTGACCGATGGTGGTTTTGTCGAGCTGGGTAACAGGAACAGATCCCGGGTCTGTTGAGTTTGCTCTGTGATGCAGGCCCCTGGTGTATGTTGAATGTGTGTCCACTATAATGCCGTTCTCTGCTGTGGGAAATGGTCATTTACTCATGGCATAAATACTGCACGCTAACCAGCAGCCACTTCTAAGCCATGAGAAAAACCTTGGTAATGACCCCCTCCCACAGTGATTGAATAATCGTCGACTATTTCCCATAAATAGTAGTTTTTGCTTGAAATGCCCATCCCTAGAAGCGGCGTGGTGGTGGTGGTTTTGAAATGTTAGTTAAAAGAAAACCTACTTCAACAACGCGTTCGATGTTTCCTTCATTCGCAATCTCACCGGCTTCACAAACTACCTGGAGAAAACTAAAGCGGCCGATAATGGCGGTTCCTACAGGACTCTCGTGGCATCGCTGTCGACGGCGTAGCTCCGACGCGTTGATCTGGACCACGTGTCCGTCTCGTAACGTCATAGCCTACACTATAACCCTCAAGTCTACGCACGTCTTCGCTGTAACCCCATAAACCAGGCTCGACCTTTTTTTTGGTTTCTGTTTAATAACCACGGCAGGTTTGCTTTTCTAGCTGTTGCAAGAGGTCATAATGAGTAATGGATTCATCAATAACTTCAGATGCCGGCGCTGTGCAGAGTTGTATGTTTGACTCCGGCGCTCATCGTTTATAAGATCATACGATCCAGTTTGCTTTTCTTTGTGAAGAAAATGGGTCAAACATGAGGTTGTCATTACAAAAATCTCTGCTTTTCCCAGGACTGGCCCAAGATCTCACTAATGTAACAAACGATTACATGTGTATCCAGCAATAAGAGCAGTTAAAGCCTGATGACACAGGGTTAACTGCCATTGCCATCATGTTGTTACTGGAATTAAGTTTCCTTCTTGTTCTCCCGGTGAAGGAACACGTTTACTCAGACCTTTTGAATCGCTTCCATTTTAACCCTTGACCTCCTGAACTACATCTTCAAGAGGCAGATTTCTCACATTTCACGGAGTCATTGACGCCAACTTTTTGATGCTCAGAATTTTTACAGCTGCTTTCAGTCGGAGTTGAAAGCAGCACACGTAGTGCACATCAGTCTGTGTAAGAACGGGAGAGATGAGCAGAGCATCGTGGCTCTGTTACATCTAGTATCACGTTTCGGATAAACACACTTTTCCTGAATTGCGGCTCTGGCACCTCTCGAGTCATTTGTGCAGATGGACATGCCTTTCTCCCGAACTCATCTGTTTATCGCCGAGTCTTCTGTTGTTTTCAGATCTGGTGGAGAACTTTGACGAAGCATCCAAGGATGAGGCTAACTAGAGGAAACGGGACTGTGGAGTTGTCAAAACCTGACAGGACCATATGGGACACAAGACGACCTTCTGTTTATTTCAAGAGGTGGAGGGTTACAACTGCTGAAGTACCTGTGAATATTCTCTAACATGTGCAACACCTTAAAGTATTTACACGCTCGTAAATGAATTAGTATCGAGTAATTTTTCTTTTTAGAATAGTACTCTAAAGTGTTATAACCTGGGATAGTAGTATTTAAAGGTATTTTAGTGCTCATTCCACCTCTCCTTTGCCACCAGACTCTCCAAGCGTTCGTGGTGCTCCGTGTTCTCTATGTCCTGTTTGAGTCAAGAGATTTTATGTAAAACGTGGTGTTAAAATGCTCCTGCTGTACATCTGTTTCCTCGTGTTACTGAACCTTAATTCTTTGTGGCCTCGCTAAAAGCACCATGTCTGGAATAAACCTTTGCTACTGTCAAGAAGTTTCTAAAATCTGCTTTTGTGTTCTTCCCCCTCCGCTCAAGTGCAGTTTCCACAGCTGAAATACACCGATTGGCTCCGGGACACGTGACGAGCCTTATTGTTGAGTCCTGTGCTTCGTTTCACATTGCTACTCGTCATAGACCCAGTAATTGGCTAAAACTTTATGATATCATTTGGATTCTTTTAATGGTTTTATTTAATGTGAAACACTTAAATATTTAGGCGAAGACAATTCTCTGCAAATTAAAATGATTCTTAATTGGATAATCCTAAAGCCTTACGTTTTGTGTTAGAGTTTTCCCCTGTTAAACTCTCCCCGTGAATGCGACGCAGTGAAAAGCCGCTTTAGAGCATCAAATCCTTTAATTAAATACCGGCTTCACTCCAGCGACTGAACAGCGGTCTGACCTTTTTGACTCGCAGCCAGATATAAACGATCCACGGCTGACACTAAGGTCAATACAAGTTGCTTATGATACAACACGTAAGAGGTATAAAATACAAGTCCCCTCACACAGCGTCAAACGGCACAACTGTAACACTGCGGGACATTGGAGACGATTAAAATCCAAAACAACCAGTAGACATTGTACCACAATACAGAGAAACAAAACAGAATTGCATCAATGTGAGAATTTCGTAACAGTACAACACAAAATCTAAAAGAAATAAATTAACTGGATACAATCAACACAAACGTCTTGGCAGCATAATAAAGCACACATCTGAAACCTAGTCTGTAAGAGAGCGAAACAAACAGCACCTCAGACTGGACAGTAACAACTGGCAGTCAACTCATCACATTAAAATTCTTCTCAAAAGTCATCATTGTTGTAAATAAGTTATTGTAAGTTAAAAACACGCGACATAACAGGAAGGGGATGAACAGCTACCGACTGCACGTTTAGTCATTTACATGAACAGAACCTCGATGCTTGTTAAAATCCGTTAACGTAGTACAGGAGAAGTGCAACGCGTGATGAATGGAGAACTGTGCATTGGAGCGTGTCGTCTTATACTGTATATTTCACTTAACACCGTTGAAAACTCTCCACCTTCAACATGGAAAAAGTGCACGCTTTTTAAAAATCGGGTTAAAATTGAAAAGTCGCACATCACAAACCTTCAATTAAGCTAACAAGATATCCGCACAGGCCAACGGTGAGGACAAGCTACGGTGATTGTCCGAAGCCCAGCGTTGTGCCTGCAGCTTTTGTTCTCCTCGAGTGTCCACGCTTCACTCTCTGATTCCCATCAGTAACTTTAGTAAATGCGCCTCCATCACCTGTTGAACTAAAATGGAGAAAAAAACATTTACTGAAAAGAACATCCCTTTTTCATTCGAGACTCAAATTAAACGATTGACACGTGACAAATCCTGAATCCAGTGCAAAAATATTCAGTTTGTGGAAAGAAACCAGAAAATATTTACGTCTAAGAAGCTGGAATCAGAGTTTAAACTCGTTTC
>JAPQRN010000005.1:24695874-24717778 GCA_037367275.1 Coranthus polyacanthus
AAAAATATTCAGTTTGTGGAAAGAAACCAGAAAATATTTACGTCTAAGAAGCTGGAATCAGAGTTTAAACTCGTTTCTTTAAAAAAAAAAATGACTCGAAGCAGTTACCGATGACCAACTAATCGATTGACTGTCGCAGCTTCATGTTGTTTAATTTCCACGTACCGTTCCGGTGGCCCATAGCCACAGCCATGTCCATTGCATTGAAACCAGAGTCAGACTCGATGGTAGGATCAGCCCCACTCTCTGGATCACACACAAACATACCGAAACTAGTCATCATACATGTTTGCATTAACAAATACATAACGGTGACTGCTTATTAGGAATTGAAAATCAGTTTCTTTGCCCACGTGAGCGTTGATTAAAACGTGTCCTCACCTAACAGGATTTCTACACAGCGCACATGGTTCCCGTGGACGGCATAGAGCAGAGGGGCTCCTCCATTCTGAAACCCACAGAGGCCACATCACCACAGATCACACCGGGCTTTATTTCATGACAAAGTTTCACTTTTACCGAGAGCTTACCCAGTCATATTCATTGACGTCAACGCCACAGTCGATGAGCATCTTCACTATATCTGTGTATCCCTTACTGCAGGCCAAGGACAAAGCGCTTTCTCTCCCTTTGGCCAGAAGGTTGGGGTCAGCTCCCTAATGGTCATAAACAACGATATCAGAAAACAGTGTAAATCCATGCATTCCAGTCATTCCAGTGATGCAGTAGCATCTAAAGCAGGCGTTGTAAAGATTATAGAATATATAGAATTTAAGAAGTAAATTTTCCGTACATTTTGGAGCAAAAACTCAACGACAGCGATTTGTCCGTGCGCAGCGGCCCACATCAGGGGGGTAAATCCCTCCTCATCTTGGAGATTGATTACTGTCTCTATTGACAGGACACAAAGTGATAAAAACGGCATGATCACGTTAGGTTTTTCCTGTCACATCAGTAAAGATAAACGCCCACATTTGGTGAGCCGGTAAAGCCGCCCACCTTGTTCAATCCTGCTGGCCAAAAACACCATTTCTCCTTGAGCTGCGAGCTGGTGAATGGACAAAGCTGAAATGACAAACACGTGGACAATTTACAGACTCGTAATTTACTCAGACAACTTATTACCAAAACAACTGCTGTACTTACAATGCACCAGCAGAGGAGTGGAAGAGACCTCGTTGCCGCGGTGTTTATTGGTGAGGGTGGTGGACTGTTTGATGGGGGAGAAATGTTTGGTAGTGGAGGGGGTGTAAACATGACGCACTTGTATACCTGGAGAAGGGGAGGTCTGGATATTGCACTCCGCTGAAAGAGAAAAGACACTATTTGTTGCAGGTATACTCACAGCCTGATGCATCAGACATCATCACAAAGTGATTGTGAGTTGGTAAGTCATTCCATACCAACTCATTGTAAAAACCATGGTAACTTTGCAGCCAGATAAGGTTAGTTCCTTCCCTCCCTCCCTCTCGCATTTATTACCTTTGAATAAAACAGAAGCCACCTCCAGATCGGAGTTGACCTGGTCCTGGATGTTCTTACTGTCCTCTTCGTTGAGGGACTTGACGAACCTCGAACACACATTCATGTCAAAGCGGTTCGGCAGGATGAACTTGATCCCCATGGCCACATTTGGGGTGCCTCCGTCGTCTGCACCCACCGACTCCTCGGTCTTGATGGCACCCAGGTCTGGCATTACACAAATCCCCTCCATGTCCTCGGCGACCAGCGGGCAGTCCGCTGTCCCGTGAGAGGCGGACACCGTAACGTTGTCCATCACCGATCGCTTACTGAGCTGACGCACAGGGAGGAAACTGAAGTGCGGAAACAATTTCGAGCAATATTACGCATCTATAATGACCAGCAGTTTGCCTCATAATAGCCAAACGTTACAGCAAGACATAATGTGATTCCTAAGAAAGAAACGCTCGGCTTTAGCATGCTAGCTATTGTAGTGGTAACCTTACACCAATCACACGCTACAGGGACTGTGTACGATAACATTTAAAATGCAAATGCACGCAGCCTAACCTTCAACAAAGCTATCGTAAAACAAAAGCCATTCCTTACTCGATAAGGCATTGTTTTCTCGGATATCCTCCTGCCGTTATCTCCGCTAACCCCCTTGTTTCGGTGTTTTGATAGGTTTGAGCATGCGCAGTTGACCTTGTCCGCGGGTGCGTCGCTTATTTAACTCCGTCTCCTTTGGTTCCGCAGGTACCGCAGAGTCGGGACTGATATAGGCTACTTTTTTTTTCTTTTTTTTTTTAGATTAAATGCCTAAAAATGCGTAACCTTACTGTAGGTTCGTAGAGCGCATATCCGTCTTAGTACGTATGCATATTATTAAAGATATCTTGTCCGATAAATTTTCTGCCCTCCGTCAAAAAAATGTAGGCTAATGGGACGTGTTGTTTTACCAGTTATGTATCAAAACATATTTTTACGTATGTTTTTTTTTATGTGCATAGCGGTCATGTATTTTAAACATCATCATCATATGTATGTATAGTTGAGGAGATGCAGATCGGACTCCAATCTAGAAAGCAGAAACGTAGTGTAATCTCACTGAGCACAGAAACTTAATTTCTTCACATACATTAAGATCGTGACAGTATTTTCTCTTGTCCCACTGCTGCCCTGAGATTCCCCGAGGGACATTTAACACCCAGTTACCAAGTGTCACCACAGGGAGGCAGTGCAGGTTTCTTGGTGATGGAGGATGTTCTGTACTGTACTGTGCTCCCCTTTTCACCTCTGGATGATGATGCTCAGAGAAGAACAGACTCTGACCGTGACACATCACACACTCTGTGGCAAAAGCATCAACACACAAGGACATGGAAATGATCCTATTTAATTTAATGTTTTTTGTTTTTTTTTTAATTATACCAAGAGACAGACGTTTGCTGATGTTGTCACTGGTCATCATTGCCATACTTCTAACATAACAATGTACACCTAAACATAAAAATAAGACATAGTGTGCATGACAAGGTTTTTGAAATATTTAAGAAAAGACAATATTATACTATAATTGCATCTGTAGCTTTTTGTGCAATACCTTACTTTATTTACTTTGTAGTTATTTAAACTGGAATCTCTTTGTCCACTGAACAGCAGCAGCTCAGCAAGATAAGAAAAAGATACAATCTGGTTAGTAATATGAACTGTCTTGTTAAGTAGTTGACACTAATATAATCTGAAATGGTGTGAAGTATAGTGTTTTTTTTTTCTTCCTAACTCACCTTCGCTTCTAAACAACAGCAGCAGCTCAGGTAGAAGTGCAAGAGTAGAAAAAAAATAACTCGTGAGTGAAACCAAATAACATTAACTTGAAAGTCTGAGCAACATTATATGTAGAGATTTTTCACAACGTATTACATGAACTTTCTCTCTTTGTGTTAAAGCCTGAGGTCAGTGAAGCCGATCCTCACAGTTGAACAGCAGACAGACACATAAACAACAGTGAAAACAAAGTGGATTCCCACTCAATAAAGTAATGGTCAGTAAAATCAGAGTGAGCGATATTAAGTTCGAATTGTGGCTTGTTTAAATGACACACGCTGCCTCCACCTCACGACATCTACCTGAAACATTAAAACGCAGATGATGCGAGGATAAACAAGCATTTATGTACACTGGGGCATACATTACTCTTTTTGACATATATTACAGTGCATTAAAATGTGTTTTCAAGTCACATTTGAAGTCAGACAGTCGTACTTTTTCCATCCATCTGAAGTCAGTGTCCGTAGCTCAGGTAGTAGAGCTGGTTCTGCGTTAACTTGGTCCACTGATCTTCAGCCAGCAACCTAAATGATGGGGAAAAATGACGCAATATCATCATATCGAAGTATGAAGTTTTCAGATGAAGGCGCATGTCCAACACTGTAGGGGGCAGTAATGAGCCCCGACGCGCTCTCTTATTAAAGAGAAGGAGGAAGTCGTCAGTTCACGCTCTACTTTCCCCGCCTGGATACTAATGTTTATTGCACCAAGCAGGATACCTGAGAAATAAATACTGCATTTGTCACTTAGCGCAATGAGCGGGATACCCGGCACTGCTGTGGTCCAGGTTACCAACCTATCCTCGGCCGTGAGTAGCGAGCAGATGCGCACTTTGTTCGGGTTTCTGGGAGACATCGAGGAGCTACGGCTGTACCCTCCCGAGTAAGAGCAACCTGGCCCGGCCTCGCTGGCCAGGCGAGCCCGCGGATTCGCGGCCTCTGTGCGGCGCATATGGACAGTACATTAGCACGTCTCGGTTGTGTTTTTAACTAAAGCACACGTCTTCTTCTCTGTTTGTTTTTCCCCTTCACAGCAATGCCCCACTTTCTTTCTCCTCCAAAGTGTGTTATATAAAGTACCGAGATCCATCCAGTGTTGGTGTGGCGCAACATCTAACCAATACTGTTTTTATTGACAGAGCTTTGATAGTAGTGCCATGTGCGGAAGGTGAGTGCAAGCCGTTTCGTTGAAACAAATACAAGATGTGATGTCTGAGATGTGTCAGTAGACTTGCTATGGCCTCCTCCTCCTCCTTATGTATTTAACCCGTTTGGTGTTTTTGGTTGAACGTGGGAATTTGGCAAGACGTGCCATTCACGGGTTCTTAAATTAGCTTTTTTTTCCCTCCTTTTTGTCAAATGTATTTGAGACAGGCATAGACTTTATGGGGACTGGGCCTGATCGCCCACTCGTAAACCTAGCTATCACCCTGTCAGTACTAAGCCAAGGTTTCTGTTTGGCGTCACAAGGTGGTTTCCACATACTGTATATACTGGATTGCCTTAACAACTGTATTTCCCCATAAAGACAGGCCATTACATGTCTCATGGAAATGTTTAAATAAGTTCATGGCAACACAGCTAACGTAATACCCTTTTCTCTCTCTCTTATTTTTGGTGCTCTTTTCCTTTAAATTTCCCTCCCCTTTGGTGGCACTGTTGTCCCTTTGTGTACAGTCAAAAATGATATCACCTCTAACTTGATGCTTTTTTGTCCACGTGACTTAGTGCTGGATGGCTACTGAGTTTATTAATTTGGTTTTGTATGTTTTTTCTGTGTGATTATGTGTGCATATCAGATGACTAGACTGGCCCAGCCGTTACACTACACTAGCCTGAGTCAGGCATTGTTTTCCAAGCCACTATCCCCGATCGGGCCAACGCAGCCTTCAAGGGGGAATGTGACCAGGAGAATAGCCCGCTGAACCTTCCAAGATGGACACCTTGTCTCTTTTTATTTATTTTTCTTTTCTTTTGGTTTGTTTCCTTTCATACTCTCCCATGTTGTCCACTCTCTACTGTCTCTATCTAGAAACTACAGTATTGCTTATCTCTAGCGTTGTTTATATTTGTTATTTTGGTTTGTTGTTTTGATTATTGTCCAACCCCCACCCCCCTCTCTTTCTCTGCTACAGCTGCAGCTTGTGTGTGATTGAAATCTGTCCAGGTTGCTACGGCATACCGGTGGGATGGGATGTGTATCACACATGGGATGCTAGGAGGATCACTAACACTTTATTCTCTAGTCTCCTACTGCTGTTGACGTAGCGAAGGGCTAGTCATTGTGCTCAAGTTTGTAGTTTTCCCTCACATTACTGCTCTAGCGCTCTGATATGGATCCTTAGCATTTTATAACAGATATTATCCATTTAACACCATTTTCTCTTTTGACTTGAAAATTCGAGATGTTTGCATTAATGCTTTGGGTCGGTATTTATTTTTGAAATATGCTTCCTAGCACTTTAAGTGTTCAGGAAACTCCTTGTGTTAATTCATACTCAGCAGGGGAACTGAATTTGTAGTTATTTACTAGTCTTAATCTTCTCCAGCAAGAAAGCAACAGATTTTAACCCAGAGTGGAATGAGCAAAATTCCTAATTGGTTGTTTTTATAGCTTAAGTCTTGGTTAACATTTCTTAAAATTGTTGTTCTTTTCTGTATCTGATGTTCTGTGTGCTATTAGTGATGCAGCCATTGGGGTTGTCTTGTGTTGCACACCTTTCCAACACTGCGAAACGATCGCTCCACGGAAAACCGCCCATGCTTGATATCGTATGGTTCATGACCAATATGTTTCCAGTACAGGTGACCCAAACATCAAAGTGTTGACTCATTCTCTGCATTGTTTTTTTTTTTTTTTTTTTCCTCTTTTGATCTATGAAAAGAGACCATGGACAAAATCAGTGTTCTTTTGTTTGTGAAAAATTAAGATTTTTTTGCAGTTCATTGAAAATAATAATTCAGATTGACAGAGGAGAATAATTTTAATGAAACCAAAGTAAGGATGCTCGGTCTCCAGTATAACCATGGTTAGACAGTGTAACACTTGTAAGCTGTATAGGGAAGTGTATGCTCTCTCTCTCTCTAGAATACAGTGGGATTATTGTGCAGACATAGAGGAGACAGAGAGAAAGGTCCCTCTATTGCCTTCACTAACGTCTGCTTCTGTCCTGCAGGGAAAATCCCAGAAGAGGCCAAGGCCTTGTCACTTTTGGCACCTGCCGCCCCAGTGCCCAGTCTGATTCCTGGTGGGGGACTGCTGCCAATTCCAACTCCAGCTCCGCTTCAGAATGTAAGTCAGCTTCTCGCGGTCGTTTTCTCTTGTTCTCGTGTTTGTCAGTTACACCGAACGTAACCTCTGTGTTTGTCGCCGTTTCACACCTACAGCTGAACCTTCCCATAGTAAATCGGATTTCAGCTGGTCTGGACCCCGCCTCGTCAGTGCACTCCCAGCCCCCGCTCATGGGGAATGTCGACCCCTCAAAGATCGATGAGATCAGGAGGACTGTTTATGTCGGCAACTTGAACTCGCAGGTAAAGCTGTGCTCGTTAGGAGACATTCTGAGAATACGATATATGCTTTCCAACGTGTAGGTGTAGACCTTATCACAGACAACAAAATGTTAACAAGCTCACACCATGCAACATCATTTGTAGATGCATGATTAAAGCATCTAAGAAAGACGGGACACGGGAGGCCACTGTGCAAGCGCACCAACGGGCCTTAAGGTGGTGTTTGCTCCTAAACTGGGCCAGTTCAATCAAACTGCGGTGTCAATTTGGTCCACACGTCTCTATAAGAAGGTTTATTTGTCCATCTGTTGGTCCCCATTGTGGTTTTTAAAACATGATATGTCTCGAACAGGTTTACTGGACGTCTTGAAATTAGCGACAAACATTCCCTTGTACTCGAGGATGGACTGATTAGATTTTGGCGGCCACAGGTCAAAGTCGCTGTAACCCACAAAACACGTTTAAGGCCATAACTCAAGATTTCATACTCATACACAGTGCATGAGAGAACTGCATGAAGAGTTTATGATGCAAGGACAGTGGATGCATCTGATTGAACTCGTTGGGCGGTTAGAAAGTTTCCATCCATGCTAAATATAAGTTTTAAAGCGTAATGGACGTCTTTTCTCAGTACTTCTGAAGTGAAAAGGCTAAGTACATGTTCCTGATTAAAAGCAGCGTGTTTATTGGATATCAGCCATTTTTTTTTGTTGTCCAATAAACACAAATGACAAAATGCCCAATTTCCCTCGTGTTTCTAACCATCTGTTGTGACTAACAGATGGTTAGAAACAGGTAATCATGCTCAATGCATTTGCAACAACAGCAACAACTTGCTGTCAGTCACTGGAATGAATTTTCCCTGTGACCTACGTGGTGCTGACGGGACCCTATACTGTCGTTGTAAACTTGTCACAATTTTCATCCACAGACCACTACTGCAGAGCAGCTGTTGGAGTTCTTCAAGCAGGTGGGAGATGTGAAGTTTGTGCGAATGGCTGGAGATGAGACTCAGCCGACCCGTTTCGCCTTTGTTGAGTTTGTTGAGCAGGATTCTGTTGCCAGAGCCCTGACCTTCAATGGAGTCATGTTTGGAGACAGACCACTAAAGTATGTGTCTATTGCATTCAGAGCAGCAGAACCAGCGCCAGCGTCAGACATTTTCTATCAATTATTTGTATTGTATTTTTCTCTTTCAGGGTTAATCATTCCAACAATGCAATAGTGAAGCCCCCAGAACTGACGCCACAGGCTGCTGCTAAGGAGCTTGAAAATGTGATGAAGAGGGTGAGAGAGGCCCAGTCGACAATTGCTGCTGCCATAGAGCCAGGTACGACATTTTGATGTGCTGCACGTATCAAGGTTTTAGCACTTTAGAACACTGTAGCGGTGCTGTGTTCTGATGCTGCTACTGTTGTTCTTCCTCTAGTTGAAACAAAAAAGCGTTCCTCCAGTCGGTCTAGACGGCCCCGCCGGTCCCGCTCTCGGTCCCACTCCCGTTCACACTCAAGAACGCGCAGGAAAAGGTCCCGTTCGAGACACAGGTGCACGACTATTACTGAACCATTAGGCCTTTTTACGACGTTCACGTGGGGCTCGCCCGATGCTGTGAGCTTGTGACTGTGCCAAGTGAGTGACAACTGTTTTCTCTTCTCTTCTCGAGCAGACCGTCACAGAGGACGTGGCCGAGCACCGACTCCCGCGGTTCCCGAAGCAGCCACAAGAGGCGCTCTCGCTCCAGAGACAGGAGACACAGCCGCAGTCGCTCCAAGTATGATGGGTTAAAAAAATAATAATAATAATAAAACATATAAAATGTTGGTGGAGAACAAATACAACGAACATGTTGCTACGCTCTGGGAATATTTGACATTACCACATCAGTCCCTAGTGTTTTATTGTGTCTGCCTCTTATTCCAACCCTTAATAACAGGCGTGAACAGGTTTACAATCAGCATACAAACCTACTGACTGGATTTTCTGGATCTGACATCACGGGCAGAAAAAAAAAACCCTTTCATGAAGGTGTTTTAATACAACAGACCTTATCTCGGGTTTTTGTTGTCCTAATGGCTAACATATTCTTTAGTAAGTAGCTCATATATCCAAGAAATGTGCTTAATCCATGTGTTGTTTAAGGGGCCACAAGAAGAGGAGCAAAGATCGGTCCAGAAGTCCTCGAAGGAGACCTAGATCGCCCTCACCAAAAAGGTATTCTCAGCACATTTCATCCTACCGTGTCTGTGTATTAAATATTAGGTGCTCGGTGTCTGAAGGGTTGGCGTTGGTTCTTATTGTCAATTTGTTTTCATTCTCTTATTTCAGAAGTAAGAAAGACAAGAGGAGGGAGCGGAGCAGAGACAGAAAAGACCACTCCACATCCAGGAGAAGCCGCAAAGATGAGGACAGGATAAAGAACAAGGCCAAGCCAATGAAGGTACTATGTTAGCACGAACAGGTCCTCTCTTCAAATGTTCTCTCTGATTTGTGATATATTGCTCATTTTGTTGAACGGACTCTAGGTTCTTATTCGACGAGACAAAAACGGCGTGAAAGACAGTTATTTGTGGTTTTAAACTCTTCTTTATGGTCCGAATATACTTGAGAAAAATGAAGTAAAGCGGCAAAAGATTTTCAAGCTTTTTAACTGAGAATGTGAACAAAATAAATCCTAAGAGAAAAGAGACAAAAAAGTACATCACGATAAATATAATGATCACAATATAAAAATATATCACGATAGCGACGATTAGCATTTTATCGCCCGAGCAGTGTTTTTTTGTTTTTTTTTTCGCTTTCTGTGGTTGGTGAAAGCGATCGTCACCTTCTTGGTGAACTATACATGGTGAGCATTTGCAATGTGCTGCGGGGCGGGCTCGTTGTCCAGACTTGTCTAAAGCTTGTTTCTTGTGTGAATCTAAACTTGGATGTTTTCACCTCTGTCTAACTTGACCTACATCTAAAATGTTACTGTAAAGATAACATGTTAGTCGTCGTGCCATAAAAGACACATTCAGACTTATCGCACTTTTTTTTTTTTTTTTGCGCTGATAACCATCAGAACATTTCAATGGAAAAAAAAATGTTCTCAGAAACCACTGAGTTGTTGCAGGTTTTGCAGGGCTTTCTACATTCGAGCCACACACTTCACAGCTCTTTGAAGTCATGCTCACGTAGAATATTATTTTCCGTGTCTAAAGTAGACCAGCGTTTCCTCCTCAAAATCCTAATAACATGTACAAACCCCATTTCAGGAAAAGTTTTTTCCAAAATCTGTGATTTGTCAATTCATTTGAACCTTTATGCTGTGTCTGTATCGGGTTACATTTCTGGACGCAGCGGCGGGCTGGATTAAGTAACAATGGTTTTCCAAAGTCCTCCCAAGCCTTGATGTCCAGTCATGATTCCTCAACTGTTACCAATGAACCTGCTTATTGTGGAATCTGACACAACAGTGTTCCTTGTGTATTCTGTAAACTTTTCAGTCTGGTTTTGTCTCTGTCTCGACTTTTTTTTTTGAGTGTGTTGCAGGCATCAAAGTCTACATATTTACAGTGAAGTTGGTCAAGTTTTAGTTTTTTTTTTACTGCATTTTAGAAAATGTCCCAACTTTCCTGGAAATGGGGTTTGTTCTTTAACCGGAGTAGATTTACATTTGTCAGTTAGTGTACAGATTGCTCACCCTCCTAATACACCTGGCTCATTTGTAACTAACCTAAACAAGTTGTTATTTCAGGTGGAAAGGGACTATGACAGGGAGGAAAAGGAAGAATATGAAAGTGACAGGGAAGACTCAGCCACACCCAGTGAGGACATGATGTCATCACCGTGCGCCCAGCACAACGGCAGCTACAAGACTCACAATGAGGACGATGCATCTGTGGGTGTCCACAACGCCCAGTGACCTCCAACACATGGAAATACATTGTGCGTATGCATACATTAACACCATACAAACTCTTACGACGGTGTATTTCTCCGTCATCTCTCCCTTCAGAACACATTGCACTCTTTATCTCGTGGATCCTGTAGTTCAACTTATTTTTCAACGTCCCACCTGAAGGGCAAGTGAGCACCTGGTACAGCAGAGATAGTTCACCCAGATGCAATTAATGTGAAGACAGTGGGACTTCTTAGGTGTTGTCATGCAACAATACAACACCAAACACTACAGGCTCAGACACTACAGTAAAGCTGAGTCAGCACCTTAGCAGAAGTTCTGCTTAAAGACAGCAGGATGTTGGGCCGACAAATTATTTCACACACACCAATGCATAATAAGGCAGTGAAACATGCACGTTGCAAATGAAATGGATATGTATTAAAACATAAACTTTGTGGCGCTAATCTCAACACATGTTCTGCTTTACTAATCGCAGCATTTGTTGTGTCGCAGAAAAAACCCTCCCCAGGAACTCCGCCTGGATCTTAAATTTAGTATTTCTAAATGACTAAAATATTAAAACTTTGGTTCGGCAACCAATACCAACATGTCTCTTTATATAGAAATATTTACAATATCATACTGTATCAAAAGATTGTCTTTGTTGTTGTATTGCAAATAGCAATATACTGCAACAGTTTACTTTTTGTTTTGGTTTTGTTTTTCTCCTTCAACGTAGACATTTGAGCTGTGACGCTTTTTCCTTTTTAAGAAATGCTTATTCTGACACATCCCAAACTACGGCGAAACCTGTAACGTCAGAGGTGAAATAACTCGCCGCGGTGGTGCGTCTGTCAGATCTTCAACTCGTTGTTCGTCACACGTTTTCAGCCGGTGCAGTGCGTCCTAAACAAGCGCCGCTGCATTTCAACACATGAACAAAAGTGTCCCGTTGGTAAAGAAAAGTTACTTTTCTAGTCGGTTTCACACCAGAAACATAAAGATTGTGTTTGGAGGCAATTTAAGCAGCTCTACTTATAATATGTCCTTTAAAAAAAAAAGCAGGACTGTTCACGTCATCTACTATATGACACGTTGAAGTAAAAAAAAAAACAAAACAAAAAAACATATATAACCATTACACCCCCTTGAAGTCTCATGGGGTGTAACTTCTGTTTTTTTAATGTTACTGCTTTAACCTTGGTATGGCTGTGACTGCAACTTCCCGCATTCAGCTTGCAAAATGGCGCATTAGATGAAGAATTTAAGAAGTTGAGGAACATAAGGTGTCCTCTGTAGTAAACCCTCAGCACGCACATGGAAAATGAAAATGAAAACGGCGCATACAGGATTTTCTGCTGATGTATCGACTGCTCGTTTGTCCTTTTGTGCGATGTTGAAGGAAGGCTTCAACTACAGGTCCTTCACCTCCTGTTTGACACCAACTCTCCATCTGGAATCCAGTGATTCCTTCATAATATACAGTGTTGATTTCATGAATTGAAGTGCTGTAATTATAAGAATGCAGGTTCGTATTAGACCGTTTCTTTTAGCCGGTTGCGCAAATACTGTAAAAAGAAAAAGGTGCCGTTTTTTTGGGGGGGGGTGGTATTTTGACTCTTTGATTTGTCATCAGGCCAACATTAAGACGTTGTTTTATTTCCTGTATTTGTTTTTATGGGTGTACATTTACTTGCTGAGCTTTTTTTTTTTTTGTATTTTATGTGTGTATCATGGTCATTTTCCTGTTATCGTTGTGATGCTGTGAGATGAAAATATTAACTATTTTATTTGTTTGTTTTTTATATAGATACAATGCAGGCCGATACTGTAAAAATTCACAGTTCACAGTGTATGCCAGCTCATAACTCAAGAAAGTGAGATGATGTGAAAGGAAAATGTCACAGGTCAACAAACAAGCAAGCACAGAAGGGTCAAAAAGTGCCTAGACTCAGATTGTACAGATTATTCTAATAAAATGAGACTTATTGACAGATTCTACATGAACTATTGTTTTAGGATATTGAATAGCTAAAAGTAACGATACATTATTAAAGTGTTGTCAGATGACTTCAGTAATTAAATAACTTTAATGGTAAAAATTGTATTTGTTTTTTTTTTCGTTCCTCATTTCCAGCTGGTTCTGTCGTGTTTTTTTTTTTAGTATTGAGGAATGTGTGGAAAATGTATCAGAAAAGGGTCAATTTAGTGTTGTTTTGTTTTTTTATATCAAAGCTCGACATACTGGTATTTTAAAAGTTTTACTTTTAAACAGACTTCAGAACAGTCCTTAATTGCCACATTATACTTCTGAGCATTTTGCAACAAAATCCTTTTTATAAATGTAATCAGCGATTCAGTTTGAAGTCATAACCTGTGATAAAGTTGGGTAAAACTGACAGTATGTGAAGAATTTTATTTTTTATATGCGTGGATCTCCTGTATGATGTTGTATAACCTATTGTAAAAAGGTGTTTCGCTGCCTGCGGAGTGGGCGCTGTCCAATGTTTGGAAGAGCTCGGATGAATGTGATCCTACTAAATCTAAAAAGACGTGTTTTCAAAAACGCTCAATAAAGAGACTTCTCATTATGCGTAAGCGGCCTTGTTGTTACAGTCAATCTGATCTGGTGTAGTAACTATTCTGAATATACTTTTACTCGGGTACAAATTGGAGGTGCGTGTGCTTTCCTTGACTGTTACCATATACTCAAATTAATACATTTTTTTTCCTTTTTACTAATTTTCTGCTTCAGCACATCTCATAGGCAAATATTAGATTCTTAACTCCACTTCACTTGCAAAGTTTAATCTACAGTAATGCATCATATTCTGTAAACTCATCATATATATCTAAGAACAGTATATAAAGGGGTTAAAATGAGCTCAAACCTAAACATGTACAGCAGTAAAATGCAACATATACATTAATGCAGCAGCAAAATTAATCCAAAAACCACATTATAATAGTAAAATACTTAAAGGGACCATTTTACTGCGTAACTTTGACTTTTCATAGTTACATGCTTTTCAGTTATCGTGTTTTTAATGGTTAACTTTTACCTGAAGTGGAGTATTTTTACAATTAGATAGTACTTCTACTCAGGTAAAAGACTGTACTATCATGGCTGTCTTCATTCATTCAACAAGTCGCCGTGAACAATGGTGCAGAGTAGACTTTTAAGAAGCGTAATGAAATCTAAATCATGCGGCTCCATCTTCACGTTGTTAAATAGACACATTACTCTGCAAACCTTGAGTTTATTGCTCAATTATACATGCTAAACTTTTTTTTTTTCTCAAGCGTAAAAAAACAAATGTAAATCCGTTGGTTTTTTTTGGGGGGGTTTTTTTTGCCAACACTGGCACAGTGAGCTGCTAGCCTAGCTTAGCCTCTGTAGCTAATGTAAAAATACTACTTCTAAGTCTTTATTATGTTCTTCTTTACTGTACACAATACGTCGATGTTTGCTTAATACATGCTCATTAAGGCGTTGGGTTCGGTGACTACTAATAGTTCCTAAATATGTACATTTTTAGGTCAGGTCAGGTACACCGCTAATGTATGTCGTGTAGCATAAAGCTAATACAGAAACCAACACACTGACAGCTTCTCGTGTGCACTGCTTGTACATGGACTTTGGAGACTATCAAACACAGGATTTATTAAATTCTTGCTCTTAATGCCCTGCAGTATGTTTTAATTGTCACTCTCATAACATGGTGGACTTGTCCTCATTGCCCAACACTGGACTGGTACTAAATTGTCGTATATAGTCCAGTTCTGGTTTGACCACAGTCAAGTCTATCATGTCCTCCGGCTCGCTTTCCATTCCTTGAGTAACGGCAGTATTAGCAGCGAGGCCCTGAGGCATCGCTTGCTTGAACATTTCCATTGTTGTATATCCACAAGAGAAGGCAAACTGAGATCTCTCAAGGTCTGTCTGTTGTATGTCTGCAGGAGCGTCTAGGACGATGTCTCCAGTTACGTCGTCCGAGTCTCTCTGGATCCAGTCACGCGTCATCTCTGGTACGTCCTCGTCTTCTGCTGGGTTGTGGAGAAGCGGCGATATGAATGGTAATGTGCTAACAGGAACCGCGGCTTCTCTTTCAATGATCTGTAGACTGTGTGTATCCCATTCTTCCACTTTCAAAGTGTCGATCAACTCCAGGAGTTCCTGGTTAATATAAAACAATAACCAAAACATCCCAAGCATAGTATAAGTAATTATACAAACGCAACTAAAACCTTCATGGTCATCTCTGACCTTCATTCACTGACACTGAAAACACAGACACCTACCAGTTCACAGGTCTTGTCTATTTTCTGCATTGCTTTGCTGTTTTCGGGGTTAGGTATGCTCGGCCACAGAACAGCTTTTGCTCTAGATGAAGTGGGAAGGGTAAAGAAGAGTAAACAGATGTTCGGTAGACAGACGTGGTAGGTTTTCAACCATACTTTTGAAGTAGTCACCAGTGTTGTACCTTTTTAATAGCGGAGAACCAAGTGTCAGCACAGCGGCCATAGCAACAAAGATCGCAACACTGACGCCAACGTAGCCTATGGAAAGAAAACATGCAGTTTGTTAAACACGTTTGATACTTTTGGAGCTTAATTAGTATCAGAAAAGTATCATGAATGGATTAACATGACCTTGATGATGTGTTTTAAAGAGGCTTGTAATGCTTCGTACTCCTGATCCTGCCCGCGTGAAACCCGATATCTGAACCTGGTACGCTGTGCCAGTTTTGAGGTCCCCAAGTACATAGCTGTTTAACTCTGGTGCTACTGTGATATCTGCAATCAAAGGGTGACAGGTCTTAAACATACTACTTAAGGTTCTTCAGCGTTGAGGTTGGACAATCATCCCAGGTGTAGAGCTCCCAACTCATGACGTTAAAACTGACAAACCATCTGATTCTCTCCAACTCCATTTGTCTCTTGGTTCAATGTTTGCGTCCACGAACCTCTGGAGATGGCAGAACCGAGAGGAACCCACAGAGTGAAATGCGTGAGAGCTGAACCTTACGAGTTGGTAGTGAGTTGCTTACGGGTGGATGACGCTTACTTTTCTCTGTGTGAGCTCTCCTGTCGTGGTACTCGGCGTAGTGGATTACATAACCCAGTAGAAAACCTCGGACGTCTTCCTCTGGGATGGGCGACCACCGCAGCGCCACAGAATTCAACATCACGTTGTGGCTGGTGATGTTTGAGGGAGCACTGACGGGGGCTTGGAGTACAAAACATCAGAAAGTCACGCAATGTACTGTAGTAGTGATAAGAGGGAACTAAATCCAAATGCCCCCGGACGTGGACGGTACACTTACATCCTTCTGTGAAATAGAACTGCGTTCTCCCGTAGGTGCTCTCGCTGTTGTTGACATGTTGCAGGTTGCAGGGGTCTTTGTTTGGTCGTACGTGCAGAGTGAGACTGTACCTCTTGTAGGGCTCCAAAGACTCTGGGGTTTTTCCAAAAAACAAATGCATTATATTGCAAATATAAAGTACAGAAATATATTTCATCATATGTGAAATGTATACGCACCTGGCAAACCGGAAAATGTCTTATAATTTTTGATATTCTCAAAAAAGGACATGTATGCTGCTTTGCGTCCCCTCTCGGTCCACTCCACGGAGTAGCAGACGTACTGTTTGACCAGATGATCTTTCCAGCGGACAGTAAAAGACGCATTGCTATGAGCTGTCACATTCAGCTGCCCAGCCTCCGAGCCTTTGAAAACAAGATCACTTGCTTAACACAACCTTATATTCCTGTGGGTTTTTGATGTGCACACGAGGACTCACTCCGCACGTCTTCTCGCTCCTTTATCGTCCAGCTCAAGGCCGGGGAGGTGCTGGCGCTGTTGAAGGCTCTGATGTTGACTTGATAAGCTGAGTAGGACAGAATCAGTCTGATCTCGGGCTGAGTGGTGTTCATCTGCTCACAGGGAGGCTCTCCTGACGCTTTCCCAACGGTCACATAGAAGCCATCAAACATCTCTTTTGCAGCCAACTAACAAATAGGGGCATTGTTTTACAATAATAATCTTTTATGGCGATGCAGACTAACGTACGTATACACATATATATATATATTATTTGTCGACAGAAAATCAGACAGTTCTAATGCCAGGTGTGAACCCATCGAGATCCGATCACTCAGGTCTCATTCGGATGTGGTCTGGGACGCACATGGCCTCCTTCTCTAAACAGTGTGAACATGAACGCGTCCTTAAAGGACTGCCTCCTGGGCTGATGTCCTCTGTGTAAGGTGAGCTCAGCGCGACAACGGTGTCACATTAAAGCGCTTTCAAGACACCTGGAAATCTCAGAAAGACCGCAGAAATAGGTGTTTCACGCGTGTACGAGGACGCTCCGACGCAGGACCCAGAATGTCCACAGTTTGCGTAACGCACGTGTTTTAAGCAACTTCAACCATCACTGAAGCGTAAGTCATGTGAGAGAGTCGCCGAAACAAATGCGTTGATTCATTCCCAGCGTCGACCTGCACGCAGTGGGAAACATCCAAGAAAACATTCCACCTTAAAAGCTGCTTGTCGTTTTTTTTTTTTTCTTCTTTTTCTTTCAGCTGCACAGTGAGTGGAATTTGCAAAGAAACATGACACTGTTTAGCTTGCGATGAAAGCTCGCACTCTGTTTTAGTCTCCAGATGAGCCGCGCCGGGGACAGGTTTTACCGGCAGGTGTGAACAGACGCGCGTAGGGATCGGATCGCTCAGGATGTATGTCGATGGCAGGTGTGAACGGGACCAGAGGATACACTGTACGTACCTTCCAGGCGAGGGAGAGCAACCGGCGGCCTGTTCTCTTTGCAATGTCAGCATCCTCCAGGTCGGCGAGGACGGGCCGTGCCGTCAGCTCTGAAGGAAAACTTCATTAGACAGTTGTATTTACTGTGAAATGAAATCAGCAGTGGTCGCACAAGCAAAGCAATTTGACCGTGTATTTGATCACAGTTAGTCCGTGAATCAATCGGAACAGTTTCATTTCCCGACGCGTTAAACAGACCTGGTGGGACCGTGTACGTTTCACTCCACGGACACTGTGAACACGCGGCGTCCGTGACGCACTTGATCTGTACAATGTAGACCAGCGATGAGTTGACATTCTCCAGTGTGCATCTCTTCTCTTTTTGGTACCGCACAGACAACTGTGAACGACATGAAACCGAATGAACGTGAAGACCCTTTAATCACGTACGTTTCCGTTTCAGTGACCCTTTAAAAGGTTGCTGAAGACACTGTACAGTCAGAAAAATAACCCTGATAATGTCACCACCAGAGTATGGAAATAGCCCCGAGACTGAAAAGCTTGATTTTCAGTAAATGTATTCTTCCAAAGACATTTTGAATACTAAAGATTTGACACGCTGTTGTTAAAATACGCTGCGTAATGGGTTGATGAAGCAGTGTTTAATTCTAACCTCTTTCCATAACAGGCTGCCCAGTGCTTTGTATCTCACTGTGTAATACTTAATAACTTTTTTTTCCGCGTGTTGCCAGCTCACGTTCACGTCCACTTTTCCAGAATGGCGGAGAAAAGTTGCGTTATGTGGAGGACCGCATCGAACTGAAATGTGAAAAAAAAAAATTATTTGAGGGGTTTATCGTCAAAAAGGACACGAGAAGGAGAATGTCTTTTTTGTTGTTGTTGTTGCGTACTCACACAGTCTTTCTGGCGACCCTCTGAAAACGGCTTTTGTGCAGTTCTTCGACTCGGTGTCTTGAAAAACCTGAGCCGTCAGGTTAATGCTTTGAAAAATCACGACCTTTTCGGAGCTCCCCGTGAGTTTGTCGTGCACTTTGCAGTACTTTGCGCTTCGAGGAGGAGGAGGAGGAGGAGGGGGGGGGAGAAGAATTAGAAGAAACTGGTGTCAGGCGCGTTAGATAAGCGTCAGCAGCTTGGATAATGAAACCAGTTGCAGTTTTCTCACTCTTGCTGGATGATGAGTGTGTACGTCCCGTTCGACGTGCGGTTTCCAGGTTTCCACGCGCATCTCCAGGTTTTCCTCCCGGCTAATTCCCGTTTTCGAAAGCAGTCTAAATCGCGAACTCCATCTAAGGCGAAAAGGAGGCAGTGTACCTACTAGTTAGGAGTGGAACAAAAAAAAAAAAAAAGGACTTCTTTTTCAGATCGCTTTTCAGATTTTACACCTTACGGTTCATCAGATTACTCAAGTTTCATTACCTGGGTGAAAGCCGCAGTTCTGCTCTGCTGATGAAATGTCCTTGCAGTTCACTGGAACATAGTATTGATTTAGTATTAAACCTGATCAGGATGTTGCAGGGCGTCGTTTTCTCAGTGCGTGTCATTTTTTTTTACAAGAAACACTCATTGTAGGGTCTTTTTTTTAAATATAAGATCTGTCGTTTATATGTCAGTGTAGGCCTATTCTTGCAGAAAAGCCTGCAAAAAAACAAAAAAACAAATCGATATGCACACAAGTTGGTCGTTATTGTGAAATCAACCCAGACAGATTCTGGGTTAGGTGGAGGGGTCTTGGTCTTCTTCAGTCTTCACCGGAGCTCGCTGGACATTATCCTGCTTATTACATGCCTATTTATTAAAGAAATCAACAATTTGACACAAAAAAAATATTGATATCATAGGAGATCATAGGAGATCATAGGTCCTAGGGTTGGAACTGTGCGTAACATAGCAATGAATGCAGTCAGGACGACCAGTCAGAATATAATATATAATCATCTGAAATAATATTGATTAATGATATGATGACAAAACGTTGTGATGAAAAGTAAAATAAGCCTACCTGGTGCTCGGGAGGAAAGTGTAGTGTAATGAGCGAGGATCAGACCTTAAATGAGAATCAAAATCCAACGTGATTCAGAAAAAGAAAGTAGCTTCATTCAAAAAAAAAAAAAAAAACCTGCTTTGAAAACTCAACACATAAGACTAACAGATAAAAAAGCCAAAACCCTAATAAACTGTGACATTTGACTTTCCCTTCTAAATAATCCACAAAAGACAAGAAAAAAAAAAAAACTTACCGAGGGTGAAGAAATACAAATGTACTGCAGTGGAAGGACATTCTGAGTGTAAAAAGCCAACCCGTAATCCACAGCACACCATGTCGCCTGGGACTGTGGGACTGACTTGAAAGACTGAAGCGACAGAGTGACTTTGAGGCGATCTCACACCCACAGTGGGTTGTCGTCCACGTTCACGGTGCACGCTGCTCACGGAGAGTAAAGGAGAAGGAAACGTATAGGACAGTTGTAGGAGGTGGAGACATCTACCACAGTTCACAGAGATCACAAAATAACAATGGTTTGTACTTCTTCTTTCTACAAATAGAGTTCAGTTTGAAACGAGAGGCGGAACCACTTCGGGTGAAAAGTCGTGTATGAATAACACACGTTTCACTGTGAATCACGGGTTAACTCGTCGGAGGGTTTCTGTTTTCGACAGTAGTTTTTCTTAAAAAAAAAAAAAAAAAATCTGAAAGGGTTTCAAGGAACCGTGCTGCACACCTGACGAGTTGTCCTTTATTTGAAATGACTGTCCTGCCCACGCTCCCTGCAGACGAATAAAATGAGTTTGAGTAAAAATACACTGACAAGTATTTTAGTATTCGTTAGTATTCGTTAGTATAGTGTGCGCGTATTCGTTTAAATGCCCCGTAGGTGTTATGCGCTGCAGTGAGTTGACTAAAGTGCCGCATCTAAACATGGTCTTGTCGCGTTGCCGTGGCTGCAAAAACAAACAAACAAACAAAAAAACAAACAACAACAACAAAAAAAAAAAATCTAAAGCATTACATTTTGAACACGCTCAGATCATTCGTGAGTTGTGTTTGATAATCCTCCCGTGGTGTCTGGGAAACGACCACTGACTCAAATCACCGCTCTCGCTTCCTGCACTTAGAAAGGTCAGTAATTCATCAGAACCAGACACTATCTGCTATCTGAACCACCTGGACTGACTTTAAACTCTAGACGTCTGTGATGATTTTTTTTTTTTTTTTTTTTTTTATGATTTTGAATACTTGTCGGCACCTCTTTGGGTCTAAGAGTCTCTTATTTTTTTATTATTATTATTGATACCTGATCTTGAATCTCATCGTGTGCAGTTCGAGAACACAGTCGTGCTAAACTTTGTACTGATGTTGTTTTAAGGGGAGAGGCGCTTCATGCTACACGTTCCTCCTTTAGCGGTGAACTGTAAACACACAGGAAGTTCACACCTCGCTGCCTTCAGCTACAAGACCGAGAGAGAACCTCGCTTATCACCATCTTGACCTGAACACTGCGCCTGATCACCGTGGAAGCTGCAGGAAAGAAAAAAAAGGAAAAAAAAGTTCCATTTTGAGATTCGTCTTTGCATCTTTAAGTATTCTAATATAAGATGATATAATAATAATAATAATAGTAAAAGGTCAGCGGAAGAGGACATGGGTGCTGTTTGTGCCACTGGTGCTGATGATAAAGCGGCCTCACTAACCTCATGTTCTGCTGCTGGTTAGAAGATATTCCGATCGGGGGAACTTTCAACAGGTTCAGGTTCACTCAAAAGGGATGATTAAATTAGAAAAGTTCTCTTTTAGATCTTTGCCACAGGAAATCAGTTTCCGCTGAGCGAGTCAATGCCTACTCATGTTCTTCTCATGCGCAGATTTCCCTCGACTCTTATCAGGCTTGAGATCAGCAATGTGCCGTAACTACATTTGCATCCTACAAGACGCGAAACGTGTGGGTTCGTCTCTGCGATGCTTTGATGAAAACCCTTTGGTGTTTTTTTTGTTTTTTTGTTTTTTGTTTTCACAGTCAGCTCATCGTCTATAGTTAACTCTGTCTACACAGAACCACCAGCATTGGTCGTTGCTTCGTTTGCCACGACGGGCGGCGCGAAGCAGTGTCAATTATTAATAACGCATTTTGCGTGCAAGTTGCGTTGAAGTGAATTCACCTAGAAATGAACCCGGAAATATTGTTAAAATCGCCCCCTTCTGAAATCCGTTAAATGGAAGGATGTAAAATGCGTGTTCATTCACCGGCTTGTTGCTGGATATTTATTTTAAACTGCATGGGAATTGCAAAATGGAGTGAAAGAAGAAGCTGCGGAAATGATTACGATTAACATCAATTAGCAGTTCTTTTACAGGACTGAAATCACACTCCACTCCCACCCATTTATTTTAGTGTCTTATTCTTTATTATCTTCTCTCATGATTTCATGTA
>JAPQRN010000005.1:24737250-24749054 GCA_037367275.1 Coranthus polyacanthus
TTTTTTTAGATTTCAGGTCAAGGCACCCTACAAAGGATTGTCCTTAGTTTTCAGTAACTGTGCAGAAATTATGAGTTGTCCCATAGAAAAGCAGAGGGTGTTTCCTTCCAGAAAACTGCTCTGCTGAGCCATGTATATCCTTGTATTCTCATGGAGGGCCTCTCCCTCGCCGCTGGACATTGTTATGTAGTCTCTGCCTCATGCAAGGTCATTATCCTCTGAGAATACAATGGGCTGGTGTAATGCATCATAGTGAGTGAGTTACACTGTTATGAGAGGAAAAAAGTTGAGGTGGCTACGGATGGTCACCTATTGCTCAGACTGTCCGATAAAGAAAATGTTATTACGTTTAAAATCATCTGCAACCAGTCATGGGTATGGAAACTTGGCAAGCGTAGGAGTGAGACGCTGGGTCATAAACTACATTTTAGAGTTAGTTTTGATCTGAGCCGTAGTTATACACATCCCCAGAATTCCCCTCCTAAATCATTCGAGGAGTTGAGTTTCTGCACTTCATGTCTGGTAACTGATCACTGGTAACATAGCATTAGTGTACAAAACTCTCTGCGTTCCTACCAAAATTATCCTGTTCACTTCCAACTGTCTTTTTCAGTTGCAGTACCCCTGCATGAATACATAGTAAGAGTAGTTCATTTTCATATTTCTGCAGTGTTCCTTCCATCTGTTCTTCACAACACACTGATGAGCACAAACCAATGAATGACTGACTTTGTTTGTGCTAACAAAACAAAGAAGAAAAGGATTTATATGTTGAATGTTTTCCTTACCCTCATATGCTTATAACTCAAAAAAAGAAACCTTAGGTTCATCTATCTAACCTTCTGATTTTCCCTTTTTTTTTCTCTAGTTGGACAACATCCTATACCCTCCTTCAACATCCTTGAGGAAGTGCAGTAATCCAGAGTTGACCATTGGATTAAGTCCTGCTCTCAAACTTAAGCGACATCTTAGTGATGATGGGAAACACGTTCGCAGGAGGAGCCTAGGCGGAGGTCTCACAGGTAACGAAGCTGTGCCTGCCGGCTAGTTGAGGCAGCCTCGCTCGAGCACGGCAGTGTATTCATCACATGACAAGCTCCTCTCATTGCAACATAAATCAAACACACCCTCTTAACTGTTACTCTGAGCTAGTGCTCTGTCATGCCATTCACCCGACAGCTATGCTGCGGCTCACTGTTGGTAGAGTTGATATATATTTCAGAGCCCACCTCCACCTCAGCATCCACCTGTGGGTTCGGATTCTGACCTCTCCACAGAGCCAAGGTCGTATCATTGCTCCCCACACTTCCTGGCAGGTTAGCTTGCTATTTCCTTGTGGGGAACAAGGAGGTCAGAGGCTAGATGCCAAACCTTGCTGCACACGTTCTACACTTACCTCACTTCACATGAATTGTACGTGTGCTCCCGACTGAAATAGATTTATGCACAGTTGAGGTCAGAACTTTACATACACCTTGGCAAATACAGTGCATTCAAAATCTCAGGTTTTCACAATTCTGAACATTTCATGTCAATATATATTCTCTTCAATGTATTCCATCCCTCTGTTAGTTCAGTTAACCCAACCACTTTATTTTGGTGATGTGAAATTTCAGAATAAAAGCAGGGAAAACTTTTAATTTCAGTTGTTTTGTTTTTTTTAAACGTTATGACATTCTTGGAAGGTCGAAATGATTCTCTTTGTAGGGAAACTACTTGTGGTAATCATCTTCACTCTGGCCATCAACAGTGATCCGTCATTGCCGATAAATTAAAGGGTCATTTTATCCATTTTCCTTTCTGCCTTCAGTTGTGTCTAGATATGGAAGTATTTCTGCTTTTATTTGCTGTGTTTTTAAGATCTCAAAGAGACTTATGCCACCACCCACTACACAGAAAGCAGCAGGAATTTTGATTGTGGAGTTCAAAGCATTGAAAAATGACTTTTCCAGAAGCTGCTCTTGTTGCTCAGGATAATCAGGATAATCCAAAGACCCTGCTGTGAATAGTTTTTTAAATGTTTCCTACCTTTTGTGGGGGGGAAAAAAGGTTTCCAAGGACATGTTCTGAAGCCAAACTGTTTTATATTTATGACTGTTTTCAGTTGCAGAAAGTAGTCACTTGGTGATAAACAGTGGCCATCTGTCACTTAAACCTGGCTTTAAAAAGAGAGGGTTGTTTAAGGAATGCAACAATGACGGTATCGAACTTGGCTGAACACCATTTAAAAACTTTATCACTGTAATCGTGCCAGTAAGAACACATCATCATCTGCCAACACCAGAGATGAGACCCAAAATCCACATGCATGACTAGTTGGCATCCGCCCGTGTATTCCTCTCCATTCTTTTATCTCGACTACCTCAGCTAAGCTTTGTCAAAACCACAGGCATTGGTAAAGCATGGGTTGTTGTTAAATGTTATCCATTAGGTTTTGAACAGGTCCACCTTCATTTACAGCCATACCTTTGCAATAGAATAAAGGAAGAATACATAGCTAATTACTTATCAGACAATATTTTGGTGTGATATAATACAAAAACACTGTGTATCTGTGATTGGTAATGTGTGTGGGAGCAAAAAAGCTGACACTTTGAAGCTGTCAAAATCCTTTGCGAATCTGTGATTTATATAAGTGGTTAAAATAGAAAATGATACAACCTACCTGACCATACTAAATAGAAATACAATGGCTTAAAGATGCAAGAACATGTACAGCTACAAGTCCTCTTTATGTCTTAGTTTCAGCAGCAAGGGATGTGAAACACAACTATTATTAAATATAGACCACGGTCTGTCTCTGTTCGGAGGAGGAGTGGGTTTCTGGATCGTAAGATAGATATATGCTTGAGGACAGTTACGTATAAACATGTCTTTCACACATGTCTTTTATTTGCAAGCATTTGAAAAATATATATATATATGAAGCACTTTCACCTCACTGATTAAGATGCTGACCTTTACACAGTCAATGACAGATTGTGTTTCCACTGGGTACAGTGTGGAATGAATGCATTACCTTTTTATTTGCTTTACAAAACGAGATACACAAATACGCCGTGATACACCTCAAGAAAGTCGACTGTGTTTCCAGTTTGAGGCAGGATCTGATCGACCGGCTTCTCTTCCTCTTGTTGATTTAAAAAAAATATAAGATTTCATTATATATGCTTTTAAGCTGTTTCTATGAAAAGGAGGCACTTTTTGTTTTGTCAGATGAATATATTATTTATCATAGTCCTGAATTCAGCAGCCTGATCCTGCAAATACCTGGCTGACAAGATAAGCAAAAAAATCATTCGGCATTTTGTAATAACACACTTTTTAAGTGTTGATTAGTGCCCGGAGAGACATTTCCTTTATGCCGGGATGTGATGGGCTCTAGTGGGGAAAACATTTGCCGGTAAGGAAGGAAGGATTACAGTATTCCCTCCTCATCCTGTTTGGTCTACCTTTAATTCTTTTTTTATTTTATTGCAGGGCGGCTGTGAGGATATCTAGCAAACTGAAACGTCAGACAATGTAATCTTTATCCGTTCTCGTTTTTCTGCACAAGGAAAAAAAAAAATAAGAGAGGGCTGGTTTATAGTGCCTCATTAGTAATGTGTATCACATGCAGCAGAATGTTAAATGAAGAGCCTCAGATTAATGCTAAAACACTACGGATCCAGCACCAGAGCACGAAAAACAATTGATGTGATCGGAAAAGACATTCAAAAAACCTAATAGCACTAATGTCATAAAAGCATAAATTGTAATCCTGTAAGTAGTAAAAAAAAAATATCCAATGGGATTGAGATTCATATATAGTGCATGGTTCATTTCATAATGAATCTTTATTGCATATTTATTTATTGAGTAAATAACATATTAGCTAGTGTCACAACATTATACATTACATTTGAATCCAGCTGACATCTGCTTAATGTCAGGCTCCGACAACAGTTCTTTAATCCCAGACAAAACTCACAGAATACAGAATGGTGTGAATGGCTGTTATCTTTTTCTTCCTCGAGTCTTCAACAGGAAATTAAAATATACACGTGGTGGATAAAAGATTACACTAATACAGAGGATTTTTTTTAGTAACTCAGATGCTGAGGCTTCTCCTCGAGAGGACTCCTAGTGCCATCTAGCTGCCATGCTTGGTACCTGACTGACTGGACCTTTTTTTTTTTTTTTTATTCACAACATTCTCACATGGTGTTTTTAGTTATACTCACTTTATATTCAGGCACTTTGTCATAGTTTGAGGTGATGGCGCTTGCATAACGCTGGGATGGTTGGGATTGGCAGTTATCTCTTAATGGGCTTTTTACTTCCGGCCTAATTTAGCACGTAGGTCTCCTGCCTGTACAGGGTCATGACCTTTAGCCTTACAGACCTAATGAGGGCAGACAGCTGGGATTATCTGCTGCTTCGGATGTGTCGTTTATGCAATGGCTATTACAGTATTCACAAATTATGACCTGTCCCTACTGAGTTTACAGTAGTAAAGCTTTTTGACTGCTATATGTCTATCCCTTTTAAATTAAACCCTGATCCTGTTGTTGTCCTGCAGGAAAGTACCTTCTACTACCCACCAACGCCCAGCAGACGCTGACAGCATATCAGCCGTCATCGGAGATCTCTAACCTGCTTCGCGTGTGTTCCCTCAACCTCGGAAAGTCTGACCCCTCCCTCACATCCAGTCTGGTGAGCGCTTCCTAAAATTTGCATAGATTAATTTTAAAGGCTTATGCACACCAACATGCCATTTGTTTTTTTTCCTATTCACATTTCGGCTCGTTACCTGTGGAATCCCTTGTTTAATAAGCGGCTCGTATGTTATTGTTCATGACCTATTTGTCACTGCTGCGGGTTTATAAAGCACTTGGTTTCATTGCTTTGAAAAGTGCTTTAGAAATGGCTTTATTTCCGGAGATACAAAGTATTGCCAGCCACACAGTATGAGTGTTCCCATTCATCATATTTTCAGTGAGGCAACAATTTTGAAAATGAATACCAATTTGAGTTACTGGATTACATGGGCTATAAATCAGAATGCCCCTGTGACGGAAAAAACGAGGCGGGAATAGATAAACAAAATGTAATTTCAAAGGTCCCAAATGAATGCCCCCTTCAAAGCGAATGAAGTCATGAGCACAGATGTGACCTTCAGCCTGGTCTCACCGTGTTTCTTTAGATGGCATTGGCAGATACTCTG
This sequence comes from Coranthus polyacanthus, assembly GCA_037367275.1. Taxonomy (NCBI): domain Eukaryota; kingdom Metazoa; phylum Chordata; class Actinopteri; order Kurtiformes; family Apogonidae; genus Coranthus; species Coranthus polyacanthus. The sequence continues at coordinate 24,742,457 of JAPQRN010000005.1, forward strand.
ATGGACTTTATCCTGATCTTGTCTAAAGTGCGAGACGGAGAAAAGAAACCAGAAGCACGGGCTGTTGAGCAGTGAGTCATTCCTGGTGTCTGACTCGTACTGGTTAGAGAAAAGGTTAATTCAGTATGAAACGCGTACAGCTTGTGTTTGTGTGTGTGTGTGTGTGTGTATATGCACCTTTACATGTATGTGTGCGTGACGTGTGCATTACTCAGACGGCTTATCTCATCACGGTCACCCTGTTCCCTCTGACAGCATAACGCTCTCACCGTAGTATGAGATGCTGGTGACTGATTTTTTTAAATATAGACATCAGGAAAAATAGGGAGCTTGAATCACAGGTGATTTTTAATGCTCCACTTGATATAACCACATACACAGGTAATCTGTGTAATAATAACCGTGATCGGCTCCTCGTATCTCGACTCGTTCTCCACACTGGAGGGCGCTAGTGCGTTTCAAGTATTTGGAAATAAAGTGCATGTATCCTTGTACTTGCAACAGTCACGAATTAATCCTTTTAGTAATTGTGCCAGGCAGAGTGAATAAATACATCATGTTCTGTGATGTAATTGTCATCCAATGGATAAGTCATGTAATCGTTTTGTAGGATTAATTTAAATTAAACAGCTTGATGAGCTGGATGACTGTTTAACGTCTACTTACCGAATTTTGGTATATTTGTGTTTTCTTTGAATGCCTCACCGATCTCTATATGTAGGTGACAGAAAGGTGAGGCATGAGATCAACGACACAGCACGCCGGTCACAGTTCTGTCATGAATCATGAGATTCATCTGGCTCAAGTGCGCCTCAGAAGGGCATTTACATGTTGAGGGTCTTTTGCTGCGTTTAGTTTCTGACACTGCATGATGAAATAAATCGTTTGAGGTCAGGTTAAGTTGTTGGGGAAATGACACGAGGTGAGGTGAGCACTGTTCAGGGATAGTTTGTTAAACACAAGCTGAATGGCTGATGTGTTGCTACGTTTCAACGGTATCTTTCAGAGTCAGCTGCACTGACACCTCAGGGGTGCATCTACAGCCACTGTATTATCCTGCCTTTAGAACGGCCTCAGAAAGGATGGTGAATTGGCTGACCTTGGGAGAGGAGTGAAAGACACAAACACATTAGCTTTTACTCTCTGAATAGAAGCAGCTTTTTTTGACTCGGTCCTTACTTCTCAGTTTTAAAAATGTTGGTAATTGTGAATACCCATTTTTCCTCCGTTTGGAAGGAATTTGACCCTTTTTATGAAATTAAATATTATAAAATATACGAAACATTTTTCCAACACTTCAATTATGTCAGTCAGTTTTACAGACAGCATGGCATTTGTCAAAATGATGGCAGTGCTTCGTTGAAACACACAAATTTTGGCCTCACTAACAATGAATAAATGGACCGCTGCCAGCGTACAGATTGTGTTGCTGCATCTCATGTGCTGAGCCTGAGATTGTTGTCAGTTCTAACCACAGTCAAATTTAATTTGGCATTTATCTCCTTGTCTGATGAAATTGAATTGGCTATTGGATTTGGTTAGTTTATTTAATTTTGAACTGTAGTTGTTTTATGCTTCAGGCTACGTTTTCTTATACTAGAAATCGTACAAACATGACAACATTGTAAATAATTAATTGAAAGACTTAAAGAGAAGAAAGTGTAGAGCTTTATTTGGGATTTTTTTTCTTCATTACGTAGGGCCAGCTGGGCCAGTACTTTATGTTAGCTCACATCACAGCTCTTTGGAGATATTTCAGACCCCAAAGAATTTCTTCAGTTCAAAACTCTCTGCAAAAAAAAAAAGCTGCTAGCACTGAAATTTTCCATTAAAACTAGAATGATGAAACGGCTGTATTTGCTTCCCGGACCATGGACATGATCTTTGTACGTGTTCTCACTGCTGCTTTGACATTAAATGATTGAATGGACTTTTCCACTGAAGTCTCACTACTTTTTTTTTAAACCACTAATGTTACATTTGATTGATGAAAAGCGGAAACTAAATTGTAAAACTTAGTTTCACCTGTTGTGACTTACTTTAATGTAATAAACCTTCTTATACCTGGGAGTTGTGACGACTGCTGACCACTAATGACTCACAAGTCTTTATTTATTCAATTAAATGTTTCTCTTTGTTAGGTTTGAGTTACTATCGCAAACTCCCAACGCACTTCAATAGGTTTATAATAAGTGCAATAGCTGCTTTCAGTATTCTTAGTATAAATCCAACATTTTCTATATTATCTGGTTTGAGATCCCTCTGGTTCTTTCGGCATGCTTCTCCCTCCTTTGCCTCGCAGGGCTCCTGTTATTGCTTTTTGCCGCCTGCTTTTTTTCTCCCCTATGCTCTTCCATTATGCCCCTGGGTGTGCATGGCTCTTTGAGTAGTATGGAACATCTCTCTTGACTGTGATGCTCTTTGGCAGAAAATCAATATTTCACTTCTGGTGTGATATGGAGATAAGACTGTCATAATCCTGATGTTGTGCCTTTGTGGACTCTCATTCTCCCTCATAATTGTAGTCAGTGATGTCCTTTACTGATATCATTGTTGCTTGAGCAGTTTTGTTGCTGCAAAACAGAAAGTAGCATCTAGAGAAGTTACCCTGATGCACCTTATCGACCTGTTTGTCCGTGGTCACTGTCTTTGCTCTGGTGGGTTTTGTTTGTAAACTGTATCCACAATTGAATTTTTATATAACGTATGATATTGTTTTGTGTAAATATACAATAATGCCAAGGGGTGTGTGTGTGCACACATACAGTACGTGCAACATTGTGCTGTGTTTATCAGGTCTACAGAGTGGCTTTTTAAACATACTGGCCCTACACAGTCCACAAGGCATGTCTTTCTTCACACATGGCTGTGATATAAATGAAGCTGTCACTCTAGATGAAGTAGCTGCATTTGAGACGTTCAAAGTCTGCCATACGTGCTCGTTGAGATCCATTTTTCTCAGTGCTTGGATTCAAATGTGATCTGTGTGCTGCACCGTGTGGCTTTGTGTTTCTTTCGAACTGAATATTAATTGAAGAGAAGCCTGTTGGATTTTCCAGTTGGACTAGAGGTGACATTATTTTCATCTTATGAATTCACACATTTACATGGTTCTTCCAGTATATCTAAAAAAAAAATTGGAAACCAGAGGGTTACTGAGAGTCATGTTTCGCAGCTATTGGTTGCAGTTGTTGTCAAGGTTAAAGATGTGCCTCATCCATTGGGAGGCTGGCTGTGCAGGGTTGTATAATGGCTGGATATTTTCAGCCCTTTGGCTTTGTACAGATGGATTCTTTGCTCTGCTTTGTATGGAGGGGATTGACAGAGCTGTGAAACCTTGCCTCTTTCTTTCCTTACCGCTCTCTTCACAGGCCATATCCCTCCTCTGCCTGCCTTACATCTGCAGGTTGCCTCTTGGTCTGATAAGCTCAGGCAGAGCAGAGGCTGTGGGTCACTCAATCAGCACTCCCTGCATGCTTTCAGTGCCAACTCTCCCTTTTTTCTCTAAAGGCTGAGGAAACAACCTCAGCTGCCCACCTGCCAGGAGCAAATGAGTCACCAGCAACCCCTGGACATTTCCCAGAGGCTATCCTCTGGACCAGCTCCGTGGCCACCGGCGTGAGCTGTCCGCCTTCTCGGCCGTTTTGAAGTCAAACTCACAGCTTTTTCTGTATTATCTGGTTCGAGATAGATATTTTGTCTTTATTTGCACAAAGACCGAATAATGTGTCATTAGCGTCATTATTCTTGCTATTTTCATTCATAGCAGCAATAGTAGTATGTTTCTGTTAGAGCTGCACTCCTAACATTGTATGCAGTTGTAAATATAGTGGCTTAACGCTGGCGAATATCTTTATTGAATGAGGGGAGTGACCCTCCCCTGCAGCTCCTCATCTTCATTCATAGCCAATGTGGAAATTTCTTAATTGTTCCTTTAAGCAGCCACAGACTGAGCAGTGACTCGAGACCAGTCGGTCGGACATAACAGGATTCTTTAATTCCCTCAGGTAATCTGGAGGGCATTGTTCAAGCTGAAAAAGTTGACTACTGTAATCCTCGTCCTCTGAGGTCTTAAGGCTTTATTCAAAAACAGCCTGATTACCGACACGCAGACCTGGGCTTTCTACTCGCTGCTTTCTTATCAGCACAGCGGCACAAATGACTGTCAGCACAGCCGCTGCAACAATCCCATCAGTTTTCTGTTGTATGTGTTTCAAAAAAGGAAAACTTGATGTAGTGGTCACCTGTCTCACAATGCTACGACCCTCCTTCACACAACGGAGTAGCTAGCTGTCATTCCTGACCATACTCGCAAAGAGAAATCATTTGAGCTTGGCTGGAGATGAGGAGAATGGAATGGGCCCACTTAATATTCACAGAGCAGTACCACAGTGAATGGAAATGAGTGAGAGAGAGTGAAAAAAAAAAAAAAAAGAGAGAGGGGGGGGGGGTATCTCACTGGACTTGTGCAGACTCTGTGATCTGAGACAGACACAGAAGAAACCGAGAAGAAAGAGAGAGAGACAGAAACTTTTTATCTGAGGACAGACTGATTGGCTTAAAAAGGGAGGATGTACATCATCTGGGAGGAAAAAACAAAGGATCAAACTGAACCACAGGGAGGAGACAAGACGTATACATCCAGTTCAGTATCAGGATGAACTTTTACACTGGGTTTTAAAGATTAAAGAGTTTTAACTCATTTTAACCTGGGGGATTGTCCTAGCTTAAAACAACTTTTACACCAGTGTTTCCATCTTTTCCAACGGTCACCGTGTCAGATGAGGTGATTAAAGAACCATAAATTCTTGCCGTGTTGTGGCCGAGAGACACGAGAGAGTGCGTTGCTTCTCAACCAATCATCACTTGCCATTTCTCAAGATGTCGAGTGAAGAGATTTCACTGACTTCCAAGAACAAGAAACAAACACTGGCTTCCAAAGCGGTGAGTGTGATACTGGCCCGCGAGGAAGACAGTACGAGCACTTAATCTTCCAAATGCCACGTTTACGAGAAACTCCATTTACGCGTACAGGGTCTCGGCTCGGGGAACACAAACTTGCAATGCAGAACATTTCTGATTGGCCAGTATTTTATTTCAGGCACCATTTTTAAAAAGCTGCAGATACAGTTTTTCATTGTGCTTTTGTACACCGCCTTTAATTTCCTGGAGAAAGCGTGTGATAGATGTGAAAAAAAAAAACTTTTTCGAATGTCATCGGACTAATGCGAGTGATCTCTACAGGCCTTTAGACCGAGGTGGAAACGCAGAGAGAGAATTTAGTAAAAAATAAGTAACAAATGTTCCGCCTTCGTTCTTCTTTCATTTGCTGTATTTACAGGTATAAAGAAAGTCAACCGGTCAACATCAGTCAAGTGAAGGAACCCATCGTCAAAGGTCCAAAAAAAACCTAACGTCGTCCACTATGACAAACTACACGAGATAAAACAATCAGTAGTCTCGCCCATTGTCAAGCCAACCGAATGTCATTTGTGTGATGAATCGGGCTCTAATTGGGCTGAACCCGACATTAGATGGCGCTTATATAGTCATTTTGACATTTAAAGTGACACGCATTCATCTTTGTTTTATGTTGAGCAGCATTTCACTAATCACTGCAGACATTTGCACACCTGCAGACGTTGTGCCGCGTTAATTAGCGTCTCACATTGTTATTTTGATCAAAATTAGGATAAAGTGACGTCACGTCCACGTTGCTGTGGATGATGGAACCGTCACAGGTTTTTAGATGCATCAACGCATCTCTTTACGAGGGTTTGTTTGTCGGTCGGTCTGTCCAACGGAATGACACAAGACTGTGAAATTTAGCACAAATATTCACTTGGACTCAAAGATGAACTGAAGTAATTTTGATGGCCAGACATCCAAGGTCAAGCCCACTGTGATCTCCCAAACGACACATTTTCAGGTTCCTTTTAAGCTCAAAAGTTTACACAAAACTACTCGAATCTTAACTTGCCGAGACTTGCTATAATTTAATGAAACCCAAAGTCATTTATTTAAATGTCCGAAGCTGCAACCGTGAGACAGTTTGATGTTTTGGTTTGAAAAATACAATTAGCCGATTGTCAGAATCGTTACAGATTAATTTTCTTTGGACTGATTACATCCATATTTAAGTGGAAACATGTCAAACATAGAAAGGGAAGAAACAGTATAAAAGATAAGATTATCAACACAGTCCAGAGACTAGTTTCACTCAAAGGCACAAATCTGAACGTCAGCTGAAAGCACTAAAGCCTTAAAACAATGAACTCAACATGTCTGAATGCAACATGAAACGAGCCTTTGCTGAGCTTGTCGTGCTGCAGAGTACAAGCCACCCCCACCCCGCCCCGCCTCACCCCTCCACCCCCGGCACTTCTCAGTTCAACTGCTCCACCATAAAATGGGTCACCCAGTCTTCGCCTTGCAATTAATTCATGTGATCTCTAAGTTGAATGGAAGCGGGTAGCAGCTGTGACTGCAGTGGTGAGGAAGCCAGGCAGAGAAAGATGGGACGCGTCCGCTGCACTTCGACGGCGTTTGCATCCACACCGAGGTCGACTACAGCTAAAGCGATCGCCGAGCTTTTTGT
>JAPQRN010000005.1:24750412-24764620 GCA_037367275.1 Coranthus polyacanthus
CCCCCCCCCCCCCCCCCCCCCCCCCCCCCCCCCCCCCCCCCCCCCCCCCCCAAAAGAAAAACACAGACTGAAACAGAATGCAAAATTGCAGGATCGAATCAGCAGCATGGCACTGGAAACAACTTATTTTCCAAATGCTAATAATTCAGTAGGGTGTGGGGACACTGAGTTAGTGAGAGTGAAGATCTGTGGTCACTTGCTGGCTGCCTCAGAACTCTAAGCTGTAATAGACAGAAGCAGTGCATGAAATTGTAGGAAAGTGACACGGGATATGCAGTTGTGTACAAAATGGGGAAGTGTGGTTGATTTCAAGCATGATAATGATTCAGAATTGGGTTGTTTGGAGTGATGGAAGCCTTCATTAATGCAAATTTGCCCCACAGCGGTTACATTACATTTTCATAGCAGGTTTGAAAGGTCTTGGGCTGCAACATTTTTTTACTTAAACAATACGTATGGCTATTTTTCTCCTCTGTGTGACTCATTGGCTGCAATAAGACCAGGGGGGGGGGTCTGTAACACTGCCTGCTGCAGACAGGATGCCAGATTCATTGTTGAGGTTCAGGTAGAACAATGCTGGGAAGGATATCCTCTCATTTTCATGGTCACCTAGGGTGCCCAAAAAGCGAGAAATGAGTCTTGGGGCTCCCACTTGTCCCTGGTAGCCCCCCCCACCACCACCACCACCACACAGTCACCCCCACCCGTTGCTACGGTAAATTAGAACTGCTGATCGTTTTTCTTCTACCTTATTCTCTCCCTCTCTTTCTCACTCACTCATGCACTCACACACTCTCTCTCTCTCCTCTCTCCATTTCCCTCCTTGACTCCTGAAGTTACAGAGGAGAGGAACAAGAGGAGGTGTCAGCTGACTGCCCCCCTCCAATCAGATAAGTTCTGGTGGAAGTGTTTAGCAGCTGCTAAGATCAGATTTAGCCCGAGGGAGGGAGGGAGCAGGAGGCTGGAGCGAGGCAGTGCAGCATGGCTATGCACCGGTAAGGGAGGCATGAAGTCGGACTCTCTACCATGGACGAGTCTAGTATTCTGAGGAGACGAGGGCTACAGGTAGGCAAGGAAATGCAGCTGTGTCTAAGTGTGCGGTTGTTTTAGCTGCAGGGCGACTTTGTGTGTAATTATGGGTTGTAGCTCCTTCACTGGTTGCAGACCAACAACACACTCAGGACTTTGAGACCTCTCTGTGTTAACACTTGCGGTGTAGTGAAACCAACATTTAGGCTCTGCTCTTGTATGTTGTCTCTCCACATGTGTGCCTGTGTGTCCGAATGTGTGAAAACTGACTACACAGTGTTCAGTAGACGTCTGTGGAGAGGACGAGTCCCGTAACACTTGACTGAATAGATACTTTGCATGTTTCAGTCGTCACTACTTCAGTACAGATGTATAAATAATAGTTCGTGTGGGCATCTATGTATACGGAGTGAGACTGTGTTACTTTTTTAAACAACCTTAGATCATTTATCATATTGGATTTGTGTTTGCTGCTGGCAGAGGGACTGAGAGCTGTGCATTCATGCCTCTAGATTGATTATATTATGTGAAAGGCTTTCTTAAGCTTTATTGACTTTTTATGATAATGTACAATGTAAGGTTTTGGTCTTTCTGTCAAAAAATAAATTGAGACGTAAACTGAGTTCAAGAAAACAGTCATAACAATTGATGGACGTAATCAAATTACTGCTGCCAGCATTCTGCGGTAATATGAGATATAAATGGGATTAAGAAAGAAGCGGATAGTATTGAAATATGAAATTGCCTGTATCTTAAACCACATGTCACATAATTTTTAATTCAACACCTTTCAGATATTATTCATTTCCTTCCGCTGAGCCGGGGAAACTGCACTAGGTGTTAAACTAAACCATGAATTGGACTGGATTTACGATTTTGCGTTCTCTATTTTGGTTGTGCAGAGTAATGGATAGAAATATTTACAGTGAAAGCTTTTTAGCTCCACCAGCATGTGTTCAAACTCACATCACCTTTGTCGTCTAGTGTGTGTGTGTGTGTGTCGTTTGTTTTAGTTTGCGATTTACAGATGAATAAAAAAAAAACAAAAAAACTTTTTTGAAAATGTATTATTTAATGTTTGAATTATTAAGATACTGAACAAACGTTTAGAAAAACGCTAACAGCGCTTGACTTTCACATTCAGTGTTTCATGTCTCAATGTGTTCTTTTGTGATTATTCATCTTTCAGAAAATTAGACAGCAGAAATGCTGACATTTAATTTATGCTCTTTGAATTTTTGAAGGGCTTAATAGGTTTCTCTGTGGCGAGTAGACCAGTAACATTTTCTGTAATTGCATTTATCCGAACCTTCCAAACAGCTATTTTGTGCACAGTTGCCCTAATCTCTCTCCCCCTCTCTGTCTCTGTCTGTCTCTGTCTCTCTGTCTCTTTCTTCCTCACTAGACATTGTAACAGACTTCTTTATGGCAGACTTTATGCTTCTTTATTCAGCTAAACCAAACACAACGGTCGTTCCCGTGGTTAGGCTGCCGTAGCGCTCTAACTTTCAAATTCAAAAGGAAACACGGAAGTTAGTTTGTTAGTCAAATGAATGTCGCTGGTTCAGCTCCACTGTTCCCTTTCATTCTCAGGCCAGGAAGCGATGACATCATTCCAGTTGGACGTTGTTTATGTTGACTGGACTGAAAGAAATGGACTTTCAGCAGACGGTGCCTTTCGCCTGAAGGGAACATATTTCAGCCTTAAATTTACCGCAGACACCTTGCTTCTGTTACATTATCGTGAAAAAGGGGTCGAATTAGAGAATAACAATTTATCCTTTCTGATAGTTACTTCACATTACAGCTTCACAGTTTTGCCTGTTTTCGAAGGCGAAATGTTACCCAAACTACTTCTGCATTCCCTACAGTTTAGCTTTTAATCACATATTTCAACAACTTCAAATATTTATCTTTTTCTGCATTATTCATCAGTTCGCTTTTTGTATGAGAAATAGTGGAGCAAAACTGGCAAAAATGCTTTTAAGAGAAAAGCTTGGAACATGACATTCAGTAATGTCAAAGATATTGGTACCTCGAAAACAGAACAAAGATACCGCGCGTTTGGGTCGATCGTCACTCATGGAGAAGAGTAAGCTTTAGCATGAACGATGAAGCCTAATGAATGTGACAGTGCTTAGATTTTATTTTTAGACTTGTCGAAAACAACCGCAGACTAACAACAAATACGCAGGAGAGTTATTGTTTCCCAGTCTCAGACCCATTAATGAGTTCTCTAAATAAATTGTTGAGCTCAGTTCGTTATGAAACTCTTGTCAGCATGGTCAGCCTCCGGGTTGCTTCACCGCAAACAAATAAAATGGTAATTTATCTGATAAAATGATTAGATGCCTAAAGAAAGCATTCCTGTATCATGCCATTTCCCTTTTTCCTCCGACTGCTTGATTCACTTTTACTCTATCGTTGTGTGGAACTGAAACTGTGACGTGATGCATTTCTGTAATTGCTTTGTCCAAGTAATTGCCTCTGTTCCTACAAGGGAGTGTTTGCAGTTTTAGTTTTGCAGTACGCCCGTAGACTTGTTTCATAACAATCAATGTCGGCTTGGTTTTTTTCCACCTCAATCTACGTCTTTGTGTGTTTTATCGCACGCTGACTTCCATGTTGTGTCATGCACTGGTGCAAATGTGTATGATTGACGGTGTTTTTGAAGCTCTACTGTACATCCTTAGTGATATTCTTTCATGTAACTCTTTAAAAAATATGTTAAGCGCTGTATCTGTGTTATCTGTAATGGTATCTTTGAAGCATGAAAACAATTTCTGTTTCCCCCTCGCTCCCATTTGTCAATTAATTTTGATTTCAAGGATCAGAAGGTTTTGATTCTGTATTGCTGCCATGTTTCCTAATTACCTACAATTTGTAGGATTCATATAGATTTTAATGTTGCCTGTAGCAGCCAGCCGCGTTCTTCATCTTAATTAGGAGCTGGCTGTCTGAAGTTAGTGCATCACGTTGTGAGTTTTACTGTACCTCTGACACAAAGCAGTGCCTCCATATAAAAGGGTAACTATCCGGACCAGCACAGTGACATTGTGTGCCTCTAAAGAGTCATTTGTGTGAAGTGGTGTGACCAGCTGGTGGGATACAGCCTAGCTGACAAAACATGATGGTGCGGCAACAGAAAGCCTATTTAGCCGTAGTAGCTTTAAGCACTATTTATAGGAAAGACTCTTAAATTCTGTTTATATTGATTTGAAAGGAATAAAAAATTCTGTTCTCATAAGAGATGCAGTCATAAAGAGAATTTTTTTGATTTTTTAAAAAAAAAATTTTGTCTGTGCAAATGGGACAACAGTGACAAAGGAACGCCAAAGAAAAGCTGTCTGGGACTGTAATAGTAATGAGTAATAAATGAGAAATGTTTCTTTTGATAAAAGGGCCAAGCGTCCTCTCTGCTGAAGTGTGAGTTTCTATCGGCTCAGACGGCACCTTAGCGATGCTGTGAAGGCGCTCATAAAGGATGAAGTTGTCCTTGTGGATGAATAACCATAAGACGATCAGAGGAACATTTGCCATTTCAGAGAAGTCACATTGAATAGAATATCTCTACTGTGGCTGAACATGTACTGTAGATATTCTTCCAAAATGCACGATTTCTTGCGTTTCAGTATAATTTTTAACAAAGTTTGCATTTCTTCAGTAACAGACACCAAATGTCTTCCACTGAATGTAGCAACCTGCAAGATGTTAAAAGTATGTACAATAGCAGCCTCTGGTGTGGAGTCGAGGAGCTGACTCTTGTTTTATTTTGATAGAAGATGAACATGATGTGAAGATAAGTAAGAAGTAGAAGAATCAAGCTACGTGTAGTCGTCTATACGTTGGTCATCTTTCTCCCTTTTTAATATGTGTTCTTATTTTCTCCTCAATCTCCTAATTCTATCTCCTCTTGGTCTCATGGTTCACGTTACGTATTAACCCCATTTACTGTCATTTACATCTTCTTTTTATTGTTTGCGGTAAAAACCTGACGCCCAAATGAGGACTCGCTTGCATTAGGTTTCAGTTGTGCCAAAATAACGTCGACGTGTTCTGTGTATGGATTTTCCAGCATTCCTTCATGCCGTTTGTCCCGTTTTGCTGCACATGATTACATGAAGTTTCCTTTGACAGAAGTTCCTGATGTCCTAACAGCCTGAACTGATGTCAGACTTTGTTTGCTAGTCTTCTGACATCTCCAGCTGTTCTTCCCTCCTGTTGTCTGCGTTTGTACATAACTTCTGCTGTTTTCACTCGTCAAACATCAACAAACTTTGATCTACATTAAACTGTTAAAAACCTTCATTAACAACCAGTGACAAAAACTAATTGACGAGAAAGTTTGCAGCCGCAATAAATGTGTAAACACAGATGACCAGTAAAATATAACACTTGTTGGGCAGAAACAGAACCTTTTTGTTGTGTGAGATGATGTATGTGACGCTAAAGTCAAATGTTGATGGGTACAGTTTGGCACTGAAGCCTTGTCGCATTCTCTTTCAAACTAACCGTTGTCCATTGATAATTAAAAGCCCTTGAATGTACCTTGTTCATGTTCCTGCATGAAATCGTTCTACTTGATTAATGTCTTCCAGTATTTGACTGTGTCTGGAGCTGCTGCAGTCGTGAGCGTCTTCATTTGTTTGTGTTTTCTGTTTTAGGTTTCATTATCATGTCATCAAAAGAGAGTCTGCAGTGGAAGAGATAATTAAAGAGCAGAGCATGATGTTCGGCGTCGGTCGACTAATGAATCGTTTCCCTGTCTGTAAGGATCGGATGAGTCAGTTGGATTAAGCATTTATGACACCTAACATCCTGCTAGGAACAAAAATGTGGCGATGCCAACAGATTTAATCAGCAAAGCTTTCTAACAGTGTCTGTGTGCTTTGCTGTTGAATCTCCCCCTGCTTGCACAAGAGTCAGGCTGGGCATAACGCTGGGACATATTACTTCAGACAGTAGCTTTGGGTTTACTGATGTACTTGTCACTTTCAGTGTTAGTCTGATGCTTACGTGTAATTTGATCAAAATTCTGGTCACCGGAGGTGTCTTTGTTTGCTTTTTAAGGTCAGTGTTCGCACTTTAGGACAACCTTTAACCAGTTCTATAGTGTATAGTCTGTACACTTGTGCACTGCACATGTGTTTGGAGCAGATAGCTGCTTGCATTGATCTGTCTGACCTCTCCTAATCTCTAGATACACTCGAGGTCTTTGACTTTGAAACAGCATTCAGATCAGATAGCGCTAAGATTTCGTTTTCTGTGAAGTCTTTAATTAATATCATCCTGCTTTTTGTCTCTAACTTAAAGCAGAAAACCTCCGACCGTTGCTCAGCCTCATAAATGTTGAAAATGTGTGACCGTAGTCACTTTGTTTTCTTGAGGCCAAAGTGTGGCCTTGGTTTCTGTGGGTAGTCTTATGTACACTAATCATCACTGTGTGCAGATAAACAGTGGCTGTGTGCGACAGGAAGTTATAACGCCCGTAGCTGGTTCTTCATTCCCCAACAGGTCTACTTTGAGGTACATTGTGACATTGCACATTGTTATTTCTGGTTTCCTGTTTGTAGTATTTTACAGACAAAACACTGAACACTTGTCTTGAGATTTGGTTTCCACTTGCGTCAGTCAAAATTACACATAGCCCAATGCTGCAATTTGAGGGTTGCCAACACTGGATCAGCGTAGCCTCTGATTACAAGGCTGTCAAGTGGATCCGGTCAGTGATCCAGTCTGACGTGCTTGATAATTATGGCAAACTGAACAAGCAATCCAATACAAAAGGACAAATGAGGGGCATTTACCTTGCGTTACACTGATGTCATTCAAGGTGTTGATTAATAACAATGTGACTTAATGTGAGGATGGGGATTTTCCTGCTCGTCAGCAGCGTGCACCACAGTAAAGCCAAGTCCACTTTTGATCTTGAGATGTAGGAAAATCCAAAATAAATCAAGGGGAATTATTAACGAGGGCCTTTTTACGAAGAGCACTGCCACAGCTTTGATGTGGTGTCTTAGAGATGCTGTTGCTAGAAGTCATTGACATTTTTTACCCTGTGGAACAATAAACCGTCTCATGATCACGTCAAAGTTGTAATCTCACATGCACCGATGCCTGAATGTATGAGGTTTACCTTTTATTAGTTCACCAGTTTTATTTTCCCTCGCAGCCTCTTTTGAAGATGATGGCTGTTCCTGAAGTCAATTTGTATTACAGACGGCCAGCTTTTCAACCTATCAATGATCATCAAAAGCTGATGGAAATACCATATCTGTCACATATTGTGCTGACTTAGAAGAGCACAGTAAGGACCTTTTCATTTGTACTAAAAGTTATTCATCTTACTTGATGTTAGTAGTGATAGTAATGTGTTAATGCAGTTGTCGTCACTGTATGTTGAAGTCTGTTTTGAAGAGTTTCTAGTGCAACTGTTTGAGTACATTATTTTAACAAGAGTCTATTTTCTGCGGTGCTGTTCTTCTGAAATGAATGGATTTATTTAATCTCCTAATATCTGTAGGATGAGGGCCTTCTTATTCCTTTTTAGGAAACTAGACAAAGATAAAACCACGCATTGCAGAGAGAGAGAGAGAGAGAGAGAGAGCGCTTGGATTTGGAAACTGTCTCACAACATGGTTTCATTAAAACCACGTCACGCAGTGCACTTTGAATGCACAGTCCGGGATGCTTTCTGCCAGTAATAGACCTCTTTCTGTGCACAAGCTCGACTACTTAGAACGGTGTCAAAACTGTCACACGTCAAAAGTCAGCCAATGACATTTAGTGACGACTTGTAAATTTCTCATGAATACATGAGGTAAAGCGTATTTCAGTTAAACCGACATGTGGGTCTCATTACGTTTCTGTTTTCACGTTGTCTTTGCATTGTTATAAACTTCACACTGTGAAGACGGTGGGTCTCCAATCGCAGTAAGTCATTCCCTGCTGGTAATTAGTGTTGTGTGAACTGTGGTCATGTCTCCCAAGGAACCTCTCTGCCCTTGGTCTTCAGCTGGCAGCTGGGGAAGCCAGACATTAAGCCCTAATTGATAGCAAAGGGAGGGTGGGGGCTTAGCACTTTTTTTTTTCTGCTGACGGGAGCAGCCAATACACACCGTGCGCTCAATGTCTTACACCGTTTTAGACAAAGACCCTTATCAGGTTATTAGACGATAAAATGTGTAATGATCAAAACGGCGAGAAAACGCATCCGTTGCCTGGTTATTTATCGGTGCTGTTGTACAGAGAGAGCACAGATCCACCAGGGAGACTTTTGTGTTTGTTTCTTGCCACTGACAGAAGAGCACAGGGAGGCATAAGGATGTCAACTGCAGTAATTAAACAAACACTACCTTTAACTCCACAGGGATACGGTGATCTCTACAAGGTGTGCTTGTCTGTCACTGTGACTGATGTTGGTCTTTGGCTTGCATGGCCGTCCATGTGGCACTGACACACGAACAGATGCTGCAGCGGCACAAACGTTTGTTGTTTTGTGCTCATCTTTCTGAAAGCTTCTGAGGCAGACGAGGGAATATTTTCTTTAGAGTTCTTTAATCAAATATGTCATTAAATTTCTTTGGGGAGTTGAACATTTTTTGTTTTTTTTTGTCTACATGTCATTGTTTTTGTCTACACTCCGTCGCATCTAGCACCGGGAGATATGCCCGAAAATGTTTTTTGAGTTTTATCACCAGTTGACATTGGTAATTATCACTTAATATCAAATCATTTCTTCCAGGTTTAAAGGCCGATACTTGGTCATGAGTTAACATTGAACGAGTCAGATGGGTTTTGGGTAAAAGACTCAACAAGACGAAAGCAACGCAAAAGACATAACACGAAAAAAGAATTTAAAAAATCACCAAGAGAGAAAACGTAGATTTGTGTGTTTCCATCCATTACTGTTACATGAATAGTAAGAGTTGATATGTCGATTGTGAAGCTGATGCAAGATGTATTTTGTCATAAAATATGAAACTGAACCGCTGATCTGAATCGTATAACGTTGCTTCAAACTCTTGCATTGTTTGTCCAAGCCTTCGTCTAACATTTGAGTCTGCAGCTCTTCATACTTCCCGTCTAATGTGACATGTCGTATGTTTCTTACATTACTTCAGTGCGTGTTGAAGTCTCCATATTGGTGCACATGCACACACTCATAATTACTTGCTAAATCTGTTTCCTTTGCACTTATTTGCATTTGCCTTTTATCAAGGCATCAACTTTTCCACTTTTTTTTTAATGTGCAAATTGAAAATGCAAATAAAAACGGCTGGATGGAGACGCACCTTTTTGTATTTCCTCAGAGTCTGTAAGCTCAGTATCTTTTGTAGAAAGAGCTCTTCAGAATGCAGCCTTTCATAAATTATACACATTCTGTTAATGTATTAAGTCAAAGCGTGTTTCATGGCTGCAAGGACTTTGTGATATTGCATATGTTTGCCAGCAGCATTATCCTTTAAGTAACAAGTCTGTGAGAACGCATAATCCTTCAAAAAAAAAAAAAATCAATGAGGGCATTGTTTCACTGGGTTTTTTTTCCAACACACAAAGTCGAGTCTGACCTCTGTTACTCTGCCTTCCACTGTTGGCTTTTGCATTGAACAGTATAGTATTATCATCACAGGAAATACTCTGCTGTTCAGCGTGAAAGGGAATCTGTTAGTGTTTGTTAGATGTACAGCTTTTGGATGAGAATAAATGTTTAACATTTACACAAGAGAGAAGCCAGTGAATACATGGTGCATAACAGATGTATGAATTGTTATGTTTATTCCTCTTCTCTTTTCATTTTCAGAAAGAGCTGAGTCTTCCTAGAAGAGGCAGTTTGTAAGTATCCATCTGCACCAACCTGAGTAGAAACATACTGTTTTTATGTTAGCTTCCATATTATTATCTCAAATAACTATTCCAAAAATAATATCCAAGCTTTTACAATTAATTTTACATTTCTTAAAGGTTCACATTTCATTTCTGCTGCACACAATGCGGAAAAGATGCGGAAAAGTTTCTTGAAAGAAGAAAAAAAATCAACCTGAGTGCTGACAATGTTAGAAACCGATTATTGTGTGTCATGTAGTTTAGTTAAGCATCATATTTAGCTCAAAGGTTCATATTATCACACTGACGTCTATATTTATGCTGCTCAGTCCGTCTCCTGGTTTTGGTGAAAAGATATTTAAGCTTTTCAGATATTCTGTAGTTCCTCAGTCACATTTCATCGACCATTCTGCTCTGTGTTTCGTGAGTGTCAACAAACCAGCTATAAACAGATGTAAATAAGCTTCTGATTAAGAAAAATACAGTTAACTTTAAATGAGTAAGCAGTTTTTCCTCCTGGAGATGGATGATCATGAAGAAACACTTAATATTTTCCATCTGAATTATGTCGTCGCAGTCGGGGTCGGACGGGGGGGGACATGAATTTGCTTTTCTTTTCGTTACTCTTGTTTTTGTGACGGCGAAATGCGTGTGTGTCTCTGTAATGGTCTGGTCCGTCTTTAGAAAGCGAGGACTGTCCACAGTGACGTGAAACGGCTCAGATTTATGTATTGTACATGATTTAATATGACAATTTATATAGGAAATTCAGACAAAGAAGAGAAAGCTTTTCAGCCATCTGTTGACATCATTTGTTTTGGGTTCGTCTGCTGTGTTTTACGGTGGACACAGATTTACCCGTGACACCTTGCTGCTCTTGTTGTCACCTCACCAGTGAGGGCACCTGATAGAGGTGAACCATTAGTAACAGGCTGCTGTGAGATCAGCAACTGCACCGCCGGTTTATATTTAGCGCTGAAGCCTCTAGTGACCTTGGTAACCATAGTAATGGTGTTTGAATATTACAAAGTTGATATGGCAACTTCAGACTCTTCTTCTCATGACTGCTGATTATTAAATATCAAGATGTTAGCACCCTCATTTTGTTATCTTGAAAATGAGAACGCTGATCATGAAGCGACAGGTTTGTGCCAAGTACAGTGTATTTGCCTCTTTTGGTTGTGATGACCTGCAGTCAGTGACAGCTGTAGCGCTTCCTTCCTCCCTGTTCGGAGAGCGGGGAACTGGAAGATGCTGAAGTTTCTGCTTAGCGTATGGAACGACCTCAATATGACAAACTTCCCCAACCTGCTTGTGTTGCAATTATGTAAAAGTCCACGGATTGAAGTGTTACTGTGTGCATAGTGGCCTTGTGTTTAGCAGATGCAGAGACTCTGAAGTCTCACAGTGGTTTTCCTGTGACAGAGAGCCATCTACTGAACGTTTGATGACTTTCACATGCTGCCTGGTGTCAGCATGTGAGTTAATTAGCAAGGTTAGCCTTTTCCCACAAACTCTTTCCATCCTCAGGGAAATTTACTAATGTACTTCATTTCCCATGGCCTCAAGAATAATTGTACCTTTTAGGCAATGTCATATGTGGAGTTGTTTTCAACATGAGTCATTCTGCTTGAGCGATTACTGCAACCTATTTATAGTTTGACCTTAATAACTGAAAGTCTTTGCCGTGTCTAATTAAATAACTGAAAATCAATCATGTGCATGTGTTGGCAGCTCAAGACGCTGTGGATTTGTTGACTATTATTTTAGATCGTATTCACATTTGTCGTCATCGACACAAAAACACAACCTGTTGCAGTTTCAGCTTTAAGGTACCGAAGCTGCTGGGCTCCTGCCGTGAAACGGGTTATGGAAGATGTTGACTGTAGATTTTGTTACCAACTAGACCTGCTGCCAGCGAGACCTCATAAACTCAGCCATTTACTGAGACAGGCTCTCTTATGCTCAGCTTTACTGCACTGTTTGAAATATATCCAAAATTATGCACACATTTACCAAGGAAATATAATATAGATGGAAGGTAAAGCTTGTGGTAGATTTGGAACAGTTTTACAAATGTTTGGAAACGCAGGATTTTGTAACATTTTCAGAATTCTTTCTACTGGTTTTACTGTAAACATTCATCAACACATGGTGTATATAGATTAAAATATTAAGGTAATTTGATCATTTTCATTAATTTTGCAGAGAGTCAAAAAAGTGTCTGTACAAAAAGTTTTGTGAAAGTTTGTTTTGTTTTCTTTAGTCAAACATTTGATGTTTTTTCTCTTTTTTTTTTGGGTCTGGAAGTCAGTAGTTAACCTCGTTGTCCCCTACTGTAGATATTCTAATAATGAGAATAATACAAATCAGAATAATGCTCCACCTGCACAGAGGTGAAAGTGAATTGAATGAATTCAAAGTGAACAATAGAAGCCGCTCTGCAAACTGAGATGAGTCAGAAAGTTATTCTCAGTCCAGGTTCAGTACGAGTTATGCATTAATCTGAACACTTTGATAAGTCATCTGCCTTCACCAAAGGCCACAAACGTTAAGCACAAACAAATCGCCAACAATTTTTTAAAATACCGGATTCAGTTTAGCTTTCCTTACCGTTTTATGTTATTGTGATGCCGTACACTGTACAGTATGGACTGTAGACTGTTCAGTATGTCCCCAAATAAGAAATAGTTGCCACAGTATGGAAATGCATATTAAAAAAGAAAGCAGTGATGTTAACATTTACTTTGACTTGTATTTCACATAACATATTTCTTCATATGTCTTCAACTTGCTTTCATTTGTAAATATACATCAATTCCTAACATTCAGGCCTGAAAAACATTCAACAAAAAGTAGTCAGAGAAGCCATTCTATAATGATGCAATTTCTTAACACTTAAACATTTAGGGGCTGAAGAGGATGAAGCGTTTCTGGTATAATTTTGTCCCATTCTTCTTGCAAACAAGCCTTGAGGTGTCGAACACAGGGTCTTTTGTTGTTGCATGTTGTATTTCAAGACGCACAACAGATGCACCTGCACCCTCTTCTTCCTCGGCCAGGCCTTTGTAATGTGTGCAGAATGGGGTTTTGCGTTGATTTGAATCATCTTGAAGGCAGCATGTGTGTCCAAAATCTCATCTAATCGTTTTTAGTCTTAACGGTGCATCATAGAAGTACAAATGACCTTCGCCCCAGACCACGGCGGGCCCTGGCTTCTGGATTTGTTGCTGGTTACTGGTGTGGGTGGTCCATTTCATCTTTGACCTGGATGCTGATTGGTCTGAGCACAATCCATGTTTCCACTGAGTGATGGTCCACCCCAGGTGCCTCAGAGCTCAGAGGAGTCGACGACTCTTCTGGACTCTTCTAGTGGTGACTCCTCGTTCGTAGCCTGCTCTTGACCCGCTCTACTCTTGTTACATCTCTGCGTCATCTTATGCTCCAGTTCCTGCTGCCTCAAATGCTGGTGGAAAGTGCAGTGTTTGGTGTCATCTCCAGTGGCTTTTTGCTCCTCAAACATGCTCATGGTAATAAAGAATTCATTGGCATACTGGAGAGCGGCAGCAGCTGAGTGCTGCCTTTCTGATTTGCTCTGCTTTCTATGCTTCTCCAGCGTTAAGAAAAGCATCATTGTTTAGTCACCTGTGCAGCTTTAACAATTAGTTATTGTTGGTATAGATGATTTAGGGAGTCCTGGAAAAAAAAGGAACATTTGTAATTTTTTCACCGTGTCCTTTCAGATTCTTAAAAAAATGTCCCTTCTTTGTCATGCAGTAGGTAGATTTTCTGCTAATGAGTCATTGATTTGTTTTGACTTACTGGGATGTTGATGGTTTGGCAGGAAAACATCTGCAGCGTTTTTGGATCAAAGCTCGGCTGCTACTAATGATGAGCACTATCCTCTGCAGTGGCTGGGACAGTCTGGTGCCTTATCATATTTTAATACGTCGGGTGTCAGTCTTTTTTACCCCAAAATCACATCTAACATTCATGTATCTCCCTACTTTAACGTCTCAGTTCAGTCCTCTAATGATGTAAAATTACATTTTTAAAACTCCCACCGCAAGCTGCATTATTAGGTATTTATTTGCATTAGTCTGTTTTAGCAAAGCCAGGTACGCACATTAACTGATGTGCACTGCCAAGTAGTGGTGCAGTATGTTTTTCCGTCGTAGATGACATCATCTCCGTGGTTGCGGTGACATTGCATCCTATGGCGTGTGCCTCGTGTTAGCATCTGTCAAGGTGACTGCATGCAGCGGCGAGCAGACATAATGTTGATTGAATTTATTACATTCAGCTTTGCTATGTAGCAATTCACCAGATGGTGGTGGAGTTGTTCTTGGG
>JAPQRN010000005.1:24765612-24780034 GCA_037367275.1 Coranthus polyacanthus
GGTGGGGGGGTTGGGGGGGGGGTACACAAGTATGCATGCGTTGTGAAAGAGCAGGGGGCGGGGATTAGGGGAGGGAAGAAGGGGTATTGTCCTGCCTCCATGCCCTCCGCAGGCAACTGAAGATCTCATTTGACAGCTTCAAGGTGGAACAGGGGAAGACCAAAACAAGAAGCGTGGCCCCCCCTTTTTCACCCCCTCCCTTTTTGTGGGGGAAGAGAAAACCAATCCGCCTCATCGCACTGTGGTGGCTAGGTTTGGCTCTTTGTCAGTGCAGGGGGGGCGGCAGGCAGGCAGTGTGAATGCATATCATGTCCACAATAGAGCAAACGAGCACAGTTCAGCCATGAAAGCCCAGCGGGAGAGGCTGAGAATTCCAGGGCTGACGCTAGAGTGAGTATTTTCCTCCGTTATCCTACGCAGCTGGGAGGACAGCTCTGCAGTGTGTAGCTTCATCTGTCTCTGTATCTTATTTGTTGCTGTCTTTCACTGTTGCTTTAAGCTCTGTGCAGCGTTAGCATTAGCAGCAGCATCTGCAGGAAGTCTAATGTTAAATTCTTCACAGCTAGCCATCAGCGGCTTTCTTGTGTTTGTGTTGTGCGTGTTTATGTGTCCGCACGTTCATGTTTTCGTGCACGTGAGTGTGATGCTGTAGACAGACAGATAACGTGTCACGCAAAGGAGTGCCGCAACTGCACAACATGCTTTTTTTTCCTCCTGCTGTGACACGCATACACACAGACAGTGCAAACGTAGAGAACACACACATTCATAGCACACCTTTTCACGAGTGATGTGGCAGTGTTGTGATCAATACTGTGAAAAGCAGTGAATCACTGAAGGGGTGTGTATTTACGTGGCAGATTTACCCTTTTGTCACAGCCACAGTCATATGTTTGACTTGATTCATGTTTTTATTCTGGTCAACAAGGCATTTGTCATGGTTCCCTCCATTTGAGGATTTGAAAGCGGTACGCTAGAATCAAAACTGGACAGATGACTGACCATTACTTCTCTGCAGATATGAAGCTCAAACAGTACTATTTATTTTATCAGTGTGTTGCCACTTGTTTACAAACAAGAGGTCCCTCTACATTCTGTCCTGGTTTATGGATAATGAGAACTACGCTTTGCTCCATCTTACAGCATTTTGAATTCTAAATGAATACCTTTTTATATAAACTGTTTTACAGTTCATAAAGTCCTGTCCTTATTTTTCCTATGAGTTGCTACATCGTGGCTTCATCTGCAGTATTTCACATATGGTTTTATATATTCTGATTTGTCTTCTCTGGCTTGTCACTGCAGTAAAACTTATTCACCTCTATATGACCTAATGCTCTGCAGTGCTCCTGCTGAAAGTTCAGTTCGTAAAAGGGCTCAATACATGACATCATCCTTTTTAGTATCGAAACAGACCGTGGGGTCAAACATCACTCACTTTAAACAAAATTTGCAGAACCAGACAAGTGCCTTGGAAATGTTTCCTCTTCAGACACCATTTTGTTTCATCTGACAGGGATCATTTACTCTTCATGATGCTGCTGCCTTGTTCTGTGCACATGTCAGAGCTGTGAGGGGCGCGGGGGTTCTGTCATGTATGTAATAAAAGTCTATTCACTCCACTCCATTTAACTTTACAGCCTTACTCCCCGAAGCTTGAGCCCCACTCCCACTAGTCCTTGCAGTCCGTGCAGCCCTCTGCACGCTTTTCATTTTTGGAGGTAAGCGTGAGCTCTTGAACCATAGCTGTAGTTATTATGTTTTTGAAAGGCCTGTTAGTGCATGTTTCTGTCAGTCTTGTGTTCATGTCTCCCAAGGCTTGAACTGAGTTTGCTCTGCAAAAACCATTTGCCATTGAAATGACATTGAAATAGCAGGACACAGTGCTTATATAATGTTGATAGTGTCACCCCTTCCCCCATCTTGCCCCTCTTTCTGTTCGGAGGTTTATGCTCCTCTTTCATGTGCTAAGTAGGATTTGTGGTATTTGAAAAACATCAAAGTGAAGAATGGTCTCAATCTGTCTGAATCCTGGCTGGATTGATTCGTTTAGGAATAAAGAACATCCAAAAAGCTAATTTTCTATTTCTCAGTAATGATTCTAGCTTATTGCTTATGTCTCAGATGTGTGCGTTAAAATGTTTGTGCTAGTAGGGGTTTAGATACTCTACTGTTTTTGGATGAACCTCATTTGGGCTTTGCTTTCATTTAGCTCATTGAGGTGGTAGTTTTATTATGACGTTTAACTTGCTGTTATACGAATTACTGGTTAGCCCCGAAGCTCTTAAGATCCACAGTGTCAGGACAGATAAAGTGTTGTTCACAGTATTAAAGTCGTATTCTGATCTTAGAGGATAGGTCAGATTTAAAAACTCCTTCTGTTGCAACTTCTCTCAAGTATACCACACTTGAGCAGTTTCTGAAGCATTAAATGGAAAAAATGTGAATTAATATCACGCAGTTTGCGGAGACTGATGAATAGAGCAGCAATTTATGTATTTGTCAGATTTAGTTGGCTTTGTTTGGCCATCTACTTGCTTTCGACGCAGATTTTGCCAACAGAAATTGTTGGAATGAAACTTTTTTCTTTTTTTTTCTCCACAGCTCATTCAAAACACTCAAATTCGAGGCATTTTCTGTATCAATGAATAGCATGAAACGCCCACCCATGTCACATCTGACCTCGTCTTGTTCTGCTCAGCTTTCATAGAGAGTCAAGTGGAGCAGTCATTTTCAGTGAGTCAGCTCCATACAAGAATGTGGGGATGTTTTTGCTGGATTTTTGTATTTATTCGTTTTCGGTTGTTATTCTGTTATGCGCCAATACCTGTGTATTGTTTATGGTTCAGTCCGTCGTGTTATGGTCCAAGATAAGATGCCTAATCCTGATGTTTATAGACTATACTAGAGGACATCATCATGTCTGTCGTCCTCACTAGTGCTGACCGAGAAGTCCTATTTTCATCTTCGTTATTATAAGAAAATGCACAATAAAAACACTGCAGAAAATTTGCCTGAATCGCGATTTGGTGGCGATTGCGAGGTTAGTTAGTTAGTTTATAGCAAGTCATACGTCATAACAATGGCGTATGACTTGCGAGCATTTGGACCAAATCTACAACCACTGCACACCAGCATTTATCTAATCAAAATGAGGATGATTTGTTAGTGACTAACCCATCGTGCATTATTTATCAAGTAGAATTGATCGATTGAGAATACATTAACTAGATTGATGCAAAGTTTGTGTAACATTGTTTTGGTTGGTTAAAAGCAGATGCACATCCTTTAGATGATCGTCGATGAACCTGAGCTGACAATATTTCTGTGAAGGCGATTAATTTCTGTTGTGAGGCTGTGCAATGGGTTGTATCATGTTTTCTGATTGTAATGCTTTAAAATGATTGCTAAAATACATGCAGTATGTAAATGACTTGTGTTCAGCCTTTCTCTGTGAAGCCACTAGCTGCTATTAAATCTTTAAAATGTATGTGTGGGAAAATTATAATAACACTATCAGTGCAATGCACCACATGGACTGATGCAGCTAAAAGCTAACCTGTTTAATCTGCAGGCCATAACTTGACACATTTTGCTGACCTGTCCCAGGATTTATTAACAATAACACATTTTTGCTTGTGCTAAATTGCTGTAAATCCCCATTTAGAAGTTCTTACAGTTCGCACAATTCAACCACACTTCAACTAGTTGTTTTCCTTTGCACATAAAACATATATATGGTATGCCGTCATATCCAACTGAAGCATAATATTTTCATTGTAGAAACATTTTTATATTAGTTTCACATAATTTTTTTCTGTCCTTCAATAAGAGGACAGTAACCTACATTTTCTGCTTGCGATGTCAGTTCTGCCTGTGACCTCCCTAAGCATGCTGCTCTACGCAAGTTTGACTTTGAACCATCTGAACCGTTGTTTCTTATGTGGAACACAGAAGCAGAGCAGAGCCATAATTAGAGTGAAGGCTGTCACACTGGCCTGTAGGGAAACAGACTGAGCACACTGTGAGAGAATGCACACTCACACTCACCGACGCAGACCTTATGACGACAGAATTACTTCTGATAACACTTTATTACAGAAGAGGTACATGTAAGTAGGACCAGTGGTTATGTGTCAGTCACGACGCTGTTTGTTCTTTGTCGATTTTGGTCTCGATGTCTCTTGGTGTCGTTTGAATCCTTTCCTGCGGTGAACTTGACAATAATTAGACTCTCCTGAAGCATCCTGATGGTCCTCAGATCTGACTGTGCATTTCCCAAGTGAAACTTTTAGCCTCTTTCTGCTGTTTACTGTTACTATTGAAACTGAATATGACAGATTTTTGGGGGGATTTTTTAATGGCCTGCATTTTATATAAAAAAAAAAAAAAACACAGACAAACTCTGGAGCTGTATTATAGCAGCCGGGCCAAGTGTCTGCTTACAGGGCTGAACTTTGTACTCTGGAGAATAATCATTGTACATAAGTAATCGATATGTTGGACCCAAGTGTTGATTCTTTGTGTTATAGCCTTATTTGGTGTGCAGTGTTTGTGTTTTGTTCCTGTGAGTAGTGACAGCTACTTAAGGGAATTTGTCTGCATACTGTACTATCTTCCGCACAAGCTGCCGTGAGCAGACCTTAAATCTTTACACATACTGTATATGCATGTTTCAGAAGTCAAACAGACCAGTGTTTTTAATAATAAACTTTAGGAGTTATTGTATGACTATTGTATGACATACAATACATACAATAACTACTGGAAAGCCTATCTGGCTGCCAGACAACATGAAACGAGGATCAAAGGTGATGAAGTTAAGGTGAGGCTCGAAAAAAATGAATGATGTCGGACCACGGAACAGGGAACAGCTGAGGGAAGAATTAATGCTGTAGCACAAGATATCCATGCAAAAGCACAGCATTTCCATTTAAAATAGGTCCTGCTTAATACACTGACCCACAGGACTTTGGAGGGGTGCCAGTTTGTGAAATCTGTGAGTGCACAGCAGCATCTGCTGATGATGCAGCACCCCTCTGTCTCACAACCCCCCCTTCACAGGATATGAAGTGGTAGATGCCTGTTACATGATATGAAGCATGTTGAGCGAAGGGAGCAGGGTGAGTGTTTGGGATAGAGAACACAGTCACAGTGAGACAGGAAAACAAAAATTCAGCTGGTATTAAGTGTCATATTCCTGCCACGGTGGACGTATCAACACTTGACCTGGATCACACACTGTGTGCCTTTCAGGATCCTCCCTGGATTACTCTTTATTTGAGGACAGAGGAGGACAACGTGTCCTCTCTGCCACTGTGTTTATGCCGCAGCTGGCTGCAGATGTGCCAGTGCAGAGGAAGTTTGGACCTAAGGAGAGCTGCTACAGGACTACTAGTCAGGACTGCTCTGGGGGTCGCATCCCCCCGAACCCCGAAAGCCGCCGCTTGTCCTCACCTGGTCTTCTAAAGCCCCCTTTACATCTCCCTCTCTGGCATGACTTGGACACAATGTCTGACTCAAGTCTGTGGACAGTGCTGTCCAACTTTAACATGCCACATTTCTTTAGTGGAGCTCGTCTGCGCCGGTCCAAAAGGTAACCCTAAAAACAGTTTGCAGTGTTCCTGTTCATTTTTCTTTCAATATCATATTTAATTTAACAGAAGTTTTTTTAAATGTTACTACTGATACAGACAGAAAACTTGTTTTGTTCTCAAAGAGCTGACTTGAAATGACTACTAGTTGTAGTATACTGTATGGATCAGCGCGAGGCAGGAGGATTGTTTTTCCTTGCATGTACAGGTCACCAGGGGTGTTTTATGAGGACACAATGAATGAGAAGCTGGGTGTTCCCTGCTGGTCTATTGTGTATTATTTGCTTTGGGTGTCAAATGGTAATTGAATGTTTGTTGTTGAGGCAGTGTCATGTTCATTACACCGGATAGACGTTCCTATATGCCCCCCCCCCTCCCCCTTATGACTGTTGAAAACTATAAATACTCAGTGTTTTTTTTTTTTATTATTATTTCCATTATAGTAATAGTTGTTATTGTTACTGGACTGTCTCAAAAAGTGCTGCTTCTGAGATGTTGTATTTTGTTAAAGCAAGCTCTATATTTCAGGTTTGGTTAACGCTTCTTACATCATCAAACTAATAGGCTTTCATTCATTTATGGGATTCAGTGTGTGTAGACCAGACCAGTCCAGTTAATAGTTAAGCCCCTACATCTCAGTTCTGTATGTCGTGGGGCTGCAGTATTGGTAAAGCCCATACAACTGATATTTATTTTTAATCCCTGTCCTGACCTATTTTATAGTGCAGAACAGCTTAACATGAAATGCTGGCTGTTTTTGGACAACTTGCTTCAGTGCATAGATATTTCCTACATTTCATAACCCCCGTGGGTTATAGAAACTGAGGCAGAGTCTCCGAGATCTACTGTGTAGTTTTTAACTAGCGCAACGACTAAAATGAAATGTGACTGTAAATTCCTAAATTAATTGACTTCATGTATTGATCCAAACATTCTGCTTGTAGAACACTTTAATTGCATGTCATGTCGGCTGTAATCAAGATGTCCCGTAAATTTAGTGAAAACCTTTACAAAGGTCGAGATGTAACATTACTACAACTGCCCGCCAAATTGTTCTTTTCCTCACATGTCCTATTTTATGTGAAAATATGTCTCCCAAAGGCAATCGTTTTGATAAAGCTGGGTCTCTTTAAGTCAGATGCGTAAACAACGTCAGCTTAAAACATGCTTGTCTTAAGTGGCAGCACAAATACGCTGCACTGCTTGTGCCCTAGCAGTAAGTTTTTAAATACTATTAATAGTGCCGTGTGTGTCATATGTTTGGCTTTGAATTTGGGTTTGTCAGCGAGTAGCAGCAATTTATGTGGCATTACGCTTTGTCAGCTCACCTGACAGCTCTGACAGGGGAGTAAAACTCGCAGAAATAAAAAAAGATTAATCATGGCTTTTTGTTGACATGGGTCAGGATGGGATTTTTTTCGATTTATCTGGATTCAAAGTGTTGTACATCAAAGAGTATTGTCTATTTTTGCTTTTCCTTCATCCAAAATAAGTAAGAAGGCCAACATCTTAGATACTGCCTGACAGATTCAGATTACTTTATAGTAATAAAGAGTACAATTAAAGTGTATTTATTTAAAATGTAAAATAGATGCAAAAGGTGACCATTGTTAACCATATAGCCCTGACTCTGAGATATATTTTTAGTCACTGAAAAGCAAAGCTGCACCGACATATGGAGATTTGACGTGCAGTGCAACAATGGTTTGATGAGGTTGAAGGTTTTGTGTATCAGAAACGGGTAAACCTCATATGGATCCACTCCAGGAATCTCACATCTGCAATACTGCATACGACACTGGCCTACTTTCTCCCTATCATCTTCGCCCAGAGCTTCTTTATCCCCCTTTACAGCTTCAGTATCCCAACACAGTTTCCCTCACTCAGCCTTTCTGGCCGCAGAGACTCCTCCTCCAAAGCTTAGCTTGTCGTCAAACGTGACAGAGACTGTACATCATTACCTGCGGCCTTTGCTTTGTTTTGAGCAATCCTAATGCAGTCGTGTTAATATTTCCTTCACATTAGAGGCGAACAATATATCCGATATACTCAATGCATCACAGCTCGCTCTACATGAGCTGTAGTAAATTGCAAATATCAATAAGAATCAATCATTTTGCGAACGTATCGGCACTAAACATTTTCAGTTAGTCCACTTTAACCTGCAGGAGTTTGTGTGTTGTCATTTGCTGCCACTGAGGAAATAAAGCCATGACAACTGAAAACGAGTTCAGATCATCTCCATAGCCACCATCATTACCACAGAAATGAAAAATGTTCGGCTCTCTGACAAGAAGAAAAAAATAAAAATCTGTCAGACCGCCAAGAAGTACAGCTGTCACAGATGATGAGCTGAAAACTGCAAACTGTCAGAGAAAATGACTCTGAGAGGCATCGACTCACTGCAGTGACTTAATGAGTTTGCCGCGTTTATAATATTTTGTTGAATAAAATCTAAATGCAGTTGTTATAGGTTACAGTTTACAGTGGACAGCATGTAAGAGAAAGGCCGTCATTTGCTATTTTCTTTAAACCAATCTTTATTGGGATAAATAATAGTGTTTTCACGGCGACCGAATTTGCTACCCGCTTTGCCATTCAGCCAACAAAATACTGAGCTATATGTTTTACGTGGCCATTCAGCCAAAATGTACTGAGATATGATGATATGATTTTTTTTGGCCGGCTCTACTTCACATGTGGCTCTGTGAGTGGCACTCAGCTCTCTAATAGGGCTTATATTTGTACAAACACTGGGTCGAGTAGTACGAGGGTGAAGCAACAAGAGGGTTGATTGGGCAGCAGTGTGGCATTCTCTTGGCCTAATCCACAGTGAGAGGGTATAAATAGATCTCGTTAAATGCGATCCTCTTTGACTGAGCACCTGTGTGCTGCATTTTATTCACTCCCTCCCCATCATGATAAATGATTCATGGCATGTGTCCACACTCTTGATTGCAGGGGTTAGCCTAAGGAGCAACTTTACCAAACAGGGATGACTCACATTTCAGTCAAAACAGGGTTTCCTGTCGGATTTAGAGAGATGAATTTGGATTTCATTGTGACAATGGGGCAGTATCCGGAACTAACAGCAGCTCGGGATACTACAATGGTGTATTGTAAGTCGCTATTGTCTGAGCAGGTGAATACAAACTGTAATATGCACCGTAAACATCTTGCGTCTTGGAGAGACAAGAACGTATGTTGCTGATTAGTTTTCAAAACACTTAGCCGTTCACTGCGACCTGTCAAGAATGTGGTAAACATGCAAAATTATACCCGATTTATATAGAGGTCTTACTGCTGTCTTTGAATATTGGAATTGTTTATTTTCAGCCATCGGTAGATCCAGGTCTGACTCATACGTACAGAAGTATTTTGACCTTGTTGCACAACATTTTCAGCTCCTATAAAAAGTTAACCTACAGTCACTATTCAGAACTGTGTAGATGACATTGAGCCTCCAGGTGCTCTTCAGTGTCACCTGTAGGAGCGAGTTGATAAAGAGATGACCAGAGACACGCTGTCTGTATTTCTGCATCATTGCAGAAGCTCGATTGCTCGATCCGTGATGTGTGAATTCATGTTGCGTTGCACCTGTGACTGACTGACCCTCTTTCTGTCTCTGAGTCTCTGTGGGGATCCCTCTCTCCGTTTGCCGACAACCTGTTTAGCTCTTCATTTCAGTATTCAAACATTTAGTGAAACTGAAGAAAGCATTTGTTGTTGTGTTGCAACTTTGAAACGGCAAGACAGGAATTATTATTGTATAACATTGTCTAAATTCAGTTGGAAATGGTTCAGTTCTCTAAGGAGGTTATGTAACGGGATGTCATTGAGTCTCTGACCTTGAAGTGAATTGGTTTTCTTCAGCCTTTATGTTTCCACTGACAGGCTTTAATTTGAAGCATAAATCCAAGTTTGATTCAGACACTGAAAACCGAGGCTGCTTGTGCACCGAAACATTACATTTTTCCTTTCAAGGTTAAGCAGCGGGACATTAATGAGTCACACGTTGTCGATCACTGCAGCTCCACATGCCCAACATACAGTACATGAAGACATTACTAAACACGTAACCTGCCTCTGTACTCTGTCTATTTTAACTTACTGACTGTGCCCTCTTATTTTAATCACAGAGCATTTTGTTGACTATTATGGTGCTGAAATGACCCTTTTATATGTTGTAAGTACTGAATTTGGTTGATGGTTATCTCTTTATGATCCACAATAGATCTGCAGCACACACAAAGACGCTTTCACCAAAAGTGATGTAATAATAGACACAATGTGGACACAGTTTTGAAAAGTTGTTCCAATCTGCAGCTTCAACTTCCTGTCAGCTGCTGTGTTGTCTAGTGTCATCTTTGACATATGAGGTCAGAGTCTAGCTGCAGATACAGTGTGTGGAACAACACAGAAAAACAGCGCTACTCAAATGTCCAAATGTCTTTAAATGTAACCACAATTTCTTGCATTAAGCCGAATAAAACATCTACTGGAAGCTTAACAAATAAAACTGAAATTACAAGAAACTAAAAGCAGTATTTAAGATAAACTTAACATTCTTAAATTGAGAGGTTGGCCAAGAGGTCTCACTCTTAAAATAAGAAAAATAATCTCGTTCCTCTGCTGAGAGATTATGTAAACAATTGTTTGGCTTTGTTACTAGTTAAACCTAAAAATCTAAAAAAAAAAAAAAAAAATCTTAAAATGAGATTGAAAACATGCCTGACAAGATACGTTTTTTAATTTCCCAGAAACCAGGCTTTTCTAGTTTTGTGAAATTCCTTTTCATGCAGTGTTTTGTATCGTTGTCTAGCATTGTGCCTAATATGTGGTTCTATGCTTTTACAGCTGCAGAACGAGCAACAGAAAAAGCCTGATTGGAAGTGGTCAATCCTCAGGTTTACCACGACCTCACTCCCCCCTCTCATCTCTTACAGGTAAGTGTAGTCAGCGTACGTTCACTATGCACCGTTACCCACCCGTGTGCGACATTCGCCAGTGAGAGAAACCCACCGTTGCACAAAGGGGGAGCTATTAATTCACAATGCATTCTAACAGGAACACCGTCCATTGTGTTATGAAAAAATGTAGTTTGTTCAGTTTGTACAAAGGTGGATTTCTATATGCAGCATCCAGCTCCTCCGCTTCCCTTTTCATATCTGTAAATCAAATTGCAGCCCTGCTTTGGGACCCACATACAAAACTGGTATCATCAAATGTAGAAAAATTCATTTAGGATGCAGTAGTTGCCTTACATGCAGAAAACAACAAGGGAAAACTAAGCACTTTGAAGTAATGCCTTTATTGTTATGGTGCTTTTAGGAGAAATCCTTGTCAAGACATCTGTGTAGAGTTTTGGGCAGATTTTGACTGAACAGTGGCAGCTCCAGGGGCAGTGATTGTGCTGGGTGAGGAAGTGGTGGCCTGCGGAGAGGAAATGCACAGGAGCAGAGGGAGGGGAGACCTCGTTTACCACAGGGCGTTTTATTTCCTGGCATTGGTCAGCAAAAGCAGAGCACTAACTCGCAGTGTTTAGTGTGTATGTGAAGTGAAGGAAGGGGCCCAGTCTTTAAGATGGACTCAGACTCCGAGAGCCATAATGTCATAGCTAATGAATTAGCTCAGCTTTGGGATGACTTCACGCTGTGGCAGAGACGTAACGTAGGTGCCAAAGGTAAGAAAACATCCTTTCCCACCCCTTTTTAATGCAGTCTCGTGTTTTTTCTTCTGGTCTCTGTTTTAAGGTTTGTATGTACAACGCTGATGCACCAGCTCACCAACAGGATTTTGTTCTGCATGATGGGAAAAACTGCATAAACAGCACTGTCTTGAAACCACGTTGTTCTCCTCAGACGGTGTTTTAAACACTCGGCATAGATCATTGTCTCTTTAGGTTCATTCTGACTCCCGAAGGACGAAGTTATCATCTTTAATTGGCTGTGATTACGATTATATTTCAATTAGTTCATCAGTTACAAGATTCAGTGGCTCTGTCATTGTTACCCAGTAAGGAAAAGGCTTGTCTTTATCATCACAGGAGGTGGTGGCTTTGTAGCTTCTGGTTAATTAACTGTTTGCTCCCTCCATTAGTGGTGGAGGTAATTATGTCTGATTAATGCTGGTCCACATGTTTGTTTGTACATCATGGGTGTGGAAATATCAGCTTTGAGAACGTCCCTAAAGTACAATGTGTTCAGTAGCCCAAAACGTTACTAACCAGCAGGGTAATGCAACGTAAAAAGGAAGTATGGCTCTGTTACTGGAAAAACACTGTTGGTACCAGTAAAATGTATGTTTTAAATCAGTTCAGTGCTTTATAGCTACTTAAATGAAAAGGTTTTACATTCCCGTGTGGGGCTGGGTGATTTTTCAGTGTCGTGAACGATTCACGTTTCGAGACAGATTCAAAAACAGATTTCTTTATCAAATGTACGCTGTATACGTGCAGTATCAACAAATGACAACAGTAACAAAAAGCAACTTTTGCAGGATGACATCCTGTATATTTGTCTAGGAATAATTTTAAATAAAATAAAGCGCCACCTGTTGCAATGACTGGAGAAACATACGCACAGCAAATACATAACAACGAGTAAACAGGCTGCAGTTTCAATTTTTGTTGAGGAATCACTTATCTCAGTTTTGTGGCTTTTTTAAAAAGCAAAAACAGGATTAATTGAATTGATTCGACATATTGGACAAACCTATTCCTGTGATGGATTATGTTTGTTTGTTGTTGTTTTTTTTTGTTGTTGGTTCTGCCTCAGCTCACATTGCTGAGCTTATTGTAGTGACAGTCATTCATACATTACAGTTGCATTTTAGCAAAACACACATAAAAGTCTTACCTCTACCTTTAGCCCTTGAGGTTTTATAGTAACATCATAGCAGTTTGGATAACTTACATGCCTGTCAGGCTTTTGGAGGTTTACAGCTATCACATTTGCAAAGCAAATCAGTGTCTCACAAGTTGAACCATTTGAGATCAGTGAGAAGGGAGTATTAAACTACACCGTATGCTGCCACCAGGCATCACATGTTTGACATCTTTGCGTTCTGTGTGAAAACCAAGAGGCTTTCAAAACAAACTGGCCAAAGTGTAGCGTTTTACTCTTACAAGGAAAAGGTAGGATAAAAGACAGGAGGATAAATGTGACATTTGACTTTCTACAAAGTGGACTATTCAACGAGCTGGAAAATAATCATGAAATATGCTTTTAGTCCATGTGCCGTCGGAGAATGTGATACTGTGGAATGATCTGTGGTGTGTATCTACGTGGCTTGGCTGCGGACCTTGTTTCCTGCTCGTATAAGACCAGTAAACTGTAGTATAGGTTACTGCAAGGTATCAAAAACAGCAAGCATTCAGTATATCGATGGTCAAACCAAGGTAATGAAACTTTGTCTGGCATCGGTTTAGGTCAAGCTTTCTGTAAACACAGCACAGAATATACAGTAACTGATCATCTTTTAGAAAGTGTAGTTTGACAACATTGACTTAACCATTAGGGGCTTATTGCAGTCCTGTGCTGCTTGTTTTCCTTCATCTGTTTTTGTATCATTTTCTTGCAGGAACAAGTCCACAAGACAGTCCCAGAAATTTTTCTCCTAGTGCCTCTGCTCATTTCTCTTTTGCACGAAGGTAATACGACCATGGATATTTACTTCATTTTCAGATGAAAAAATCTGCCAGTACGGAACAATCATGTTCTCGTGCCTGTTCCACCATCTGAAAAGGACCAGATGGAGACTTGTCAGATACAAATTTTTAGAAAAAAATAAATAAAGTAGAGCCTGCTGCGCTCTGAGATGTAACCATTCAACGGTGTCCACCAGTAAAGACGTTAATCTGAAGACGCTTTTCTTCTTTACCAAGACAGTATGCTTAATCATCTGCGCTTCAAAATAAATGTTTTATTTCCAAAAAAAAAACCAGCATCAGCAATGTATTTTCTTTATTCCCAAACCACATGATATCATGTAATTGTGTATTTTTATTGTAATCCACAGTCATTGCCACAGAGCAGAAAGGTAAATTTCATACTAGGCTTCCATTTGCACTTTAACTGTCATAACCACACATTTGTCTCAATACGCTCTCAACTAGAGTTCACATTAGCCTCGTACAGTTTTTCACATTTCACCTCTAACGTTATGTGGCATCCAGTTTAAGTTCTTTGCTCATTTTTCTTCATCTCCTCACATTTCTGCCTTTTGTTGTCAGCGTAATCTAAAGAGTTCATCGTAGGTTCCCCTTTCGCCCATAACCATGTGATCATTAGGACTTTAAGAGTTGCTTTACATGTTTTTAGTGTAAACATGAAAATCAACATGCAATATTTCATTGTTGGAAAAACAAACATTGCGCAAACTTGTCTGTGTTGAAAGATGGCTTCTTCTCCGTGACTGACATTGTAAAGTGGAGACACAATGCTGTTAATCCTTTGGACGTGTATAGATTAAACAATGCAGTGATCGTTGTGTGTTTGCCTTTGCTGCTGTTGTAGGACTGATGGTCGCCGCTGGTCATTGGCCTCCCTTCCCTCCTCTGGCTATGGAACCAACACGCCCAGCTCCACTGTCTCCGTAAGCGTCGTGCAGTCCCGCAGCATGTGCATGAATCGTATGAGCAGCAACTGAAACACTTTAATGCATCTACTTTAACAACAGTAACAATAGGCATGTTGGCTCTGCTCCTGCTCATTGTAATACCCACTGTTCTGAAGCTGCATATGGAGAGAGTTTATGAACAAACACCCTGTATGAGGGGCCAAAGATTTGTTCCAGTGTAAACACAGATTAGACGCACACACGCACAC
>JAPQRN010000005.1:24812031-24840151 GCA_037367275.1 Coranthus polyacanthus
TTTTTTCATTTTATAGAGGGTGGCATCCATTACCGTCACCTACAGTGTTTGAGTCTGGACCAAAGTTAATATCTCCTTAAAGCCCAGAAAAGACAAAACGAGGGTCTTCCTCATTTTTTGTTGCCACCGTAGGGGAGGGTGGGAATGGGGTATGCAGTTGGTTGCAGTTTGCAACTTCACCACTAGATTTCACTAAATATCACACAGTAAACCTTTAATTCCTCTCTTCAAGGTCTGTATGCACACTAAACAGACATGTTGGCATCTTGGTGAAGGTGCCGAGTTCACTTCATAGAGAACTAAATAGATAGAAGTACGCTAAAGCAGTGCACAGGTTGAAAGTTTGATCTTGTGAAGGCTCTTGATAAAAAGCAAAGTCCACAAAGACTAAAATTCTCCCAAATTGCTTTGATCCATCCAAAATTCTTATCTGAAATTTGGGGATCACCAAAGTCAACAGGCTTCATTTTCTGGGACCATAAATACATTTGCAAACTTTCGCGACATTAACTGTTTGGACATTTAAAGGTTCAGTGTGTGATATTTAGTGACGTCTAGCGGTGAAGTTGCAGTTTGCAACAAACTGAATACCCCCCCCCTCGCCCTCACCTACGGTGGCCGCAAAAAAACACAGAAGTCCCTCATTAGAGCTAGTGTATGTTTAGTCCGCTCTGGGCATCTGTAGTCTTCAAACCTAATCTCAGTTATTATTTGTCTTTGTCTTTTTGTGCTGTAGTTTTTTCCCCATCACAATTGGTTTCCTCTCCGCCAGCAGAAAAGCAGACCGGTTCTCGCTGTACATTGATACTATTTTCGCTTCATTATTATCTGTTATCCTTAACATTTACAGAATATTAACCTACGGATCTACTTAGGAGAGCTGCGGAATAAGCCAATAAAAATTGATCAATGTTTCTTTCGAGCATCGTATCTCACAAAGTCACTGTAAATGTATCAGCAGAGCTGTAGTGCCAGTGACGGGGATGAATGATTATCTACCAGGAAATTCAATTTGCAGTCAGATCTTATAGCCCCCACATGTAATTCAAATCAACACTTTGAAACCCTTGCTGTGTGTTGATGACGAATTTGAAATGCAGGTGAGAAATAGCTGGACAGATCCTCGCTGTCAGGAAACAGGACAGTGTCTGTTCTGTGGACAGGAGAACTTTCAGGAGCTGTCCCTAGGTTTATTAGCGCTCTTTTTTTTTCACACAGTAGGCAACGTATACACCACTAATATGTTACCCTTTTGCTGACCGCTTCATGTTCTTACTGCCGAGTCAAAAAAAGGTCAAATGTACTTAATGCTTGTATTGTCCCAAAGCTAGTAAGTGGTTACGGACAAATAATACAGCTATTGTACAAGATATTTATGGATGTCTTGAGAAAAAATAACTGCAAATATTAATAGCCACGACTGCAAGGGTTCTTGTTGTCAGCCTGTTTTCTTGTGACTGCACAGCGATTACAACCCTGCCCTACTGAACAAAGGGAATAGTTATTGAAATTGATCCAAAGGCCGAGTCAACCACCAGAAATGATCATCCATTGTGGTTTTGTAACCGCTTTTTATTTATGTCTAAATAAGAAGCTCACACTGAGACAAAATGTCTTTCCCGCTCGCTGAGTGATGGTGTGACAGTGAAACACAGTGGGCTCGGACTCCTCAGCCCTTTACCCATCCAATCTCCGTGAATTATTTCCTCCCTCACAGAGAGCGTCGTGGCAAACACATCAAACAAGATTACACTTATAGAGCAAGGGTGTATTTACTCCCCCTCTGAGACATATTTAATTTGCCTGTTGCCTTGGTAACATGAATCTCACAAAGAGTGGCTGCAGAGTCGTCTGTAATTATAAAGCAGGCCTCATCAGAGGCTTTAATCTGAAAAATGAATACGCTCAGGCTGTCAGGCAGGGCCTGTGGCTACTCACACATGGCCTTGGAAATCATGAAATCCCAACCATAGGAATTAGGACTCATTATTGCTCTTGAACCCATGAACTTATGTAAAGAGCATTATTTATCATTTCAAAATGACGGCAAATAGAGCAGTCATTATTTCCTGTTATACGAAAAAGGGCAAGATGTTTTGACTAGAAAAAAGAGAACTGGTGGGTCAGAGGGTTTGCTGTTTGCAAGTATGTCAGCTTAGAAAAGCAGCCCAGTGCATTTGTCTTGTGTTGGAAAAAATAAATAATTCAAGCCATGAGAGGCTTGTTCTGCACAAGCGCTTTAGAAAAGTACCATGAAGGAATGCTACAATCCTAGAAAACTATGGCCCACGATATGAAAAAAGGGACATTTAACTGACAACAGCGTGCAAGTCATGAACGTATTTGTAAAGAAACGCCAAAGTAAATTATGACAGGATAGGTATGGAGATACATTTATGTTCTGCACAGATGAGGACATGCCGTAGAGGCAGAGAAAGGTAGAAAAAAAGACAGGAGAATGGCATGAAGGAGGTGTATTCAGGTTCCACCCAACAAGATTTGTGTCTTGTCTGTTGGAATGGTTTCAAGCCCAAGTGCTCCAAATGAGAGGGCCCTGGAGCAAGGGTGCAATCTCTGCTAGTGAAATCACTGGCCTGTGCTCATCAACCATAAACATGTCACTGCTGAACTGGGTCACTGTTCTCTGTGTGCGCACATCAAACGGAGGCCTCCAGTGCAGCATTGGCTGGCTCCGCGACTTTCTATGCTGCACCTCTGCATTATGTGGCCCATTTCCCCCCCCTTTGTTTATGTGACATGTCACAGCCTCTTGCTCCCACAGCATGCAGTAAAGAAAAGGGGGTCGAGATGTGGCGTTCCAGACAGGAAGGGGTTAATGTAAGAGGAAAGGATCAGTTGGACAGACGGAGTGAAAAAGAGGAACTATATGCGCAAAGAGTAACTGTAATATGATGTGTTGGGGTTTTGAATGTACTCAGTCTTGCAAAAGATACACTATAAATATCTCTAAAATTATTAGAAACATGGAAATATTCGGTCTGGTGGACTGGATTTTGCTTCTTTTTTTGGCTTAAGAAATTCTGATCATTAGGTAGCATGCAGAAAGGTTTGCAAAAAGAAAAGAAGAAAAGGAAGGAAAAAACTTTTAAACATGCATATTTGATTCAAGTTTCTATCTATGTCACTGATTTCCCAGAAGGCTCCACTACAGCTTGCCAACATTATTCATTAATCACCTTGTAGTTCTTTGTTCCAAGACATCTTGTTAATGCACGGCAGAAGTTAAAGGATTTTTTTTGGAACACAGTTTATCTGACATGCGGCGGTGAACAAACCTCCTCCTGTTTTAGTTCAGCAGTAGCAGCAGCAGCAATCACAGCGGTTTATATTGTTTATCACTGGCAAGAGCACACAGTGATTTAGGTGTTGTGGTTGTCCTTTAAATGTACCGCTGCTACGTCCAAAGTGTACCATTACCACAGTCAGTTCTATTAATCAGACGTTTCTCGGAAGGGAAACAGTAGGGGACGCGAGCATGTAGGTGCACACGTAGCCACACACAGCGACATGTGCCACACACGAACCTGCTAGCATCCATAAAAACACACGCAACAACAACACGACACCGGCCTTAAACAGCAAGCACAAGATAAAGTTACGTAAAAGTGTACAATCAAATCTGGAACTATATTTATCGGTTTTCCATATTACTTTAATTGTAGTTCATGATCCACGACGTCCCTTTAAAACGTATCTAATGGCAAAAAATGAATTTGATCTTATTATATTTATTTAGTTTCAGACATGTGCAAATGAGTCACCAGTTCATAATGGTGGCCATTATTAAAATATGTGGATCACAAAGAATGCATCGTAATTACATTCTCTCCACATATTTTTAGTTCTTTCCGCTATTGTCCTGACCGCATACACTGTCATATCATTTATATAATCTACTTTTCTGCAGCCAGAAAATGTCTGTAGTGTAGTTAATGGTGATAATTAATGATTTATGGGCTGGTTTGGTAAAGAAGGTCATTGTCCATCATATTTGAGGAGTTGAGGGTTGGGATGAGTGTCCTTTTGAACAGAGGGAATGTTGTTACTGACACACAAGCAAGTCTGTGCCTCATGTAAAAGAATCTGTAGGGGGATTCTTCGAATCGCGGGATGTGGAATTAGCTCCAGAAGCTTTACCAGAGAGTCTGAGAAAGTGTATGAGTGCTTTAAACTTAAAATAACCCATTTTCTTACATCATTTATATTTTATACGCGTGCCTGTATGAATTTTAATGAAAATTCCCTGCATATAAAATATGAAATCCTCAGAAGAGAAATGCTATTTTGAGGCAGTGATACTTGTAGATAATTCACATCACCTCAAATGAACTGCACCTCTGTGGAGCTAATTTGATTTAATGAAGCATGTAATAGTTTAGCTGTAGTGTGTAAACAGCTCCCATCCATATAAAGCAATGTGTGCTGATGAGAAAATATAATTACTGGTTATCATAAAAGTCTCAGCCCACAAGTATAGTATGCTGTTCTTTATAATTATTCCGAGATGACATTAAGAGTCTTGTCATGGCTCTCTTCTCTCCGGATAATGGGAACTTTACTATAATGAAGCACTGGACAAGCAAATCAGACCATACAGCAGCAAAGTGACTGAGTTTATTGTCTGAGAACGAGTATCCCTGTGGCTAAAAGGAACCAAAGCATAAGGAGGAAGTATCTTTTTTTTTTTTTTTTTTTGGTTTTGTTTAAATAGGCGTTGGTGGGTGATGCATTTCACAAGTTCATCTTATGTTAGTGAGCATTATGGGGTTACCCATGTGAGAATTCTCAGCTTGCTCACAAAAGTAAAAGAATCAGTGAATAGAGAGTGAGGAGGGGAAATAAAAAAGCTTGAAGCCTGAGAGCTCTACACACTAAAGTTAGCCATTATTAAAACCCTGAAAACACTGCATAGATTAATGGTTTAAGGGGCCCAATCCATGCAGAATGGATTCTTTAAAAAGTAGGTCCCACTGTTGCAACATGAAAGGAACCCTCTGCCGTGTACCTGCAGCTTTAATTCAGCATCTGTGAGCCCATAGTGCTCTACTTTCTGAAGCAAACCGCTTTTGACAGATTCTGAAAAGGGACAGGAAAAAGATTATTTGGAATGCACTTTTTTTTTCAAATATCGTGCACGAGGGAATTGCGTGCGCATCATATTTTATCGCTGTAATATTAATGCTTCATCAGACATACATTTGACTTTTGTCTAACCATAGGCTACATTTAAATCAGCAATAACTGCATTATGAGCATGTTGTTGACCTATTTCAGACTGTTTTGGAATGCCGTGGCACAGTAGGTGGTCTGAGAGCTCTTCACACTTTGAAAATTACCATGATAAAAGCTGAGGAGGTTTGACAGTTTGGTCAACCTCAAGTACTGTTACTCCAGTGAAATGTATGTCAACAAAAAGTGCTTAGGTAGTGAATTATTTATTTAGGTAATCTTCTGAAACAGTATTTAACATAAAATATTCATAATTTCTTACAATAAGGAAAAGAACTAGAGGTTAATGGCTAGCAAAAATGTAAGATGATTTTTTTGGAAACTTCTGCTGAACAGCGTCCTGCATGTCGTTGTGCAGTCATGCATCTTCGCCACAGTTTATTTGCAGAAACCAGTTTTCTGGCCCGTGCAGGAATATTTTGTTCAATTATCAGATGACAAACTCGCAAAAAATGTGGATTTTTCCTCCATCCCCAAGTCAAACATCAAAGCAAATTTGAAACTATACTATAATTAAAAAAAAATACTGACAAGAACCTCAATGACACAATGTCGCCAACTCCTCACCTATACTTTACGTGTCTTTTCTTTCCTTTCTTGCGCAGTTATAGAATAAATCTGAAAGCCTCCGGAAATTTGGCTTGAAATAGTAAACATGGATATGTGATACTGCTGAAATCTGAAAGAAAAGAAACATTCATAGCTCTTAGAAAAACTAGTCCCGAAGCAGCTCATT
The DNA here is from genome assembly GCA_037367275.1 of Coranthus polyacanthus. Lineage (NCBI taxonomy): Eukaryota > Metazoa > Chordata > Actinopteri > Kurtiformes > Apogonidae > Coranthus > Coranthus polyacanthus. The sequence goes on from JAPQRN010000005.1 coordinate 24,818,018, forward strand.
CTACTACTCGGACCCTGTTTTCGGACCCCGTGTAGATGTAGCACATCACATTTTGACTGACGTCTCGTTAGCTACCAACATTAGCTGCACCATCACTGGGACTAAACGTGTTAGCAAGTTAGACAACATTAATTACAGTCTAATAACCCTCGAATGAGTCAGCTACATATAAAGTATAGCTTAACATTACCTTACATTAGCAGATATAGGCTATAGCTGGATAGATAGTCGGCTAGCTGACAGCTAGTTGCTAACGGTGGCTAGTGAATTTGGGTGGGACAAATGACTGGGACTTTTTTTATGATTAGTTCACAGAATTAATTGTGTATTAAATCTCTAGTCTGACCACGACCAATCCAAACCCAGTGTCAGAACATTTCTATCTATGTTTTGAATTTGGATTTAAACTTAATTTTTTCTAATACTTTCTGATGTTTGCCATTAGCGTTAAAAGGGAATTGTGTAAATTAGGTTTCGAGAGGCTTTAAGCACACGTTCTTATCATATGTTATGGAAGATATGAGCGAGTCGCAATTATCCTGAAGCATCAATAAATCCAGTGTCAAATTCATAAGACCAACATAGCATAGAGAAATGTGGCGAAATATAAAAACATATAAGCCAAACTACTGACACTGTGTAGTCAGGGGAGAGATCATTTATGAAAACAAATCACAGTCATGAAAATATCAAGAAATTAATTTAAAACAAATAGAGAAATGGTATCATAACCAACCGATGTGGTTGCAGTAGGCCTATATCTCAAGAAAAGGAAATACAGAGTTCCTTATAATTTAGGTTTGCACTAAAACACAGGTGCTAAATTTAAACTTGTGCTTGCCTGTTATGTACTTTTAAAAAGTTAATGAATAGCTTTCTGACTGAAGATTAACCAACAGTAAGAAGTGATGGAAATATCTGAAAACGTGGTTAATTTATGCAATACCCACTGTGCAAGGCGAATTTCAGGAGAGGTTTTGTGTAACGTCGTAGTCTGAATTAGAAGTTAGAAAATGCATGTCTGAGATCCTAGCAGAGGTGTAATTTGGGTATCTCCAGGGTAGCAGATGGGTCACCAGAGCCTGACAATTTAATAAAGGGGGGTGAGGTGTGTGCTGGCAGAATGGGGGATTATATGGTCTGGTGGTTCAAATTTTAATTTCCATGATCTGCAGCAGAAATATAAATCCTGGCTGCAATATTCAATATCCACTATCCACGGAGCACAGTTTGGTCTGCTGTTTGAAAGGGAGAAACCTAGATCTCATTTTGCACATGAAACACACACAAGGACTGAAAAAGATGCAGTAAAATCTTCTTGCTGATTTAACTGCTATTGCTATTGCGTTTGTCTACTGTGGTTTCTGGCAAATGCGTTAATGCGGTCCAAGTTAACATGTCATGGTGCATTTGTTTGAGCGTCATATGGCATTACAACAGCAATTTGAAGTTAGTCACCATTGATTTCAACACACATTCCCCATTTTCTACACTCCTTCCTCTTTTCTTAATAATGAAGGCCACTGATGCCTATATGACTGTAGAGCACTTAAAAGGGCCGAGCTCTGGTACAAAGCTGCTTACAGCTTCTTTTAGCACAGCCGGGACAGTAGGGTTTACACTTGGTAGGGGATTTCTACAAGCCAGCCCTCTTTCCCTACCATAATTAGGCCACCCACATTCACAGACATGTGCCTCAGATGGTGAGTCTGTAAGATTTGGGGAGCTTCCACACAGAACATGTAATGATTTATAGAGAAAAGACGCAATAAAACACTTGGAACATGGTTACGTGCTTGGCTGTTATACTTTGTCTGTATTTAGTTTGTTTCTTCACACATTAACAGGTATTTTAGACAAATATTTTGGAAAAGTGTGGAGTCAAAAAAAACCCCCAAAAAAGACACAATAGCTTTTGTTCTTCAAAGAGACTACAGTCTAAGTTTATATTCTTGGGTTTGTCGAGCTTCTAACACGTTGTATAAGCTCATATCTTGAAACTGATTATCTGAATGGTCTCTGGTAAGTATATATACATATATATGAAAAGGCACTGAAAACATAAATCCAAAGGGCCATAGTCGGGTTACTATCAGGATTGCGTGCAGGAGTTATGTAATTTCCATAGGTGTTTCTTGTTGCGTGCCAGAGTCCATGAGGTGGGAGTGTCCGACACAGCAGACAAATTGATTGGTCCGCTCGTTCGACGTTATTGATTGACAGCTGCACGGACCAATGTGCGGTCGTGCCTGGTCTTGGCCCTCGTTGGCCGTGGAGTCGACGTTCAAGGCAGCATTTGTTCGGGACGGCGAGACTGTGCCGTTATGTCGACGGGCTTTGGGTTGTAACAGTTTGTACAGCTCGTTAAACCGGATTTAAACCCAAGCGGATGACTTTTTGTGCTCAAACGCGCTGGTAAAGGATCTTACGGAGTTGCACCTTATTGGTTCTACGCTGCAACTCTGAAGTTTGACGAAGTGGAAGCTTTTTTTGGTTGGAAGAAGAAGACTCGGTGGGCTCGCCTGTGGATCCCTGCAGACCTGGTATGTATCGTTACGGCTATCCAAGCTCGCTAATATAGCTAGCAAAGCTTAGTTTACTGGTAGTTTGTGAAAACGAGTACATTAATTGTCAACAAATATCGATGGAAGAACCGAATATTAGAAAGTAGCGCTAGTTAACATAGCGTTAAGTTAGCTAACTAAAACTTAGAAATACTTTTTTTTACCCTTACGTTAAGTGGCAAGACTACAACTTGCCGATCCTTTTGTCTGGCGTTTTCGTGTTACTATAACTTGTCCCCTCTTTTCTCAGTTCTTTGCTTCCGTTTAGTTGGCGATGCACAGTTACGTTAAAATCGTATTTATTTTCAGCAGACTGCTAACTGAGGCCAGTCGGTAATGTTAGCAAGCTAACGTTAACTAGCTAGCTGGCAGCGATTATGCTCCCCTCGACATTTCTTCAGAGACATGGTGCGTTACTGCGTTAGACGCTTTAAAACTTTTATAGGATGACATGCAATCGTGCAAACGTGTCAGAAGTGCACAAGCCATGGGGCCAAAACGTTTTCCAAACGTTAAACAGTCACAGGAGATATCTAAATTAGTCGTTTAACAAGTGACAGCTCTGTGAACGTAAGCTGTCACAGATAATGCTAATGTTAGCAACCATGCTGGCTTAGGAACACCAAGTTGATCCAGTGTGCTGAGAACGCAGTTCAGTTCATTGAGGCATAGTGGAGCGATTTGTCATCAGCCCTGTACGTGACTGAGTAGTTGTAGAGGTAGTATAAAGTGTAATTATAAATAAATAGGCTTAACAAACTATTAAGTAGTGTCAGTAGTAATACTGAACAATGATGTGTTGCGTAAATAGCTGAGTGCGCACATTGTGAATCCTTAATATAATCCCAAATATATAGATACTGGATATCTGCCTGTGCGTTGAAAATTCTCACGGGGTTTTATGCATGTCTGTGATGTTCCTGCATGGTCTTGTTGTGTAAACTAGGTCTGCGAGCATGCCGGCTTTATGTGTGATATATTATTGTCTTATGCAACATGTTGCAAATGACCTGCACTCTCATCTTACAGGTCTGCATTCTGAAGATCGCAGCTGCAGGCCGTTTACTGATGGGTACATACTGTGAGGCAACGCACCAAGAGACGTACAAATCATTCAGAAGAGACAGGAACTGTGAAAGAATGAAGACAAGCTAGATGATTTCAGAGAACTGAGGAACACTATATATATATGTTTGCTTGGACACATTTAAATAATTAAAATTTGCAAATGTGTACCTGGACTAAACGCATAATTAGAGAAACCTGAAAAGTAACTTTGCTTATTGAACTGCTATCAAGTCAGGGGCTCGTCTTCAGAGGAACACCGTGACACAAAGTGATCAGAATGAGTGCAGAAGGATATCAGTACAGAGCGCTTTATGAATACAAGAAGGAAAGGGAGGAGGACATTGATCTCCATGTGGGAGATATTCTGTTAGTGAGTAAAGGAGCTCTGGTGGCACTTGGGTACACTGATGGGCTCGAACAGAGGCCAGAGGAGATTGGCTGGCTGCCCGGCTTCAATGAAACCACTCAGGAAAAAGGGGACTTCCCTGGGACATATGTCGAGTACGTAGGAAAGAAATGGATCTCTCCCCCCACACCCAAACCAAGGCCCCTCAGACCCTTACCTGTAGCTCCAGGCTCCTTCAAGGCGGAGGCAGACTCGGACTCAGATCAAGGTGAGTTTCACACCAGTCCACATAACATTTTTCTGTCTGTCAAGTTTTTTTTTTTCTGTTTTTTTAATTAATTTTAAGAACAATAAGGAAGTTCATTAATTTTTTTAGAACTAAATTAAGAACAAGGAAGCAGTGACTCAGATAAGAGACTGGTCTTTTATCGCTTATCAGTTAGTAATTACAGTAATCCAGCACAGTGGATTAGTCAATTTTAACTTTTTTTTGTACTCTTCTAAAGACTCTAGTGACAGGTTGAATCATATTTTGTAGTGCACTACAGTGACATTCAGGGCGTCATTGAGGGGAAACAGAATTACGTTTGGCAGACATTGTTGTAATCAGGCATCCTGTGTCGTCCTTTTCTCTTTATGTGTCAGTGAATAACGTCTGCGAACTCATCTGCCATAAAAGAGATTACGTTTTAATCAAGGTTTTAGCAGTAGTGTCACATGTTTACATGTTGTGACAAACACTTCATTGTTCTGCTCTAGGGCCACTGCAAACAGCTGTATGTGTGAATGTGTCCGGTGTTTGCATATTTCTGAATAAATTCATAGCGACTTGTTTCACTTTGGATTTTAAGTCGTTCCAGTTCTTTAGCTGAATGAAGCGTGCTTCAGTGTTGAATGGCACTTGGACCACAGTGGAATAACATTGGTAAGTGTGATGTTAAAAAGAAACATGAAAGTCAAAATTTCAGTTGCTAAATTGAAATGAAAATATAAACTGGCAACCGAGAGATCTAGATACAAGTTAAGTGTCGGAAAGTTGCTGACAAAAGAAGAAAGTTCGCAGTCTTTGATAACAAGTAGCTGTGCTCAGTGCTGTACAGCTGCTCTAAATGTGAACTGCAGCGCAATCCCTCTGGACAATGGTGCTGGGTTGTGTTCAGGCTATAGTACACCAGAGCATCTTGTACCAGCCATATGTTGCAAGAAGTGGATATCATCTGTGTCCCTTCTCAGAATCCATCTTAAGGGGATATAATTCCCTTAAGATGAAAAAGATTATTCTTTTCATTACTCGGGTTTATCTTACTAGTACATGTTTGCAAGTATAGTAAAGGTAGATGCATTTTCCTCAGAATTAGAATCCAGACACTTTTTCTTTTTCTTGCTGAATTTCAACATGGCGGCGAACAAAATTAAATCTAACTCACAGTTACTGTTCAGGCCACAACTCTGAACTACAATTACGACAGCCAGTTTAAAGACACAGTGGCTTGCATGAATGTGAACATAAAACTTTCTGTTCACCTAAAGAGCAGCTGTAGTTGCCAGGTTTCTAGTTTCTGCCCGTTGTGGTCCGATTGTGAAATTCTTTGCTGTGGTTTGCCGGGTGAGAGAGGAGCTGTATGAAGGGGGCATGTGTTGAATGGCTGTGTCGTGGTTGAGTGGCAGCGCTGAGCCTGGAGCGAGTGTGAATGTAGCACCGGGAGAAGAAAAGTCTCTGTGTCCTGGGCTGTGAGAGAGACAGAGAGGGGGAGAAAAGGGGCCCTGAGGTTGTGGGTAAGGGAGAGAGAGCCCCTGCGCTAGCTAAAGGGTCAGTGCAAGGGATAGTGTGCAAAAGGATCAGGACTGGAGGGGAGCTTGGGGCTTAGGCAAGGGGGAGCCTTAAGGAGGGACTTGGGCCCTTCATGCTCAAGGGGGCTTTGAAGAGGGGCTGAGGGCTCCGTGATGGAGGCAGGGCTCTTGTTGCTCCCACAGTGTTTGTGATTTATTGCCCACCACCAAGGGATCTCGCTCCCTTCCTCCTCCTCCGCCTCTTTTTTTAATGTTTTGATAGTTCCTACAGTCAGCCCTGGTAGGGGGAAAGAGGTGGAGAATGGAGGTTTGGAAAGGGGCCTCTCCTCTCTGAGCCACAGGGGTTTACATGAGTGCAGCAGATGTGGAAGAGAGAAAGAGAGAGAGAGAGGGCTGGGCTGGGAAACTATTCCGCCTCATTCCAGCTCTCAGCGTTTTTTTTTTTTTTTTTAACATTAAAGTGTTGCTCCTTTTCTGGGCCTCTCCGTTGAGAGAATATCCATGTGTTTGGCCCAGCCGCGCAAAAGGAACTTGAGATCCGTTTGCTTGTTTGACTTCATACTGAAATGCAGCCGTGCTTCCTGCCATCCATTTTCACAGTTTTTTAGTTTTCACAGAATTGTAGTGCTTGAACAATTTAGAAGTAATTCAGTATTGTTTCTCAGCAAAGCAGATGCAAACCCAACGGCCACAACAAAGAATGCACTGGCTGACTTGTAACAATGTAAATGAAGTTAAAATAAAGTTTGGGTTTACGGTGCTGTTACTGTATCCTTTAGTGAGTCTAAGTGACCATGTTCTATGTTCAGATTATAGGGCTTTGCATTTTAATGGTAAAATTGAGTGTTTTGAGCCCTCCATGTTCATTGTTTTGTGAGCATCTAGGATTTTCCCATGGTCAGACTGCACAGCAACAAAGCTAAAGAAACAGAGCAACTCTGCTATGATTTCTCTGCTAGAGAAAAGATACTATAATATCCTGAATAGATAATAAATCGTTTTTTTTCTGACAATAAGCTTTTTAAAAGTGGGGGTTTCTATTATTTGCAGAATCAGAATTTTCCTGTTGACTATATTAATGAGCAGGTTTGTTTTGCATTTCTTTGAGCTATTTTCTAAATATTATAATAATATAGGTCTAAAATTATGCAAAATGCATAGTTTTTAGTTAAACAACATCAACACAGAAAAGCCACCACACCACCAAAGCCTTCCACAAACCTAGGGAAAATCCTGTAATTGCTCTTTATCATCCGTCAGTCAGTCTCCGTGAGCATTCTTCCAAATGGTAGAGATAAGTGTGAATAACTGGTTGTTACTCTACATGCTCTCACAGGGTTCGGTCTACATGCTCAGTCTTGTTTAAGGAAACATTTTTATGCCATCAAACTCTCTCCTCTCACGTGTCTGAGGCTTATCAGTATGTTTCCAGCGTTTATGTAACTTTGCATTACAATAGGTCTACTTTCTCTGAAAAGGTGACGTAGTTAGTATTTTCATAAAATCATAATATCATAATGTGAATCGAATATGCCTTTTGTATGTTTAAAAACCCAGGTCTGTTTTTTCAGTGCTAGTAAAACACAAATGTGTGTTTATTGCTAGTAATATTGTGCAATAAAGTGAGTTGACTTTATGATGAAAGGAGAAGAGCAGGCTGTGCGAGAGAGACAGTTTCAGGGAGAGTACTCTGCATAGCTGGAGATTGAGATAATGTAGCTCTCCTTCTGTGGGCCTCTCTCAAATTCAGCCTCACATCTGCTGTATTGAGCACTCCTTCTGTCAGAACTGTTGATTTTCCTCTGCAAGTGCTACACTTATCTTTTAGATTGGGAACGTAGCAACTTTGGTTTTGCTTTTGCATACTATATCTTTACACTTGGTGGGTCAGGAAGGACAGATGACTAACCTGATCCAAGTTAATGGCAGAGTGAACACAGCTGAAGTTTTATGCCATGATCGTTTGCTCTGATGTGGTGTTCTCTGTAGAACTAAAAGGCAGCTGGGACGAGGAATGTGTTGGCGCTTCTTTGGTGCACACAGACTGCACGGTAGACTGATTTGTAGCTTTGTGATGAATCAGTATTGTGCTAAGTGCTGATTGCAGTAACTTGGTGCACAATGCAGCTGGACAATAAATGGTTGCACACTGAATAGGACCCCAGCGATTGCTGTTGTACACCGTCATTGTTATCAGTGTCTGTACTGCTGCTGTGAGGCTGATCTGCCTAATATAGCTTTGGTTGACTTTTTAAGTAGCCGATAATTGTTACTAGGTCTAGAAGTTCTACTGCTCTTGAATACTAATCAGTATTTGTCATGTTTGTTTACTTTGAAAGGTTAGAATTTGCCTGTTACATTGCCCACATTAGTTGGGGGTGAAGAGAAGGGCAGCAGCAAATCCACTGTCTGTGAACGTTATACTCAAAGTGGATTTAAATATGTTTTTGGCTCATCATAGCTTCTGACATTATGCTGGATCACAGAGGAGAGTGAACTGTATTCCAGTTATTCATTTAGCTCCAAGTGTAAGAAACTTTTCAGCAGTAGTATGACAACATAGATATGTACATCCTCTAGAGTCCGTGGCCTTTAAATTCTAACTATGGTAATTATGCCCATCAATATTTTTCAAACTGTGACAGATTTTTCTTCTTTTTTTTCTTCTTTTTTTATAATCTGAGGCCTCAGTAAAATGTCCTTTGAGTTCTTCGTGAAAACGCATTAGTGTGTAAATCTAGAGTCTAGAAGTGGCAGTGTGTGCATGAAAGCGTGCATAACTATTTCATTACTTGATTGTGTTCAGAGACTGAAGTCTGAATTGTCAAATCTTCTTTACTGGTGTAAGAGCATGTCTGCTAGCAGGATTAAGAAAGAGAGACAGAGAGAGAGAGAGGAAGGCAGAGAGAGAGACGTGGTAATAGACTTGAAGAAGTGGCGCAATAGAGGGGAAAAAAATGGTGAGATTAGTGAGAACCCCAAAGTCAAGGGACAGAGAAAAGGCATTTCAAATATGTGATTTATTAAAGGAAGAGGGGGAGGGGGAGGTGGACCAGCCGGTGTAGGTACTGTGTAAGCCTCGTGCTGTGGAGGTGTGGCGTTACATAATGCTTTCAACAAGACAGATTAGAGGTGCTCTATAAGAGTCCTGTTCTTTTCAACTAGTTTTTCTTAATTTAATTTTGGCACTTCTTTTACCTTTCAGTGTCTATTGATTGTAAGGCCATAAGTTTGTTGTTTAGTTTGGGCCTGTCATGATAGTGAAATTTTAGTTGACGATTAATTCATATATGTATTTGCCACTCCCAACCACGCTGATTTATTGGAGTGCTAGTCAAATCTCAAAAGGTGGATAATGATGTGGAAATATTGATGGAAACATTACATTTCCGTTTGTTTCATCCAGCTGTTTTCATACAGCTGAATGGAGACTATTATCACGATAATGCAAAATAATTGTGGTTGGCTCACGTAGTCTGGTAAGGTGATAATGTAGTAATTGTGACAGGCATATTTTTGTCATTTAGGTGATTTGTCTTTTAATCGTATATATTTTTTGAATAAATTGGCATTAATGTTCTCTTGCCCTCAAGGAAGTCCTGATCAGATTTGGTAGCCAAAGGTCAAAGTTGTTGTGACCTCAAAACCCCCCTCCCCCACATTTTTGGCCACAGCTGCTTTTAATTGAGAGAACTGTATGAACACATTATGATGTAAGAATAGCGGTTGGTTCTTGTTTAATTCAATTTACAGAACAGTTACGGTTTTGTGATATATTTTGTTACCCTGATATTAAATTGCATATACCGTGATAAAAGATTTTGGCCATGTCATGGACCCGTAATTGATTGCTCGACCAAGGAAAACCTGGGGTACATCCAGATTACCTTAACTACATCCACATTTCCGACACTGCATCTTTTCCTTGTCTTAATGCTTTATGGTTCGGAGTACACCTTAAGTAAAAGTACTTCACTGCCGAGACACTGAACTAGAGGTCGACCGATGTAATAAAGAGTGCTGATGATAAATTGATTATTTAATAATCGTATGATCAGAATGTCTTTTACGGGCTTTTACAAGACAAACTGTGAATTCTCTTCCGTTTTCCAATAAGACCTCCATATCTATGTTTTCTTTCCAGCTAGATGATAAGCAGAACACAGATCTGGTTGTCTTCTGTTGTTTGTTTGTCCACTTCTATATTAAACTTCAGTGATGCGTTTTCAGATCAGCCTGATCATGGATAGTCAGGATCACATATTAAAATCTGTTAAACAACTATCACTGATATTGTATGTCTGTCTTAGATTATAATGCGTCATGCAAAACCTTTTCAACTTGTAATAAATCAAGAGGTCTAATGTAAAGACATTTGGAAGTTAAGTGAGAATAGCTGAATCATGCTTTAAACTCTAGCTCTCCAAGGGCAATACACTGTAAAGTGTTCCTTTCTTCATTTGTTGGTTTGTGTGTTGATTACTACCTCACAGCTAACTGCTCTTGAGGAAACTGTGGTTATTTGTGTTGGGTTTTGAATTTCATTTATGCGCTGCACTTCATAGGGTTAATTGTCAAGCTGTAGCAACAGCCTCCTCATTGGCCGTCGCTCAGCCTCTGCACTGCATCGTCCTTCCTGCAGGAGGAGACATTGCCCTTCCTTTTTACTTACTTGAGCTCAAAGCTTTAATATTCATTGGCATATAGTGAAAGCTTGTTAAAGGATATTATGGTTTGACATGAAAATATAATTAAAGAATATATTTTTTCAAACAGTTGAATATCTGACTAATACTGGATGTTTAATTCATCATCTGCTCATTCTCATTTTCAAAAGTACTGTGCAACTCTTTTGTATTTTTGCATGGGAGAATTTCTTCTTCCTGCTCTATGCTCTTGGGTGCAGTTTGGTGTGTTGTTCTTTCCATCGGTTATCAGTTTCTACTGACATGCCTCAACCAGACCTCTGTCAGACGAGAAGAAATGGCATAACCTGAAAATGCTGGTTACTTGAGTAGGCCTTCTAAATTTATCCAAAGTGTGTGCTATCTTTAGTGTGTCCGTGGTGCCCCAGGCCTGTCCTGCCCGCAGTCTGTGGTTCGTTCGGTTCAGACATACCGTTTAAGCCGGGGAGATTGTCCCCCACACCACAGCAGCACCAGTGGCAGCTGCATCGACTTCCCTAACGTGTGGTTGTCTGACTGACTAGTGGCTGCCTGAGACCTTTAGGGATATCATGAGAAGGTCTGCCAAAACACGCAGGCTTGTAGAGACACGTCCAAGGGGCCCCTGTCTTCTTAGTCGTTTCTCCCCAGTTGCCACAGAAACCATCTTCCAGTGCATTTGAACAGTGTGTTTTGATGTGTGCAGCCCATGTGTGTAGCCCATCAGCTGTTGCTAACCGAGCAACACAACATCAGTCCATTGTGTCCTATGTCATGTAGCACTCAGGTAGTATAAGGCTACTTTGGCATGTTTCTGTCTAGAGATGGTAGGTGAATTAGGCTTGAACAAAATCCATTCATATGTTGTGCCAATTGTAGACATTTACGAAAGTCATTGTGAAGCTAGCTATGAATACTATATATGTTTGACTGCTATCAAAGCCATCTAGTTTTTGCTTGCATTATTATTAGATTATAAATGGCTGTGCCCATTAATTCTTTTTAAATTTTAGTTTCCGTGGATGTAATCTTTGGTCAGCGGGAGCATGCTGATCGTTTGATCTTGTGCCAAGCTGTCTCAGGAACCATCACTGATAGTTGGGAACATGTCTGCCATATTTTGTCTGCCACTTGATACAATTCCATTGGTGCTGAAACTATCACATCGTTGACAGTACTAAGAAGCAACTCTATCTCAGCCTGCTCTGTGTCACTCATAGGCCAGCCAAAGAGAGTAAATAAACACAAGGCGCTGGGTCTTTTTGAAGAATCTTGTTTCAGTTGCTATGACCGAGTGATAGAAGAAATGCGAAGTAGGTCCTTTGTGTCTGTATAATAACATCATACAACAAAGACATGCCATCTGTAATTTAATATCTTTTACATTGCGATTATCTTGACAGATATTGCAATTGCGATATGAGTCGTGGTTTTAGTTGGAATCGAAATTTTTGCATTTCAATTTCACAAAAAAAAAAATTACAAATTCATGATGTGATTTTTTTTTTTTTTTTTGCTGGGGTCTGCACCCGACTAGCGTGGTCCATTACATCTGGCGAATATGATTTGTAGGCTGAGGTGTTTATAGCACCACAATGCTTTGTGCGTTGTGACACATTTCACCTCGGTCAGAAACTTACAGCTCCTGTGATCTGGACATTGCACTTGGCCTTATTGCAATTTCAGTAATGTTTCTGATAATTGTTCAGGCCTAAACTTTAATAAAGATCTTATGGTTGGTTAACTTTTTGATAGGATAGGTTTATGTGTGTGCTACGGTATAAATTTAACTTCAGGTTGTGAATTCAGTTCTCAGAAACAGATTGTATGTAGAACGGCAGCCGTGTTAGATATCTCAGCCGGGAGAAAGGTTACACTTAAAGGTGTGCAATGGCAGCACTGCGTGTCTCAATCTCTATTTAGGGAAACTTAGGCGTTCCATCTCAGAGTTCACTACTTCTGAGAAACCCCCCCTCCTGCTCTGCAGTTCCAATAATGTCTTCCAGATGAGTAGTTGTCCTACATGGAGTTTTGTGTGTTCAGTGGTTAGAAGGATTTTGTCAATCTACTTTCTTCACACGCAACATGCTGGCCAAAGAGGATGTGGATTTGGATGAAGTGGTTCATTATTTGGTTGATTGAACACTCTTTGGTTGAAGAGGTTAGTTCCTTAGACTGGCATTTAGGATCAATGACACCTGTAGATGCCCGTCTATGCCAGATTAAAAAAAAAAAGTAATAATTTTAAGTTAGAAAAAAATTGCTGCCAGAAAGGTTCCATTCATAATTTCTGAGCATTTTGAAAGTGCACACTCTGCTGAACAGTTGAGCCTTTCAGAAAAGTGCCTTTTCAAAATACACCTTTGCAAATCCAAATAAAATCCCTGCCAGCCCCTTGATCCTTTCATGTCCACACCTGGGGACAAAGTTCTAAAGAAAATGTAAGGAAAAACTCAGACCTGGCTTACCTCATATCACAGGCTATTTGCTTAGTTCCTCGGTCCACCAAGCCCTAACTTTAGTGCTCAGCACCTTCTGTTCTTGAATCAGTCTGCTGTAAATACTCATCTTTTACTCTGGAAGGCAGGGCTTTGGTCTTGTACCTGCTTGCTTTGAAGTTCTCAGTAGTTCATAAGTTATGTGCTCAATGACGCCTTGTTGGTTCAGATTAATTGCAGCCTTGTCTGTTTAATGTCACATAAACGTTCATCACAGCTTCTCATGACTGGCAGAGGGGCACACATCTAATCTGACTAAAAAGGAAATGTAGTTTCTAAGCCACATTTGTATTTTTGCCTAAATTCCGTTATCAAAATTGGCTGATATGACATACAAAATATGGTGTATATTGTTTAGAAAATAAACACCTTAATTCCATTGTACATGAAAGAAATGGGCCAAATGAAATCTGCCTAGAGTCATGGTGTTTTTAAAGGGATCTTGAAGCCATGATTGTGATCTTGGTTTGGCTAAATTTAACAGCAATTCAAACAAAGCTCTTCTGTTATTTCATACTGAAAGATACAGTATTCATGCATGAGAAATGAAAAACGTTTAGGCTTAGAATCAGGAACAGTTTCTCCCATTTCCCCAATGTAGGCCATTTATTTCAGATGAAATTTGTTGCATTTATTGTCATGATGGATTTCAGTAGCAGGTCAATCCCAGTGCAACACTGCAGTGTTTGCAATCATTTGATTTCCAGTCCAATCACACAGGGAACTTTGGTAGCCTTTGGTAAAAAGTTCTAAGTTTGAATTATTTTCAGTAGGTTATCGTCATGCATCAGAAGTAGCATCATAAATGTTTGTCAGCACAACATAAACCCTAAAACATGTTGTTTCCTCCAGGCTTCTGTCTGCTGGACTTGACGGAGCAGTTTTCCCTTCCAGAGACCGCTCCACCTTTACTGGCCAGACTGCTGGAAGCTGTTGAGAGGAAAGGTGAGTTTGACCAGGAACACTTCAAGTCACTCAACTTGACATGCATTTGCATTTCACTGAATTTTAATTTGCCCGTTAATACGGATTGTACTGTTGTTAAACTCTGCTAAGCAGAACCACGTGAGGCTGCTGGTATTAGGAATAAATACTAAGAACTGTGTTTCACACTTACTTGCAGGTCTGGATAACCCCACATTATATCGAACATTTACTGCTGGTGGTGGACTTGAAGTCAGACAGTATTATGACTGTGGTAAGCATCTTTTGTATCACCCCTTTTTCAGTTTTGTTTCCAGTAATTTAATATCTTTGCATCATTCATTCATTAATAGTGTGAGCGTAACTGACAGTCTGTCTCCCTCACACTCTGAGATAAAAGCAAAAAGTGTTGCTAACTGTGTGAGCTGAACAAAGAAACACATTGGTTGCACATACAGTATGTTTAAAAGAACAGCACAGGCTGCATTAGATCTCTGGTTTGAGCTTCTAATGAAAAGGTTTCCTGTGTGCAGATAATACTTACGTGGGTGTCTTTGTGTGTGCTCTCCCAGATCCTCCCACAGCTGACCTGGATCAGATCGAACTTCCCATCCTGTGTGATGGTCTGCGCAGGTACTTGCAGGACCTTCCCCAGCCCATCGTCCCCACTGCAATATATACTCAAATGGTCCACACTGCCAAAGGTGAGAGCAAATACCTTTATGTTGCAACTACTGCAGAAGGCCATAAGATAGCCTACCTTTGCAGAAGGCCATAAGATAAATGCTAGATACCATCAGAAACTATTAAGCAACTCAGAACTGTTTTGTTACCTACTAGCATGTGGTGTGAGTTGCTCTGACTGTACCATATTTCTTGATTAAGCTTGTTACAGAACAAATGCAGCTGGTAATGGGGGAATCTGCATGACCGTACATTTTAATGCTTTTGATGTCAGTGTTTGCACTTGAACTTGTAATTTACCCTTCCGACATAAATATTGCATTTGTTTTTGAAGTACCTTTAGCTTGGTTTCAGTGCTGATTTGTGTACTGTACACTTGGCCTAAAGCAGAAGTGCTGACGTAATGTACCCCTACGCTGCTACAGTGAGCACTGAACATTCAGTACTTTGAACCGAAAACCACGACCAAGAAAACCAAGACCTCGTCAGTACCCTTCGTATAGAAGCCTTACATTTAAAAAAAAATAAATAAATAATTTTGCAGGGTTTTTGTTCTGTCTCTGCTAAGAACGCTGTATATAATCAGTGCATTATGTCACATTCCCTTATCTTTGTGTCTGTTGTGAGCAAGAACAAAATTCTCTCACACTCTGCTCTGTTAGGCTGCATTCTCTTGCTGTCACAAGGCCAGAAACAGGATATCTGTGGTTAATAGGAACTAAAACAAGCCTGAAAGTGTATCTCTAGCATCTCTGAGCAGCCAATCACCTGCCAGTGTACCTTACGCTCGTTGTCAACCACACAATCTCTCTGTGGTTTTCAGACCTATCTGCACATGACGCCTTTTTCCATCTCTTCATTGTTTAAAAGAACCTTTCATTTTATGCTCCTCTTCAACTGAGGAAGGGTTTAAGGCAGGATCAGTTTTTCACATGTGTCGCTGACCCCTCGGCGGTTCTCATCTGTTTCAACAGAGGTGGTGAATCCTGAGGAATGTGCCCAGCTGCTACGTCGCCTTGCCAGCACCCAGAGCCTGCCTCCTCAGTACTGGCTAACTCTCCAGTGTCTGCTAAGGCATTTCGCTAGGGTGTGCCAAAACGGCTCGAAGAACCTTCTCAACGCCAGAGCCCTGGGCGAGATCTTCAGCCCTGTGTTTTTCAGACAACAGGCCACCAGGTGGGTGTCAGAGCAACGTGCCTCACTTCTGCACAGTGTGGTTTGTCAAAGATAGACGCTCAGGCAGCAGACAGTCTCAAGTGTGCAGGTTCAGTCATGCAATACTGTGACACACAGACACTCAAACATGCACACTTGCACACATTCACGCACCCACTCTCACTCACACATACACATATGAAACACTGCCAGGGCCCAGTGAGGCACTCATAGGTTTTAGCTGCACACGGATATAGGTTGAAGCTTTTCTACTTACCAGCTGTGCTATGCAATTAAAAGAAGAAAAAAAAAGCTAAGCCTGAATTGCCATCAGATTGAAACAAGCACAGACAAGCAGAGCAGCAGTGACCGTCACCTGACTTTAAATAAAACACAGAGTTTATTGAACTTGCCTTTTTTCCTCCCACACAGCTGTGAACCCAGCCTGGATGCTCACGTCAAGATCATTGAGGTTCTGGTGACCAGTGAATGGAGTGACACCCAAGCGGCTCCAGGTAGTCAACGTTTTCACTTCTGCCTGAATTTGTTTTCGTCTTTAAAGTTGATTTGCTATGGGACTATTTAGCAGTAGCGCTTGACAAAAGTGAATCACCTTAGAACACTATTCATGCAATTCAAGAAAATGCAGTGATTGTTTTGCATTGCATTGCTGCAGCTTGACTTTTTGCACTATTTTGTATCAGAATCAGAACATGGATGTGTGTTCTGCAGGGACTGAATTGCAGCAGAACATGAACTGAACGCCCCCAAACATTATCTATTAATAGTATGAAGAAAGGTGTTTGGACTTGTAGCTACTCTTTTGCAGAAGGCAAGGCAATTTTTTTTATTTCTAGCATTAAACTATTAAACATGTCTTTACCTACTGGCTTGTGGTGTGAGTTGCTTTGATTGTACTGTATTTCTTGATTAAGTTTGTTAGGAATCTGCAGGACCATACATTTGAATGCTTTTGATGTCAGCTTTTGCACTTGAACTTGTAATTTACCCCTCTGACATAAATATTGCATTTGTTTTTTAAATGGAATTCTAGTGTGATAGTGCAGTTTTTGTTGTGTTTGGCTTTTAAATGTCGCTTAAAACAGCAATTTTTAAAGCTTAAGCATCACCACAGTGGTTACTGGTGAATTTCCACACAACGCATGTCTGTGAGGGGGAAGATGAAACACGTTGATAAACTCTTGCATGGCATTCTGCTTTTCCTCTCAGACCAGATTTTTTCTTTGGTGATGTTATTAGCAGGTCATACATCAAACTGAACTGCACAAAGTCCGTTTTCATGGCTGGTACAGTGGTGGTGGTCTCCATAGATGTTGCCAGTCTGGTGGTGTGCGAGTGCAATGCATTGCGTGGCATCGTTATGTTTTTACAGTGCTAGTTAAAAGCACTGTCGTTGGCTGGCCCAGAGGCCCAGAACTGGCTGAGGCTGTTTAAACATTTTATTACCTGTTGGGGCTATTTATAATGTTGTGTGCATGGGCCACTCTCAGCTGTCAGTAATTTGCACCTGCGGGAGCAGTTTGGCAGTGGGCTGGATGAATAGATGGTTAGACGGATAGAAAGGAAGGGCAGGCAGGCAAGACGCAAGACGCAAACCCCCGAAACGTTTAAGCTTATTTTTCGCACACACACATTCACAAACTTGTCAATGTTAGATATGCTGTATCCAACTTGTTTGTCACATATTTCACGAAGATAAAAATAGGACTAGGAGAAGAAATTATATGATAGCCTGCTTTGTAAACACAGCACACGCTCACATGTACATTCTGTACATGTGTTTCTGTGAATGACCGTGTGTGTGTGTGTGTGTGTGTGTGTGTGTGTGTATGGTGTCTGCGTGCCTACTCCCAGTTACTGCGTGCCTATTTTAAGTAAGCGACAAAAGGCCCACTTAGATTTGGTTGGCTGGAAAGTCGGCCTGCTCCACAGAGCACTTCTTGTTAACCGAGGGCTGCCTCCAGTTTCTAAGGCCACTCTCCTCCCCCCTCTCGGTCCTCCCTTGGCCTGGATCTCCGCATGTCCTCCCTGCCTCAAAGTGCCCAGCTCAGCAAATATTTGAAACTTTGCAAGTTAATCATAAGACTGAACACCCCCCTGACTCCTCCTTTACAAACAGAGAAAGAGGGAAAGAGGGAGTGACCAAAGAGTCGAAGAGACACACATACACACACGCGTAGCTGGCACGAGCGGCTGCTTTCAGAACAGGCAGCACTGACACCAAAGCAGCTACCGCTAATCATTAACTATCTGCCTGTGTGCGAGCAGGCCTCAGTCTAGCAGAGCTCAGGAAGAGAAAGAGGTAGAAGAAGATTGAGCCTTTAACCGCACTCACAGCAGGAACTGAGCAGGCAGTCAGCTAGACGGTCGCATGTTGCACCTGCCTCATGTCGAGCGGATTACCTGGATTTTATTAAGAACCACATAAAGCCGTAACCTTCTAAGAATATAAAACCACATTCATCTTCTTAGTGGTCTAAACAATGAAATGGAGCTTTACTGGAGGACTTGAAAAGGGCACTTTTGGATTTAATTGACCTGTTTGGAATAAAAGAGAAGCTACAAAGAAAAGACTCTTGACTCACCAAAACATGCACAACTTGCAACGTAAGTTTGTTGTTGATATTCTGGATGTTCTTCTTTCTTTCTTTCTTTCTTTCTTTTTTTTTTTTGTTGGATTGTCATACAAAAGTGAAGTAGTGTTTCTACTGCCTCTGCCTTCAGGCTATAACCAAAGGGGCATGGGCAGAATAAGAAACAAATACCACATCTTAAGGAAAGTCTAGAATAAGAATAATAGGTTTTTGTTCTGTTTGCCTCCAGTCATAGCTGTCAGGGAACAATTTGCCTCTGGCAGCTGCTGCTGATGTATAGTAATGAGCTGTTCTTGCAGACTTTATATATAACTCTGCATTTCCCTGAGGCACACTGATAAACCTTAAAGGTCCGGTGTAGATTTTCAGGTTTGATTTAGAATGTAAAGAGACATTCTAAACATTCCTGACACGTAATGTATGGCTACGGTGAAAAGGCGTAAATTTAAGTCCGTAATTTTAAACACAGAGTTAATTTTCACATCTAGGAATATTCTTAATGTGCTAAGAGTCTTCTAACGCACTTGTTAATTGAGAGATTGAGATGTGGCTGTTGACTTTTATAATTTGTGTTTTGATACACTAATATGATCTGATAGGATTCTTCACTTCTTGTACGGGCACATAGAGTTCCAACAAACCTAGAAGGACACTGTTCCACTTGAATCATTATGTTACCAAGAACTAGATCTATTTTAATAAGCCTCAGGAAATCAAGACCGCTATCCCTGTCACGCCGAGTGTCACACTGTGGGATTACAGGCGTATTTTGGTGCTCTGGGTGCCGCTGACCGGGCCAGGCATTATAATTTAGCTGCGTACGTGCTGCTGCAGCAGAGCTGGCTTTGTCTTCAGTGCCAGCAGTGGGAAGGACTAAACCGCCGCACGACACACGCAGTGAGGAGGGGCTGAGCAACCTGCAGGGGAGCGAGTGGCTGAGCTAGAGAGAGAGAGAGAGAGAGAGAGAGAGAGAGAGAGAGAGAGAGAGAGAGGATGACAGAGGAAAAGCATGGAACAGGCTGCAGCTCCTTTTTTTCCCCTCCCTCTGCTAGCGGAGAGATGCTGCACATTGCATACTAGGACATAACGCTGGATGTTGCAGAGAGAATTATGGGTTATTTTAGTCGTCTGGTTAGTGTCTCTAGCCACTTCATAGCTGCAGTGTTGTAAAGAATTGAAGCAGGGAAGTAAAAGGTAATGGGCTTTCAGGATGACCTCATCGCTCTCAGGAAATGAAAGATGCAGGAATGGTTGGTGACAGACCCCCAGTGTGATTGGCTGTGGTAAGTGATGTAACACGTTACTGAGCAGGCTGCCTTTAATGGCTTTTTGAATTTGTATTGTCCTAGTTCAATAAAAAACAGTTTGTTGTGCCTCTCGAGGTACATTTTAATGTCAGTCAGATATTCAAGCGGTCTCTGTTTAGAAATGTGTGTGTGTGGAGCTGTTGCTAAGCAACTGTTTCAAAATAGGAAAAAGACTGATTTCTGAGAAGAATTAGAAATTTCTGTTAAAATGTGATCAGGTCGGAAGTGAGATGTGGTGAGAAAGTATGTGTTGTGGTTGAGCTGCAGGCAGGATTTTGCGCAGATTGTTAACCTGTGCATGTTGCGCCATGTCACAAGTGTAGTCTGATAAGTGAACAGTGCTTGCAGTCTGAATGAGCTCAATGAGTCCTGCAAGGCTCATTGCAGCAGGAAGGGTGTTAATGCAGAGGGACTGAACAAAGGCAGTGCAGATTTGTGGGTTAAAAATAGCCTGGTGCCTTAGCTCAGCTACTGCTAGCTTCACTGTCAAACAGTGAGCCACTGAGCAGCCACTGCAGATTTAGGGTTTCCACTAGATCTACATCAGCAGTGAAAAGTGTGTCTCCATTATACTCTGGACACAAATGGCAAGACTCTTATGGCATGCTTCCTCCAAACTGCTTTATTACAGCATACACAAGTGAAAATGATCTGAAGTTTTATGTGTCTATTTACCATTAAAGCTGGATTTTTAGCAGTAGGGAGTAGCAGAGGTGTCCATGATTCTTTGTGTTGTCCTTTTTTTTTGAAACTGAATGCTGCAATCATCTTTTTTAACCTTCATTTTCCCACTTGTCTGTTAAAATAAACATAACCCTCTGGCGTAAGGGCATTGATGATGGTTTCTTTCTTCATAAACATGCCTGGTTACACCTTTGTATTTGCAGCTGGGAATATTTATAGAAAGCTCTTTTTTTTTCTTCAATGAAATTCATTCGCCCTGACTCATGCTTCGATTCTCCTCCCACTGCCTCGCTGTTACCACCTTACTCTTGGAGAGGAGGAGCATTTTTCTTTTTAGCCCTATTTAATCAATGGAAAAGGGACGTGTGAGCACCTCAGTGTGTGTGCCTCACTGCAAGCATGTGCAAAT
Organism: Coranthus polyacanthus; assembly: GCA_037367275.1. NCBI lineage: Eukaryota > Metazoa > Chordata > Actinopteri > Kurtiformes > Apogonidae > Coranthus > Coranthus polyacanthus. The sequence continues at coordinate 24,838,727 of JAPQRN010000005.1, forward strand.
GCCCAAATTTCTTGAAAAGATGAACTATGAGATGTTTAGATGGAAATATTCAGACTGTTAATGTGGATATGAGCACACGCAGGCTCCAAACACTTTGCTACACATGCATTTATATTCACACGATGTCTTTTGTTGTTGTTGTTGTGTCCACACAGCTCTACCTCCAAAGCCACCAAAGCCCACATCTGTGACTAACAACGGTATGAACAATAACATGGCTCTACAAGACGCTGAATGGTACTGGGGAGACATCTCAAGGGAGGAGGTCAATGAGAAATTGAGGGACACTGCAGATGGTACGTTCTTGGTGCGAGACGCCTCTACGAAAATGCACGGAGACTACACTTTGACTCTGAGGTGAGCACTTCAACAGCATTTACTCTTATTATCTTATTATTATTCCGTTGGTCGTTACTTAAACTGGTTTCGCTACTTTTTTTATTTACAGGAAAGGAGGCAACAACAAGCTCATTAAAATATTCCATCGGGACGGGAAGTACGGCTTCTCAGACCCACTGACCTTCAGCTCCGTTGTTGAACTGATCAACCACTACCGCAACGAGTCCCTGGCTCAGTACAACCCCAAACTAGACGTCAAGCTGCTGTATCCAGTGTCTAAACACCAGCAGGTACGCGGTCTGCTCAAAGCCAACCAGCACAGTGGGAATCCTAATATCGTTGCATTCATTTTGCATTTACTGATGATGAATTTATCCTCAGGATCAGGTGGTGAAAGAAGACAATATCGAAGCTGTGGGGAGGAAGCTGTGCGAGTATCACCAGCAGTACCAGGAGAAGAACAAGGAGTACGACCGCCTGTATGAAGAATACACCAGAACATCACAAGTGAGTACCACTTCAGCTGTGTTTGAGAGTTGTACCGCAACATGTCCACGGCATGCACTTATGGTACGCTTCTGCTTCCAGGAAATCCAAATGAAACGCACAGCGATAGAGGCTTTTAACGAAACGATAAAGATCTTTGAGGAGCAATGCCAAACACAAGAGCGGTACAGCAAGGAGTATATCGAGAAGTTCAGAAGAGAAGGAAACGACAAGGAGATCCAGAGGTGAGCATTTAACTGCGATTTAAAAAGAAGCAAGTGTTAGTAGCAAGTGTGCAAACACTCATAAACGCTGTCTTCTCAGAATTATGGGGAATTACGAGAAGTTGAAGTCCCGGATAAGTGAAATTGTGGACAGCAAGCGGCGGCTGGAGGAGGACCTGAAGAAACAGGCGGCAGACTACAGAGAGATCGACAAGAGGATGAACAGCATCAAGCCCGACCTCATTCAGCTCCGTAAGACCAGAGACCAGTATCTCATGTAAGTACAGCGCTCGGCTGCTCCTGCCACTTAAGCATACACCCCTCTCTGGAGAATATCAAAATGGATCTGGCCTGGTTTCTAACGTCCACTGGTTTT